>OZ018337.1:55264996-56464996 GCA_963969495.1 Ceratothoa steindachneri
ATGGCGAAGAAGAATGGTCCTCCGTTTCGAAAGCTAACCTGCAAAATATGCAAAGTCTATAGATGGAGTGAAGACTTCGGGGGAAGGAGTTGCAAGGAACTCACAGATGGCGTCAGTGTCTGTGACTTCTGCGAACTCGAGAAGCGCCTGGGTGAGAGCATCGCTCAACTGAGAGAGGAGAACTCCCTCCTTAAAAGGGAAGTTCAACTCTTAAAAACAGAGAGATGCAGATGCTCAGGCGAGAAGGCTCCGGACGTCCAACAGCCGATTTCTTCTGCTGAAGGGCTTCCTCAACGAGCCAAAAAGAAGAAAAGAAAGAAGAAAGAAGAGAAAGTAGAAATAGAAGAAGAGAAAGTAGAAATAGAAGAAGAGAAAGTAGAAAGAGAAGAAGATAAAGTAAAAGGAGAAGAAGAGAAAGTAGAAAGAGAAGAAAAGAAACTGGAAACAGAAGAAGAGAAAGTAGAAGCAGAAGAAGAGAAACGGGAAACAAACGAAGAGATAGCAAAGGAAGTCAAGAAGAAGAATAAGAGGAAGAATAAGAAGAAGAAGAAAAAAAAATTAGAGATACAAGAGGAAAGCGGCAAGTCGCCTCCGAAAGGAAAGACTAAGTCGTCCGCAGTCAAATGTGCAAGAGTCACCCTTATTGGTGATTCTCAAGCACGGGGTCTGAAGCCCCTGCTAGCGGCCCGCCTTCGCACAAGCGTTAAGGTGAGCTGCATCCCAGGTTGTGGGAATATGCAGGTAAGAGCTGAGGCCGAGAAGTCTCAGATTTCAGAGACTTCAGTCGTTGCCCTTATGGTAAGTGGCAACGACCTCTACCTCAGAGGAGGTAGGGTAGGCCCTACAGGTGAAATTATGAGGACAGTTATGGGCGCTGTCGACGACTGTGGACTGAAAACCCGCAGACGCGTCGTGGTGGGGATGCTCCCGAGGTGGGGTCCAAGCCGGACTGCCCGCTTGAGGAACATGTCGCTAAACAGGCGCCTTGCAGACCTCTGTACGGCCGAGGGTGTCTTTTTTGTGGACCCGTACGCCGTGTTCTATGGTAGAAAAGACCTCTACCAAAGGGACGGGGTGCACCTCTCCTTTAAGGGCAAGGCGTTCCTAGCCAACCTCATCCAGGATGTCGTGGAGCGCACCCAAAGGAGTGTCCGGCCCATTGGGAAGGCGGACGTACGCCAGTACGCCCGAGTCACTCCCCAAACAACCTTCTCGGAGGTTGTTAAAAATGGTGCCACCACGACAAACAAGAAGCCGGGAAACGGAAGAGTATAGGGGGTCCTACATTAGGGGACTCCCTGAAGGTTCTTCTGTTCAATGCGAGGTCAATCAGGAACAAATTTCCTGAGCTCCGTGGCCTCGTAGCGACGGAGGAACCCGAAATGGTAGCCATAACAGAATCGTGGATAAAAAACGTCAAACCGAGACTTTGAAGGCGAATTCACGGTTCCTGGCTACCAACTCTTCCACAAAGATAGGCCAGACAGAGAGGGTGGCGGTGTAATGTTGTATGTCAAGGATACAATCAAATCTACGAACTCCAACGTTATATCCGACCACGAGCTCCTAGGCGTTGACCTAGAGATCGGTCCTGCCAAATACAGGACCCTGCTGCTTTACAGACCCCCTTCCCAACCTGTTGAGAAGGGCAGGGAACTGTACCAGCTGCTGGGTGAGCTGGTTCAAGGCAGAGTGTGCATCGTTATGGGCGATTTCACAGCCAAGTTGACTGGGAAACCAGAGCAGCCTGTGGCGAGAGCGCGCTACTCCCTGGAGTTCGCCAACAACGAGTTCCTCACTCAATGGGTCAGAGAACCGACGAGAGGAGACAATATCCTCGACTTGGTCTTCACCTCTGAGGATGATATCGTTGAGGATATCTCTGTAGGCGAAGAGCTCGGTGGCAGTGATCACCAGCTAGTTAGATTTAGCGTCAAGATCCCGAAGGTAAGGTCTGTTGCCAGTCAATTAAAGAAACTTGACTTGAGAAGAGCAGACTTTGCAAGCCTTCGAGCTGGACTGACTGACGTGAGGCTAGAAGTGTGCGATGCCGTTGAAGACTCGTGGAATAGTTTCAAAACCACATTCATGAGTCTTCAATCGCGTTTCATCCCTCTGAAATGCCCCCGTCTGTCTTCTGTTCAACCTAAGTGGTTTAATCGAGAAATCGGCCAACTGCTTAGGGAGAAGAGAAATGTGTACCGGCAATCGAAGATCTCGGGTGACTTTGACGAATACCGGAGGCTAGCAAGGAGAGTGAAGTCCAGCATAAGGGCGGCTAAGCGGTCTGAGGAACTCCGAGTGGCGAGACTCTGTAAAGGGAATCCCAAGGAGTTTTTTGGATATGTGAACAGCCGTAAACCAATCCGTCGAACGATTGGCCCTTTGAGGAATGAGGAGGGGACATTAAAGCATTCAGATGCAGAAAATGCTAACCTCCTCAACGACTACTTCTCTTCAGTGTTTACTGAAGAGTGTGGTCCCATTCCCCAGCCGACGGATTCCTACTCGGCGGAAAAGCTGGAGGCAATGGACTTCACCGAAGGAGAAATAAAGAAAAAGATCGCTGACCTAAAGACGAATAAGTCCCCTGGACCGGACGGGTTTCTACCTAAAGTGTTGAAGGAAGTGTGCGATGAAGTATCACGACATCTGTGCGCTATCTTTAACATGTCAATCCGGACCGGATGCGTTCCTAGAGACTGGCGTGAGGCGGAGGTGACTCCTATCTTCAAGAAAGGAGACCGTAGCCAACCGTCGAACTACCGACCTATCAGTCTGACTTCGATAGTCGGTAAACTCATGGAAAGCATCATGGTGGACAAAGTGACGTCGTATTTAGAGTCAAACCTGCTACTGAGGAGTTCCCAGCACGGCTTCCGAAGGCAACGGTCATGCCTGACGAACCTTGTGGAATTCTTCCACTTCGTTTTCAGTGAGCACGATCGGGACAAGGCGGTGGATGTGGTCTACCTAGACTTTCAGAAAGCCTTTGATAAGGTACCACACCGCCGCCTTCTCCGGAAAGTGCGAGCGCTTGGCATAGACGGAAAGGTAGCCGGCTGGATCGAAAACTGGCTAAGTGGCAGACGGCAACGGGTGGAGGTAAATGGACAGTCTTCTGAGTGGGTGCCCGTTACTAGCGGGGTGCCTCAAGGTTCTGTCCTGGGACCACTACTATTCATCATCTACGTCAACGACATGGACGGTGACATGGTTGCGAAGATTTCCAAATTTGCCGACGATACCAAGCTTGGTATGAACGTTGCAAAGGATGGAAATACTGCCCGCCTGCAGGAAGATCTTGGGAAGATTGGGGAGTGGTCGGACACGTGGCAAATGCCTTTTAACGTGGGAAAATGCAAAGTGATGCATATCGGCCACAGAAACCCCCAATCTCAGTATATCCTTAAGGGCACTGCTATGGAATCCACCGACACTGAGAAGGACTTGGGTGTAACAATCACTAGTGACCTCAAGTTCTCGAAACAGTGCATTGAGGCGGAGAAAAAGGCCCAAAGGATGCTAGGCTATATTAAGCGCCAGTTTGGTTATCGGAACCAGGAGATTGTACTGTGCCTGTACAACTCACTTGTCCGACCGCACCTGGAGTATGCCGTACAATTTTGGAGTCCTTCATTGCGAAAGGACATCGCGAGATTGGAACGCGTACAAGCCAGGGCAACCAAGCTGATTCCCTCTATCCGACATAAAAGTTATGAGGATAGACTAAGGGAGTTAGATCTGTTCTCACTGGAAACCCGTAGACTGCGTGGTCAGCTCATCGAAGTCTTCAAAATACTTCGAGGGTTCGACAATGTTGACTACCGGGATATTTTCACACTGAGTGAGAACAGAACGCGCAATCACGGCTTCAAACTTGAACTGAAGCGTTACAACCGCAATCTGTGTGGAAACTTTTTTACCTACAGTATCTGCGGTAAGTGGAACGCACTTCCAGTGGAAGTTGTCAACAGTGAATCTGTTGACCAGTTCAAGTCAAGACTAGACAAAGTCTTGAAAAGTGGCCGTTTATGGACGCAAAACAATTGAGCAGCCATGTGCCCGCTCAATTGCTAGTCCAAAGGTACCCTCTTTGAATGGACCGTAAGGTCTCCTAGGGTACTTACTTTCCTTGTTACTCCTTGTTACTCTCTCTCTCTCTCTCTCTCTCTCTCTCTCTCTCTCTCTCTCTCTCTCTCTCTCTCTCTCTCTCTCTCTCTCTCTCTCTCTCTCTCTCTCTCTCTCTCTCTCTCTCTCTCTCTCTCTCTCTCTCTCTCTCTCTCTCTCTCTCTCTCAGTGAATGCTTGGAAAAATGAAAAGGAATCTTATATGCTTATACCTACGCAGCGCCATCATAGACTTCTAAATGTGCTGCAAAATCCACGAGTAACTAAAGATCAAAACAAATCCTACTAAATTATAAACGCTTATTCCACTCGAGATCCGGATACTCAACAGAAGCTTCTTCGCTGGCGTCGCCATGACTACTTTATAAGAGATGGGAAGATCTCCAAGGACCTGTTATATGGTGAGCTCGCTACTGGACGTCTGCAAACGCTACATGAAGTCCGTGGGTATCGGTGCGGGCAGCATAACAAGAAGGCGGTCAACAAAAGAGAGCCTGCACTGAATCAGGTCAGCTTCGGAGTGGAGATTGCGAGGACGGGTGACACAGCCGACTGCCCTGGCCAACGATGCCTTGAAGTGCAACCACTGCCAGAGAGAGATAGCGATTGGCACGTGGGGGGGTTCTACGGCCGAAGAAAGCATTCCTCGTCTCAATGCGCTATGCCATGGTCACCCGAGACAGAAGGGTGCCATCATCATAATAATATACAACCTTACAACCGAAAAGTCAAAATGTGTGTGTATATATATATATATATATATATATATATATATATATATATATATATATATATATATATATATATATACACACACATAAACATTGGGGGTGCTGGTAGCCAGACTTATCTTTAAAAGAGAGAACATAAAATGCAGAGAAATTCGTCAAGCTTTGTTCTTTGTTATCTTGACCAATTATTTTAAAACTATTGATAGCTATGTCAGCGTTGAATTTAATTACATGTGTCCTAATAGGGGATGCCTCTTACGAGTTAGTGAGTGTTGGGTATGAACGCTGAGAAAAACCTTGTTTTCAGGAAGCTTGCGCTTCGCAGGCAGACCTTCCGTCTGTGGCCTACGGCCTATCCGTGTCCGTAATCGTGTGGAAGCAGTCCGTGGTCAGTTTAACCATATTTTGAACGAGAGCATCTTCGACCTGCCGCTCGGGGACCTCATCTGAACATTCCCACTTGTACCTCCCGGTCTTGAGACCTTCCGTTACTTGGCGGGAATCCAGCTCCATTGGGAAGGGATCTGATTCAGGGGCAAATATTCTAGAGGTTGAATCCCTCGCGTAGTATTTGAGCTGGTGCTCTCTACCTTGCGATGAGGAGGAGGTTAACCTTGGGCGGCGGGTTTTGGAGGTTTTCTTTGATCATGGAGACCTGGCTTCCTTGGGTCGCACTGCTTCCTTGTTGGGTGTGTGCGTTTGTGTGTCTTTTGTTTTGGCGGTATTATTCTCGGATGTTGCGGGCGCTTGTTCTGGTGTCTGTGAGTTTATTTTTCTATTTAGACGCGGGTCGCGTGCTCTGTCTGTGTTTTGAGGCGTGGGAATTTTTTTACACGAATTTTCGCAGTGAAGGGCTACACTAATGCTCACAACCTCTTCCACTGGCGCGTTTTCTGGAAACCACATCTCTTTCAAGCCGTTTTTAACCAGCATGCGGTTGACTTCCGTGTCGAAGGTACCGGGACGTGTAATGTTTGCAATGTGTGCATAATAAGTGCAACACATTATTTTTGTAGACTCTTCGTTTTTTATGTGTAGGTATGTTTATTGGTTATTACTTTCGGCGATAGCGGCTTTTGCAACTTTGGCATAAGTCGTATTGGCTTTAATCTCCTCATTCTGGCTCTTTTTTTGTGTCTGCTTTTGTATTTTCTTTTTTTTTAACCAGACATGCCATAGACATATTCAGGTGATTTCCCTCGCAATTAAGGCATTTTGGGGTGCTAATTTTGCAATCACGCCAAAAATGATCGTGGCTGGCGCAGATAGAACACAGTGTAAGATCTTTGATCGGGCAGGTGGCCGTGGTGTGTTCGTCGTACTTATAGCATCGGAAACACATTTGTAAGTCGACAAAACTCTTCGCGTTCCATCTGCTCCGGGCAAACTCTTATACGCTAAAGAGAAGCAGGCCATTCTCCTTTGCTTTTTGTGTCATTGCCGTATTTTCGAAAATAACCTCGAAGACGTGCGTGTAATTTTTTAATTTAATTACCTCCGCTACCTTCGCCCATGGGTGGTTCCTTTCGATCTCTGCTTGTAATTCGTCTGCTGAATGGCATCCAACCCAGGAGTCAAGACGCCTGCAGATTAAGCTACGGTGTGATCGTATTTGTGGAGGTGTTGTAGGTTTTAGGTTAATCGATTTCAGGCATTCAACGGCCTTGCTTGAAGTCGAGGCTTCGCAATCGGCCTCCCTCGCACAGATGGCCGAGTAGCCCTTGTGTATATCTATGAGTCTGACCAGCGCAATGGTCAATGTACCAAAAACCTCTTCAAAGACCTTACCTCGATTCGGTTTGGGGCCCTCCTAGAGGGCCCGGAGAATGATACGGAGGGTCTCTCTCATTTCTCTTGCATGTTATCCTGAGATATTTGTACGAGATAGGAGAGGAGCCTCCTAATAGTGGAGTGATGAGGAAGTGTATATGAGTCCACCGGGATTTTGTTTGAAAATAAGCATAAATGGGGATAGAGTGAGTAATGAGAGGGGGAGGGAGAGACAAGTCCAATACTTCAGTTTTCACTTTACCTTTGACTTCTTTGTGGATTACGAATTGGCTTGGCAGGGCTCGATCCTTTGAATCCAGCAAGGATGCGAAGATTCCCATTCTTTGAACGAACTCGCGCTTTATCGCTTTCACCAAATTTCTATTCCCTACTCCGAAAAACAATCCGAAAAAATAAATGGGCATAATGCTGTTGTACACAAGCGGGAAAAGGGGACTAACTTCCGCATACCGAGCAGTCTTAAGGTGTATTTCGGCGGGGCGGAACCTTTAAATATTCATGACCTCCTTCGAAGACGATAGGGAGAAGTACGAGTTATATCGGGACTACAATTAGGTGGAGATTTGCCACCCATGTCCTTTGCTCTATGCTCTAGTGGTGCGGTGCACACAAATGAATTCTGGTTGCCATGCACGAATGAGTCCTCTCTCACCGGTTGCATGGTCGGTATACTTGTCCATTTATTATTTTTTTAACCGAATCGCGCATCCTTTTCATTGGACTCTATGGCACCAAAATAGCAGATTTTTAAGAAGAATCTGAAAGTTGGAAACAAAGAGGAAGGTCTGCCAATTCTCTTGAAATTCTTCCCCACCATTATTATCTCGTCAAAGCGCGGATGAACTCTGAAAGTTTTTTAATTAATCTCCTTCGGTTCCAAATTCCTCGGTGTTATCCGAGAGTAAATTTCTGACTGGTAAGTTTGAATTGTCCTCTTCCAGGATTAGAAATGGGGCTCGCCGAGTTTTTGAGTTAACCAGGATTGTAATAGTGCTCTTTGCCATTAATGACTGTCACTACCTTGTATTCACTATTTGGCTTTTTTTTTTATTTCGATTGGTGTAGCGATAGTTATCTACTTTCACATTGCATAGGTGTACCTTAAGAATGCTCCTTATCCTCACCGAGCAAATCACTACATCCAGTAATCTACCAGTCCCGAAAAGAACTTCAAATCGGATACAATCACTTGCTTGGCGTGGAGTTGGACCCTCCATTTGGTGGCTGATCATTGCTAAACAAGGGGCATAGATACAACGGCTACGTATACTGCAGTTTAACTAACAAAACTTCTGTCCCTTCGCCATTGCACGCCATGGCCAAGTTCATAATGCTCCGTCTTTCGACTGGAGATGTTCGTTTCCTTCATTCAAATGTTGCAGTATGGACAGAAAGCAACATTTTTTGTTTATATTATGATTATACCTTGACTCCATCCTTGGCTAGTAATGACTATTAGACGCCTAGACTTGATCAATACTTGTTAACATGAGAAAATAGCCCATAAAGATTGGTCGAAGATTCTCTCTCTCTCTCTCTCTCTTTCTCTCTCTCTCTCTCCCTCTCTCCCTCCCTTTCTCTCTCTCTCTCTCTCTCTCTCTCTCTACCAGATACCGTGTAGTTTTCTGTCAATGTTGACACATCTCTTAGATCTTGAAACTAGTCGAGATGAAATTAATTATTTTTTTAGTTTCTTTACACTGGCAGTTCAATCTGTTTTCCCACCCCCCTCTCTTTCAACAGTTCCACCGAGTTCTCTCGCAGCTTCAATATTCTTTTCCATTCCTGGATGACTCCAATATTTTTTGATTAAAGCAATGAAGGACGACATCTATTAATGAAGGCTGATACTCTAGAGAGTATTAAAGAAGGAAATAGACTGAAATGAGAATTAGGAAGTTTGATAGTTCGCCTTAGGAAAGTGTCAGTATAAACGAGGTGTGATGGTATATTTGTTTGGTGCGTGACATTTTGTTTATTTGTGATTTTTCGGTATGAGAATCAAAATTAAATTGAGCCTTGGGGAATATAGAGCATCCTGAAGTAGGAATTTATGCGATCATCGTAGGGTGGAAAGCTGTTTTGCTACGCTTAAATTTGACGTCTTTTTTTCCCTGTAACTTCTCGGTCATGGGTGTGTTTCTATACGCGGGAGTTAGTCCGTTTCTGTCCTCAGAAATGTTAATGGGCGCGTGCGTCCCAGATATCCCTTTTGATGTCTTTCCAGTCGGAAGAGGTCAAAGAATGTTTCCACGCCACTAGCGAGCTGAGGGAAAAGGGGAGAGGACCTCTGTCCCTCATCATCGTCATGTTAAGAGAGCCCGAGGAGAAAAACAGATACATATATGAGTAGTACACGATGGGTGACATGGAAGGAGTGGAGTTTAACGTTAAACCTTGCGTTAAAGAACCATTGCAGGACGATTTTTATTTTGCTTTGTCTCGCCCACGCTGGCTCTCTCGAGTCCCCGGCCATTTCTTCGTGGGGGATTGATCAATAATTTGGGAAGAGTTGCATTTTTTTTTTTTTTTTTTCGTTCTTGGTCAATCGCGCCCGAGTTGTGTGAGATAACAGCCGAAATAAATGGCCAATGCTTGTCGCGCTCGTTTTGGATGTCTCGGTTCATTTGTCTTCCCCGATGAATTCTATCGCAAAATTTCCTGCGCAGGACTCGGAGAAAGGTTCTCAAAATTCTATAAAGGAGTATCAGGGACGTTCACTCGGGCGGGATAGGGCAGACATAATAAGAAAATCTCATGGAAAGGAGGACAACACCAAAGGGTGCTACACTCCCGCCCGCCAAAGTTTTCGAGCCGGACGGAGGGAAAGACTCGAATAGCGAGCCGGACCTCCCCCGATAAGTACTAGAAGGCTTCAATGCTTAGTTCATCCAACTGCCGCCCTGTCGGTCAGCATTTTCCAGGCGATGAGTTTAGGTCGGTGGATGAGGCCGTTGTTCTTTGCAATCTTCGACCTCTCCATGCACGCGATTCTCAGCCCTAACACTTCCCTCGTAAAAGTACAATCATATGCAAATGGTCCCACAATAACATGCCAACGCAGCAACATAAAAAGAGCCAAAGGAAACATACGAACATATATCACACAATTATAATTCTGACTCCAAAACAACAGGATGACAGTCTCCTCCCCACAAAAATCCACAGTAGCATTATTGACACAAACACCTAACATCACCCTACAAACTCACCGCAGCCAACTAAATAAAATACTTAAAATGTGATGCAGAAACTATGATACATGAACACACAGCCCGCCAAAAAAAAACCCTGCTGCAAAACTAACCAAACATTGTCCTACACGCTCTCACAGGCGCCACATTCGGACAACAAAAGGAAACCTATACAAACAATTTATCCGTACCACACTTAATTACCCATCATCGGCCTGTCACCCCACCGCTGCTATAGTTAACGCATAGAAATGAACTCCAAACAGCACAGAAGAAAGCCCTTAGGATAACAACCAGCAGTACACAAACCATCACCACACAGAAATTAAAATTCTCCCCATCAATATAAACTTAAATATTACAGGCACAATTCTGCCCCAAGACATGCGCCAAAGGAGAGAGGAAGAGAGATATAATAATGATATTTCTCTTCCTCTCTCCTTGCCCCTCTTCCCTACGTATCCGCTTGCTTTCGTGTCTCTCCTAATCTCCTCTCTTTAGACTATCGCTTTATCTGTTAATCGTTTTAACCCTTTTAGCTCTGTTCTTGACTCTTTCTTGCCTCTCGATTTGACCTTGCTACCTTTGTTATAGCTAAATCTTAATGTGAATTTACCCGTCCATCTCCTACTTCCTCATTGGCGATTTCTTGTCTTAGAGGCGGCCTTTTATCTTTTACTAGCTTATATTCGAAAATATAAATTCCCAATTTTTTCTCTCGGCTTTTTGATAACTAAGGCGATTTTGCTCTTATTATAATATTTTCTCTTGTAGTTATCCTTGAGAATGAACTGAATAAAGTTCGAAAGTACTTGGAAGCACATTTTCATTTTTCCTGAGGGACATTGCATTCATTGTGAACCTCACGTGCTAGTTTGTGAGTTATTTATTTCATATATATATATATATATATATATATATATATATATATATATATATATATATATATATATATGGCAACAGATTTATACAACTCAAAGAAACATAATTTCTTAAGAGTAGCAATTTTATTTGGATTGTAAGATAAAGATTTTATTTATTAAAAGAGAAGAAAAATGTGATTTTTTTTTTGGTCGGTGAATTTCAGTTGTTTCGTTCGCCCCTAATTAACGTTTTGAGATCGCTTAATTTTTTCCCCATCCTTCCATTTACTGCCGCAGGATTTTTGGCTTGTATTTTTTGGTGTTCTTTCTTTATTTCCAAATTATTTGTTTTCGTTAATCTCGAATTCTTTTTCGCTCGTCTTAGGAGCCGCCACCTGTGCCTTGCATTTTCTTAGGCTCCCCACCCCCTACCCTTCATCGCATCCATATACTCCCGCAGGGGATGGGGTACACTGTCTAGCCTGTTGCACTCGGTACCTGGAGGAGCTGACACGTGGGGTCACGTGAACTCTTTGATGGGGCCTGGGAAAGTTGTTTGTACGATCCCCCCCCCCTCTCATATGCCATGCTTCGGCACCTTGGAAAGTGAGCCATGTCCTTTCTGTTAAATTTGCTCAACATGATCTGGGCAGAGTGTATCCCATCACGCTCCTGGCAAATGGCTACTGTGCTCGCTTTTCGCAAATCGAGGAGAGATCACTCTACCATTGCCAGTTTCCGCCTAGTTTCTCTACCGCCTTCGTGTGCAAGTTGATGGAGAAATTGTTAGATGTTAGACTACCCTTTTTCCTGGACAACGGAGTCTACCTGTCTTCCGCAAGTTCCACTCCAGGTCAGATTCTCTGCTAGAACCTCTTTCGTAGAATGAACTACGCCACGGTGTTTTTCGATTTAAAGAAGGCCTATGATGCCGCATGGCGATACGGTATCATGGAGACACTCTTCACAGTGGGGGCGAGGAGACGCCTCCTAATCTTTATTTCTCGATCTCCTTTGGTGCATCCCAGATGCCAACGCTGGAGCGTCAACTCCAACAGGCATTGAACCGCATCCCTCGCTATGCCGAAGTCCACTGTTTTCGGTTTTCCTTGACCAAGACTAAGGTGGTGCACTTCTGCAGCTATCCACCGCTCTACCCCAACTTGGATTCACTCCTAAACGGGGTTCGCCTGGAAGTGATGGATTCTCAGCCTTAGGTGCTTTGTACCCGCGCGATGGACATTCTTCGTTCCGTGACGTTCAGCACCTGGGGTGCTTATAGGGCTACTGTCTTACTTTTCCTCCGCTCATTTGTTCGTTCGAGGCTTGAGTACGGATGCAGGTTTTACGCATCCGCAGCCGAGCGGGTATTGCGGAAGGTGGACTCGATCCACCACACCGGACTCCGCCTGACGCCCGGTACCTTCCGCACGTCCCCCATTGAGAGATTACTTGTCGATGCCGGAGAGATGTCACTCGCTCTGCTACGTACATACACTGTACAGTATGCGCCTGTACGTGCGAGCCCGGCTCCTCCCTCAGTCTCTAACGGCTCTCACCGCATCCAGGGCTAATCTCGATGGTGTCTAATCCGCCGAGAGACGTCAGGAAACTTTTTCGAGAGCTCGGTGTAGCTTTCGAGCCTGTGGCGCCTCTGGTTTTTCCCAGGACGCCACCCTCATGGGTATCACATTGACCATTTGTCGCCACACCTCTGCTCCCAAAGCTTCTTCAGTGCCGGGAGTATTGCGGTCGGCTTTTCGAGGGCACATTTCGTGTCGCGCTGGATCCGTGTCAGTGTATAGGGATGACTTCAAGTCTAGTGAGTCGGCTTCCACGCCCGATCCCCACTGTTTGAAGTCAGCGGGGCCCTACCATGGTCTGCATCTTTAAGGCCGAGCTGGTTGCAATACACCGTTCGGTACGAGAGAGAACGCTGCATGCTCGTTTCGGAGACCGGATTGTGATTTTAGTGACTCTCAAAGCGCCCAGGGCATTAGAATCTCCACATCCCCGGGTTCTCTGTATCCATGACGCCACGGCTGCCACGAGCCGGGCGGATGTCGAGATTCTCTTGTGCTGGGTTCCTAGACCAGAACAGCGTTTCGCTCTTCCTCATACCGTTTATATAGCTTGAATCAAGGCAATCCTCCGGGCTGCCTGGTAAGGAAGATTGAAGAAGGCTGAGGGGAACTTAAAGTAAAATGTCATTACGTCGCGATCTTTTCCATAGACCTACCTTGCGAGGTTTCAGGTTGCTTTGTGTCGTCTCTGAATCGGACACACTCACGGGACGCACCGCCATTTGATGGAGCGCTCGCCTGCGCCTTATTACGAAGACTGCGTTGTCCCCAAGACTGTTCGGCACATTCTTGTTGGGTCTTCCAGTCTGGGTGATCTTTGCGCTACCGCCTGTCCTTTGTACTCGGAACGGGTTCATTCACACAGACTTGGGCACGTACTCTGTTACTTTTTAGAGGAGGTTGGCCTTCCCCAGATGCCGTAGTGTGCTTCCTAATACTTCTTTTGTTTTCGGTTTGTTTGTTTTCCTTTTTGGATTTGTTTGGTTTGGTCATGGCTATTTTAAAGTAGCCTACCTAGTACTACGCTTAAATTTTAATTACTTCGATTTATGCCCTTGGAAGCAGTCACCAAATGGGCGCTGTGTAAGAAAAACAAACTTTAAGGACCAGACGGACGTTCCTGCAACGCGAAGAGGGATAAACAGAGAAGAACGTTTCCTCAATGAGGCCTAGAGAGGTTGAACGTGATTTTGATAACAGGTTTTTGTTTGCTATTACATTATGTGACTATTTTATTTTCATTGTTTGTACTCCACACCATAAATACGTCTTCCATTAAAACGGCATCGTGCCTAAGTGGTTTGTTATAGTAGTCCTTAAGCTGATATAAAAAAGTCCGATGTTAAATATGTTGCGATAGAGGATCGATAGACTTTTAATATATCTTTAGGTAAATATATTTTTCTTTGAAAAATAAGAAAAGTTGAAGCTTGGTCAATTTATTTGTATACAAAATTTTCATACATTATATTCCTTGAGAATAGGTCTTTATGACGTGTGTGTTTTACTGCACAAAACTAATATGACATAGGTCGAATCATTAATAAAAATGTTTTATTGTTAGTAAAACCTTAATATACAGTTTTGAAACTAATTTATTTCCCCTATAAATTTATGTTACCTAGAAAATAAGATGAGCTTGACAGAATTATACTTGCCGTTGGCATGGACTGCAAGCCTTAAGTTTCTTCGGAGTGAATTTGTGTGAACATGATATGTCCCTTAGTACCGAAGATATCGGGTACTCTTGTGCTCAAAGAGCCCAAACGTGTGGTGGTTTTACCTTGGAGGCCGAAGCCAATCAGGTTTTAGGAGCTTAAGTTGCTTAGTCTTGATAGAGGATTGCTTGCTTACATCTCTTGCTTGACTTTTCTGCTTGGAAAAGTAAGCCGATGGAAGTCTGCTGATTAAATAGGAAGTAATTACTTGGATTCAAGTTATTGCACTGAATGTAGATGCTTCTGAGTATCTACGTTAATAGTGGTACATTGTGATGCGACTAGAGATCGATATTATGTTCCGTCGATGATTTATTTCTGTAATGTAGGTTATGCTCCAAGGATGAATAGCGGGTCTTTATATCCCCTAAATAAGGTTATAGAGGCGACGGAAACCTCTTTATAAAGGCAGGCGGGTCTCACTTGAAGGGGCGCTCCGCTGAACCTTAGTGTGACGACTGTATGATCCATAGAGTGCACGGTACAATCTCCTCGAATGTCCCGGTTATTCGTCCCGGTAAACCGGGACGAGCGAGGTCACTAGCGCTTGTCCCTTGTACTCGCGACAGATTCGTGTACTCGCGATTGTGAATTGATTGAAGTCTTGGAGGAGGCGGTCCTCCTTCATTGTATGTAGTTTTGGGGGGGTGTTTGGTACATGCTCGAGCCCCTGAGGGGGCGGGCTTCCATCCGCCGTCTCATCATGCTTTTACCCTTTTTTTTGTTTAGTTCGCATTTTGGGGGTGAATTTAAATAGTTTCTTTGTCAGTTTTTCAAAAAAATATTCCGCCTATTAGTAGGCTATAAAAAACAA
The DNA here is from genome assembly GCA_963969495.1 of Ceratothoa steindachneri. Classification (NCBI taxonomy): domain Eukaryota; kingdom Metazoa; phylum Arthropoda; class Malacostraca; order Isopoda; family Cymothoidae; genus Ceratothoa; species Ceratothoa steindachneri. Next base: position 55,279,821 of record OZ018337.1, read on the forward strand.
ACGGGCAATGGCTTCGCCACTGCCCCCCTACAGGGGGAGCTTGCGCTTCGCTACTAAGATTAAAATTTAAAATCTAAAAAAAAGCAGCCATGGTTAAATTTTTATAAATTTTATGAACTTCGCCAATTATAATAATTTTAAAAGGCAACTTGGAACTAAATTTCCCCCCTTTCAAAATATCACATTGCTAAAATATAGAGTTATAGAAGATATATAAAAATAAATTTCGATACTTATATTTATTTTTGAACTTCACCATTTTGTTTTTTGATATAATAAAAGAATTATTAGAAATAACTTTGATAAAAAAAAACATAAGTCATAACCAAACTAAGATAAATTATTATTCAGATACTCAAAAAAATCCACTTATTAAATTATAGAGTTAGTGAAAAAGAGTTTAATTTGGGTGGTTATACCCTTGCTGGTAGCCGCTTGAGAGCGGATTCCTCATGATGTCGTTCTGTCTCGTGATCTTCGGAGCGCATGTGCAAGTTCTTCCTGCGTCACTTCCGACAACGAAATTACTTTAATAGCGTGTTTTGTATTGACAAAAGCAACTTTGGATAAAAAGAAGCCACGAAATCATCAAAACATCAAAAAGTGTTCGAAAAATTAGAAAATCAAAAGTATTAGAATAGAAATGGAAAATCGAATATCAAGTGGACACTTCCATTCGTGTCATGGTGTATTCAATCACTACGCGCACAATGAAACTCACTTGAGATTTAATAAGTCGAGGAACAGCACAATAAAATCTATTTCACACACAAATAAAGAGAAAAGTTCATAAGCTACGAAAAATACTGACAAATACAAAAGAGAAAATTGTTCATCTGACTACACGGATATCGCTTTGGAAAGAGAGGCAGTAGTGGTTCTCCAACCTGCCAAACAGCCTCGAGTCAGAGGGACGACCTGTTCCGCGCCAGAGGTATTTGGATATAGATAACCATCGGCAGGATACCTTGGAACAGAGGGTGTTGTACTGCGAAGACGGGAGAGGAAAGAAAGCAGTGTTGTAATTGGCTCTATGTGTGAGGAGAAGTGTAAGATCTACCCACCCGAATACAGGGGTGAGCACAGCGCGTCCACCAATCGGTAGCCAGATCTCTACGCGCGCGTTGTGTTCGCTCATGCCGGGATTGAACCCGGTACCGCGACATTGGCAGACCAACGCCGTATCCCACTCGGCTAGCAAGAGCTCTTTTTGGAAAGAGTGAACAGATTAAAAACAGATTATTCGTATTTGTTGTATTTATCCAAAAATTTCTTTCATTTTCCTATTCCTATTTTTTACAGAGAATAATAATGCTCTTATTGAAGACGCTATTCTTTTTTAGTTTTCTAAGAAAATTTATTCACGCCATCTATTTCGGTCCGTCTTGGGAGTCGTTTTCGATGCGGGTTTCTATTGAAAGGAGAGAGTAATTCGTTCAAGCCAAAACCGGTGTAAAGTCTCGAGGTTTCACAAAACAACCTTTTTTTATCCTTTTTTTTAAAACTAGTGGTCTAGTCCAAATCAACGTAAATGTTTTTATTTTTTTTATCGGAGGCTGAGTTTTTAGCACGCGAAGAAAAGGCAACCTTAACGGGGTAAAGTGTGGAAAATGCAATTAGAGGTGTAATAAGACGGAGAGTGAAATATCACTGGGAGTGTCTTTATTCGGAATCAATTTTGAGCAAAGAACTAACCCATTCGTCATTCGGATCGCACAAATCATGCCAAAACGATCCGTTACTGCGTCAGTCCTTTCGACTCGGCTGGACTCAGCGAATCCATCAAAGTTAGGCCGCTTGTTTAACTGAATTAAACTCTCCACTTTCCACATATTTTACTGTCACAAATGCCGCTGAATTTCAAACTCCCCCTCTCCCCTCTAATCATATTTTTTAGCAGATACACAAATTTCAAATTTACAAAATTAGTGGCACAAAACCATGCAATCGTGAATAATAATTATATTAAAAATTGAATAATGGGAGTTATTTAAAGCTGCTAGCACTTTATTGACGATAGCTAAATAGTTAAAACATTCGGCCTCTCCGAGAGACTTAGGTTCGAGAACAGCTAGAACATATGCTTGAAAACTTTGGGGGGGGAGGGTATGTTTAGAACTAGATTACCTTCCGTGCCCTGTCCCTTGCTCTAAAGATATTTCTTCTGGTTCCTCTCTTGGGCTTCTTTTAAATCTCGCGGGACGCACCGCCATTTGATGCAGCGCTCGCCTGTGCTTTATTGTGATGACTGCGTTGTCCCCGAGATTGTTCGGCACATTCTTGTTGGATGTCCCAGTCTGGGTGATCTTCGCGCACGTTACCTGTCCCGGTACCGGGATGGGCTGTGTCACTACCACCTGTCCCTTGTACTCGGGCTGGGTTCGAGCACACAGACCTGTGGACTTTTAGACTTTTTTTGGAGGAGGCCGAGGCCGGCCTTCTCCCCTTTATTTAACTAGTTCAGGTTTTTTTTTTGTTATTTTAGTAGGTCGCACGTTCCTGCGCCGGGGGCAGGCGGACCCCCCACCCCCGGAGCTTGCTTCCTGCTCGTTGACTTTTTTATTTTTTTTATTTTTAGTGCTGGGTTTATTTTTTTGGTTTGTTTTTTTAATCTTATTTTAAAGTAGCCTAGTACTAGGCAGTTTTTAATACGGAGACTAATGCCTAAGTAGGCAGTCGGCAGATGAGCTCTTAAAATAATTTTTAAAAAATGGACACAATCGCCCTAACATTGTATGAGCTCAATAAATCAATTCTTTATTTCTTGACCTATTTACACATTTTTATACATTAGGAATCGTCGCGCGAAATGTCTTCTAGACAAAAGAAGACACGCGATGCACAGTTGTATGTAGTGTTGAATGATTGATGTGTGTGTGTTGAGGTTCTGTTGAGGAGTGAGATCGATCATTGCAAATTTAAAGTAGCCCCTAATAAATTATGATTTCCGTTTGGTCCTAGAAATAGTCTCACGTTTTATCGGTGTTAAGATATACCCATTCATTTCCCATTTCACAATATATATATATATATATATATATATATATATATATATATATATATATATATATATATATATATATATATATATATATAGGATACATAAACTTTTCTTTGTGTTAGAAAGGCTGACTTATGCGATATTCTCTCGGGATGATACATAAGCGATTTCGTCTTTTTATACGACCAAACAAAGATTATGCATGAATTAAGAAAGAAAGAAGATAGAGAGAATAAAAAGGAATAAAAAGTATAATTTTTTTTAGCATTAAAGAAAGTGAAATAATCGATACATTTCGAACGTATGCCATCAAGCGCTTTCTCTCCTCAGGCATCCATCGTATCGCGTGTTTTTGTGTCTTACCTTTCATATATATATATATATATATATATATTCTTTAAAAAATTCTTCTTTTTTTTCTTCCCGTTCTTGGTGAGTAATTAGAAGACACAAGTCAGTCCAATCGAGGCCGACTTCTCTTTGGATTCTCAACTCTGACTTGTGAAATCAACATCCGGTGGCTTTTATTCTCCGTGACTTGCTTCATCTCAGCCGCTCGTTTCTAGATTGCGATTTATTCTTTACATTTTGCCTTGTTTCTCTGCTTCGGATTTTAGTTCCAAACTAAATCGTATATGAAGGAACACGCGTCATTTGAAACAGTTACTAAGATTTAAATTAACAAAATCAAGTTTCAAGAGGGGTTCTTTTCAATTAAAATGATATACTATAAAAACGAGGGTTGTTGTTGTTGTTGTTGTTGTTTTTAACGATGTACCAAGGGTAATTTCACCCACGGCGATTTCGAGCTAATTTCTTTGGCGCTTTAGGGTTAAGTAACTGTCGACACCACTCTCATAATTAGCTCCTATGTTCTGCTTACCAATTACAAATTAGTGTGTGTGTGTGTATGTGTTGGTTGGGAACAAAAGCATGTGTAAATAGATAGAAAAAAATAGAAGTGTGGAAAGAGAAGGCAGTATAAGAGATTTGCAAAGGGATGCAAGGCACTTGGTGATCAAGCCTATCACTTTCATTATATTTTTGTTTTTTTAATTTTTTGGTTGATGTTGGCTTAATTGTTTTTCAAGCTTTATATCCTCTGATCTCTATTATAAAATACTCATTTTTTTTGGTGTGGGGGGGGGCTTTGTAGAGCTATATGTAAAGTCCTTTATTTTATCAAATGTGGTCCTCTGTTACTAATTGCTTTGGTTAAGACTAGTTTGCCTTTTCGCTTATCAGCCACCTATAGTGGAAATACCGGTAATATTGTAATCAGAGGTTCTCTTAGCTTAATTTCAGAATCCTATAGTTTGTTATTATTATTATTGTTTAGGTAATTTTCAAGGAGAGCGCCGCACATTATTTAACCGTTATTTTTGCTAAATTTGCGGGGTTTTTTAAGCTTTACGTAAGTATATCAAACTTATATAAACTAAGAAACTAAAAACTAACTTTAAAAATATGCCGAAAATTAGAATAGCCAAAAAAAACGCTGGAATAAAGTGCTCAAATATCGTGCGTTGCTCTCCTTGAAAATTACCGCTTGAAAAACATTTAATCCACAGATTTATTTGATTTCATTCCAGAAGTTCTGAACCATTGCAGGCTCCTTGTTTGTGGAGCGTTTATACCGGCTAATGTCGTCCCAAATTTTTCACCTTCCCTAATTTTACAATTTCTTTAGGGCAAGCGATCCGATGATCCCCCCTTTCATGAAGATTCATTATTTTTAGGGTTGTGTGGGGACTTTTCTTGCACTGAAAAAAATCGACTCTCGTTGGGTCTTTTCTCCCCTATCGATCCATTACACTTTTTCATTGCTGATTCAGCGAAATCCGCCATGCGTGTAAACCCCTCTCCCTCTAAGCGCTCATTGTCCGCATTAAGTAAGCATTTTGCCGACGTAACGCGACCTTCTGAAGTTGTTCACAGATGAGCCATGTGTTTGTTTTTTTGACGTCCACGTCTTTAATCATTTGTGTTAACCATTTATTCTTGTTTTCTTCAATCGAGCTTGAAATCCTTCATTTGAGGAGATTTGTTTCGACTTTGAATAGAACAGAATTAGGAGATGAAATCATTTTAGTTATTCATTTCTTTTGTTTTTCCACTCGGTTCTTAGAAGTTCGTGATTTCCTATTACTCAAGGTGTAAAATATCCCCCCCCCAAAAAATAAAATGAGGTTTAAGCCTATTTTTAAATGTATGATTTATGATCGTCTGTAATTTTTTAATAGCACTGATTTTTCAGGTGAAACTTATTTCGTCCTTTTTTTTTAAGTGTGGGGACGATAATCGTTTTTGGGTCGGGTCGGAGAAAGAAGTCGTCTAGTTGCATATATTCCATTTGGGTGAGGAATAGCGTCGTCTCTGAGTTCCGATCCCACATCCTTCGTTCGTTCCACAATCTGGGCCGTTGCTTTGGCCTCGAAGTCACAGTCAAATGGGGCGGTTCGAAATCCGATTAAAACTGTAGGCATGTAGTGAAATGGTGGCCAAGCCTATGTATGTCACAGCGTTTGACCGAGTTTTCTGCTACTTGCATTGACTAGGCTCGGACTTTTTATTAAGTTGGAAATACTGAATTTGGGCCTAATAAGAGTTTTAGATAACTTTTGTCTTCATTTACAGACACAGGAGTATGTGTATAAACTGAGAGGACGACTGTAGAAGACCCGAGGGTGAAGTGACTGTTGTTAGATGTTGAGGGTAAAATATTACGCCTGATTACACGTGAAGATTACTTTCACGACCCTCTGCATTTCGCCTTTGCTCAAACTCGAGTGGAGTAAGGGGATTCGTTGATTACGGGCGTCTCCTTCGAGTTCCCCTCGTTTCTATAGAGAGAAACTCAGGCGAAAAAGTATCGAAGATGCACTCGCCATCGGAGTTTATTATTTAGGGTCAGCTTTTGATATCGTCTTTCGTGCCTTCTGTTTCCCCTCTGCAGATTAGTTTTTAATTTCGAAAAACAACCATTCTTATTCGCATTAAATATTTGCCTGCTTTTTTTTCTCCCCCGTATAATTTTTGTTTTCTCGTTCGTTGAATTGCTAAGTTATAAGAAAGGTCATTCCTCTTGGTAGATGAGAGAGGCAAATTCCTTGGGAGAGAGGATTTACCTTCTACTTATATTCTCTAATTGTATATATGGTTAGCCAGAAAGTACTGACTCACTTAGTAAGCGGAAGCTTGTTTACAGTTTGTTTGTTTTTTATTTAAAGCTGACTGGGATCTGTGAGAGATTCGGATGCTGGCTGATCGCTGGAAGAAGATCGTTGAGAATGATGGACTTTATTTTGTTGCTCCATAAAGCTTTCTTTCCGCTTTCTCAGGGAGTCAAGACTTTCTGGCCAACCCAATGTGTTGTGACTAGTTCCACTGATTAAACTACCAGCACAACTAATAGCTTTATTGCAATCCGCTATTGATCCATGCTGCAAAGGCAGAGAGAGGGAGTATAAGAAGTGTGTTTTAAACCTGAAATTCCTTCCTTTACGATCCTTGGTTTACTCCCCCCCCCCTTTTAAATTGTCATCTAAGTAATCTTTTTACCATTAAACTCTCGCAGGGTTAATTATTGAGACAATTTAGGAAACTAAATTGCTTTATTAATTGGTATCAAATGAAAAGGGGCGCCAACGTACTGGTTGCTTTAATAGTAAATTGTGAAAATGTTGAACATGAATAAAAAAGAAAGTCCCTTTAATGACCTGTGGCGTTTTGTGATAAGATGATAAATGGTTATTGCATTGATGGTTTCCCATGGTTCAAATCACTTACAAGTGCCTTTGAATGACTAAATAAGGCTTCTGCCACTAGATGGCGCCACCCAGCGCCGAATCCGATGGCAGATTTGAAATTCCAGGGTTAATAACCATATGTCCCATGGTCATATGGGTCATTTCATGTCTCTAAATGGGTACAATTGAACTTTACTCCTTTTCAAAAGAAAGCGACGCCTAGACCTGGCGCTTCGCCGCAGGTAAAAAGTTGAGATAGCTAATTAATGGGTTAACTTGTAGATTGAAAGCACTTTTTAGTCGCGTGCGAGTCTGGTCGCGAGCGACTCTACATCTCACTATGTCATCGGTCGGTCGGTCCGCAATTTGATTTTTTATGTTTTTGTAATAACATCATAACTATTCGGCCGATTCTAACAAAATTTGAAACACTTATGTTGTTTTACATTCCCTTTCGAATAATACAATTACCAAAGTCCTCCTACGTTTCGCCAAAGTCTGTATATTTCTTCTAGGTTCCGTTAAAGAAAACGGAACCGCAAGAAATACGGGGCCGGAAAAGGGCAAGCTATAAAATTCTTCTAGCTACCGATTTCTGCAAAAAACTTCTCTTTTTTTTTAATAGCCGGTCCGAGATACGGAATATCACTCAAATAAATTAACTAAAACATCCATGCATCTAATTTATTAGCGAAAACCCTAGGGAAAACGGGGGAATAGGCCAAAGAATACGTCACGAAAGGGAAAAAGAGCCGCTCATCACGATGTAAACAAACGTGACTAAGCAAAAAAAGGGAACAACCTCTAAAAAAAATAAAAAGCTGCTCATTGCGTTGTCCAAATAATTTTCCACATTTTAGTAGCCCAAACCCAGGTGGAAAACGTTAAGTACCCGACTAAATACAAATACCGCAAACGTGACTAAGCAAAAAAAAGGAAAGAACCTATAATAAATTAATCACCGCTCATAGCGATTGCCAAATAATTTTGAACATTAGTCTACAAATCCCTGAAATTATTTTAACATCCCAAACCCAGCGGGAAAACGATTGAATAGTCAAATAAATAAAAACAACACCAACGTGACTGAGCAAAATATATGAACTAACATTAGAAAATAACACTAGCCGTTCATAGTCATTTAAAAATAATTTCGAACATTACCCTACAAATCCCTGCTCTCGTTTTATCCGCCCAAACCAAGCGGGGAGGGAGGACGCTTACATACTCAAAGAAATAACAAAAACCTAGACCAAAATGGCCGATGATCTGTTTTTTTCTTTTAGCCTATTTATATAGGGATTGCTCTAATTTCCCACGATTGAAGCTATTTTAATTTTGTGTTCGATGCAGGCTTCGATATTTTTAGCTAGGCTAGGTAGATTTTTTCTAGGTTTCCCCCAAATCAGTTAAGTTCATGTTCGTTTCGCCAAATTCAGTCTATTTCTTTGAATTTTTAAGGTCGTGACGTCACATCATAGCCTATTTCTATATGAATTTCTCTAATTTCGCACGATTAAAGGCATTTTAATTGGGTTTTCGATGTGGGATTCGAGATTTTTTTTTTAGGTAGTTGATATTTTTTTCTTTTATGTTTTGCCAATTAAAGTCTATCCCTCTCATCATCATCATCATCATCATCATCACTAACTATATTTTAAGAAGGGGATTTTTTTGAGTATTTGAACAATAATTTCATCTTAGTTTGGTTATGACTTATGTTTTTTATCAAAGTTATTTCTAATAATTCTTTTATCAAAAAACAAAATGGTGAAGTTCAGAAATAAATATAAGTATCGAAATTTTGTGAATTTTTTAAAACCCAAAGAATTACAAATGGTGAAGTTAGGAAAAATTTATTTTTATATATCTTCTATAACTATATTTTAGCAACGTGATATTTTGAAAGGGGGGAAATTTAGTTTACAGTTTATTTAAAAAATTATTATAATTGGCGAAGTTCAGAAAATTTATAAAAATTTAATCATAATTTAACCATGGCTGCTTTTTTTTAGATTTTAAGTTTTAATCTTACTAGCCAAGCGCAAGCTCCCCCTGTAGGGCGGAGTGGCGAAGCCATTGCCTGGTTTTTCAATATTTTGACGTCACATTTTAGCCTATTCATATAGGAATTGCTCTAATTTCACACGATTGAAGCTATTTTAATTGTGTTTTCGATGCGGGCTTCGATATTTTTAGCTAGGTTAGGTTGATTACTTCTTATTGCAAGAAAAAAAATGGGGCTGGAAAAGGGCAAGCTATAAAATTCTTCTATCTACCGATTTCTCCCCAAAACTCATGTGCTTTAGTCGATGACCTCCATGGTAGTGATCACTTTCCCATTCAAGTAACATTTTCTGGGCAGTTGCCGCCCAAGAGCCCGCCCCGTGGTGCTTGGCACGAGCACGGTGGTACGCATTTCAGGAAATGACTGATTTCTCTATCTCAGTCGAGGAGTTTATGTTGGTTTCATGTTGTTTTACACGAGCTTCTAATTCTTTCTCGGTTTACCCATAACCACATTTTTGACAATTGTTGCAACCTATGGGATAAATACTGCCTCGTGGCTGGGGCAAATATTTGACCAGGATTCGATAAATTGTAGTCTCATAATTGAATATAACATTTATGTTCAGAGGTCTGAGTGGACGAGGTATTTTATTAAAACAATAGTTATAGGGTAAAAGTAATAGGTTTTTGGTCTGAAAATTTTGAGTTATTAATGTTAATTTGATAGAAGGATCGCTTGGCAGACTTATAACAATGTAAAGAAAGTACAAAGGGTAGCACAATTTTATCCCTATGTTATGTATTCTATCCACTTCTTTGTCTAGATATTCTGGTGAGACTATTCTAAGGGCCCGTAAAAACATGGAGGAGAAAACACTTAGTTTGATGCTATTGTGGTGACTTGAATAAAAATGTATATAAGATTCTATGGCTGTGGGTTTTCTATATATTTCATATTTGAAACAATGGTTTATCCGATAAATTAAAATATCTAAGAAGGGGAGTGCGCCATCTTTTTCAACTTCTAATGTAAATTTAATCGAGGGCACTAAGTTTTTAATTTTAGTTAGAAATGTATTAATATTTAAATTATTAGGCCAAAGGCAAAGAATGTCATCAACATATCGCATTCAAGCTACGGGGGTTTCATTAGTTTGGGGTAATATTCTAGATTAAAAAAAAATCCATATATAGGTTGGCGAGCACTGGGGACAAACAGTTCCCCATTGCCATTCCAAAGGTCTGGCGATAAAATTTTCCATTAAAGGTAAATTTGCATTCGTTGACACAAAGAGCAATGAGTTTAATGAGGACGGAAACGGGTATCGGGAGTGCAATCAAGGTGTTCTTCGAGAAAATTCAAGAGATCGGGTACGGGAACTTTAGCAAAGAGGGAACAGACGTCAAAATTAACCAGGCTAAAGTTATCAGAGTGGGGGAGCTCATTAAGTTTACTAATGAGGTGCATATTATTGATAATATGCGAATTGGAGATGGTCCCAACCAAAGGGCTTAAAAGGAAGGCTTAAGCATTTTGATAAGAGTATAGGAAACACACCCAACAGAGCTAATTATGGTCCGCATTGGGTTATCAGGTTTATGAGTTTAAATAACACCATAGACGTATAGTAGGGAATATTTTGATGATTTAAATTTCTGCTCGCCGCAGAAAGTGACTACATTCATTAATATTACAATTTGAACACATATTCATATGTTAAAACAATAAAAAAAACGGTGTCTAGCTGCATCAAAACTATCATTGTGTCCTTTGCTGAACGAGTTGCAACGAGAACAACAGGACTTATGCAAAACCCAGTCTGTGCGTATGCGTATATATTTTCTATTTATTAATTTACTTATTATAGTGTGTGTGTGTGTGTGTGTGTGTGTGTGTGGAGGAGAATGAGAAAGGAAACTTGGAACTTTCCCAATTTAATTCAGGTCTCCGCTTCGAGAAACAATTTTCATCATTGTGGCTGTGAAAGAAGAGACAAATGAATATTTAACGCTACAAAAGTTTGTAGCTGCAGCCTAAAAATCTCTTAATTTTGGAAAAGGAGGCTTCGAATTGAAACTCCTCTTCTCCTCAATAGAAGAAAGTATAAATTAATTATTAGTTCTCAAAAAAATGAGGAAGGAACGTCATGTCTAACAAACGCCCCTTTTCACGCCCCTTGAATGAAGATGGCCCCGTTGCTTTGTTTGTTTATTTGTTTTTGTATAAACTAATACATAAGAAATCCTTCCTCGCCCACTGGAAACTATATCCGCGTCGCTGGTGTCTCTCTGTGAGTGCAGTTTCTGTATTGCAAATGTACGCTGTGCATTCTTTCCTTGCCCCTGGTTACATGTTACCAATCAGGGCGTGATAATTGAAGAAGACAGACAAAGAGAGAGAGAGAGAGAGACCGGCCCCTACCTTTTTTCAGGAGGGAAATTTGGTGCCTTGAATTTTTTGGCACATTTTGTCCGCTCTGTAAGATTTTACGCTGTGTACTCTTTTAGCGGACGCTCTTGGAGAGGATTTATCGCCGCCTGATTCGAGCTGAAACTAAAAGTAATCAGCAGCGGTACGATGCGGGCTTCCGTGAGTGAGGGAGTGGAAGATTATATTGAACAAATCGACGAATGAAAGAGCACCGAATTATCTCCACATGGCTTTCTTCCCCTTTCCTTATGTTAAATTAGTAAAAACAATATTATTATTATTGTATTTCAATTACTATGAAATGTGCGACTCCCGAAGCAACATTATTATTATTGCTGTGGCAGCCCTGGAAGAGGAAACCCGCCGTAAAGGATTTAGGAGATTTCTCCATCCTATGACCCTTCCTCCCACAGGTATGCTTAAAGATGGTGACACAGGCACGAAAACAAACCATCGATGGTTATCATCTTCCCCGGATAAGTTTCCAACCTTCTCTGCCCTCCAGCGCGTAGGGAGGCTTGGATTCTTGGTAAGTAGATGGGGTAAGAGAGTAAAAGAGCCAGATGATTCGGCATATGTTGTTCAGGCAACATGCTAACCTCATCAGTTCGACCATTGCCGTACACTCAAGCCCAGAAACTTGACAAAGGTCAATCAACCTCACTTTGTTCCTTGCCATGGCAACCAGAACGTCATCAAAGTTAGGGACGAGAGGGTACCTTTATTATACCAACTCCTTTAGAACATTTTACAAAAGATATTCTGATACAGGTGTTTGCCTACCGAGTGATGGGTGGTCATTAGGCAACCCGTGATGACGGATTCACCACTGGAAGGTCCAGGCAAGCTCAAACATGGTTGGGGATGGTGGAGAAGCCGAGTCCACGCTCGGTCTTTGCGGCGTCCGTTTACACCGACATAGTCACATAGCTACACTGCCATTTAGGACGCTTTAGTATCATCGCTGCCATTGGTTCGAGAGTTACGGTAGGTTCTTAGCTCCAAAGTCCAAAGTGAGCGAAACGGGTTGTGTTGGTAACTCTGAGGGACGATTTCACCCATCTGGATACAACTGCAGAGCCCAAAATAAGCCAGGTTCAGGGATCGCCCTCGGTAGTAGGCTTTCGGGCGCCTAGGAATAAACCGGACACTAACTTGGAGCTTACAAAGGAACAGTACCTTAGCCTAAAGCAGGGGCTGGGGGAATCTTTTAAAGTGCTGTGTGCCAAAATCGGCCCAATCCTTAAAATGAAAATTCCCAACTTTCCATCCGAAGTTACTGAGAATATAGTTTTATCAAAACACACACTGGACCCATAAAATCAGCGATTGAAATTATCTTTTGTAGGTCATGTGAGGTTTTAATCAACGCAGAATTTAGCAATTCTAGTCGAAGTTTTAATTGAAAGTCGTTTTTACCCTTTTGATTACACGGCTATTTATAATAGGCTTCTGCTTAACCGAATGTAAACAGTGTTTCCGATTTTAACGTAGTTAAGCCGCATCGGATGGGGTATATCACGGGATGGATCCCCCGTCTCGGGTGGCCTTTATCGCGACTGCCCTTCGATGTAAATGACCCCGTAGTTCGGATCCCACGTGAAAGTGTAGGTCCTCAGGGAAAAATAGAAATGAGTGCCGAACGGCTGTAAAACCCACCCCTACCAATTTATTTTCCAGACAAGCTAAAGACATGTTTCTAACATCGGCGAAATGGTAAACAATAATTCTGAGCTTTTTGTCATCTCGCGCCGATTTTCTTTTTTAGTCGCGTGCACGCGACTAAAAGTTAGTAGGTCGTCGGACGGATGGTAAACATTTTACCTTTCAATGAGTCTTAGGGCGACAACATCGTAACAATTCGACCGATTCTAACGAAATTTGAAACCCTTATTTCGTTTTTCATTCTCTTTAGAATGATATAATTGTAAAGGTCCTCCCAAGGTTACTCCGGCAATTATTAAAAGAAAACTAACTATGGGTCGCATCGCCCCACTTGTTGAAAGTTTTGAAGGTCGTAAGGTCATAAGTCAGAATAATTGAGAGCACGTGACTTAAGTCTGTTGACTTTGTTTGGATAGTTTAGCAAATTTTAAAAGGCGATATTAAATAGACCAGATAACATTAATATACCGGTATTATAATAGTAGGAGTGAGATGTTTTTGAATACTATGTTATTTTATTATCACTTTTATTACTATGTATTTGTTTCTTTATTACATTTTTATTTAGTATTGTTCTTAGTAACCTTTATTAAGGTGAAACCCCAAATTTAGTGTTAAGTAGGTTTTTCTTTAAAGCTGAGCCTGATTTTTCCTGCCACCGAAAAAGTTGCACGCGTACCATAGCTTTTCCACCCCTGGTCTAGAGGCAAAAAGGAGCACAACTCTCCCTAACCAAGACCGCAACAAAGGCAGGTCCCCTTGCATGGGGGAGGAACGCACGCAGGACGTAATTAGTGGAATTAAAAGTTGAAAATATTCGGAGTGAAGGGGAAAAAAATCTTTTTAAAATGGCAAAGTAGTTATTAATTTAAGCATTGATGCTGCTTCATGGCGCCAGGTCCTAATCGCATTATTTGAAGTGTTTGTTTTGTAAAACGAAGTCGGTTCACGACTCCGCGCCCCTCTCGTTTGCAAATGAGACAAAAGACTCTAATATTAGGGTACCCGTTTATGTAGTCTGTAAATAGGAGTACGGCAGCTAACCTGGTGCCAAACGAGTGCCAATCTTCATTGTCTTCCGAGACAGAAGGATGCCAACGATAACAGTGTAGTATATATATATATATATATATATATATATATATATATATATATATATATATATATATATATATATATATATATATATATGGAAGATAATGGTAAACCAAAATATTTGAATCAGGATTTTATTTATAACTGTCATTCACGCCAGATTTACTCGAGTATATATTTTTTTCCTGATTGTTTCCTGCTGTTTCATTTTGTTTAGGATGTGTCTTACCTTATATATACTGTGCTCCTTGCCTAGCGTCTTCATTATTAGTTTAAAATGGCATGTTGCCGAAACTAGTCCGATAGTTATTAATAAAATCTTGATTCGAATATTGTGGTTTACTATTATCTTCCACTGATATACATCACGTTAATGTGATATTCTCCATTCCATTTTATATATATATATATATATATATATATATATATATATATATATATATATATATATATATATATATATATATATATATAAATTAATTATATGGGAAATGGGAAGCAGCAGAGGTAGTAATATTCAAATTATAAAAATGCAGGGCTTTTAACTATTAGGGAATAGGAAATTGTTTTTGTTTTTAGAATAAAAATGAGATTAATTAGTTTTGGGTGTCTTCATTGTGAAAAAGGGAGATACTAGAAATATTTGAAAAATAGGGGTTGTTTTTGGGGGGGGAGTGTATTTGGCGTGTGTAATTCGTGGGTAATTATAGTTGTAGTAAAAGTGGAAACGCCAAGTATTTATGTAGCCATAACCGGAAAACAACAGAAAAAGAAGTATGCAGCCCCTTGTTATGAGTGACTTAATGCATCTTCGGACGCAGGACTTGACCAATTTCTTGCATTGTTAGGGCATGATTTTATTCCATTCTTCTTCCAAATCTTTGCCACAGATCTTCAATATGTGTCAGTTTCTGAGGCTCAACGAACATCTTCTGTGGGTTTTCTATCGTTTAAATAATGGCTCCGCGCATGTTATTTCATCTAGTTGATATTGTCAACATTGAATGACTGCTTCACCGTCGTTTCTGTGTGGTACGGAGGATTGTTCTACGCGGAAACAGGCAGACGTACTCTTGATTTTCCGGGGGGGGGCGGCATGTTCTTGAAGCAAAGTCTTGTATACTTAGTTGCGTAATGGACGAGCGGCCAGCCTCCAACGCTTGAAAACATGTCCACACAACGCTGCCAACTCCATTTTTTTTTCTGGAGGTTTTATTTTCGAGGACGATCCGTTTTCCATTTTTACTTGCAAGACCCGGTATCCTCATGGAGTTTTATTATTCGTGATATCATGCTTTTCTGACCGAACAGTTCACTTTTCCACTGGATAACCTGCTTTCTGAAGGATTCGGTCGACCTAACTCGTCTCGCCATCCAGATAAATGGGTATACCATCAAATAGTACAATACTCGTGAGACATTGTTGTCATACGTTACGAACTCTTACGTGTAAACAAAGTTATGTTTTCTTTATAAGTTTAGACGTATCCTCTTTTTTTTCAACTACACATTACTTCATACTTTTTTTAGCTGCTGTTCTATGAAATGTAACTTGGACCCTATCAGAGGTAAATTGTAAAGAATATTCTATGCAATTTTTAAGAAAATGAAATGGTTATTTTTAAGAATTTATGTTATTCTCTAGTTCTGGGTGGTACTATACAGTTCACTATTGGCAAACCAAATAAGTAAATGGGGAGGGAGTGAAATTAAGAAGGACGTCTTATCCGAGCCAAGGACTCATTCCGTGGATTTATCTTTTCTTTTTGTACTCCCATCCTACCCGAAAGTGGCGTTTGGAACCTCTTGGCAAACAACATGGCTTAACCTAATTTATCTCCTGTCCCTATCACGTGTACTTTCACCTCTCACTGGTTGATACTGCAGAGGTCGAAGGCCGGTAAAACGTCTTTTGTCCTTGTTTTTTTTTTATTTTTAATGACTATTTTCGTATCTTAGTTACCTTCTTCGATATTAACAAAACTGGCATCCTATCTACCCGTGATCTCTTTTCTAGGTCTTTTAGAGTTCTTCCAAAATTGTGAAAGAGAAAAGAAATAATTAGATTCCCATCACTATTTTAGGAATTTAAATTTATTTTGTATTTTGCTAGCAAGTCTTTCGGGCGTAGCACCTCATTCAGGGGGGGTTGGTTGGGGGGGGGGTTCTTTTACCTTCTTTACTATGCATTTTCCACACGCTTTCATCCTTGGATTTTCCAGGAGTAAGAAAAAAAGATAATGGAAAAAAGGTTTGTCGGTAAAAATTCTTTTTCAATTTTAATGTAATTTGCGGGGGGGCAAAGGTTTTGGGGCCAGGCGATGGGAAACTGTCGTGTTTTTGCTAATATCTTTAAAGGTTTCTTCCAAAATATTACAATTTTACCTTAAACTATTGATATTCTTTGTCTCTTGTTTAGCAATCGTAATATTAATATTTTTGACTACATTATGTTGTTTTGTCTGATAGAATTCACTTAAAAGTCGAAAATATTACTACCCTTCCCTTTTGATATACTATTACGAGATTTAACCAAAGCCTAGTTACACTATTCTTTTATTCTTCTTCTAATCACCATAATGGTATTGAGAAAAGTTGTTTTTCTTCATCGTTTCTACTTTTTCTGCAGATATCCCAAAAGACAAAAGGCAACAATATTTTATCCTTAGATCATTTTTGCACTGCAACGCCTTCTTATATTTAGGTACGATTTTCATCTATGAGAGCTACTTCCTGTCAATTTCCCTGCCTTTAACGGTGCCTCATGCAAGTTAAATAAACCCTATTCGAATCACATGGAAGTGAACAAAGACTTCTTTATTCATGCAATTTACTTATTAATCATGTTATTAACGGAGACAATGTTAAAGTATTCATGTATACCAGCAATTACGTTTGTCCAAATATTGCCGAATGTGTTTTCATTAATTCCCTTTTCCTTACTGTATTATGGCGAAAAAAGGCAAATCTTCTTGTAATGATTGGGCTAAGGCAGAGTCGATGGAAAACCTCTTGATTTCAGTGAAGTTGAGCCATTTCTGGTTTGGTCAGTTGTCGGAGTGGGTCCTGATTGGAACGGCCTTTACGACGGCTACCCTACATCGTAGACTCACGTTAAACTCAAGGTCTTCAGTTCGTGCAGATAGGAGGCGGGATGGACCCTTACCAATGTCTTTTTTTAGTCGCGGGTGACTCTACATCTCACTATGTTGATTAGTCGGTCCCCGTTTTGGTTTTCTTTTTTTTGTAATAACATTGTAACTATTCGGCCGATTCTAACGAAATTTGAAACTCTTATGTTATTTTACATTCCCTTTCGAATGATATAATTGCCAAAGTCCTCCCAAGGTTAGCAGGTTAGCCCGGGAATTATTTTGTTTTGCCAATAACATCATAACTATTCAGCCGAGTCTAACGAAATTTGAAACCCTTTTTTTGATTTTACATTCTCTTTCGAATGATATAATTGCCAAAGTCCTTCGAAGGTTATTCTGGGAATTATTAAAAGTTTTGAAGGTCGTAAGGTCATAAAACCGAATAAGTGAGAGCAAGCGACTTTTTGGTTAGCAGACCTTGTTTCTCTAATTATGGGGTATTTGGTTACTGAAATTTGATTAATTCAATATTAATATATAACATGAGTAGGTTGGGCGATTAATTAGACCATCTTCCTACCACTGATGATTAATTAAATTTGATTTTTTAAAATAAAAATTATTTATCAGAGAAAACATTTCTGTATTATAGTTGTCTACCAGATTCAACCAGGGTCCATACATCGATCAAACACCTATTATAAACTGCCCAAAACCTAACACAAGCAGGTACTATACACAATATCTCCCCAAGTAGGGATCTGTGCACCCTCCCAAGGCCCGCCCACCTCGAAGAAGAGGGGTAGGGGGGGGGGGGACTCAATGATCCTGCGAAAACTTGGGCAGAAATGAAGACCTAGCAAAGAGATTTTTTGACGGACGTTTCGTTATATTTGAATCACTAAAACATCTTCTGTGTGGCAAAAAAGTTAATGAATGATATAAACTATTATTGACATTTAACATGCAAACATTCTATATAGATAAAAAATAGTTAATAACAAACGCTCACCGATAAAAAAAGGATCTTTGTAAAGATAAGAAATTCAAATGTATTTTCAACCCTAACCTAATCCAGAATAGGTTAGTTTGAGTTAGGTTAGGTTAGGGTCGAAAAACCCTTGGAATGCCTCATCATTACAAGATCCATAAACATTTACAAGGAGTAAACACTATTTTTTATAGATAATGGAAAATTGAATCATGAAAAAGCTAAAAAAAAAAGGACTAGGGGGATTAAACATACTTTATGTTGGAGGAGACCTGGTACCAACTAGTAACAAGAAGGAAAAACGGGGTTTAGAAGTTTCCTGCGGGTGGTGAGAGACATTATAAACATTCGCTGGAATAGCGGAGTCAGATTTATTAAGTAATGCTCAATGACTTTAGATGTAGAGGGATTCAGGCATTTTTTTTTTAAACTAGTGAAAGATGAACAATGGATAGTTAAATCTTGTGGGGAAAGCTCAGTATTTGACGAATACTACAGCATAATATTGTAACGCTTTTATTTAGAATTCGGTCGATGTTTCTAAATGTCTCGGACGTTGCAGCTCAAACCCATAAATCGGTATATGGTAAATTGGAACGTGGTTGTAACGGAGGCATCTCTGCCTTTGAAAGTTACGTATACATTCTTACGTTGAAAACCGTTCAAAATTAACCACGATTGAATTTTTAGCTTAATTTAACCGAAGTAAGACATACAAATTTGGAAATAAAAAAATCTTACTTGTAAAAGTTTAATGGGAAATTTGAGCTTGAGGAGTATCACATAATTCTTTAATATTGGGACGTATAAGTGACGAGGCAACTCTCATTTATTCATTCATTGTCTGCAATCTTTCTCTTTTTGTTGTTTTTATGTTGCACAAAAGCAGAGAAGGTTCAAAAGTCGTTATTTTTTTAAATTGTGAAAAACATAATTTTGGGCAATTTAGGCATTTAAAAAATTATTTGGTCGCTCTCGTGGCACTCCTGTTGAAAACCACTGCTCTTTCTCTCTCTCTCTTGCAGGTCTTCGTGCTGGACTGACTGACGCGAGGCTAGAAGTGTGCGATGTTGTTGAAGACTCGTGGAACAGTTTCAAAAATAAGTTCAGGAGTCTTCAATCACGTTTCATCCCTCTGAAATGTCCCCGTCGGTCTTCTGTTCAACCAAAGTGGTTTAATCGAGAACTCGGCCAACTGCTTAGGGAGAAGAGAACTGTGTACCGGCAATCGAAGATCTCGGGCGACTTTGACGAATACCGGAGGCTAGCCAGGAGAGTGAAGTCCAGCATAAGGGCGGCTAAGCGGTCTGAGGAACTCCGAGTGGCGAGACTCTGTAAAGAGAATCCCAAGGAGTTCTTTGGATATGTGAACAGCCGTAAACCAATCCGTCGAACGATTGGCCCTTTGAGAAATGAGGAGGGGGACATTAAAGCATTCAGATGCAGAAAATGCTAACCTCCTCAACGACTACTTCTCTTCAGTGTTTACTGAAGAGTGTGGTCCCATCCCCCAGCCAATGGATTCCTACTCGGGGGAAAAGCTGGAGGATATGGACTTCACCGAAGGGGAAATAAAAAAGAAGATCAGTGACCTAATGACGAATAAGTCACCTGGCCCGGATGGGCTTCTACCTAAAGTGTTGAAAGAAGTGCGCGATCAAGTGTCACGACACCTGAGCGCAATCTTCAACATGTCAATACGGACCAAATGCGTTCTTAGAGACTGGCGTGAAGCGGAGGTGACTCCTATCTTCAAGAAAGGAGACCGAAGCCAACCGTCGAACTACCGACCTATCAGTCTGACTTCGATAGTCGGTAAACTCATGGAAAGCATGATGGTAGACAAAATGACGTATTTAGAGTCAAACCTGCTACTGAGGAGTTCCCAGCACGGCTTCCGAAGGCAACGGTCATGCCTGACGAACCTTGTGGAATTTTTCCACTTCGTGTTCATTGAGCACGATCGGGACAAGGCGGTGGATGTGGTGTACTTAGACTTTCAGAAAGCCTTTGATAAGGTACCACACCGCCGCCTTCTCCGGAAAGTGCGAGCGCTGGGCATAGACGGAAAAGTAGCTGGCTGGATCAAGAACTGGCTAAGTGGCAGACGGCAACGGGTGGTGGTGAATGGACAGGCTTCTGAGTGGGTGCCCGTTACTAGCGAGGTGCCTCAAGGTTCTGTCCTGGGACCACTACTATTCATCATCTACGTCAACGACATGGACGGTGATATGGTTGCCAAGATTTCCAAATTTGCCGACGATACCAAGCTTGGTAATTTTCGTTGCAAATGATGGAAATACTGCCCGCCTGCAGGAAGATCTTGGGAAGATTGGGGAGGGGTCGGACACGTGGCAAATGCCTTTTAACGTGAATAAATGCAAAGTAATGCATATCGGCCACATAAACCCCCAATCTCAGTATATCCTTAAGGGCACTGCTCTTGAATCGAGTGACACTGAGAAGGACTTGGGTGTAACTATTACTAGCGACCTCAAGTTCTCGAAACAGTGCATCGAGGCAGAGAAGAAAGCCCAAAGGATCTTAGGCTACATAAAGCGCCAGTTTGGATACCGTAACAAGGAGATAGTACTTTGTCTGTACAACTCCCTCGTTCGGCCGCACCTGGAGTATGTCGTACAATTTTGGAGTCCTTCGTTTCGAAAGGACATCGCAAGGTTGGAACGCATACAAGCTAGGGCAACCAAACTGATTCCCTCTATCCGACACAAAAGTTATGAGGATAGACTAAGAGAATTAGATCTGTTCTCGCTGGAAACCCGTAGGCTGCGTAGTCAGCTCATCGAAGTTTTCAAAATACTTCGAGGGTTCGACAATGTTGACTACCGGGATATTTTCACACTGAGTGAGAACAGAACGCGCAATCACGGCTTCAAACCTGAACTGAAGCGTTACAACCGCAATCTGTGTGGAAATATTTCCACTTACAGTATCTGCGGTAAGTGGAAGTTGTCAACAGTGAATCTGTTGACCAGTTCAAGTCAAGACTAGACAAAGTCTTGAAAAGTGGCCGTTTAGGGACGCAAAACAATTGAGCAGCCATGTGCCTGCTCGATTGCTAGTCCAAAGGTACCCTCTTTGAATGGACCGTAAGGTCTCCTAGGGTACTTCCTTTCCTTGTTACTCCTTGTCACTCTCTTTCTCTCTCTCTCTCTCCCGTAGAGAGAAAAATGTTAGTAGTAAATATTTACAATTGTACCTAATTTGGGACTTCGAATAATCTATTTGATGGTTGTAATCGCTCTTTATGCCTTTAAATAAAGATTTGAGGGAGAAATGATTTGAACAAATTTGAAACGACATTAGTTGGTTTCTTTCATATGAAATTTTAATGTTCTCTTAACCGAGACGTTCGTCACATTCAGTAATAGTCCTTAGGATAGCGATCCATTTGGTCGAAACAGATAAGAAAGACCTTGAGAAGGGGGGCATCTGTTAACCGCAACTAACTACCTACTCAGGCTGCTACAAGTCTGGAGAAAAGTGATGAAGTAGGTGATTATTAATGCGAACAATCTTGTGAAATATCCACAACGAGCTAATTTCCCGAAGGCTAATTAATATCAGTTTCGAACTAGTTTCGCTTACCATTTTGTTTTCGATATTAGTGCATCTTTCTGAAGAGGGCTAATTTCGTTTCGCGGAAACGTTACAAAAATGAGATAAAAAAACTATCGACGTTCTACTTTTTAGTCTGGAATCGAAGTTATTTTTCCTTGCCCAAAACTCCAATATTAGGGGGATTTCTTTTTTTACCATCCCCTATCTACCTTAGGTATTGGGACTAAGCTTGTATACAACCACCAGGAACAAGGCAGATAGGGCTAGTAGTTGTAGTTGGCCAACCTGCCTTTATCCAGGCGGATCTCGACCGGATAATGAAATAGACATAAAGGTCAGTATGGCAATCGCTGGGGAGCCCGAGGGCACCGGGGGCCGGTCCTCTCTGGGGAGAGGTGCCAGGAAGGGTTATATTTTTGACACAAAACAGCGTTCAGGTGGAACCTTCGTCGCCCCGGGGCAGAGGGACGTGTTCCGTGTCAGAGGTATGTGGATATAGATACCCATTGGCAGGATTCCTTGGAACAGAAGATGTGTGCGTTTGTGCCGCGAAGACGGGAGAGGAAATAAAGCATTGTTGTAATTGGCTATGCGTGTGATGCGAAGTATAAGATCTACCCACCCTAGTACAGGGCTGAACACAGCATCTCCACCAGCAGATAGGGCTAGTAAATGAGGGGAGTGATTTAAAGAAAAGTGTGGGCGTTTAGGAGGAAGGAGATTCGGTGGGATGAAAGGGCGAAAGCGAAAAGGGGACAAACTTTGTCCCGCAAACTTTTAATGAGTTATTGCTGTTCTTCCTCCGGCGAGGAAGGGCGGGGGAGACCATCTTTGCGTTGTTGCCGCCCTCCTCTAGATCCGCAGCCATAAATTCGCGCCCCGAATTCTCTTTTGTTTCACGTTACGATCCCTCTTGGGTGTACGGCGGTTTGCGTCGCCTGACTTTAAGCCATTCAGTGTTTCGGGACTGGCGAAGAAATCGTGTTTAGGGAGGAAATAAAACCTTTCCATCCTCTTACCCGTTGCTATGGGCTCCTTTTGAGGACATTTGTCCCCTTTCTCTGTATCGGGACTCCTTTTATTCCCTTGTGTTGTCTTCTCCCGAAGGGGAACTGGCGTTCTCAGGGAATTTTCTTTAGTCGCGTGCACACGACTCTATAAGTTACTATGTCGGCCGGTCGGATGGTAACCATTTTACTTTTCAATGAGCTTTTTGTCATTAACATCGTAACTATTCGGCCGATTCTAATGAAATTTGAAAGCTCCATGTTGTTTTACATTCTATTTCAAATGATAAAATTGCAAAGATCCTCCCAAGGTTAGTCCTAGAAAAATTAAAAGAAAACTAACTATGGGTCGGAGTGCGCTGCTTGTTGAAAGTTTTGAAGATCTTAAGGTCACGAGTCAGAATAATTGATATCACGTAACCTAGGTCTGTTGACCTTGTTTATATTTTACCCACTAATAAACTTAACCAACAACGGCATTCCAACCAGTAAGTTTGGTTGGAAGGGCATGCCGTCCTCCAGATGTATGTTGCAGCTTACACTCCAACCTAGCGCTCCGTTATAGGACCGCACAAACACAACAACCATCTCAGGATCAGTCGTGTGTATAGTTCCATTGGAAGAACCCCTTTCTAGTAGCTATCTATTCACACGACTCGCTGTTGAAGTATATTTTGGTAGGAAATTTGCCCACGTTGTTCGCAACGTCGCAAATGCTGAAATATAACCATTTTGGGGTTTTCCGCCAGTAAAGGGCAATCGCTGCATAGCCGAGCAAGGCGCGCTCCGTTCGGAGGGCAATACCTAATATGGCGAAATATTAACGTTTAGGCTGTGTATTTATTCTCCCAGGCGATACTTCAGTTGCTTGTACTTTAAACCCTGTGGGTTATATTCTCTCTCTACCATGACTCTAAGCTACAACATAAACAAGCCGAAATTGTTCTTGACCGAAGTTGGTTCGTATGCCGCGAGCTATTTCTGCCTTAGAACTCATCACGGGAGTGAAAGGATTATTTGGCGTGGATGTAATGGATTTGCTTATATTACTCCATTCTATCCTACAGAATTCTTGTGTAGCGGTCTTTCTCATGTTTTCGTTTTCGATCATTTTTCGTGAGACCGTCAAAGGAAGGTGTTTATGCACGTGGAAAATATGGAATGAACAAAAATGGCCTAACCTATTAACGAACTATTTATTTTCGTCACTATGTCGGTCGATTCTAACGAAATTTGAAACCCCTATGTTGTTTACATTTTCTTTCGAATGATATAATTGCCATAGACCTCCCAAGGTTAGCCCATGAATTTTCTTTTTTGGGGGGCAATAACATCATAACTATTTGGCCGATTCTAACGAAATTTGAAACACTTATATTGTCTTATATTCTCTTCTGAATAATCTAATTGCCAAAGTCCTCTCAAGGTTAGCCTGGGAATTACTTTGTTTTGGCAATAACATCATAACTATTCGGCTGATTCTAACGAAATTTGAAACACTTGTGTTGTTTTACATTCTCTTTCGAATGGTATAACTTCCAAGGTCCTCCTAAGGTTAGTCTTTGAATTATTAAAAGTTTTGAAGGTCGTAAGGTCATAAATCAGAATAAGTGAGAGCACCCGACGTTTGGTCAGCAGACCTTGTTTTATTGATCGCTCGCAAATATACAGAATAATTCGTTAAGGGGTTAAGATTAGTGACGTTTGCTTTTGTTGAAGATTAAACAGCTGTTTTTGCTTTAGATTTGAAATATATCAGTTTAAAGAAGAGATTATTTAGATAAGATAATTTCTTCATTGCGTAGAAAGCAAGGAAAACACTGGAGAAGCTGCTGCCCCAAAAGGTGCGGGCTCTCACTTATTCTGATTTATGACCTTTCGACCTTCAAAACTTTCAATAATTCCCAGACTAACCTTGGGAGGACCTTGGCAATTCTATGATCGAAACAACATAAGTGTTTCAAATTTCGTTAGAATCGACCGAATAGTTACAGTGTTATTAAAAAAAAAGAGCAAAACGGGGACCAACCGACATAGTGAGATGTAGAGTCACTCGCGACTAGTCTCGCATGTGACTAAAAAGAAAGAGTGAAAGTTACTTTACGAAAAAACATGAGTGAATCGCGTTAATGTGATATAACAGGTTGAAAGTATTATAGGGTTGTTAAACAGACCAGAGTGAACAAATGCCTAGTCGAATAAAGTAATGAATTGATTAACAAGCACCAGCATTAGCAAATGCCAACACGCGCAACCAAACTCATCCGCTCCTTTTGATTAAAGAAGGCCGGGAGAATGAACCGGGGGAGGGGGATACCCGCCCGGGCTTCTAGAAGCGAAAACTCTCTTAATTAACTTCTTTGCATTTAGTACAGTGCACTCTTCTTACTCCACCCCACCACACACATGACACATTCCTCTGAGACCAAAATAATTGCCCGTTTCAAACTTTCTAATTTTCTTTCATAAAGAGAGAAATTGATGCAAAAGGGATTTTGGGGGGGTGGAAGAGTGAGAATGTGTGAAGGCGCTTATTTGTAGGCGAGGAAAATTGGGTTTGGAGTCAAAGATTTAAACGTGGTTCGAAAATGCGTTGCTATTAGCGACGGATATGTGGCGGTGACGGGAGAAGAATTGAATAAAAAAAAGTAATTTTTACTTTGGACATGTAGTGTATGGGTGTATGAAAGGTGCGAGGGTGGGGTGGGGGGTGGGGGGTAGTTCCTTTTCCAGGTTCTTCCTCAATTAGGCGTTTTGAGCAGCTGGAACGTCTGTTTTAATCACTTTTAATTACTTTTCTCATCTTCGCCCAGACGACAAAACTCTGCTTTCGTAAATGGACCGCGTGCAAAAAAAGATCCATTCTCTTTACTGCGAAATGAGCGCACCACAAACAACCACAGGTTTGCATACTAGCTGACGACTGGGACTTTTGTTTTCACCAGAGTGAAGGGTGAAGTGGTAAAAATGTATATCTCTGAAAGTCATGTTCGAAAGAAGTCGATGGTTCTTGTCTTGAGATCATTGGCGCACCGTATGGAAGCGTTAATGGGTGAATGGTGTATATAAGCCTCGAATCCTTAAGGAAGTAGCTAAAGATACAATTAATTTGTGGGCCCCGACTCGTTTCTTTATCCCTAAAGAACCCCTGTTCAAAGTTAGACACTAATACTAGTAACCAAAATGTATCCAGTTATATCCTAGGGTTTTTTTTAGTCGCGTGCACGCGCCTCCATAAGTTAGTATGTAGGTCCTTAGGTTGGTCGATCGGATGGTAACGATTTTACTTTTCAATGAGTTTGGGAGCAATAATATCCTAACTAAAGTTGAAATTCTTATGTTGTTTTACATTCTCTTTTGAAGGATATAATTGACAAGGTCCTCTCAAGGTTAGTCCGGGAATTATTAAAAGAAAATTAACTTTGGGTCGGATTGCCCCATTTGTTGAAAGTTTTGAAGGT
Source organism: Ceratothoa steindachneri (assembly GCA_963969495.1). Classification (NCBI taxonomy): domain Eukaryota; kingdom Metazoa; phylum Arthropoda; class Malacostraca; order Isopoda; family Cymothoidae; genus Ceratothoa; species Ceratothoa steindachneri. The sequence continues at coordinate 55,305,908 of OZ018337.1, forward strand.
CGTAAATCAGAATAATTGAGGGCACGCGACGTAAGTCTATTGACCTTGTTTTCAACTCTACTTAGATCTTTACTCGGCTTGAACTTGCCCTTTGGGTGTGGCTCTCTGTTGCTCTATCGATGAGATATTTCAAGTAGGTAACCATGGCGGAAAGGAGAAGGTCGTGGTCTGGTTGTAGTCTTCTTAAGTTGTTCTATCCAAAATCAAGCCCTAAAAGTCTTTGACCTCTCTCTGTCCTTCACTTCGGTCAAAAGTATTTCGTTTGAGGGTTAGTATAACATTGGTTTGCCTTCTGTGGATGGCATAGTGTCTGGAAAACATATATGTACATGATATTACCATTATTGATGCTAATAATTTTGTTATTGGGAATCTCGGTTAAGATTTGTTAGCTCGGGTTTCCAGTCTTCTGAGAGCGCATTTTAAAAATGCCTTGGCGATGCGCCGTGTCTTAGTTGGTGGGCGAAGCGTCTTATCATGAATTTCCAGGGATGGCGAAATCCGGATGTGACGTTCTCGTATCATTTCTCTTTGGAGTATTCGCATTTTACTCTGCTCGAAAGAAGAAGAACTTTGAATGTGTCAATGCTTGGCAGATGGAAAGAACCGTTGATCTTTGTCTTGTGCCACTTTTTAAAACTTATATTTTTTGAAGGATAAAAGGGGATAATGTGGGAGTGCGGAGAAGAGAAGGCGGGATCAACGGTTCTGAGACTCTGCTTTTCTTTTCATGTGGACTTTTATATTTGGTGTTTTTTATTGTATAATCATGTTTAAATATTTTGTGGAATAAAGGACAAACTAGGAAAAATGGTTTAAAGGAATAGAAGTTGTTTGCAGAAAGGTACAGGAAGTCTATATACATAGACTTGCTCCTTTTTGTCCAATCTCTGTGTCCGTTGCTACCAACTGTTTTCTTTTGGGGGAAAACCTCGAGGCTTAGTGGTAACAAAACTGATTGCTTTTGCTGCACCGATATTTTCTTAGGGGGGGGGGGGGAGTTGTTCCCGCTGGGAATACGTGAGAGGGAATTACTATTTCATTAGCAGATTACCACAAACACTGGTGTATCCTTAGGTTCTGTGTGCTCCTTTAAAGTCCTACCGTCGCGCCTATTAATATCCTTAAAACGGCCCCGTTTAATTTTTAATTTCATTCCAACCACATCCTACGCCCCCCGCGCCCCCTTTTCCTACTGCACCTCACAGTTTTACCAAAGTTCTTCCTCATTCCCTGTGGGCCTGACCACGTATATCCCCCGATGCCTTTCCTGGGAATTTATCCCCCATTGAAATTGTGGCCCCCATTTTGAGCATCCACTTCTCGGAGAGAGGGACTAAGTAAAGCAGTTGACTCGCTCAATTGACTTTAAATTTAGGCACTGGTGAACTCACTTGGTAAAATTAGGCATTGGTGAACTCAATTGGTAAAATTAGGCACTTAACTCAATTGGTAAAATTAGGCACTGGTGAATATTGGCTATACGTGGTTCTGTAGTTGAAGGAAGGTTTCAATTTAGGTCTGGTACTACCAGGGTACTTGAGAACACGGAATTGAAACTCCCCTTGTTCGATTTCATTGAGGGATGGACGGGTCCTTCTCTACCGCCACCCTCAGCTCAATCGATTCCAGTCTTTTCCTATCCTAACGGGTTCCCCCGAGGCGTCACCAACCATGCTTGAAGCCGTTCCTTTCTCCCAAGGGGAAAGTTTGGAGTCACTCTAAGAGGGATAGTCAATGACCAAGAAAAAATCAATTTCACTGACCAGGCCGCGACTATACGCGTTGTCATCTCTCAGATATACCGCAAACAACATAACAACAATAGCATAGCAACACCGATTCCAATCCAAGCAAAATCAATGAAACGAATGAACACGAGACGGGTGGACCAGAAAACCGAGGAATCTCGGAAAACTTTAAAACTAAAGCCAATAATAAAAAAACAAACAATTTGGCTCAAACTATTGTTATCAAAAGAGAAACAGACGGATATAGATATTAAGTCAAATGAACTGCGCAAATTCGAGCATATTTTATTATATCATGCATACATAGTGTGACTTTATAACCTATAATTCTAAATGCTAATAGCTTCAGATGGAATATTCCATTGTATCTTTTATGCCCTAATTCCTCCATCTCAGGAGAGTCTATCCCACCGATAAGTCCCCTACCTTAAACCTAACAAGCCATCAAGGGGGGTCCCTTAGTATAGTCTTTTACACCTGGTCCTTTAAGGAACGGTATGTCCTTCCCGACTAAATGTCCTCCCGTAGTTTCACACTAGATTGAGACTAACTGAGCTTTATTTCCATTTTATCGTTATTTTCGCCACTTTATATGGAAATATCGAACATATTTTCTTGGTAGGCGGCTAATTTGGCAGGCTAGTCGCTAATCGAATTTCTTCCATTTATCCCTGGTTCGGTCAGGGAGAGTGTGAGGCTGGTTCATCCTTCGCTTGGTTCCGGTTAGTCGACTCGGTACGGGTTCGTTCGCACTTATGGTATGTACGACTCTCTGGAATAGACCAGGTCCTGAGGGCCGACCATTGTCCCCATCAGGTAGACAAACCTGCCTTCGAACCTGTGTCATCAAGCGCTCATCGCTTATATGACCACGACGCTCATCGCCAGAGCTACCATCCTCAACCCCCCAAAAAGTTGATTCAAGAAGCCTTTTGAACAACGAAGTGTAGGTTTTTTTTTTATCCAGTGAGATACAAGACAAGTGTTTTTCTAGTAGAAGCAAGCACGGGCTTTTTTTGTTTGTAATCATTCAAAATCACATGACGCGTGATATATAGGGCGTCATGTGATTTTGAATGATTACAAACAAAAAAAGCCCGTGCTTCCTTCTACTAGAAAAACACTTGTCTTGTATCTCACTGGATAAAAAAAAACCCTACACTTCGTTGCTCAAAAGGCTTCTTGAATCAACCTTTTGGGAGGTTTAGGATGGTAGCTCTGGCGATGAGCGTCGTGGTCATATAAGCGATGAGCGCTTGATGACACAGGTTCAAATCCAACTTCTTTATTTATTTTTATATAACGGTTAAAATAGTTTGCCCTAACTTTCTGGTTTCTACTTCTCCCATTTTCCTTCTTAAGCTTTTATTGGTTCATGTGATATTCTCCTTTATCGTTTTTCCGGATTGTGTTACCAATTTTCCATTTCCTTGGGCCTTTAAATATATATATATATATATATATATATATATATATATATATATATATATATATATATATATATATATGCGTTTAATTAAGAAAGGCAATTTTTTAGCTAAGTTAGCTGCTCTCACATACACGAGAAGATAACTCATTATCTGTCTTAGAAAAGCTGGATTATGCGTTTTCCTCTCGTGTATGTGAGAAGAGCTTCGATGAAGAGCTAAGTTGGCTAAAAAATTGCCTTGCTAACCGCATAATTATGCGCAATTTCAAATAATTCTCGATTTTCGCTCATAACTTTATTCCTGTACTCTCAAGTGTCGAAACATTGACCATTATACCGGATAACCAGCCACACACAATCGACGCTCCCTCCCCCTCCCCCTACCTCTTCACTTCTGTGAAGAGTCATCTGGAAGAGGATGAATTTTAATGCAAGAAAAAAAAAAAAAATCGCGACCTTCTAATAATGTATAAGAGAATTGTAAAATGAAATTATGTTCATTCTCTCTCAAAACAATAATTATCCTGTCTTCTTTTTCTCTCTCTCTCTCTCCGCCCCCTCCCTCCCACCCCTTTGTTTACAATGGACCGTATTCCTTTCGGGCACGGGTAACCTGATGCCTTTGTAAACAGGACTTTCTGGAAGGGACGGCTCGACTCCGGCGGATGATGGATGAATACGCGAGAGCAAACAGGAGCCGCCGTGAATTAAGCGAACAAAGCCTTGGCAAAATGTGGGCCTGCAATTAAGGAGGAGCCGTTAGCGAAAGATGCTCATCTCTGAATTCGTCACTGATTGTAAACAAACAAGGGTGATGTTCCGTGGCAGTGGCGAAGTGCGAGACCTCCCTCAATTTGACGGAATTCCGGTCACTCGATGAGGCTAAGACAACCTATGAGCGTACATGGTTGACGCACACGATTATACCCGTACACATTGCTGACAGGATTCTGCCGCTGAAATAGTTCCGATGGAACTTCCGCATCTTTCCCTGCAACGGCTTTTTTGTGTGTTTTAGTATTTTCCATCATTAAAATTTTTTCAGAATTTTGTGGTAGCGATAAACACGTTTGATTTCGCTTTTCTTTTTCTTTTTTTTTGAGGAGATAAATTATTTGGCTGGGGGTTGGGGTGGGGGTTGGCCAACCTGTTTTTATCCAGGCAGATCCTGACCGGATAATGAAATATACATAAAGGTTAGTATGACAATCGCTAGTGACCACGATGGCACCAGGCAGGGGCCGGTCCTCTTTGGGGAGAGGTGCCAGGAAGTATGTTTTAACACCAGAGTACCCATCGACAGGATTCCTTGGACCAGAGAGCGTCAGAGGTATGTCGATATAGATACCCATCGGCAGGATTCCTTGGAACAGAGTGTGAATGTGTGCTGTGAAGACAGGAGAGGAAATAAAGCGGTGTTGTAATTTTTTATGAGAAGTGTAAGATCTATCCACCCCAGTACAGGACTGATCTCTACGTGCGGTGACCTTTGTGTCCGCTCTTGCCGAGATCGAACCCGGTACCGCGACGTTAGCGGACCAACGCCGTATCCACTCGGCTAGCGAGAGTTCTATTTGTATGTGGTTGCCGGGATCGAACCCGGTACCGCGACGTTAGCGGACCAACGCCGTATCCACTCGGCTAGCGAGAGTTCTATTTGTATGTGGTTGCCGGGATCGAACCCTGTACCGCGACGTTATCGGACCAACGCCGTATCCACTCGGCTAGCGAGAGTTCTATTTGTAGGTGGTTGCCGGGATCGAACCCGGTACCGCGACGTTAGCAGACCAACGCCGTATCCACTCGGCTAGCGAGAGTTCTATTTGTAGGTGGTTGCCGGGATCGAACCCTGTACCGCGACGTTAGCGGACCAACGCCGTATCCACTCGGCTAGCGAGAGTTGTATTTGTATGTGGTTGCCGGGATCGAACCCGGTTACGCGACGTTAGCGGACCAACGCCGTATCCACTCGGCTAGCGAGAGTTCTATTTGTATGTGGTTGTGTCACCGATCTTCACTCGCTCTAAGGCCTTTCATGTTTTGGTGGGGACCTAGTTTAGCGTAGGATTCGAACTAAGAATCTCTTGGGCTTATGGAGGCCGCCCCGAATAGAGACTCCACTCGCATACTTGACACATCCGATGTGGCATAACTTCTCTGGTATAGGAGACAATGTTTCCACCCTTAAGTGCCTGGATTGATGCCTGGACTGAGATAAACACATTTTCTCTCAAGAAATGTATTATTTTTAATCTTAACCTTTCTGGGCACGAAGACCTTTTATCAAGAATGAATGAAAGATGATTCGATGATTATCCAGTTTTTATAGTCCTGAAGACATTCAAGGAAGTTGAACAGCATCCTTATTTAAACTCGCCAGCATAAACAAAACGAGGAAGAATTCCGATCCTTTATTTTAGTAGTTTTTTATTCCCTATTGGGAGTTTTTTGTGTCAAAGATTTTTCCCTAACCGTCTCTTGACAAAGGAGATTATGGCGGTAACATTTAATCTCGGAACTTGCTCTCTATCACCTGAATCAGAAAATCAAGTGTTAACAAGGTCAACAGATCTAAATCGCGTGATCTCGATTATTCTGACTTATGTCCATTTAACCTTACGACCTTCAAAACTTTCAGCAAGTTGGGCAATCCGACCAATAGTTAGTTTTCTTTTAATAATTCCTGGACTAACCTTGGGGGGGCCTTTGCAATTATATTATTCGAAAGAGAATGTAAAACAACATAAGGCTTTCAAATCTCGTTAGATTTTGCCAAATAGTTATGATGTTATTGCCATTAGACCCATTGGAAATTAATATGGTTACCGACCGCGTGCTTACGCCCCAAAATGAGTTGGAACCCCTCATGAGAAAGCTGTAGTTTTCCCTGAAAAAGATGTTTGTGAACCCACATTGGTTGGCAGTTTTGTTTAAAGCATCGAACTAAGAAGCAGTAACGTGCAATCTAAGGCTCAGCACTACAGTCACTTGGAATAAAAGCCTCTCTTTCCCACTGATGCGAATTGGAATCACTTGTGGCTTGCAATATTTTCCTTACAAACTTCATTTGTGCCATTCAGCATCCAAATAATTGTTCGTAGCTTGATAGCTTCATTGTTGTTAGTCCAAAAATTCAAGTCGCCAAAGGAAGGGTGCGGGGATTCAAGCGAAACTTGAGGATATTTTGATAATTAATAGCAATTCTGCCCCTGCAGAGGGCAGTCAACTTTGGGGTATCGTTAGAATGAACGGGACTTGCCTGGTGTATTAAATTGCGAAGGCAGAATGACGAAGGAAGGCTTAAATTAGGCGAGTGGAGCTGGGAAGAAGTCTGTCGGTAGAACGAAGCTCAACTCCTTAAGCGAGGCTGAAAAACGGTCCTGCGCCCTTCTCGTTCCCTAGCTAAGAGTTTCCAATTGAAGTCGATTTAAATTGGGTTCTACTACACGACATACCAGGAATTGAGCAAAGATGAGAATCTATCAGAATATTTTTAAGATGTTTGTATCTGGAAGCGTCTAGATTTTATTGTACGAACATTATTTTTTAGTGGTTAAAATTTGATTCTTGTTAAGCAGTTATCGAGGTTTGTCGCGGCGTTCTCCTAACATTACCCCCATCCCCCACCTTGGGATGTTTTCATTGCGGAGATGAGGAGAATTGCGGGCTCTCTGTCCCCTATCGGCAGCTCTAGTTATCTCCCTTCTATTTATTTTCCCCTACCATAACCTCTCCAATTTCGTTAAAATCCCCTTCAAAGACATTCGCCCATGGATGCTGACGTTGGTGATCGCATCCTTAAGTTAATCATAATTACAATAATGATTATAATAATAATAATCTAACTCGCCTTTTTCCAATCCCACCCTTATTACCTTTTAAACAAATTATTATTATTGCGCTCAATTATTATTATTGCTATTATTAATCATTATTATTTTTAGTGTTTGTGTTATTCCTATCTTCTTTTCCCGTTAAATTTGAGTAGACGAATCAATTGATTCTGCTCTCTGAATCACAGGACCGCACCCTCTTTTCCCCTTCTACCGGCGTCTACCAATTTGGCTCTTGTATCCACCTTATGAGAAATCGAACGTCGTCGGGGACAATATAAACAACAAAGAAGAGCATTTTCTCTTTTTTTTCTTCTTTTTTTTACGCAGACCGGGAAAGACCCGATAAAATATCCGTCTCTAAAACTTCGTCCTTCAAAAAAAATGGTTTCTTTCCCCGCCTTTTGTATCCGCACAAAAGGGGATAGTTGCTAGATGGTTAGGAAGCCACTTTTACGATAATAATTATTAATGCTCAGCTCCTACACGCTCCAGCAGAGAGACAGCATCGGAATTGCTATGTTGGACTGCTGCCACTTCTTAGTCGCGTGCTCGCGACCCTATAAGTTAGTATGTCGGTCGGTCGGGTGGTAATTATTTTACTTTTCAATGAGTTTTTGGCAGTTTTGAAGGTCAGATGATATGTTTGTTAATACGTTTGTTATTTTCAAAATTATTGAAATAATTGAGAGCACGCGACTTAGGTCTGTGACCTTGTTTTTTTTTCATGACCTTTGACTAATCTTCCGAAGGCCTTCTTAGTTGCGTTTCCTCATACCAGTCAACTTATTCTAGTATCGAAACCCCCTTCGTCAGTTCTTACCTAGGGCCACAACCCCGATTGAAAGCTTCCCCCCCCGCCTCCCGCCCTATCTTCCCTTTTCATTACCACACCTGAACAAATATGAGCACAAATAGTGTTGTGTACAAGAATGTAATGTGGAAAAATGTACAATGTAATTAGTGCAATAATGTAATGTGTACCGTTTTATTTATTTATTTATTGAAAATATACAAAAAAAAAGAGTCCATAGAATTAAAAGTTGGGAGTAGAAGGCTAATATTGGAGAAGGGGTATCAGGTTGACTTGGAGTTGAACTTTGGGGTATCAGGTTGACTTGGAGTTGAACTTTGGGGTATCAGGTTGACTTGGAGTTGAACTTTAGGGTATCGGGTTGACTTGGAGTTGAACTTTGGGGTATCGGGTTGACTTGGAGTTGAACTTTGGGGTATCGGGTTGACTTGGAGTTGAACTTTGGGGTATCAGGTTGACTTGGAGTTGAACTTTGGAGTATTAGGTTGACTTGGAGTTGAACTTTGGGATATCAGGTTGACCTGGGTATTGGGGCTGAAAAACTTTAAAGAGTCACTGTCCTAAGCATAGATATACCACAAACCAGTCGAAACAGATGCCCAGTTATTTGAAAACCAGCACTGGTCGCGGTCGAATAAATAGGCTTCGCTTTACGCGGTGATGCTCAAAATCCATTTTTATGCGGGTCGGGGAATTTTGCGTGTGCCTTAAGGCGAGCTTTCCGTCGGTCAATACCCATTATTGTACGAGGGGTGAGTGGGTACCTTCGTTACGGGGTAACTGGGGGCAGCTCGACTGGGCGAGTACGTGCGGTTCGGAGTAATTAGGGGCAGCTCAGTGCGGGCGGTTACCTGCGGTTCGGGTAATTGGGAGCAGCTCGTGAGGGAGGGGGGGGATACTTGTGTTTCGGGGTAATTTGGTAAATTTACCCATTTATGGAATTACGATGGAGCGTAAGCTAATTTCTCTTTTCACGTAGGTCGGTTCTACATTTAGGTTGTCTACGACGCGCAACTGGCACTACACTCGTGATTGTCTTAGTCTCGCACACGGAAATACTGATAATAATAATTTCTGGAGGGAATTACACTTATTAGTGAAATGAATAGTCACTACCCGAAACCACCTTGATTTATGTCTATTCAAAGGTGCTCTCTTGTTTCCTATTCATTTGGCATCCCACCGGTTTTGCGCCGCCCCCCCCGTCCCCCCTAAATTTCCATTCAGTTATCTTCCTCTCCTATCTTCCCTAGTAAAAGCATACAATAAACCATGATCTTCCTCAGCAGTAGATGTTGAAATTCCTAAAATAAATTTGTCATTTGTCATTTTTGTGCCTTCAGTTCTCTGTTCGTAAAAAATGGGGGTCTCTTGCTCTTGTCAGGTGCCATTTTTTCCCCCTCCGACGAAATAAGTGTTTCAGTGGCAGCACTTTTGCCGATGGCAGTAGACGGCTCAAGATTCGATTAAAGTTATTATTATTAAATAAGCCGAGTTAGTGAGATGCGGTTCTAAGATGCGCCATTGCTAATGAAGAGGTGTTGCCTCATTCATTTTTTCTTCCCTTTTCATCCATGTTCCTCTGGCGTTTCCTCCCACAGACGTACCCCTTCCTACCTGCGTCGCCTCCTCCCGTTTCAAGTAACTCTTTCGTGTTGGTCCCGCGAGGGCTTCGGGCCACTTATATTGTTTCTGAATCGGACACACTCGCGGGACGCACTGCCTGCGCCCTATTGTGAAGACTGCCTTGTCCCCCAGACTGTTCGGCACATTCTTGTTGGGTCTTCCAGTCTGGGTGACCTTCGCGTACGTTACCTGACGAGCGGAGTCGCTACCGCTTGTACTCGGGACTGGTTCGTGCACTATGCGACTTTTTGGAGGAGGGTGGCCTACTCCACTTTATTAAACTCTGCTGTAGGTCGCACGTTCCTGCGCCGGGGGAGGTGGGCCTACCACCGACGCTGGAGCGCGCTTCCTTCTTTTTTTTATCTTGGGGCTTAGCCTTTGTTCCTGTTTTTTATTTATTCTTTACTTGTTTTTTAATCTAGCCTAGTACTAGGCTATAGCGTGCTTACCGCGACTTTTGCCCTAGTAGGCGATCAGATGGGCAATTAAAAAAGAATTGGTGTTGGTCACATGTGCGTACGCCAGAGCGTGCTTCCTTCTTCTTTTTTTCTTTTATTTGTTTGTTTTGTTGTTGTTTTTCTTTTGGGTGCCTTTTGTAACTTTGTTTTTAATCTTGTTTAACATTAGGCTTTGGAAGAATTACGGTGACTTATGCACAAGAAGGCAGTCGCCAGGTGAGCGATAATATGTTGAAAAAAATAAAATAAAATCCCTACTTTCAAACGAGTTTATTCTCAAAGGTACACATGGTTTATGTGTGTGTGCGTGTATGTGTGTAGTAGAAATAATTACCTTAAAGCTTACCTTTCTGAAGGGGTTGACAATAAAGTCGTACTTTGAAAGCCTTTAAAACTACCAATTTTCTGGGATTTTCAAACTTGGGTGGGCGCGACCGCAGAATTTGCCTTTATTGCGCTCGTTCGATTTAGCATCTTTCAATTCTTACCCAAGACGCGTGTGAATTTCGCACTTTGAGCGCTTGCCTCCTTTACGACACGAACCTGTTACTGTAAGTTAGCAAAATAAAATGACGAGGTTCCTCTTCATTGTTTCTTTCTTCTGAATTATGGCGCGGATTGGCCAATTTTTCCTTATTTTATTCAATATTAATCCCGATTATCTGGTGTGCGATCACATTTGTACACCCAAACGTGTGTGCGTGTCAGAGCTCACTTATTCACTCAACCCACCTGAAATTGAGTTTTGCGAAATGACAACTCATCCCTTTTAATGACTCATTCAACCGTTACGAAGAAGACAAAAACAGATTTTGCGGTAGTTTCTCGCCAGGTTTATGCCTTTAATTTTAGGCGATTCCACTGTTATGGGTCTTAATATCAGCGCAGTCTCGCTACCTTTAGGCGTTTCTGTTAACTTCCCTCGTGTAAACATTCGTTTTTAAGCGACTTTATGGCTCGTTTTGCGCGCGTCTGGTTTCTCCAGGGTAGCGGCGGCTCTTGACTTTTCAGTTTTCTAGCCCTCTTGTTCGTAGTTTCAAGTTTTTGTTTGGGAATTTTAACTGCGGCGAAGCAAGCAGGTCTATAGGTCATGCAAATCTCGTGTTGTGTTCATCTTCTGTCATAACGACTCTCTGGCTCGATGTAGCCAGCTAAAACCAATGCTACCAAAGGTAATTGAGGTCACTGAGTTCAAATATTATATAAGTTGACCACCAGGTGGCGCCACCTCATTGGTAGAACTGCTTAATCGGCCATGTTCGCTACAGGTCCACTAGATCATGTCCCTCTAGTATTTAAATTTAAGGTCATTGTTTCAATTGGCACGGTAAAAAAAAATAGGGAGGGAACGAGTGTTAATTTGACCTGAAAGATTAATCTAAAGATTTTGGCTTTGACACCGGTTTCGCGTTCATACTTCCAGTTCCTTCTTGACTGTGTGGGTGAAAAGAAAATTGACCTCCCCTAAGGACATATAAAAGGCAAGGACCACCCAACCAACCATGATGCAGCTTACACCTCTATGATTGCTTGCCCTCCGGGTCCTAACCCACAGTCGCGTGCCCTCTTTACCCCACTCCCTGTATGAGGAGCGGCAGCTATATACGTTACATTTTTACTTCATCTTCTCTTCGTTTGCAATCTTTCCTTACTCAGCTTTGTGTGAGATTCCCCCGTTGTTTTCGCTTTAAGGAAACAAGAGAACTTTATTAACAAATTAGGACATCCGGGGTAAATGGCCTCCTCGAGGGATTTTTCATAGGGGTGGAATCCTTTGTAGACTACATCGGATTTTTTTTGCCCGAACTGATTAATAAGGGTGTTCAATCTTGTGGGCAGAGAAATGGGCATTCTCTTACCCTATTTCGTTCGAGTAATGAGGACACAGGGAGACAAATAGGCAGCCATTATGACGTTCATGGTACGCGGTCGTTCATTAACGTCAAAAAAATGTTCTTTTGAGGCAAAGTCGCCTGAGGATGTCGTCTGTCATGAGAGGAATTCGTCGGAAACGAGCGCCAGTTGAATGTGGAGACGTTCATTCCGTTCTACATTTAAACACTTGTAATCAATTGAAGAATTCTACCAAAGAAAGATCCGTTTAAGGTCAGCCTCCTTAATAACCTCTTAGTCGCGTGCACGCGACACTATAAGTTACTATGTCGCTCTGTAGGTCTGGCGGTCGGATGGTAACCGTTTTAATATTCGGTCGATTTAACGAAATTCGAAACCCTTATGCTGTTTTACATTCTATTTCGAATGATATAATTACCAAGGTCCTCCCAAAGTTAGCCCAGGAATTATCTTGTTTTGGCAATAACATCGTAACCATTCGGCCGATTGTAACGAAATTCGAAACCCTTATGTTGTTTTACATTCTCTTTCCAATGATACAATTGCCAATGTCCTCCCTAAGTTAGTACAGGAATTATTATACTAACTACGGGTCGGATTGCCCGACTTGTTGAAAGTTTTAGAGGTCATAAGTCAGAATAATTGAGAGCACGCGACTTAGGTCTGTTGTCCTTGTTTTTTATTTAACGCAAAAACTAACAAGGGCATCTCCCTCAGACAATTTTTAAGGTGTATGAAGGTGGTGGTGAAGATAAAGGAAGTGGATATGTGGAGAAGGTATATATAGCCCCAGATACACGAGTAAGGGTCGATGTGGAGTGGTCACTCATTGCTACATATGTCATTTTCAGCATGGTTGGCCATCTATAGGAAGTAAGATAATTTGGAACGTTAGGTCGAGGGGTGAACGTGGTTTCTCGAATGTCAACTTTAAGCATAGGTCATGGGGGGGTGTCATGGACCCTAAAAAGATTTGGTATTGTCAAAAACGTGAAAGAAGCGTCGGCCAAAGGATTTTTAACATCAGATCGAGCGTCAGGCCGCTCTCGCCTATCCCATCTCGGGGTTTCGTACTTTTCTGGGGGTCCACCTTGGGTGCCGTAATGATGGTGTTCGCACCTAAGCAGCGACGTGCACCGACCAGAGGTTGACCAATGGACCAGTCGATCCCCAAAAGCCGCAGTTCCCACCTGCCCGCCAGAGAGGCAGGGGAGAAATGGCGATATCCTTAGAAGGCCGTACTGATCCTCGATAGGACGGCCAAGATCTGAAGATCTGTTGTGGCAAACCCAGAGACGGAACCGGAGATTTTTAAATTGGCATGGCAACCAACAAGGCAGTGCAGACTTATACCCCCGATTACGGCCGATGAGGAGGGGGGGTTATTGGGGACAAAACATCTGCCCAGGAATCCTCAAGTCCCGGTCTCTTGCTACCTGCGGGTGTTGCTTAGAGAGGTTCCAAAGCCTCTCTCCTGAGGCGGCACGGGGTAGCTGGTCAGGGCCTCGGGCCTGGACAAAGAGGTAAGGGGAGAGTCAGAGACAAAGGAACTGTGTGAAGGAGCTAGGGGGAAGCTCATCTTTCCCATAACTGGTAAGGGAGTTAAATTCCAACAAGTGCAGTTTGTTCTGGTGAGAACAGTTCCTCTTAGTACCAAGTTCAGGTAGGTCTAAGGTTGAGGGCCGAGTGGTAGAGTAAAAAAAAAAGTAGCGCTGAGAGGGAGCGATGGGGAAGTGCACCAACAACTCCCCCAGGCCTCATCACGTCAGCCCAGTGACAGGGCTTCCCTGATTTTCCGTCAGCATTAATTCTTGATACATCTATTTAATGGAGCTTTATTTGACTATTTAATGGAGCTTATTTACAGCTTAGAATGACCATCGTCAAATACAGTTTGCCGAGTGCACCAAAACTTAAGTCACATTGTACCACATCTGACCAAAAGGTACCAAATAATTGAAAATAGTAAATGCTTTAAAATATTTAAGCCTATTAAGATATTAAACTACCATTATTAAAAATTGGTTCTTCAATATCTTTGATATGTGATTTTTTTGCTTTATTTTCTCGCAAAGTTCTTCAGGGCCTTCATCCAATTCATTCCTTGTTGATTTTGAATATAAAAAGGCCATTTATTGTATACGTTTTAAATTGAAAACAATTTTTAACATAGATTTTTTTAAGGCCTCTTTTATCCTTTCCTAGGTCTAGCTAGACAGGCGCGAAAAAGATGACCCGAGAGAGGGCACAATTTGCTTTGGGGGCACGGTTCGGGAGGCCGTGCGGTTGCTCCTGGTTTTAGTTGTGACAGGGGTATTGCTGTTAAGCAAAGAAAAGATTCTCTCGGCCGCAGCAGAAGAATGTGGCCACGAAAGATGATTAATAATCAATTTTCATAATAATGGGAAACATCATTCGTCGCTACATATATCTACAGAAATTTAGACCAAAATTGGTCAGGATCCTTTTCTGGAAATGAAGTCGCAGCGTGAAATTCTCTCCATTCTTAATTAATTTGCTCATATTGTTCTTCGGGAATTCTGTTTGGGAAATTTCATTACAAGAAGTACAATTGATTTAGGTTTTCATTCGCCTTACATTGCGTCGATCCAAAACTTCAAACAATATTTATTTTGCAAACATAACAAGGTCAACAGACCTAGGTCGCGTGCTCTCAATTATTCTGACTTATGACCACATGACCTACAATCTTCAAAACTTTCACTAATTACCAAAGTAACCTTGGGAGGACCTTGTCAATTATATCATTCGAAAGGGAATGTAAAACAACACACTGGTTTCAAATTATGTTAGAATTGGCTGAATAGTTACGATGTTATTGCCAAAAAACTCATTGAAAAGTAAAAGTGTTACCATCCGACCGACCGCCCTACGCACTGACATAGTAGCTTATAGATTCGTGTGCACAGGACTAAAAATTCAAAGTTTTAAATTACAACTCATTTGTCTTTTTTATTTTCGAGATAAAGGCTTTCCATTACAGCTCCGCGATAAATGTGTTCTGAGGTAGTTTGTGTAGATCGTTAGCATTAATTCTTGATTCATCATTATTTTTCACTATTTCTCCTTGATGAAATTCGTAAAGGTCCCTTTAATCCTAAAGTTGGTAGAACATCTTAGATTGTGGAGTCGAAAATTTTTAGCCCGAAACTCAAAGTTTAGTCGATTTATATCAGGTAAAATAAAAAACTAAACATGCAAAATAAATTTTTGTAATAGGATGGTTCCATTCTTCTATTATTGTTGAAGCTGTGTGGAATGCCTTGTTCCATTTATTTGGAGTTGTAAAACTCGCATCCGTAGTCAGGCCCTATCAGCACCCCGAGTGCGGAACGTAACGAAGAATGTCTATGGCGCGGGTACAAAGAGACCCTAAGGCTGCGAATATGAGCCTCCCAGGTGAGGCGCTGATCGAAAACAAGACCAAGGAAACTGTGCGAATCCACCACTTGGAGGAGAACCACGTTTACGAACAAGTCCAGGTCGGGATGGAGCTTTGGATGGCGGCAATAGTGCACCACTTTAGTCTTGGCCAAGGAAAACAGAAACCTGTGCGCTTCGGCAACATTAGGTTAGCCTAGCCTTACTCATTTGACTAGCAGCCTAGGTAGGCTAAGCTAACCTTTTGTTGCCGTTGATCCCCAAATTTTGTTCTTTCTTTCCGCTTCCTAACATCAATAAATGACTTTAAGATTATTTATACAAAGAAATATTTATTGATAAAGGTTTCATCTTTCATTTGTTTTTATTTCATGTATAAAGCTGCAGTGGTTATTGAGATATTGCTTCTCAAAAATGGTCCAATATATATATATATATATATATATATATATATATATATATATATATATATATATATATATATATATATATATATATATATTACTTGTACTTCTATTTAACTATTAGGGATGATGTGAGGGAGACATTTAAATTTCATTTCCAAGCGAATAAAGTTCAGAGGGAATGGGTTTCGGACCAGCGTTCGTTTCAAATTCAATTTAAATGGCGCCCTGACACTTCTTTGCATCCCTTTGTATTCTGCCGGGCTGAAAAATTCTCTCTGAGCCGAGATGGTCCAGACTCAGCCGGGGCAAATGCTTGTAGTTGAGGGCACAATTGCTAAGCACTCGTTATTCTCCCGCCAATTGATTTCTGGCTGAATTTTCATCTTTAGTGAGACAACCGACTATCGAGCCTTATAGCATCGGCACGAGAGCCTTCGAGTGAATTGTTCTGTCATCCTAAAACCTAAGGTGACAGAATACGTTGAAAAGGGGCGTGCGCCATACTTGAGAGGAGTTCTCATCCTTCATCCCTCGATATTGGAAGCGCTTTTTTAATCCCAAGAATCACCGGTATATATGTATATATATAAAGCTGTTGTATTATTAGCAGTAAAGTAACATAACGTTACTTTCATAATTGATGTCGTGGACAATTATAATAATTTAATAAATTTAATAAATTATATATATATATATATATATATATATATATATATATATATATATATATATATATATATATATATATATATATATATATATATATAATCTCCTTCTCAACCACAAAGCTAAAAAAAAAAATCCGAAGGATCAACAGTGCGTCCCTTATAGCCACCCGACCACTGTCCAACCGATAAATTCCCCTAATGTTCTCATTTTTTATTGTATTCTACCCATTTTATTCATTTTCCTTTGCTCACAGCCTTTATGTACTTTGTTCGCACTGAATCGTTTTATTACCATACAGCTAACGATGGTGCAAGCCGAAACTAGTTTAAATAAACCTTGATTCATAAATGTGGTTTCTCTTACTCAACTATATTACTATGGTGTGCGGTATCTTCCAACGCACTCACACACACACATATATATATATATATATATATATATGTGTGTGTGTGTGTGTGTTCGTCTGTTTTGTGTGCGCGGAAGAGAAAGAAAGATTGGCTTTTTGACTGGACTTGAAAGAGATTTAATTAGGAATTTGAGTTTTGTTAATTCAATCAGATTCACTCCCTAACGTCGAAATATTTTTATGAAATTTGGCTCGGCTTTCACTGCTTTTGATACCGAAATTTGACATAGAGTAGGATGGAGGAACTTTGAATCATTTATCATGCATAACACAACCGAGGAAACGAAAATTCGTTTAAATTGAGAGACTCAGTTTGGAGAGCCTCTGCCTGTGTCAGGGGGGTGGGGATAAAAGCACCAATTTGATTAAATCTTTTAAATTTGTTTTAAGTTGTGTACCACACTATGTCGAGCGGCGGTCCCCGTTTGCTTCTTATTTTTGTTTTGGCAATAACATCATAACTATTCGGCCGATTCTAACTAAATTTGAACGCCTTATGTTGTTTTACATTCTCTTTCGAATGGTATAATTGCCAAAGTCCTCCCAAGGTTAGCCGGGGAATTATTTGGCAATAACATCATAACTTTTCGGCCGATTCTAACGAAACTTGAAACTCTTATGTTGTTTGACATTCTCTTCCGAATGATATAACTGCCAAGGTCCTCCCAAGGTTAGTCCCGGAATTCTTGAAAGTTTTGAAGGTAGTAAGGTCATAAATTAGAATAAGCGAGAGCACGCGACTTTGGTCAGCAGACCTTATTTTTTTAAAGTACTAAAGCAAGTAATTATGAGTAAATTTTATGAGAACCAGGAATTGAAACCAAATGTAAAAAGGTTATAAAGAAAAAACGACTCAACCAACATCATTGGTCTTATTCGTTAATATTGCTATTTTTCTTATTTATATATTAGAAGAGCTCTATTTCACAAACAAGGATTTTATTACAGGCTAAAATCGTATACTAAATTTATGTTCAGATGTAAGCTAGGCAATGAAGTACCAGTAAACCAGACCACACAAAATGGGACTAAGTGATAGTTTGCTGGAACCAATTAACTTGACATGTTCAGTCAAAAAGTTTCTCTTGCGCAGTTTCCAAAGTGAACTCAGGCGCCTTTGAAGTGACATTTTGAAATCAAAATAAATTACTTCGACCAATTGTGTTTCGTCGTGGAACTTTATAAAGCCCACGAAAAATCCCTAGAGAATGGGTGAGACGTGTACTGGAACTAGGAAACCCATGTTAACTAGCCAATCCTGATGGTTTCCAACCAGTTAGTAATATGGCCTTTTTTTAACTATAGATTGTTAATAGTATTAATTGCCTGGGAGCATCATCCTATCAACTGTTGGATATTGGTATGATATAAAAGAATCTTTCACTTCTTTAACATCCCTGTACGAACATCATTGGCGTCCGATACCCTGTAAACTTTTCGTCTGACTCTCATCTCGAGGTGATTGATATCGTCCTTTGGCAAGATTAGAGTTTCTCCGATCAGCAATCAAGCAATTACTTTTTTATGTTTATTGATATTTAACTTTATTCATAACAATATCTCTTGGAATCTACACTCTCCCATCGCCTTAAGCTAATATTACTCTCAAGGACTACTAATGCTTGTATTCGACCACCCGATTCATTGTTGCGTCTTCAAGTGGATTTTGAGCCTAAAACCTGGTATGTTTAAAACTTGTGTTCATTGTTGGTTAAGGTCTCAGTACTGCCTCTGTTTCGAAACGTGGTCATTATTGATGACGTTATATTTCAAAGTTTAGTAGTTTTCCCTTAAATGCTCTAGAAATTGGTATTTAGGATAAAAATCCTGGTCCAGATATATGCTTTAATCTATTATAATATGTAAAACCGATTCGGAGAATGAATTTGTTCGGACAATTTTTTTCTTGCATCGTTTTTAGTTCACAAACTCATCAACATTAATTTTAGTAATGTGTTTTCAACTCCGAGGGAACGACCGACGTTTGTCTTGATCTCTTTAACCGTCCTTCTCCCTTCATTTTCAGGGGGACGATGTCTCGATTCTGAGGAGTACTACTTTCCTCATACGGGGATAACTCGCCCCCCGTGGTGCGATTTCTTCAGTAAGTCTTTTGAGAAGTTTGGCCGCAAGTTTTCCTTTAGTTTCCATGAAGTGATATAATTTTTTTCCGCCAAATTTCTTTCCTTAGAGAAGACTAGCATGAAATATATTTTAGTTCGTATTTCTTCTTCACTAGTTCATCGCCTTTATATTTTGTTGGCCCTGCCACATTTCGATGTATGCTTTGGAATGCTTTGTGAGTGATATTATTGGCTGCTGAATCCACTTTTCTCTGGGTGATAAAGGTGATGAAGATGATGCTCCGACTCTTCACTTGATGTGTCTAACATCTATCGATATAAAATTGGCTGATGATATACCTGACATGGAAGGTTCTTGGAATTCTTTGGGAGTGGTGTTATTTGGCTGAATGGTGCTGAATGTAGTTACAAGTTTGTACCTTGTTCCTAGAACATATAACGGAGTGAGCAGGGAAGAAAGAGACAGGACTAGCCTCGAAATAATTCAAGGTCCCCCAAGATGACTCGCCAGGAAAAAGTTCGTACAAATGGCACGAACAAGATAGAAGCGAGTAAATTTAGCAAGAGTCATAGAAGGAACTCTATACCCTGGGAACCACAAAGATAAGTGGAATGCTTCCGATATTCGGGGTTTGTGTTTGCCAGAAACGGAGCGATGTGTTCGACATGAGACATCAAGTACAAGAAGGATGGGGAAGCTTTGGACCTTTATGTACGAATGCGAGAAAACGGATACTCTTTGAATGCCAAAGTCCGAGTAATGCGATTGATTTTAGTGCCTGGACCTTATGTGCTGTCCTCGGCTTGATGATGTGGGCAAATAGGTAATTCGCGAAAGATGGAGAGGTAATTTAAATTGGAAAAGCGTGTAAAGAGTTGCAACAGATGGAAATAGACAGAATGGTAAAAAATGTTAGATGGATAATGAAAGAGCAGTTTGGATACCTACAAGAGGTAACTGAATGCAGAAAGGTTTCAATCCGAGTGACTTAATCGAAGAGGTTGAATGGGAACATGGGCGAAATTGTTTACATTTGAGGGTTTAGTAGTAGTGTTGAAGCAATCCTGAATTGAGTACGAGAGGGATCGATCCGGAATCACTGCGGCAACAAAAGGATGAGAAAACGGCGCTAGCGAATTTGTGTACGAACAGGGTGTGCCTGCCCCCCCTCCCCCGGTCACTATTGTGTCGGGGGGTGGGTACTCCTTCAGTTAGGGACAATTTTACCCTTAAGTGCCTTCACAGATTTGTCATTTGCTTAGTTCTCGCATGTTTTCTCGCATTGCTCCTCCGCGTGATGGGTCTTTGTCGCCCCGTGTCATCAGCCTTGTTCTCGGTGGTGCTTTGCTACTCCATTTTCGCAAGATGGCAAATTGGAGCTGAGTGAACTGCCCTTGTTTTTTTTCACGTATAATATTAATAATAATAATAGCATTTACATAGAGATGTGTGTCACCTGCTTTCTTTCTACTCCCTCGTCCTATTTCTCAGTATTTTTTTTTTGCTCTTTTACCATACATGCCTTCATTCGAAATCTCATACACCCCCCCCTTCCCCATGTTTTTCAGTTTTTTGTATTTAGACGCTATCGCCCGCATGTCTTTGTTCCCTCGCTTGTATTTATGTGACTAACGACACATTAAGCTTACAGAACCCCTTTTTTATCGCGTAATTCCCGTTGCCATTATAGCCTCTCAATACCGATCCATCCCGCTTTTGTGACTTGCTTGAGTAGCTTCCATAAATTTTACTTCGGCGCTTTAAAATTGAAAACGTCGGTTATTGTAATTGAGTACTTTCTTGCCTAATCGATCTTCGTACCCAGCTTTCAAATTATGCATCTCATTTGCATCTTGGCTCGTTCTTGGGTCTCGATGGTATCTTTGGTGGAACATTGGGTACACAAACTCAGCCTCTTAATTGGTGGTGTAAACAGCAAGGCGGGAAATGGAGGAAAATGGGAAGGGACAATAAACTACTAAAAGAACGAAGAGGCTGGAGTATGCTTTAAACGAGGAGGCGGAGGCCGGTCAACGTCTCGAATCCAACGCATGGTTTAGTTCCAGTTATCCTATTCTTTGTGACGTATTTGGAGTAGTGATGGGACGACAACAAGATTTTCAAGCGAGTACCGATACCGAGTACGATATCATTGTATACTCCCGATACGAGTACCCAGTAGGAATACCGAGTACTTATATATATATATAATATATACGTACGTGTTTGTGTATTAGTAAATACTTATATAGGTTTCTATTCATTTGTTTGAAGAATAATATTACTGAACAACGGGGCTTTGTTTAATTCTTCAAGCTATTACAAAATAGAATACTTAGGCATCCAATTGTACAACTAATTCCTTTAGCAACCAAATAGAAACAACAGACAATATAGGTGTAAACTTGAACCCAATATTCAAACTTAAAACCCAATATTCTAAATACTTTTTCATTAAAAAGAAATTTCTACGTATTGAAAGAATAGTAATACAATAACAAATGTTTCGTGTTTGTTCGTTTGAATGAACGCTGTTTGAACATCTTCGATATGGTTACTCTCTAACCCTACCGTTTATTTCATGTAACTGTTCATATTCATTCTGCAATGGGTGAAAATTGAATATGAATATCGAAGGAATATAAAACAAATAACAAAAATAGAAATTAATTGGTTTAGTAGTATACATACAATATGACTATGGAACGGTTTTTATTTCAAGCTAAGTGCATGTATTTTTTGTGTAATGATGAGTTTAGAAATTCTAATCTTTTGTTCAAGATTTACCCAATAATAATGGAGATGAAAATAATGTAAAATTTTCCGTCATTTATGACGGCACGTGTGCACTATTTTCAACATATTTTTGAACGGGATAAAATTATCGAAATTTAGGAATATTTAGTTAAACATTTAAATAAAATTATATTATTTATACCAAACTAACTGCAACTGCAGTCATTTGATTGATTGCTATTACGTGAATTTTTCACGTACGGGGAAAACTAGTAGTAGTTTGGCCTGTGCCTGTTCCTTTTGGTTCCCTGAAAAACTAAGGATTTGAAAGGGTTATAAAATGTTAAATCTTGTGTAAATAAATTAAGTGCATATTATGTGATTTTTTTCATGTACGGGACACAAGAATATAATCATTAAATAGAATTAATTCCTATACAGTGTCTTGGGAATTAATGGGCAAGTATCGGATTTTGATATCGGAAATGAGAAATAAAAGTCCCGATACCGATACGAGTTCGGATACCACTAAAAACAACCGATACTACGGATATTCGATACCGATACTGAGTACTCGTCCCATCACTAATTTGGAGTTAAAGAGAAAATTGCATGAAAATATATGTGCGTTGTGCTTGACTCTAAGTAGAAAAATGGGCTTCAAATCCTTGGGGTTGGCATAAATGATACAGAAAAGGTTGGGGCACGAGGGAGGATTCTGCTCGCTAGCGCAGTACATAACAGTCATCAAAAAATTGATTGAATAAGTAAAGAGGACGTTAAAACGGAGTAGACAGAAATGACGGAAATGGCGCTAACTAATTTAGAATCATTCCGGAGGATGAGACTCCTTTCCCCTTCCCCTATTTTTTGGGACCTTTAGTCAGGGAGGAAAACAACCAGGATGCTAAGGGCGGGTATGAGGTGGGGCCCCGTTTTGCAATATTGTGAGAGTTAGGATCTATCCATATTGATGTGAGAGGCATCAGAGAGCGAATGGCGTCACGTGAAAGAGGGTGCTTCAGATGGAGGCAAGGAAAATCGCCTACTCCTTGTCTCTTGCTGGTGTACAAATAGATCTGAAGGGAGGTTATCTTCCAAGTTTCCTGGCCAATGGCTACCGTGCTTGTTTTTCGCACAAAGAGAGGTCACTCTACCCCAGTCGGTTCCCGCGCAATTTTTCTAACCTCGTGCGTGATGGTGAACTGGTTAACGTTATATTAGCTTATTTCTAAAACATCAAGGCTACCTGTCTCGCACAGTGCGGCTTCCGCAAGTTTCACTCAACGCTGGGTGTTGTGCTTCGCTTCGCAAATTTATCTGCGAGGATTTCCTTCGTAGACATCACTACGCCACGGTGTTTTTAATCTGGTGAAGAGGTATGATACCGCATGTCGATACGATATCATGGAGACCCTCTACACGCTCATATCTTAATTGCTAATAGATCGTCGAGTTCGCTTACGGGTGAGAGGGGGGGGGGATCCCTCTCCGCCCCAATAGGGCAGGAAGAGGACGTCCCGCAAGGAAGTGTCCTCGCTGTCACTCTCTTTGCCCTGAGCATCAACGGTATCACCTCGGTGCTGCCAGAAGATATTCCCACTGCGCTCTACGTAGACGACCTTTCGATCTCTTTTGGTGCGGCCCAGATGCAAACTCTGGAGCGTTGACTCCAACAGGCATTGAACCGCGTATCTCTCTATGCCTAGGCGCACGCCTTTCGGATTTCCTTGGGCACTACTAAGTTGGTGCACTTCTCCCGGCATCCACGGCTCCACCACGCCCCGTAGTTGTTCCTAAACGTGGTTCGCCTGGAAGTGGTGGATTCGCAGTTTCCTTGTTCTTATTTTCAACCAAGGCATCACCTGAGAGGGCCATATTCGCAGCCTTAGGCTATATTGTCCTCGCTCAAAGCTTAAATATGCAATCGAGTTTCACGCATGCGCAGGCCGGCGTGAATTGCAGAAGGCGGATGCGATCTACCGCATCGATCTCCGTCTGGTGACCGGTGCTTTCCAGGCGTCCTCTAGTGAAAGCATGCTTGGCGATGTTAGAGAGATGCAACTCGCTTTACGCCGTACACAATGCATTATGTGTTTATACGCGCGGCCTCGGCCCCGGCATCTCCCTAGGTCTCAACGACTCCCACTGCATCCGCGGCCGAACTCGATAGTGCCTATGCCGCCGAGAGACGCTAGATATACCCTAGACCCAAAGCTCAGCCCTTTGGGTTTAAGGTTAGGAAATACTTTGGAGAGCTTGGTGTAGAGCTCTCGGGCCGCACGGCGCCTCTGGTTCTACCCATAACGCCACCCTGGAGGGTACCACCTTTGACTATTTGTTGACACTCCTCTGCTCCCAACCCTTCCACTGCTCCGGGAGTATTGCCTTCTACCTTTTTGAAGCCCACTTCGTGTCACGTTGGTAAAAGCTTTCACGCCGCCAGTATAAACGGATGGCTCCAAGTACCAGAAGGAGATCGGCTTCCACGCCGTATCCCCTCAGTTAGAAGTCAGCGGGACTCTACCATGTGCTGCGTCTGTCTTCGCGGCCTAGCTGTTTGCAATGGACCGCTTGGTTTGGGTGAAGCATAAACTAAAGTGGTTGGTATTGCCGTTCAGGCTAAATTTGCGCTTGCCCAGCAGGGTAACGTAACTTTATCTTGGCCTGAGTTGAATATAGCAGGAAACATATTTTTATTAAAGGGGGTCAGGTCAATCCATGCTCTTCTTTTGGCTTGTGAACGAGAGGTAACCTTCTTGGAATGCGGTTGTTTTCCTTATCAGGCAATCTTTGTGTATGTATTTGACCTCTGAACTTGGTGTGACCTAATGACCCCTCCCTTCCCCTTCATTAAGTGGTGGAACCGCCATAGACGTACCAAAATAAGAGATAAAGAGACCTGTTTGTTGCCCTATTGTTCTAGGTCATGGTTGGCAGATTGGGGCACGTCCATCAGCTATGATGGTTAGCTGTGAAATAAGCAAGCTTCACCTTTACGAATAAACAGTCGCGGAACAAACAGCAGGAAGTAGAGAAGTATGGACTGGTAACCCATATACCTCAAACAAAATCACGAGTCCTATGACGACACTATGTTAAGGCGAGATGAGGCCGCCTTTAAATAAGCCTCTTTACCACCGCTGCCTCGCTGTCAGGTCCATGATGCATCCAAAAGCCTACGGGGCCGTACCCTAACAGAAAAATGGTTCCCAGGATAGATCTAGCAAGCCACTGTAGTATTTATTTGTACTCAAGAAACACACGAAGTACTCAAATGAAATGATCCCCAGCCCCCGGCAGCCCTTATGTGGGCAGGGGGTCCGAAGAACCCCTGGGTCCGAATCAGTGAATAAACTTAACAAGAGGGAAAGTCCCTTTAATGACCTGCAGCGTTTTGTGATAAGATGATAAATGGTTATTGCATTGATGGTTTCCCATGGCTCAAATCACTTACAAGTGCCTTTGAATGACTAAATGAGGCTTCTGCCACTAGATGGCGCCACCCAGCGCCAAATCCGACGGCAGATTTTAAATCTCCAGAGTGAATAACCCTATGCTCCATGGTCATATGGGTCATTTATGCCTCTAAATGGGTATAATTGAACTTTACTCATTTTGAAAGAAAAAAAAAGTGACAGCTTGACCTGGCGCTTCGCCGCAGGTAAAAACAGGGACGGAGGTGGAGGAGCAACGAAGACCGAGCGGAATGGAGATTGTTTCGGACGAGTTTGCCAACTGACAGATAGGCACTATTTACCAGGCGGATGGTGATGATGAAAATAACAAGAGTTTATCCAATTATTAGATTTAGTTCTTAGTCCATTATCCGATTCCAGGAGTGAGATCCATTAAAATATATAAATGGATATGGTAATTACCTTCCCACCCACCCACCCACCCTCATGAATTGTGTGTCTTGAAGATCCTGGGATATGGCAACCATTGACAACTTAACACTTCCCATAAATCACGAGTTTGGTGTGACGGGCCAACGAATGGAAATGGTATTTGCTTCCTATTATACCATTGAATAAATATAGATTATTAATTAGTTGTTAACGAATACGTTGAAGCGAATGAAGGATGATTATTGGTCTTGTTTCTTCTGGTCTGATTTTTTATTTTTTTTAATTCCGCCTCACGAAGGAGTGAATGAATACCTTTGGACGCCTTGGATGTTAGTTCCAAGTAATTTGAGCCCATGTTTGCGCTTGTTTCCTTCGTTGTGTGCGTATTATCTCAGTGCTCCAAAACGCAGCTGAACAAGAACTTTTCGCACCCGAACTAATTAACTGAATGGAGTGTTCAGCCGAAGGTCATAAATTTCATTAATGCATATTCCTTTAATTTACGCTATTTGTAACTAAATGATTGCGATATTAAAATGCAAAAGTTTAATTAATGCAATAAAATAGGTATGGGAGGATTCATTATGAATAAAAGCGGTAGTTGAGAAGCTGAAAATCTTGGAAATGGCTGAAAAGATAGATGAAGGAAACAGGGTTGGTTGGGCTCAGCCTCGAGAAGGACGAAGGAAGCAGGGTTGGTTGGGCTCAGCCTCGATGAGTCCTGCCCTGGGTGAAAAAGACCTCGAAGAATGCGGACTAAACTTTCCATCAGGACGGGGCCCCGGCCCACTCGGCCAAGACCGTGCAACAGTGGCTGAGGTCGAACATGAAGCACTTTTGCCGCCGCAGTTGCCCGAATTCAATCCCCTCGACAAAGAGGGTGTGGGCGCATATCGAGGGCAAGACCTGCAAGGTCCGCCACATCAAGGTCGAAGAGCTGAAGTCATCCTTCAACCGCGTGTGGGCCAGAATGAGGAAGCACGTCGTCCGCAACGTGTGCGCGACTTTCAGTTCTCGCCGCCTGAGGTCGGCCACATCGATTAATATTACAATTCAAACGCATATTTAAGCCAAAAAGCGCCTCTAACTGCATTAAATCTACCATTGTTGATAGCGGGTAACGAGTGTAACAGGACGTTTGCATTACCCGGCACACCAACGCCCACACCTTAATGTCATTAAATCTAAGATTTTCTCTCCTTCGGAAACTCTTCGTCTCGAATTTGAGATATTTCCGCACTCTAAAATTCATATAATCTTTGCCTGCATTTAATAGAGGACATTAATTAAGCTGTTTGATCACCGTTAGTTAACCTACGCTTTTGCGGTCGAAATTCTTGTCTTAGGCCAATTGTCCTTATCTTCGATGGCGAATCTGATAACCATCTCTCGCTCAAAATCATTTAGTACTCTACCGTCTGCAGGATAGAGTACAACGAGCACCACTACATCAGGTTATCGTACATACCCCTCCCATTAAACAACGCTACCGCACTAAACTTCGGACAAGACAACAAACATAATGTATACACTTGCAGCTATCACATTCCTACAATCTATCATTCATACATACTAGTTGCACATCTGCCTGTCACCTATGCCAGTACAGCCAGGGCGCCTGATCTACCTCATCAACAGACCTAAGTCGCGTGCTCTCAATTATTCTGATTTATGATCTTCAAAACTTTAAACAAGTGGGGCAATCCGACCCATAGTTAGTTTTCTTTTAATAATTAACGGACGATCCTTGGTAGGACCTTGGCAATTATATCATTCAGAAGAGAATAGAAAACAAAATAAGGGTTTCAAATTTCGTTAAAATCGGTCGAATAATTACGATGTTATTGCCAAAGAACTTATTGAAAAGTAAAATGGTTACCTTCCGACATAGTAACTTATTGAATCGCGTGTAAAAAAACAAAGTACTACGACTCACCCCTGAATGCTTACATAGCACCTCAATTAACCGTCTACACGCTTAAACGAAATACCTACAGTATTCAATAATTTTACGCACATGCTAACACCTTAGTTAACACCTGCACTCGCTACACCCGACCCATCAGACACAACCGAGATACGCCTAAAGAAACCAGTCTTGTCGGCAAAATTAGTTAAGCCGTTGTCTTTAATGGCAATACTCCCTTAAACACAAGTGCAATCACACACATACATCCTCACATTTTAATTCTTTTCCTCTTAGGTCTGCCTCACCAAATATTCTCCTTCTCCCTTCCTCCTATTTATCTCCACAATCAACTTAAATAGAATTTCAAATTTAAAACTAAAAAAATTAACAAAAGTTTGGCGATAGCTGTGTTGATTTCATGAGGAGCTCAAAGCAGTCGTATCCTTAGAAGAGATTCAAGAGGAACATTTTCGAGATGAGCTCTACATGAGGTTTTGTATGGTGTTGCGGCCCCAGAATTCCAAAGTTTTAATTGTGCCATTCGTCTCGTATTCCCTGATGCGACTCGCGAGAAAAGTAGTCAAGGAAATGCTCTCTCTCTCCCCGCACCTTTTCTTTTCTCCTTTTCTTTTTGCATCTTGAGTCGTATATAAAAACGTCAACACAAAGCGTAAACTTTCTTGTTTGTGTCCCTGTTTAAAAAAAATAAAAATTCTTAGACCGAAACCCTAGCCATTCATCGCGCGCGCATCCACACACGCGCGGTTTCATTTGAGCGGTGGTCTTTGGAGGTGCGAACGAAAAAGTTAAATTGATTAAATGTGTTTTCACGGCTTACGTGTTCCGTTAGCCTAGTCGGTAGAGCACTGGTCTAGATAACTAGACATCTGAGGTTCGAGTGCTTGTCAGCCAATGTTTTTTTTCTCGGGGTCACCTCCAATAGGATCTCTTCTCTCTTGTTTCTGTGTATCACTTCATATATATATATATATATATATATATATATATATATATATATATATATATATATATATATATATATATATATACAGGAGTGGTCATAATGATTCGGACATTTAATGTACATTGTACATGTTAGGATGGATGGAATTGCAAGTTAAATGCAAAAGAGTATTTTTATTCCAAAAATATGGTGGTCGAAATGGTCCGGACAGCGTAATTCTATTACTTCTATCTTTGAAACAACCAACTAATTTAGGGTAGTAACTTACTTCCATTAATTCTTAGCCCTTTGAGTCATTACCTTGTCAAGTTCCGAGCAGCAAACTTGCTTAGGGGACCCACTACACCTGCCTATATCCAAGAGTTAATTGTGAAGCTATGTCAAGAGGATCATTTCTCCATCAGTCATAGCTGAAAGGGTTAAACGCCTCAAAAGTGTCTTGCACAATATTATATCACCTAACGATACTATAGACTCATGTATCGGTGGAATTTCTACTGGTAGGCCTAGGAAACCCTCAGATATGACAAAGCCATCGTCCGTATCTCAAAAAAGGAACGATAGAACACAGTAGCCAGGATTTCTTGAGAAGTAAATGAAACTCTGGGCATCAGGAAGACAGCGTTACGCCGCGTGACGAAAAGATCTTTAAAATGTCACATCGATTTGCCCCAAGAACAAGAAAGCTGGATTATTATCCTTCGCCACCAAGCATTTTCTATGAACAGAAGTTCAATGATCAAAAATATACTCTCGATGGTATACGCCACGAAGAAACCATTCTAATAATAATGGAACAGATAAATGCCCACGTTCTCCCATATTCTTTTATTTAAAAAAACTTTTTTTACATTATTTGAAAATCAGGAAATTGTCTTTGGTATTTGCCTCTTACTGATTTTTTTTGTCTTTTTCGATTGTCGATACGTATTGAGAGCCAGCGTCATGTTTACAAGGCGAGAGGGACTACTTTTTGTCTACCCACATGGGTGTTCGTGTCTTTGGACATTAATTTGTTCGTTGTTTAAAAATTACACCCACCCATCCTCAATATGTAGTTACCTTTAACCTCCTTGTGCAAGTGGCACTCCGCAAAACACTTGGCATAATTAAACAACCCTATCTATAAACCTCATTGAGTGAACATGTTTACATTTGACGCGAGGTCTCATCATGAAAATAATGTTAATGCTAAGTAGGCAGTAACATTCCTCTTATTAGTGGCAGTGGTGTTTCTTAATGCCTATGTAAATGTTACCAAATTGTGTATTCGTTGAGTGGTATTTCTTTGCATATTCCAATTATGCTAAGTTTGGAGCAAAATTATAGCGCGGTTTAATGGGCTAAAGCTGTGAACTGGAAAGTTGGGCTGTAGTATTTTAGTTGGGCGATTTCGAATTCTTACCACGAATTAAGAGATAACAAGATGAAATTTCTGCTCAGGAATAATTCTACCCAAACGATGAAAGTGGAATCTGCATTTGTGTCGACGCAATTTTGAATACTTTGAGTATACCGATAAGTTAAAGAGTAATTACTCATGTTTCGTCATAGTCGGGAGAATTACACTGAAACTAGTCTAAAAGATTAAATTTTCTAAAGTAACTGCCTTAATTTTCCTAATTTTTACCTCGCTAATTACATTTTCTGTCATGCTCATTTATGAGCAGAATAGCGGCACAGTAAGGGTGATTGAGACTGCGTTGTTATAATTCGAAAGAGAAAACGGAGCTCCCTTAAGTGTGCGTTCTATATATAGAACGCACACGTTCAGCTTTCTCACTTGCTTTTATCCATAGTCAGTCAGCTTTCTCAGTTGCTTTTATCCATAGTCAGTCAGCTTTCTCAGTTGCTTTCATTCACCGTCAGTCAGCTTTCTCAGTTGCTTTCATTCACCGTCAGTCAGCTTCTCAGTTGCTTTCATTCACCATCAGTCAGCTTTCTCAGTTGCTTTCATTCACCGTCAGTCAGCTTTCTCAGTTGCTTTTATCCATAGTCAGTCAGCTTTCTCAGTTGCTTTTATCCATAGTCAGTCAGCTTTCTCAGTTGCTTTCCTTCACCGTCAGTCAGCTTTCTCAGTTGCTTTCATTCACCGTCAGTCAACTTCTCAATTGCTTTCATTCACCATCAGTCAGCTTTCTCAGTTGCTTTCATTCACCTTCCGTCAACTTTCTCAGTTGTTTTCATTCACCGTCAGTCAGCTTTCTCAGTTGCTTTCATTCACCGTCAGTTAGCTTTCTCAGTTGCTTTCATTCACCGTCAGTCAGCTTTCTCAGTTGCTTTCATTCACCGTCAGTCAGCTTTCTCAGTAGTTTCCATTCATTTAATGTCGGTCAGTTTTCTTAGTTAAACCCCTTTCCTCGCTGTCAGCGTTGATAAAAGTTGATACTTTTCTTCCTTGTATGGCGAGTCCTTTCCTGTGGAGAATAAAGGTGTTTCATGCGTTCACACAATAGCTGATTAAAGATCTTCAGAGGGACAGCCATAAAGGGCATTTCCAGTTCATACAAATAACAACAGAATTAAAACAAATTATGTCTGCCTTTTCACGTAATGGTGTAGTAGTGTGGATATCCTCTCTTCCCCTCCCAGCAGAATCGAGAAAGGTTCATGTGCGCGTTTGGGCTATGTATCTTCCACATTTCTTCACTTCTCTCGATTTCACCACTTTACCAACATATACTTCAGGACATTTAAAAGGTGGAAGGGATTGTAGAATTATGGTTGATGTCTTTTTACCGAGGGATTTTGTAGGGGGGAGAGCTAAGGAAAGCGGGACGCACCTGGAGCATGTGGTGCAAATTCCGACCGGTTGGTTGTAACATGATTTGTATGGTGGAAGTGTTAAAATGAAAAGCATAACGGAGTGAAAACCCGCGTATCAATGACGGTGGACGAGTAAATATGCGCCTGGTAAATCCGGTCGGAAAGGAGTAAAAATGAGAGACAGATTTGTGTCTGAGTGTGTGTGTGTGTTTAAAAGGAATTGTTCTGAGTGCACATGATTCTACCACAACTGATTAAAAATAAGTCGATACGAAATAATCCAAGGAAGAGAAAGAAACCTTCAAAAGGAAGAATTAAGCGCGTTTAGTAGGTATGCTGTGTATGTGCACAATTAAGGTGGAAGAGATTAGTTAATGGAAGCATATTAAGTACGAAAGAAGCCATTGGTCAATGTAAGGGAGGATGAAAATGATAGGTTTTGGCACAAGTGGAATAAGGATGTTAGTGAGTCATACATTGTTTTGGTAAGAACAACATGTACAATATACGGCGTTAATACTAATGTTAAGGGATAATGAGAATGTAGAAGATAGGCAAAAGGAGTATGTTGAGTATTTATGGAATACTGTTGACACAATTTTTCTATTCCAACGTGGTGAGTTTAAATACAGTAGGTGGAAAAAAACTGGTCGACAGCCGACAAAACTCATGAGTTTTGTATTTTGCAATCTCTAAATTATATTGATAAAAAAAAAATTAAAATCACTCGTTATTTAACTTTTTCTAGGGAACATAAAAGCCAAAAATTACAGAGTTGGATGATTTGTTGAAGATCCCCCCCTCCTCTCGTTTTGACTTCAGTTTGGATAAAATAGTCAAGATTAGTTTAACCTAATGTAGTACTATCCATATTTTGTGA
Organism: Ceratothoa steindachneri; assembly: GCA_963969495.1. NCBI lineage: Eukaryota > Metazoa > Arthropoda > Malacostraca > Isopoda > Cymothoidae > Ceratothoa > Ceratothoa steindachneri. The sequence goes on from OZ018337.1 coordinate 55,337,748, forward strand.
ACGAAAGGCAACTCTAAATAGGCCCAGGAGGGGGTGAGGGGCTACAAGAGCTCCGAGTTGAAATATTGGTTAACGATTTTCCTCTCCTGGCTCCCAACATGACCATAAAACTTCATTTTCTCAACAGCCATCTTGATCAATTTCCTGGAAATTTCGGTGACGTAAGTGATGGGCAAAATGAAAGATTGCATTAAGACATAAAGGAGGCACGATGCCGGGATAGATAGAAGGCAAATGAGAGCCGATTATTGCTGGAATATTCAAGAGACTATTTGGATATGAAGGCTTCCCAAAGTCATACAAATGAAAAGTTATTAATGCTCCACCCCCAATGGCATTTAGAACAAAATAGGTAATATTCATAATGGTAGTGAAATTAAATCTTAATAATGTTTTGTTATACCTAGTGCACTTTTTCGTTGCAGAATATTTACTACCTCGGCGTTTGAGCGAAAATGTGGAGTGTATGATAAAAAAAATGTCATTTGCCCCCCAAAAGTAATACAATTGATCGCCTCAAATTTGTGAAAAACAAGCCTCAGGTTATGTCATAAAAAAATGTACTCACCCGTGTTATGATTTGTTTTCCTTTTGCTGGCTACGCAAAAGATCGAACCCACTACCATTACCTGAAGAAGTTATGTAAGCAGTGAAAAAATTAATGAATGAGAAAAGATATAGGTTTTATACTAAAGAGCAGTGATTGTACTTCTGCACCTTTTAAGGTAAGTGTGAAAGCTATAAGGGAATTAGTTTGCTGAGTGTAAGGCTGAAAATTTTATAGTAGCTCATTAATTTAGAGTGTATAAAATAACTAATGGTCTGATTGAGGATGAAAGAGATTTTATATCTGGAGGAGGATGTATATATCAACTTTTTGCTCCTTGACACTTGTTTAAAAAGTCTCTTTAAAGGAAATGTATGGGTGTATTTGGCTTTTATGGATCGGGAGAAAGCATAAGATTATTCACGGCGCTCAGAAAGCATTTTACGAGATGTGATGTTGGCAGTCGGTGCTGAGAGCAGTAAAAAGCTTTAATGAAGCCTGTATGACGGGTGTAACAGTGTATGGGGAGTTGTGAGTGGTATAGTATATGTTGTGATGCGCGCCAAAGGTATTTAATGGCACTCTAACTTGTTAATGTGTTCATATATAATGTGATGAGAGATTTAGAGCAGATTAGTGGGAAATGTGTGGTTTTAGCTAGTAAAAGCGTTGTTGGCTGCCATTGAAGTCTGAAAGTAAGGAAGGAAAGGAGTATTTGTAGGTGTTAAAGTCGGTAATTATGTTTATATATTGTGAATCTTCAGTGCGAGAAAGAATTTCAGTACCTTAGAAGTGTGGCAAATTGCGTGGAAATAATGAAGCTGAGTGAGAATCTTCAGAGTTGTTTGGTTAGGAGTTTTACCACCGATTTGCACTCGTTTTAGAGTTTGTAAGGGGAAGCTAGAGTGTAACGTGAATCCGAACCGCGGGTGTCTAACAGCGTCAAGCAACCTCCCTGGAGTAGACCAGGATCGTGTCTCGTCCATTCGCAACTTAACTTCGCTATAATTGGAAGCGAAGCGACGATTCCATCGCCAAGCTTGTACTCCGAATCTAAGGATTCTTAATTTTGAGCGGTTTAAGTAGATAAGTTGAGGATTTTAGTTGCGTGCACGCGACTATAAGTTACTATGTCGGTTTGTAGGTCGGTCAGATGGTAACCGTTTTACTTTTCAATGAGTTGTTTTTTTAATAATATCATAACTATTCGATCGATTTTAACGATATTTGAGACTTATGTTGTTTAACATTCTCTTTCGAATGATATAATTGCCAAGGTCCTCCCAAGGTTAGTCCTGGAATTATGAAAAGAAAACTAACTATGGGTCAGATTGCCCCATTTGTTGAAAGTTTTGTAGGTCGAAAGGTCATGAGTCAGAATAATTGAGAGCACGCGACCTAGGTCTGTTGACCTTTTTTAAGTCTCCCGGTGACGGCTTGGACATAAGTCACCCCATTCAAACCTGTTGGGGAGTTTCCTAGATTAAGGGAGATGCGAATGTATGGAGAGATGTGTTGTGTAAGAGGGGATGTTACTGAATATTTGGAATTGGTACAGGCATTTTGATCGAGTAACCTAGAGAGTTAAGTGAAATAGGTGTATGATCATGTGTAGTGGCAGAAGGTGTGAGGGTGTGAAATAAACTGTGCGTTTGCGCGTGCAAAAAAAAAGAATAAGAAGCATATGCCATGTTCAAGCGAGTGAGGCTGGAGCTATTAGGCTGATAAAATAAACTGTGGACGCAAACCACTGTTCGCTGAGCCATTGTATAGGTGGAGGTGGTCTAGACACGGTTATGAGTGTGTATTGAGGAAATTAAAATAGTTCGGACGTTATAAAGATCAGCAGGTCCAGATTACTTAAAGGGTACTATTTTTACTATCAAATATTTATGGTTGCTTGTCTCTACAAACCGAGCTCAAGCTTTTCATGTTTTCTGTAATACGAATGTTTCTCGATATCGATAAGTTGTTTATTTTAATAATCTAATCCCATTTGGTATGTTATTTTTTTTTAATATATGCTATTCAATTTTTATTATCTGCTACAATTTGATATATTTCGTGGGTAGTTCATCTTAGCTAACAAATTGGAAGGGGAGGGTCTGCTGATCTTTATCAGTTGAGTCCGAGGCTGCCTATCTTTAAAAAGTCTAATATTTCATTTGTAATAGTTTAATGGCAATCACAAAATTGTTTAAGGGAAACTGTTCAATATTTATAGTCTTATCTTAAATTCTCAACGTTTCTCGACTCAAATGAAACCCATTTCGCGGCTGGCTCAGATCTTAATAGGGAAAAAGGAGGCAAATAGAGGCAAGTTGCTGCGGAGGAACGCCAAACAAGATGGTTGCTGGATGCTTGGCAACGTATAACGTTATATTTTTATGAATATTTTATGCATAACAAAACATCGCATTTGCGTAAATGCACCCCGGCAAGCGGGCCTCGCCAAACTGTAGAAAAAAAAAACATGTATTCGAAACCATTGCTCGAGAGTCTTTCTCATTTAATGTGTTCCATTATATAAAGTGATAGGCCTTTACGCGCCCAAATCGTGTTATGATTCCTTGTTTTTCGCATAGTGCTCCTATCGATAAGTCTGTTTTGAACTTTACTTACTCGATGCATTTGTATAAGAGCGTGCTGCTGTTCACGTAAATTGGGCCACGTTGAAACTGAAAATTGAATTTATCAGTTTCCCGCGTTATTTAAGGCCTTAGAAACAGAGGGCTATTCGGTGAGCTGGTTGGAGGTACATGTTTTCACTCACCAGTTTAGTCATAAATAGCGAGGGAGAAGTAGAACTAAGTAATGGGATTCGAATTGTATACGAATGCATAGTAGCTGAACTGAGCTGGAAAGGAAAACTTGATCTGTGAGCAAAATTACCTAAAAGGTAGAAGCATTTGGCCCAATTGCCTTATGAGGAGAACATGCGGCACAGACAGACCCACTCTTATTGGTCATCATTAGACACGTTTTAACTGTCCTCTTCACGAAACTTTGTAGTAATAACAATTACACTTGGTTCGGATGTGTTTTCTTCTGGTATCCCATCCCTGACTTACTCCTGATTTCCGCCTTTCGATAACTTTTATTTCTGATTTTATCATCGGAGTGAATCTTTGTTGTTCCCGGCTCCGTGAATTGATCGGGCAGTTAGTATGCCTCTAATTTTTCTGTGGAATCAGCGCAATTTCCGTGTTCGGGAGTTCCTTCGAATGTATCGTGTGCAAATGCGTCTATGTCACCATAGCTTATACTCGCACCTTATTTTAAGGGTAATGGTAAAGTTGTTTTTTTTTCTCAAGATGGAACGTGAGCACTGGAAGATGCTTCCCCTGAGAGTAAGTACTACAGAGGACACAGACCGACGAAAGAAGTTAAAGCTGGTCAATGGGACCCTAAAAGTACCCCTAGTGAGGCTAATGGCTACACCGCCATGTGCCCATCTAGAGCCAATCATCCCCTCCCCTCCCGAAGTAATTGTCTATCGAGCTATTATCTGTCGTCAGTTGGACCCCATAGTCGTTAAACACTCAGCAGACGACGTAAAAGAAGAAATCCAGAGGAATCAACTGGGCAATTTGAGCCAATATAAAGCGAGGTGGTTTTAAAGACAAGGCTTATAAAATCAAAATACCATCCGCTTGAGAATTACTACCTGATCCACCAGCTTTTTGGTCAATTTTTAATTGTTAACTGGAGTAAAGAGGATTAACAATGTCTTTAAGAAAATTCTTGTTCATCATAAATGGTTTTATCTTGCCTGAAATTGAATTTATTGACGCACAAGGACAAGCTTCTTTTCCCATATTGACAAGAAAGAGTCTACGCCTCTAAGACAGCTTCTATGGCCCGGGAACTCAACTAAAATTGGCGCACAAAATATTGAGGATAGGTATGAGAAGGTGGGGAACAATGAGTAATAACAGGCATTTCATGATCACAAGTAATTTTCCGTGTGATAATATTTCGGCCTGTTTGGCCTACCAAAATTGAAATCAGCGTTCAAAAATGAAGTTAAAAGGCTATATTTTCGACGGAAGTGCTCAATTATTAGCCAAGATTTCTATCCCTATTTTGGCGGGAAAAGGCACGGGAGGCTTCATGAATTTTGATCAGCGGAGACGTCTCTGTTTTGAGTCTCAGGTCACTTAGCATTCACTAGGCCTCGGCATCGCTTCCGCTGCCTTTATCGGTAGACCCATCTCCACCAGGAATTTTTAATCGGCTCGCTTCTCGGCATGAAAACCAGATTATATTGATAGCGCACGTTACCTAGTAGCTGGAATTATAAATATATATATATATATATATATATATATATATATATATATATATATATATATATATATATATATATATATATATATATATAAAAAAGTTCAGGATGAAAGTAAATACTTGTAAAACGGTATTCATATATTACGATGTTTCGGGCTATACTCGCCCATCTTCGGGTACTAGGAAACAAAAAGGCAATTGTTAACAAGAGATGTGAAATAAAAGTTTAAAAACAAAAGTTGAGGCTATAAATTTAAAACACAGAAAAACGAAACAAAAATAAAACGATTAAATGAACACAAGAATTAATTCACAGGAAAAATGGAAAAACTAATTCCAAGTACTTTCGAACTTTATTCGTTCATTACACTAGTCAACAATAATTTTGCTACTTGGGTATTAGCTTGTGATTTATACTAAATCGAGTATGCTGATTCCGAATCTGTAATCAGAATTGTTCTTGCACGTAAGGTTCCTGAGTTACACACATACTCTCTAGTTGCTTCGACTACAGTATTTAGAGCATGTGTTGTGTGTGTTTGGTTCCTGCGTTACACTCCTGCTTGATCACGTTGTCAAATTTAGCCATTATAGTAGTGGTGTTGAAACGGTATTTACATACAGTGATTAATTCTATTTTTCTTTCAGATTTATCAATTAATTTTTAAATGAAATAAGATTGTGCAAAAGTATATAACAGGATATATACAAACTAAGTTGAAAACATGAATCGGTGAGGATGTATAAATAGCCCAGACAACTTTTGTTATATCTGTGGAAGATATACTCCAAGCAACCAGCGGAAAAATTTAGCTAAAGGAGTAAAAACTGCATACAATTATTATTTTGGTTGTAAAGTTGGTGACCAAGACAAGTCCTGGGCACCTCACAAATCTTGTACTGTGTGTTATACGGGGCTCACACAGTGGTTAAATGGCAAACGGAAGGGTATGCCTTTTGCTATACTAATGGTGTGGCGTGAGCCAACAAATCATGTTTTTGATTGCTACCTTTGTATGACAAATATTGCGGGATTCTCAAATAAGAACAAGTCAAAAATTGTATATGCAGATTGTAAGTCAGCTATAAAACCAGACCCCATAACATGGAGATGCCAATCCTAGTTCCTCCATCAGCTAATTCAGTTAAATAAGATGATTCATCGCCTGAAGAGGAGGATAACAATGACGATGAAATGTATGAGGATGATTCTAAGGAAAAGAAGATCCAGTTGATAAATCAAGAAAGATTGAATGATTTGGTGAGGGATTTGTCATTGTCAAAGGAGAACGCGGAACTGTTCGGCTCCAGACTACAGCAATGGAATTTTCTAGAGCACGGTGCAAAAATATCTACTTTCCGTAAACGCCATGAGGCCTTAGCTGACTTCTATAAAGAAGAAGATGGTGCTTGTTTCTGTACTGATGTTAATGGCCTCATGAATCAGCTAGGAAACGAGCATTTACCTGATGAATGGAGACTATTCATCGAGCAAGCACTGCTAGCCTCAAAACTGTGTTGCTACATAATGGTAACAAAAAACCTTCAATTCCTGTCGCACTTATTGTTGGGATGATAGAGACATAAAACTCAATGAAATTTATTTTGGAAGGTGTTCATTACTCGCACTTAAGTGGAATGGAATATATGTGGTGATTTAAATGTAATTTCTTTATTTCTTGGACTGCAGCTAGGATATACAAAGAATATGTGCTTCTTATGCATATGGAACAGCCGTGACGACAGGAATCATTATATTGTCAAAAAGTGGCCCGAAAGAGAAGAACACATAGTTGGCCGATACAATGTGAAGCACATGCCTTTGGTACATCCACAGAAGATCTACCTTCCACCACTTCATATCAAACTTGGCCTTATCACGAATTTTGTTAAAGCAATGGCCCATGATTCTGATGGATTCCAGTATCTCAAAGAGAAATTTGGTTCAAAGAAAACCGATGCTAAACTTAAAGCTGGCATTTTTGTAGGGCCGGAGATCAGAGAATTGATACGTGACAAGGAGTTCAGAAATAAACTAACTCCACTTGAGTTGGTGTCATGGGATTCATTTGGGCATGTAGTGCAGACCTTCCTTGTTAATCATAGGGCTGGAAACTATGAAGAACTAGTGGACAACATGCTAAAGGCCTATCAACGATGGGGTGTCGGATGTCTCTTAAGATGCATTTCTTACATTCCCATCTAGATTTCTTTCCATCTAATAAGGGTGATATTAGTGACGAACATGGGGAAAGGTTCCACCGAGATATTGTAATGATGGAAAGCAAGTATCAAGGCCGCTTCAACGAAAAGATGAAGGGTGACTACTGCTGGTTCCGACAACGGGAGGATCCTATATCCAGGTACAAGCGCAAGAGCAGGAGTCTCAAACATTTTTGAAGAAATTTATAGTTAGGTGAGTACTACCTCTTTTATATGTAATACATATCGTGTTTGGGTCTGCAAAAGGACGTACATAATGCCAAATAGGGTGCCACGATGCCAAACCTTTGCCCAGAAACGTCTCATTCTTCTCAAATTCGTAATAATTATGTCATTAATTGATCCAAGGTGACAAAGTGAGCCATTTAGCCTAGTTGCATAACTCAGGAACCTTACGTGCTAAGACAAATCTGAGCACAGATTTGGTATCAGCGCACCAAAACTAGTTAGATACAACATTTACTCAAGTAGCAGAGACAAAGTTAAAATTTGTTGGCTAGTGTTATCAATGAATTGAAGAAAGTTCGAAAGTAGTTTATCCCTGTCCGATGTAGCGACCACATTGGAATAATGGTGACGTCATTATCAATCAAAATCCAATACAGGTCCCAATTCGACCTAGGAAATCCTCCAGAAGGGCAAACCCGAAGGTTTCATCCAGCCATTACTGGACGGAAACAAGAAGGAAATCCTCCCAATGACCTCAGGCGTTTTGTGATAAGATGATAAATGGTTATTACATTGATGGTTTCCCATGGTTCAAATCACTTGCAAGTCCCTTTGAATGGCTAAATGAGGCTTCTGCCACTAGATGGCGCCACCCAACGCCAAATCCGATGGCAGATTTGAAATCTCCAGGCTAAATAACCCTATGTCCCATGGTCATATGGGTCATTTCATGGTTCTAAATGGTTACAATTGAACTTTCCTCCTTTTGAAAAAAAAAGCTACGCCTTGACCTGGCGCTTCGTCGCAGGTGAAAAATACAGAACCGGATGAAGAAATGGAATCACTGGTAAACAACATTATTGCAACCGATGAGTTATGCGTACCAAAGATCAGGTACAAAGCACTACGACAATGGACAGACGAAATGAAGAGGAAGGCAAAGGCTATTGAAGAAAATTACTCAGAAATAAAAGAAAGTGGTTCAAATCAGCAAAAAATAAGACCTGGAAAGATTGAAAGAAGAACAAGGGACCAATGGGCGGAACTGACAAGGAAAGTGGGAAATATAGAAAACCCACGCGTAGAAAACAATCAATAGGACAAAAGGTAGACCACACAGACAGCAAATTAAGATACTAGATGAACAAAGAATACATGAGAAACAACGAAATAACAGCAGAAAGTTCAAGGAACATTGGAAAAAAATCTACACTATAGAGGATCAGGACAACGAAGGATTCGACAAAAAACGGAAGAAAGTGTAGACGTCAACATGCAAACAAACAAACAGGACGACACAAGCGATGAGAATGAAGGTTTAGAACTTTAGGAGCATTCATAACAACAAAGACAAAATGTCATTAGCTCATTAAACAGAAGTCAGCTGGAAAAATAAGATTAATTAAACACAATTACGAAAACGCCCCGTGAAACATATAAAACGATTACAAACATCTCCATTGCCAATTTGAACATCGGGAGATTCCCAGACACACTTAAAGTAGCAAAGTTAGTTTTCCTTCTCAAGCAAGATAAACCAACAACGCAAGTCACCAACTATCGACCAAAATCGCAGTTAGATTTTCTGGGTAAAGTATTCGAGAGGATAATAAACAGAAGAGTGGTGTAATTCTTAGAAGAGAACTAAAATTACAAGGATCAACAATATGGATTTAAAAAAATACACTCCACAATGGCAATGGCAATTATCATGGCACGAAAAGCAAAAGCCAAGTCCAAACAAGGGTATGTGGGCGTGGTCCACCCTGATGTCGTGAAAGCCTTTGGCAAGGATGAAAGACTAAAATATAAGATGTTACAACAAAACCTCGCCATCAAAATGGAAAAGATATTAACAGACTTATATCAGTAACAGAAGAGTATATATTTCCTTCGAGGAACACGAAGACCCACTTCCTATCTCCTGCTTGAGGTGTCGCAGGGTGGAACTAAACATGTAAATAGGTTGAAAGAGCGCGTAAAAGATGGGCTGATTCTGTGATTGAGTGTTTGAGATGGAAAGAATTAACCGATGACTAAGTGAATGATACTATGCATGCTATGCTGGATGAGCATGGAGGAGGTTTGTGAAGGAGAGAGGGCATGCTTGGAGCCTTCTGCTTTGGATAAAGATGATGGGTGTCCTTTTGCTTAATATGGCATAAATGGGGTTAGTGAGGTAGTTTTAGTGGCCCGGAAGCGCGCCGACCCCACAATGTGAGAAACTGGTAGATGTTGATTTTATAGTATCCGTTTATACTATAAAATCAAACCTCAATTATTGCTGCTGGTTTCCTGATTTCCCCCCCCCCCCCTATTGTAATTCAGCTCACTCGTACAATCGAACTTTATTTTTAGACCCCGCCTGTTTTCCATCGATTACCAAACTTTTAAATAAATGAATAGAACTACATTTAGATGATGCAGCTCGAGTTCACACATTTGTGTACTCTAAAAGAGTACAGTAATGATGGACAGCTTTATTTTTAAAGGTTAATTGGATTAATATAAAACTATTCGTGCAGGTGATCAGCTTTTATCGGCCCGTTTCGACGCTAGCCCCGTGACAGATGTGACTCGGATGGGATGGGTTAATTAATTTATCGCAAATAGATTTGACGTTTGTCAATTAAATATCTTGTGTGTAGGAATTAGCAATTGGTTGGACCTTTCATGACCCAGGAGGAGTGGTCCCTCGCTTGGTCACAGTCCTTGTTATTATTAGATTATCCCTTATATCGGAGGTCGGTCTTCCGCCGCTGTTCCGTTTCATGCCTAGTAATAACCGAGGAAATAATTCATTTTAAAATACTAAACAATATAGTTATGGTTTAGACGCTCCAGCTAAACGGTTACCAAATATTTATCCTCTTTTAAACTTTGAAAGTTTACCAATTTTATGATCAGTTTGTACTGAACGCAAATACTCTACTGTAATCGGGATTTATGAATATGAAATACCTATTTACGTGGCATTTTTAGGGTATAAAAGAGCATTCTTCGGTAAGTACCGGTTCTTTTGTAAGAGCACTACATAAAAGAGGAATTAACAAAAATTACAACGATATACATTCATACAGTCGTGCAACATCGTCATTTACGCTGCATTCGGACAGTGAAAAATGCACATAAAAAAGAACAGAAGGTCACATCGCCCCCTCCCCCCCCAGTTTTAGAAGAGATTTTAAGGACTTTGAAGTGGGGATAAAAGCGAATCAGAATTAATGGAAGATATTTAAGTCCCCTTTACTGCGCTGGTGATGTATTAAATCAATTAATGAGGGAGTAGTTCTAAGTGAGCTTAGAAGGTTAAATGTGAAATTTTAGGTGGATTTTCCTAATTCCGTCGTTGATAGACTCTTGAAGTCTATTATTAAAGAGAGAATCTTGAATGATTTGTAATCCCAAAACTTATCTGAAAGATTTCTTGTTCTTATTCTTGATTTATTAAGGAGGATAAATAAAACCTTGAACATGGTGTATCATATATTTTGAGCATTGATAACCAAAAAATGCAGCCATGGTTAAATTTTTATAAATTTTCTGAACGTCACCAATTATAATAATTTTAAAAGGGAACTCTAAACTAAATTTCTCCCTTTCAAAATATCACGTTGCTAAAATATTGTTATAGAAGATATATAAAAATAAATTTTCTCTACTTGACCATTTGTAATTCTTTGGGTTTTAAAAAATTCACAAAGTTTCGATACTTATATTTATTTCTGAATGTTGATAAAAAAAAACATAAGTCATAACCAAACTAAGATGAAATTATTATTCAAATACTAAAAAGATCCCCTTCTTAAATTATATGAAAATCACCTTTCAATAATTCAAACATAAAGATATGAAACTTACCCTTTTAATCCTTCAGTTTTTGCCCCCCCAAAAAATATCTTCCACATCTGCGAACTGCTCAAATCCACTCCAAAGTTCACCGTGAGACTGGTAGAACAAAAGTCTTAATTCAGATAATGAAGTTTCTCTGCTCCTTACGGATGGTTCCTTATATATTCACAGGTAGGTTAGGCGGTAAACCTGTGTCCCATATGTATACAGAATTTTGAAAAAGTGGGTTTTTTTGAATGACCCACACTGCAAGAAACTCCCTAGCAAAATGTAGGTCATCAGTTGAACCATAAACCTTCAAAAGGTTAAGGAGTGAATCTTGGACCAGTTGTAATGCCAAAACAATATATACATATTTTTCAAAGACCACGTTCACGTTGATATAGATAACATTAGAAAATATTTTTCCTGAAATTATTTCGGCGTTCGATCGCCATAAAGCTGTCAACAGAGTCTACCTCAATTTGTCAAAAGGCGCTTGATAATGTTATACTCGAGAGACTTGTGATAGAGTTAAAAGGGCATATAATAAGAAGCGATGTACTTAAAGGATTGTGAATTGGTTCGCCGATCTTAGACATACAGTGGTGGTTAATGGGATTAAGCTCGACATCAATCATTCGCGGCGTCTTTCAAGGATCTGTTCTTGGCCCATTGTTGTTTATTATGCAATTTTGCAAAATTTTCAAATTTGCGAACGATACGAAATTAAGAAATTATAAAAAATGATCGAAGTGATTTTGTATATTTAAAAAGTTGAATGGGATGATAAATGCAAAGTGTAGTTCGACGTAGTGTACTTAGGACATGAACTTTGTACATTCTCGTACACTTTTCTACGTTGAACTCTATCTGGCATTTATTAGCCCATGTTGTACTCTTCTTGAGAACATGACACCTCGGGAAGAGTACATCATATGTGGTCATAATCTAAAGGTGGTTATCACAGCTACCTGAAAGTGTCAAATACAATTGCACCATTTCAACAAGGTCAACAGACCTAAGTCGCAGGCTCTCAATAATTCCCAGAGTAACCTTGGGAGGACTTTGGCAATTATATCATTCGAAAGAGAATGTAAAACAACATTAGGGTTTCATATTTCGTTAGAATCGGCCGAATAGTTACGATGTTATTGCCAAAAAAACACATGGAAAAAGTAAAACGGTTACCAAATGACCGATCGACCTACGGACCGACATTGTAACTTATAGAGTCGCTTTCAGGCGACTAAAAAGCGAATAGACTTCTCTGGTACATAGCCAGGAGATTTTTGCCTAAGTCGAAAGATATTCTCGCCCATTATACAAAGCGTTTGTCAAAGCTCAGAAATAAGCATCTCAATTGTAGTCTCAGCGGCGAAATTAATTACTTTTAAACTCGGAAATAAAACCATACGGAGGAGGTTTTTACTTTTCCTGGGAGATGGTCGTTTGCGTGATTAATTCACCTGTCTTTAAATATTCAAAGCGCAGCTAGTGGGAAATCAAGAGGTACCTTGGACAACCCTGTTTCAGATTAGATCTGGAGGCTCGTGTACCCTCCGGGGACCGATGAATGCAGGGGAATCTGAGGTTATATATTTTCCACTCATTTCCACTTGCTCTACTTTCATCATTTTCTTTGGAATTTCTTCAAACTGATGTCCCTCTTAAAGAATGGAAATCTGTATTTTCCGAGTCGATATTGCTTAACACACGACCTACTCTGATCTTCCATCATTGCAAATTGCTCCTGACATCATAACAAATAAAGCCACCATGTTTCACCTTTAGTTTTGACTTGTTTATGTCAAACTCACTAGAGGTAATCACCAAACTCGTCCACTGTTTAAAAATTGAGAAAAAACTTGATTCGTCCGAAAGTTTCTGGCCAAAATTCCAAAGGTGTGTCGATCATTTCTTCAGCTTACTCATTCCTCTTTTTATTATTGTCCATAGTTAAATATGCTTCCTCCTGGCTGTACCAGCATAATATCCAAGAGAGTGCAGGTAATTTACTTCTGTTCTTTGGCTGATTTGTAATCTTTCTGCCACTTCAGAAGCTTTTAACCAAGTATTCTTCTCACTGGATCTTGGAACAGCTTGAAAACATCTTTCAGGAGGTCTTGGACGACCAGTTTCTGACTCCGGTGTTGTTTTACCTTTTTATTTCAATTGAACTATAATTCTGACCCTGGGACAGTCCACCTTCAGATTGACCAACAATCTCTCTTCTTTGAAAATGTGAAATTTCCTTAGAATTTTGCATTCTAGGCATGTTAGAAAGCATGCTGTCCTCCTAAATGGAGGACAGCGTCGCCACTTGGCTAGGCCAGAATGTGTGCAAGTGCTTGGTGGTGGTAGAAGAGAGCTAGAATGATGGCAATTCAAGAAACCTGAATTAGACGGGTTTCTTGGCGGTTCAATTTTCCTCTAGTTTCCATAACGAAGTGGATCCAAATTCGTTCCTGACGGCGGGGGGGGGGGGGTCTGCGGAAAAAAAAATGGAAACCGATACTAGTCATAATAATTGTGAAAAGATAGGAATAAAAGTATTTTATACAACTATGGGTCTCTTTACCTCTTGCATGTATGTATATACATACAGTATATAATGGTAGTGAGCGAAAATAGGAACTAAGAAAACAAATGAAAGTGTCATGAACGCTCAAATTGCCTTTATGAAAGGCTCTTATCGCGCCGTCATTTTTTAAAGACAGGCTTTTGCATTAAATTTTTAAAAATTCAGCCATTTTGGGAATTTATAATTTTTAGGCTTTTCCATTCACCGCTTTAGTAAAATATTACTGGGCTCGTGTGTGTATCTTTGCTTATCTTTGTATCTTTAAGGAAGAAATAGGTAAACACATTTCGAAAAGGTTTGTATGCGAGATCTATAATTTTATGTAAACATCGATAAAGCTTACTTTGTATTACACTTGAGGTAAACGCGAAAATTCCCTTTTATTTCGGTCAAAGATTTCGAAAGATTTTCACTCGGTTTTGGACATCATTTTCAGAAATGCCTTCGTGGCTTTAGCACTTATGAGGGTAGGATCGTTGCAGGGTATTTTTTTTAACCCTACTCTAGTCTCTTTATTTTTGGTCTACCTACTTTTTTTCTCCTCTCAAAGACAAGCAGGTCAAATGCATTAGTATATGGGAAGCATTTTTTTTTTTTTTAGTAATGGGATTTGAAAGCCCATTTCTAAATCTCTTGTGACCTGAATTGACGTTGATTGTTTTTGCCCTTTTGCTGAAGAACTGAGAATTTTCTTCGTTCTTTCCCCCATTTCTTCACTTTCAAGGCTGAAACCTTGGTGTACCCCTTGTCTCCTCCCCTCCCCGCAATAGATAAATGAGATTTCATGTTTCCGCCAATCGCGTCTACATGAACGCAGTACCGTGTGATGACCGTTAGGTATGGATGCAACATAAATAAATATGGTTATTTCAGCCACCGCTGTTCCAGTTAATACTTCTCTCCATTGTTTATGACCGCATGATGCCATTTGGGCGCGTAAATTGGAAATAGTCCGTTGATTTATGGAGGGCGTCGGACGGAATGTTCCAGAGCGTAAATGGAGTTAAAATTCGCGAAGAATCGATCGGTTGTATCCATACAGCAATGGTTAATTAAATCCGGGTTCACGGTCATTTATGTACCATTCGTTGTCACCTATGATCCCTCCCCCCCCTCCCACCACCTTTTCAATCGGTGTTACTTTAATTTCTCTCAATATTTTTACTTATATTTTATACTCACCGAATGAATAATCCTTAATCAGTGAATTTGGGGGTGATTCTTTAATGACTAAATTCCATGTTGGCGGTGGACCGGCAAGGGGAAGTCACTATCAACAAATACATTGCCCCCCACCCACCTTGATGACAGGGGGCAGATTTAGGTATAGACAATATGGGGAGTCGCCCAGGGCATCATCTTGCCAGGGGTGGCTGGTGTTCCGGGGGGGGGCGAGTAACAAGTACAAAGCGCGATCGGCTCTTGTACGTTTTATTCTCTTCCTAAAATGAAGTTGTGTTGGTAAAATTAATCACTATTTTAGTCATATTTACATACTTTTTTATCCTTTTTTACTTTTTTTTGTTATTTATGGTTGTTACTGTATATAGTTTGTGTACTTATTTAGTATTTATAAATATATTTTTGTTATACGTACAAGTAATAATCGAAATCGTATCGTTCAAGAGAATATCTCACTTTCATCCAGTTGGCGACTCTACTCCAACCTACACCCCTTCGGGGCTTATACCCACAAGGTGAGATGCAAACACCCAACCTCCGATTCGAGCATCTATTAATCATTCACTTATATAAACATCTCACGCAAGCTCCCACACAACTCTTTGATTATACGCTCTTTAACACATTCGCCGCCATTTAATTGATGTTAAAAGAGTTGAATCAATCGAGTTATTTTCGCCTGATGCGCGCGCGCACCTCGCCCCGTCTAAGAGCGACCCATCGGCACGGCCGAAATCTGGAGTTTTCACTTCTTTAAGCCAAGCATCTTCTCCCTTTTATTTCGTCTAATTCCTGTTCACTTTATATTAAGATATTTTATTTCGAGAGATGAAACAAAAATCAAGCCATTAATATCCTTCGTTTCGGATATCTATAAAGACTGATTATTCGGTTAAAGTGGGATTGTTTCTTTGTTGTTCGTTCCGTCAAGACTGGAAGTAATATTCGCTCCTTCAAAAGGCCTTTTAATCACCAAGTTATTAGGTTGCCTTTCGTGCACCGGAAGACAGTTACCCTCTTTTATGTATTCCTTTCGTTTGTTTTCTTTGATGTCTGGCAAATAGCTAATTGATGTCGCCGGAGTATGTCCGACGTTCCTTCGGAGTTCTTTGACAGATGAAAGGGAGGGGGTGGGATTGTCTGACTAGGGTGTTTTCCTTTATATTGGTGCTTGCACTAATCACTCGTTTCCCCTTTGTCTGTTTGTGATATTGAGGGGTTTTTTTTATATTGGTCCCTTTGCGACATTTGAGTGTGGTGTAGGTGTTGAGTTCGTCTTTTCAAGTTACGAGTTTTGGTAGGTTTATTTGTCGTTCTTTCTTCACTGAGTCTTGGTACTTTGGCTGTTGGAGACTGGTTCCATTTTGTCTCTTGTTTGGTTGGTTGAGTATACATTAGCGCATCAATTATTCTACCTTCTGACGACCTCTCTCGTTTTCGTTTTTATAGAGTCAACAAATCAAATAAAAACAGGATTAGCCATATGAAGTCTTCCTTAAACTCTCATGTTCGATTCATATTCTTAATAAGATTAGTCATCCTGCTGAGAAAAAGAGTAGCGTAATGGCTCTGTCGGGAGCTTGTAATGGTCCTTCCCCGCCCTATTTTTTACCGGGGTAATATTAAGCCATAAAACCAATTCCAGCGAATTTATGCCGCGAGTTGTAGCACGTGAGCATATTAATGCGAAAATAACCAGCTTCCCCATACACGAATACAGACCTACTTATTCCAAAAATATAGTTTGCTTCTGTATAAATCTCTGGTTTGTTCCCTCTTATGCAAAGTATGTGCAGTGTAACTCTTTTTCCTCCTTGCAAAGC
The DNA here is from genome assembly GCA_963969495.1 of Ceratothoa steindachneri. Taxonomy (NCBI): domain Eukaryota; kingdom Metazoa; phylum Arthropoda; class Malacostraca; order Isopoda; family Cymothoidae; genus Ceratothoa; species Ceratothoa steindachneri. The sequence continues at coordinate 55,354,396 of OZ018337.1, forward strand.
AATGTAATAACGTCTGAAAGAGTTCAGCCTGATAGCACCATCCTGAGAAGTCAATTGTACTCGATTGAGATAAAAATGAAACAGAGAGGAACTAATTCAAGTTTTAAAAGTTCCTGAAGGCTTTCGGCAGTAGGATTAGAACGGAACATATATTTTAATTTAATATTGACACATTAAGAACGATTTATGGCATCTACACGTTAAGATTTGATGTATTGTATTGAGAGTAATATTCTTTCTAATATAAAGTTCCGCGGAATGATCCGGTTGTAATCGATATTCAAAGAACATCCGGGTTTTTTCTGTGGAAGCGAAGTACGTTGTCCCCCAGACTGTTCGGCACATTCTTGTTGAATGTCCCAGGCTGGGTGATCTTCGCGCACGTTACCCGGGGTCGTTACCGCTTGTCCTTTTTACTCCCGACGGGTTAGTGTACACAAATCTGCGGACAATCTGACTTTGGGGGGAGGCTTGTTTCTTTTTGGGGGATGTTTTATTAAACCTGCCTAGTATTAGCCTGTAGCGTGATTATGGCGACTTTTGCCCTACTGGGCAATCGCCAATGGCCTCCTAAAAAAATGGAGGTACCAGAAGACAAAGGTTGCACCTATGGACGCGGCTGCTGCTCTGAGAGCTCGTTCTCGTTTAATAATTCCGGTGAAAGCGACCTGCAGTATGGTTGCTATTTTCATTCTATGTTCTCCGACATACGAATAAATGAGTTAAAGAACAAAGGTGTTTATAATGAGTTTATAGTGAAATTCGCCCAAACAGCAAACTAACGAAACCGGGATGATATAAAAGCGAATTGGCGATTAGCTTGAACATTAATGCTAGAACGCCTCCTCACCCTTGGCCACAAAGGTAGAGCTAGCCTCGCACTCCTTTTCTCGCTTCGACGGACATAGATAAAAGCATTTTCAGGTCGTATGGAATAAATGTCTCAGCCGTATTCCAGCTTCCCTTATATGAATGTTCAACTGGACACGTTCCGCTTTGCTACACTTTAGGATATATACACCTTTTATCCTCGGAGGGATAGTTCAGTCCCCCCTCCTTTCCCGAGAGGTGTTCCACTATGTTTACATATGCGGAGTGTCCATTTATGCATCCTTTGGGAAAGGCAAGACGTGCAAAGACCGTCTAACCGCATCACTGTTTCTTATCTCGGTAGGAAATGAGGGGTCCAATTTCATAATGGAAGAAACTTGCATGCAAAGCTGTATTTGTAGATGAGTAAATGGTATGTATATGTTAGGATGAATAGGGGGACACACAAAACAATCTAGTTTCTTGAGCTTTGTAGAGTTGTTAGGAAGTGGAAGGACAACAAAACAATTGAGTCCACTTATGAACAGCCTCATTTAATTACTAGTCAAGCTCTGAATGGTGGTCTTGAGGACGTTTCTAAAACCCAATAATCGAGTTGTTATTGATAACTTCTTTAGAAAGACCAATTTAATGGTAAATCATTTGTGTCCAGGTTCCACAGCCAGTTTCTACTTCTGTCGGTCATTTCCGCTGGAAGAACCTTGGATATTTTAATAGTCGAAGCCTTCCACGGTTTGATCAAAGATGGATTAGCGCCCCACCCCTCTGATTAATCTTGTTTCCACTTGTTGCACCCGTTTCGGTTAGCTCGGCCTAAATGGAGGACAGCGTCGCCACTTGGCTAGGCCGGAACGTGTGCAAGTGCTTGGTGATGGTAGAAGAGAGCTAGAATGATGGCAATTCAAGAAACCTGAATTGGACGGGTTTCTTGGTGGTTCAATTTTCCTCTAGTTTCCATGACGAAGTGGATCCAAATTCGTTCCTGACGGCGGGGGGGAGGGGTCTGCTGAAAACTGAATGCGCCCTCCCTAACCCAACGTTCTAGCAATTAATCTTTTTTCTTTCATATTATTCTTTATTCGCGTTGTCTTTCGTCGTTAAGTGATCATCGCCCCGTTGTACTGTGATATAGTCCATTTACGAGGCAATCCTGTGGCTGTTTTTAGTGTCTGTCCCCTGTGGTTTTAGTGTCCTCCCCCTGTGGTTTTAATCTCCTTCCCCTGTGGTCTTAGTGTCTGCACCCTGTGGCTTTAGTATAGATCTGTCCCATGTGGTTTTAGTGTCTCATCTCTGGTTTTAATATCCGTCCCTTGTGGTCTGACTCCTGTGGTTTTAGTGTCTGTCCCCTGTGGTTTTAGTGTCTGCCCCCTGTGTTCTTAGTGTCTGCACGTTATGCGAATTTTTCACTCGCCTCTATTTGTATTCAGTTATTCAATTTTATCCCAATTCCCCGGACATTAAAGGACCATTCAATTTTATCCCAATTCCCCGGACATTAAAGGACCAATGGACATTTTGACTAGAACAGAATTAGAATTCTGGAAATGAATCCCCGTAGCATTTCGTCGTCTTTTCTCTTCGAGCCTTTTCGGGACATCTCTTTATTCGTTAGATGCTCGGTCCCGGAGGATTTTCAAATTCCTTCCTTTCAGTTGAAGGAGGACAGAGGAGCGTTAGATTTGCATTGCAAGTGGCCGCCGAGTTCTCGAAAATCGCTCTGAACCTGTTACGTGACCCTTTTGCTGAGCGATTATAGAGGCCTTATCCCTCCTCCCCTTCCCCGAGCCCTGTTTCTCCTATCTCTTACCCCCTAATGGGGGGCGAGATGTAGCATTTGTAACCGTGCTACACCTGACATTTGTGGGATTGTATGTCATTCCGGCCCTAACGCGCTTAGGTGGGGGCGGGGGGGTTCTTAATTATGGAGGCAGGGAAGGGATTTTGGAGAGTTGCGAGGCTTCCAGGTACACCGCTGTCCCCTCTCCCCTTCCTTATCTCTTCGCTCATACAACGCATCACTCTTCCGTAAGCGGAACTCGACGAAAGGGTTTCCGCTGAGGTGGAATGAGTGACCCTTCCTTGGGCCATGGAGCGTTCTCTGTTCGCCGGATAGTGACAAAACGCTAGTACCGCTCTACCTCGACGAGGTCTGGCTCCTAGCTCCTTCTTGTCAAGGATTGTCGTTCTGATCTTTATGTGAATTTCATTTGTTTGGTCTCGTTTTTTTTTTAGCCTTACCCCCAAATAATGTAGACAAACCGGAATCATGGACCATTTCTAGATCTTCAAGAGATTTGGGGGTCCGAGAAGAAACTTCAAGTGTAATAATAGCGGAATCTTTCAAACGCGAGCTATGTCTTCATTGGCTATTTCTAATCATTTTTGCCATAGCTGTTTTATCGATTTCCCCACGGGGGAGGGGGGGGATCACTTTGGCTTTTGTGTCGCTAAACTCGGCTTTGAATTTGGTTAGGCTATTGCGAGATTAAGGTTAGGCTATCGCGAAATTAAGGTTAGGCTATGGCGTTCCAGGCTATCGCAAGATTAAAGTTAGGCCATGGCGTTCCAGGCTATCGCGTGATTAAGGTTAGGCTATGGCGAAACTTTTTCTAATCTGTTGACATTTTAAGCTCTTTAACACAAAACAAATAATTTTGTTTTTTGTAACCATGAGTATTTTCGCAATTCAACACTGAAAATACATTCACGCTTATTACAGCGCCAACGGCAATGCGAAGATGTTAATGAAAGTTTCATAATTATGTATATTTTTGCAAAGTCGCTGTTCTTATCTAACTTTTTTTTTATCTCGTTTCTTTTACTCGGTCATTTTTCTTCAAATTTAATCGTTCGTATATATTTATATACCGCTTTGCTGTTTTTTTTTAACCACCGATTTGCCTCTTATCCTCTTTATCTCAGTGTTTTTTTACAGTTTAACCTGTTATCCGAATCAGCATCAAAGGCCTACCTTCTACCCTGGAGGTTTGCGCTGTCGCGCCCTTGGTGCAAATTTCCTCTTCTCACCTTATAGGAGTGCCCTTCTGTTCTCCTTCATGAATAAATGGCTCCAGTTTGTAAATACACCTCGTCAATGGCACTCCTTGTTTCGAGTCTCAGAATTTTCCGGAAGATTTGGAAGCCCTGTGGCCCAAGTTATCCTTTTATTATTCGAGCCAGACGCCATTAGGATTTGCTAACCCATTTAAGAGAATAAATAAAATATTGGCAACGATATTGTTGGCATTCAGCTAATAGGGCGTAAGAGCAACAGGTTGCCACCTGTATATCAATAAAAATTTCTATTGTCGCACAAGGATGGGGTAAAAAAAATCTCATACAAGTTTAGAAGTTGTAAGAGGCTGTCGTGAGGTGAAAGAGCGAGGGTCTTCATCCCCCCCCCTCCCTCCTTTCATCAACCTCAATTTGCGATCAATGCACAATAAAAATAGGTAAACTTGCTGAGCAGAGACTCTGGGGGTATTTTTAGCTTTTTGGTGGGTCCCGTTGGTCCTTTTATATTCTCCCGGAATTGGATGAGTCCCCATTCACTTTCTCTTATCTATCTATCCATCTCCTCTTCCGCTTTCCTTCCAAGGAGGTCTCTTCCTTGTGCCTCCTTCCCTCCTTTGTTGTTGTTTTTTAAATATGTTAACAGCCTCTTGACTCAGCAAGGAGGCCTGCTTTCGTTGAGGAAGAGAATCGGGTTCTGATGAGTTTCCCGCTTCCTTGGTCCCAGCCTTCTTAACTAGTCTCCTCCTTTGACTGACTACGTACCCTTAGATAAAGTGATGGAGTTGCACCCCTGGATACTGTGTTCAATTAACAGCAAGATTGGACACAATAATTTTTTTCAAATTTGGAAGGGGTTTTGTGTTGACTTTGACTAGAAAAATAAAGTTTACTCACCTCTCCTGTGATATTTGATGATTGACTTACCCCGAATGAACACTTGCTAATACTAATTAAATGTAAAGGCGAAAATGTGAAGATGGAGAAGTTTGTGTTGTAAAAAGTAGCGTGCTATGATACTTAAGTAAAAGTATTGTTACCCTGATAAAATTTTACTCAGAGTACAAGTGGAAGTACCTAAACTTTAATGTACTTAAGTAAAAGTAATTTTATTCATGAAGTACTCAAGTAGTGAAAGTAAAAGATAGCGGCAAATAGTAAAGTACCCATCACCTCAGGCACTATTCAGTATACTGTACAGTAAACCCCTTTTATACCCGCTGTACTAACCCTTATATATTGGAATGAAGTTAAACTGGACTTAACAATCAAGTTGTAAATATCCTTCTATTAATCAGAAAGTCTAGTTTATATGAAAAGTAAAATTAACTCTACAAAATTATTCAGTTTAACAGAATTCCAGAATATAAGAGTCTGGTTAACTAAACTAATTTAGGTAAAAAATATACAAAGGAATTAATTACCTACATATTTTTTATTTAGCTTCACAAACAACTGATTTTCAAAGTTCTGGCTCTGTTACCGCGAACGTTTTGGGGCGAAAATTAGTCCTGCAGAACTAAACAGGCGCTCACAAGCAGTAGATGCAGGTAGTGGGGTATTTAACTTATGAGAAATACCCAACAATGCAGGAAAGCACCTCAGGATTTCTATATCACTCCCTGGGCATGACAAGATGCATGTGATTGGTCCAAACATAAACAAGCTCTTATGATTGGTTCAAAGCAGAGTACACGCTCGTGATTGGTCATCGTCTGGTTTTTGCTTCTACGTCTGTGATTGGCCCAAATTAACTGCGAAGTAACGAATACTTCTATGTTTTTTAAATATAATGAAGTAAAGGTAACAAGGAAAAACGCAGGTAGAAGTGAAAGTACTAAAATTATCGAGTACTTTTAGGAATTAAAAAATATAAGTTACTTGAGTACAGTACTTAAGTAAATGTACTTCGTTACTTCACAACTATGGAAACGTTAAATATCCTCTCTTTATAGTGTTAGTTGATTGCCAGTTACTTTATATATTTCACTCTAATATGGCTGGTTTAATCGCCCTCTAATCTAAGTACCAAATATCAGGCGGGTAGAAGTGAAGATAGGGGTTCTAAGGTATTTACTGGGTTGTGAGAGACACTCCATTAATCGTTTTACAGTCAGTAATCAAACCTGTTCGAAAATGGAACTTTTTCGAACCTTCTCCGCTACGTGCAACAATTCCGCAGAAAATAGAGCTGTGCTCTCCCTCTGTGCAAAAGCAAATAATGTTGATGTTAGTATGCAAATATTTTTTTTATATAAAAGTTTGCTATATTTCTGTGCCCTAATGTGTGAGATACTCTCGCCAAACATCGGTAGCCACTTTTCCGATTTCACCCTTGTGCCTCTCAATTACTTTTTCCTCGGCAATTAAACATTCCCGGGTGATGGAAATGCCTTTGTACCCGATTGATAGATGTGAACGCTGCTGCGAATATTGCCGGTGCAATTAATCGTCGCTCTCCCTCTCTCTGACTGACTGACTCTTTCGTACAAATCGTCTATCTCCCTCACTGACGTTTTCATGCTAGCCCTGGGGGGAGGTACGCTGTGTAGCTTGTTTCCCGGAGGAGCTGTACAACCTTCCGGCCTGAGTGCAAATTAGGGAAAGCCCTGTCAATGGGTTGAGGTGAACTTCCTGATGGGGACAGAAAGTTGTTGGTGCGCTTCTCCGCTCCGTCTCAGTGCGACTATCCCTTCACCGTTTTGTCTATTCGCACTTTGTACCAGGAGGAACTGGTCCACCTGAACAAAGTTCGGTCCGCTAGACATAGTGCCTGGGTGGACTGCACGCGCCATACCGGGATCACCTAGCCCTGGGGTATGATAATAATAGGTGATTACCTAACGCCAGGGTATGATATTAATAGATGATCACCCACCTTACTCGTTAATGGACCCGCCTATATCAACTTATCTTTATTACATACCCACCTTATCAGTGGCGTGCGGTGACTTTTGAAGATGAGGAAGCAATTCAAGTTTTACAAAAATGAATATGTTAATCGAAGTAAATATGTGGTTTATTAAAAATAACTATAAAATTGTAAGCTACTCACTTTATTGAAATGTTAATTTTTTTAAATGTTATTCTTTTAAAACTTTATTTAAATGTTAAAATAGTTTCTGTAAGTATGCACAAGCAAAGATGTTTTATCATATTGGCCTACATTGTATTTGCGAGGGCAACACTGTTTTTGATGACAGATTTAGTGTTGGCATAAGCCTACTTGTTTTTAATAAGAGGTTCTCTTTCATTATAGATTAGCGACTCGAACGATGGGGCGTACTATTTCGTCCGTGTTCCAAAATGTTTCACGTTTTTGGAGTTCATTTAAGGGGACAGCTCGTGTGGGAGTAAACACAATGGGGGGACCACACTACGATGATCCTGAATTTCATTAAATGGGGGGGGGGTCTGGGGGCACAGCCCTCCAGTATATAATCCTAATTGTTTCTAGACTAATGTCCTAACGTTTACAGATGTGAATGATTTAACCAAATCATGTCAGCGCCTTTAATCGTTTTGCGAATTATAATGGGGGTGGGGGTGGGGTCTAACGTCAGACGACTCAAACGCGCATGAATATTCCGGCAGGGGTGAACGAAAATATTTACCAAAAAAAACACCTTTTCGGCCGAGTCGCTAATCTACATATTTACCCTTCTTTTTTAATAATTTTTCCAAAATGCACAACTTTATTTGCATCCATTATCTAAGCACTTACTCGCAGCTACTAACTGCTCTCAAAGATAAGAGGGGTGAATCCGGTAGGGCTGCCAGAATCCAGGAAATATAAACAAAATGCTTAAGATACAAGAGTGTAACCATACAGAGTTTAGGCTAGATAGCTGCTTTCATTCTCAGAACCAGTATTTAAAAATAACCTAAAAATTGTTTAAGCTTCAGAGCATAATAATAATTACGTCATTGTGTCTTAGATATTTTGTTGCTTTTTCCTCGATTCTGGCAACCTGGTTGAGTTGCCAGATGCAAGTAGATGACTGCAAAGCTAAATTTTCTTCCTTTTCCGTATACAAATAGGTTAGTTTTTCTTAATTCTAACACGGCGTTGAAATATTTAGATAACAATCATAAAACTCTAATGACTGTATATTATTACTAAGAAAAGCAAAACATCTTTTAAACTATTCATTCCAAAGCACCAAAAGGCAGAACTAATATTGAAATTAAGAGGGAAAAAAAAGAGTAGAAATCTCGACGAAAAGGATGCATTTCTCCAACTATCCACTTCCGAACTTGCTCTTCTCGGTGCGCACTCGTTCTTTAACTGGTCCTTGGTTGAGTGGGCAAGTATTAGGCACCGGGTGTGTTCGGCTGTCGACTCTGCTCACCTTCCTATACGCATATTAGGTGGCTACGTTGGGACCATCCTTTATGGTTGAAGCTCTTGGATAATTTCGCCTAAATGGTGGACCTGGTTGACAAAACCCATCTTAGCTCGGACCCGTGGGGCGAGTATGACTTTTCGGAGGAGGCTGGCCTCCATTTTATTTTCCCCTCGTTGGTGATGGTCACATATGATCCTGCGCCGGGTGGACCGAATATCCCCCCGACGCCAGGGACTGTGGGCAGATTACGGTGACCTGTGCCCTAGTGGCAGTCGCCAGATTATCGCTGAAAAATCGCACTAAGAGTAGAGAATTCCATCGTTCTACGTCCTAGCGTTTTTAGTTCATGGAAAACACAGAAGAAATTAGCCAGCAAAGGGGGGTAAATTTGTCGTGAGTACAAATTTATCTACATAATTTATAAGATCACTCCGACCCCTATCATCTAGGAATCAAGATGATTTTCTTGCCTGAATTATTTTTGGCTTGCCGGGGTTTTTTTTTGTCCCTCCACATATAAATTCCTGAATATATTCCAAACCTCTCTTTTACATCCTCTTGATATCCCCTTTATTATTGACCCAATGACTCGTCAGTTTCACACTGTATCGCTGGGAGACGTTAATCCAAGCCAAGCGAGTGGCGGTTGTATCCAATAGACCATCAATCTCTAATAGCCCTAAAAAAATAGCAAGTGGCTATTTTTTAACATTTTTGCTATCACAGTCCACGGGACCCCCCCTCCCCTCCCCCGCCACCCACATACCATCAGCCCCTTCGCAAATTGAGGTTGAGCCATCCCTAGTTTGATGATGCGGATCCAACAAACTTAAGTTAAATAACTAATGACTACCTTCATATACTCCAAAGGTAACTTTGTTGCTTTGTTAAAAACAAGCAACACTAGCCATAGCTACCCTCAAGTACTCTGGGGTTACTGGTCTTTACAACGGAAGCGAAATTGCGAGTGTGGGGAGAAAAATGGGCAATATATAGCTGAGGCTCTCATCTGTAATTCCACACACTGAAGCTCACTCTCACAAGTGTAATAGGAATCCGTTTTATACCCATAGTTGGCAAAATACAGTTCCCAATGGAATGACTATTTTAAAGAATAAAAAAGCGACCTCCAAATCAAGGGGTGAATAAAGTACTTGAAATGACACTTTGAAAAGGATTTGAGTTGCTTCCCACAACTCTGGATAATGTAACGAGTATTATAGGCGCCTTGGAAAGAAAGTGTACAATTTTTGCTATGGTTCGGTCCTTTTTCTTTGGTAATCTAAGGACGGAAACTAGATTGGTATTTTGCCTCTGCCCTTCGTTCTTGTGCTATATTTTCCGGGGTTTATGTACGCGTGCGGTGCTCTTTCATCGGTTATTTGTTGATTTCGAGGTAGCAGCTTAAAAGTTATTGGCTGCTCTCTCTACTTTTATGTGTGGTCGTTATTCTGTCCGGTGGAACCAGAGAGATACGCATTTGGTAGCCATGTAAGTGAGCATGTTAATTATTTAAAGTTTTTCCGATTCTTGTATACTTTTTTTTATCCTCCAAAATAACTTCTTTTTATCTTTTCTAAGTCATTTCTCTCCGATTTCATCCTTGTCTATTTATGCTTCACGTGTGACGTGTTGTCTACTTCAAAATTTGGTCTGCGTGTAACCTTTTCGAATGGAGTTTGTAGGAAAGGTCGAATTTAATGACCAAATAAAGTACATAAAGTCGTTGGTTGTCAAAGAAGCGAAGGAAGCTTTAAGTCTATCGAAAAACTTCAATGCACCGGAAGACCCGACTTCCTAAATCCTCTTTCACGGGCTCGAAGCCAATTTTAAAAGGAAGTGAAGATCGAGATTGGTATTAAACATGCGGAATTTAAGCATCAAAATTTATTGTCACTGATTTATTTTAAGCAATATATTTGAATGGTCGATGCACTCAGGTAGGCAAAATATGTATGTGCTCCTGGCAGTTTATATGTTTTTTCGGCTGTGAAATTGTATTTAAAGTATACATTTTTAGGCAATTTCGATAATTTTTATCGTTTCCTTTTAGTATATTCTGAATGTTTCTAAAGGAAACAAAGTAGTTATTTTATGCACATAACTAAAGAAATCGAAGATCTTTGAGCAAGCTGAGCTTCGCTCAACGCTTTTGGAACTCATTAGGCTGATAGCTTACAGACATCAAGATGGTCACTTAAAATCGAATATGCTGAACTACGTGTAATTCTAACTTCACTACCTATAAATTCAATTCTAATTCTGCAGTAGTTTTCTAACAGTTTCAGGACTGCAGCTGCATTTTCTTCATCGGGCGATGTGGATGTCTTTCATTTCTTATTATCCTTCAAATTTTCTCTACCTTCCTTAAAGAGTTTCATTTCCTCGTATTTCTGTGTGACGTAAGATCCACATAAACTTGATGCAGAGATTCACTTAATTATGTTTGGGCACTTCCAATCAAGTTTTGGGGAAAATTTAATGACTTCTCAGCGTGTTTTTAATGGGTTAAGTATCTGGGGTTTTTTTTTAGGCCGTCACCTTCTTGGAACAAACGCAAGTAAATGAATGCATGCAGGCTTTCATATATCCCCAAAACATGCTTAAAACATGTCTTAGGAGGGGGAAATCTGGTCAGGCCTGAACAGGCACTCTCCCGCCCGACCTTTTTGATTATTCATTGTCTTCATACCACTGCAATCACTATCTTGCTTTAATCTTTTTGAATCACTAGGTTAACGTGATAACTTGATCAGAGATAGTTTTTCTTTATTGGATCTTATTGACTTGCTTCATGTATCTTTGAAACTTTCAATAGTAACATCATTATGATATCCTCGCAATTGAATTTGGCTTCTGCACCCTCCTGATTTTTAGTACTTGACGTAGCTTCTTCGTGTGGCTATTGGCTTTCGCGCAAGTAGGTTTGAAATATAGAAAAAGAAGCCATATTTTGTAGGTTTCAAATTGCAAGAAAGGAAACAATGAATATATTGTTTATGTGCCGAAAGAGTTTTCGGTGTACACTCACTATTGTGACAACGCATTTCTCCATACATAAACGTTACAGAAAATGCTAATACTGTTTCTCTGACCAAAACTTGCTGCTCTACCTTTCTCTTTCCTTCACAATTCTATTTGGATTTTAATGAAAATTGGGGAGTTGTAGAGTCAAAGGTGGCGGTTGGGAATGGGGGCGATATAAACGCCGCTCCCTACCATAGCGGTGCCCCATCGATCTCCCTAATCGCCTGTGGCCGAGATCTTGACCGCCAAGGAAGAAAGATCATACAAGTCGAAGGTGAAAGCACCTTTGGCTTCGTCGGCCTCACTTAATAGTGACGAAGGCGTAATAGGAGATGGAAGCTGAGCTAGATTAATGACCGTTCAAGGCTGGTTAAGACGAGCCGGAGCGAAGGGCGGCGGATATTGGACAAACGCGTTTTAGTTAGTCGCTGTCAGTACGGCTTCGGTGGACCATCGCGTGAAAAAAATGGCTCAGGGCTGCAAAAGGCAGATTGTGGAGATGGTGATTGGTTGAGCATCAAATTACCCTTCCTCTCCTGTTTCAAGGGAATGGAGTAGGTCCGCCCTCGCCGTTTATAACGAGGGGAGATTCATATTGTTTAGATTTAATATGTTAGTTGCTCGCCCTTAAAAGGGGTTAATAGTCATAGTGGTGATGTTTTATGTGTTTATTTGATGATCCTTATTTACTACCAGTGCCCAAATGTGCGCCCTCTCCTGTTTACTTATCGTTCCTGGTTGCTCTCGCCAGTTTTTACATTCTTAAATATCCATATGCCATTATTGGGTTGGGTTTTTTTCGTGTACATTTCGAATGGTATCAGTCCCAACAAATCTTTCATCACCCAAGTGAGTTCGTGTAAACTACTGTCCACTAGTCCGGCCATATTTTGAATTCAATTCCGATTATCTATCGTCTGATATAACATGGGTAATCGGGTTGAGATTTAGCGATTATAGTTTTGAATTTTCTTTCCGCTCATTTTTGTCCTTGCATTTGGTTTGTTGCAAAATGCTTGATTATTTTGCTTTGTTGCCTTTAAGTTCTCTGTGGTAACCCAATGCATCGCTGCGCTGCAGCGATGTTTATAAAAATCGTGCCTCTCCTACCTCTATCGACTATGTAGACAGGTGTACCAAGTGTACAAAATACGCCAGCCGTATAAAGTACTCCTATCTAAACAGTGTCCATTAATTAAACATCCAACTCGAAAACTCGGTTGGAGTATTAACTTCTTTGAGTTCGGCACATCCGCGGTCGTTCCTAAGATACTTTGGTGAAAGATTAATCATAAATTTTACAATTGCAAGCGAAAGGAATTTTTACTCTGGAGGTGACTTACTACTGTCCTTTTATATTTATATTTATTGGGGGTACCAAGAAGTAGTATTTTTCGTGATTCCCATCATTATCAATGACATTTGGTCATCGTGAAACAAGTTTTTTTTTCATTCCATGGTAAAAAAAAAAGTACGGCTCAAGTAACCTGAAGGAAAGTGTTGTTGTTTTTTATCTTAATCAGCAGAATTTTACAAATTGTTGAACAGAAAGTTTTATTCTTTGAAGACAACTCACGAAGTATCCAAAGGCCCTCTTGAGATGCTCTACAAAGGTGGACCAAGAAGGTGTTTAAGTTTCTGTGATTGATGTTTTGACCTCTTTTATCGCAGCTCTCATCGTGTCATTTTCAAGAACATTTCATCTTGCTGATTTTTCCCCTACGGCCAGATCAAAATTACCTTTCTTACACACAAAACCACGTCTCACTCTCGAGCACTCACTCCACCAGGATACACTGTTTTTCATTGCACTTGTTGCATTTAAGAAATTCATAAACCAACCATAAGTCCAACTGATAACTGAACTACCACTTCGATCTATAAATCTGGTAACTTCTAAAGTATTGAATTTAATATTAATTTTCTATACGGAAACTACTACAACTATTTCTACCACTACCGCCAGCCACTATTACGATCATGACCACCAAAGGAAGACTTTGGAAGAACGCGTGTGCGCGTACACTTTTTAGTCGCATGCGCGCGACTATGTCGATCCGTAGGTGGGTCGGTCGGATGCTAACTGTTTTACTTTCCAATGAGTTTTTTGGCAATAACATCGTAACTATTCGGCCGATTCTAACGAAATTTGAAACCCTTATGTTGTTTTATATTTTCTTTCGAATGATATAAGGTCCTCCCAGATTAGTCCGGGAATTATTAAAATAAAACTAACTATGGGTCGGATTGCCCCACTTATTGAAAGTTTTGAAGGTCATATGGTCACAAGTCAGAATAATGGAGCAGCACACGACTTAGGTCTGTTGACCTTGTTTCTCTCTCTCTTTCCGTTCTTTCTTCTTGTGTCATTCCATTTCGATTTTTCCGCTCTTTACTAATCACATTAATATTTAATTGAAGAAACACTTTTATGGTAGTTACCCCTCTCCCCCCCCCGCCCCTACACACACACACCTCTCTTCACCGAGTGCATTAGTGGCCCCTCGTAAACATCTTTAAATGAGAAGTCCATTATGCTTTCAGTCAAACCTCCACCCGCGGAGATTAATTAGTGTCTGAATTAAGTAAGCCTTGTTTTTCTTAACAATTCGCATCCTCTGACTATATTAATTAGGAAATCGGAGTGCCGAAGGGCAGGGGAAGATAGAGGATAAATGATTCTGAATTCAGGGAATCCGAGTTTTGCTCTTTCATTGTGCACACTCGACTGGTCTTTTAGAGAGGGGCTGGGCACTTGGTCATAAAAGCGTGTCGTTTTTATGACTTGTTTTGCTTCTGCATTTTGTTTAGGGGTAAATCCCGCGCTACACCTAAAACATGGGGGTGGGGGGGATGCCACGCCCTCCAGGCCCCAGCTTGTATCTTGAAATGGGGCGTCAGGTGTACCAGTTGACCAGCATGCCGCAGCCGAAATCTGGCATATTGCCTGTTTTCCCAGCCTAAATGTCCACAGAAACTTTGATGTCTATATTATATATCATCGACATATTTTCACTCACTGTATTCAATACGTTACAGATTTATCCTTACACACTTTCTGCGAAAGATTCTCTTGTTGTGAAAAAAAGGTCAACAGACCTAAGTCGCGTGCTCTCAATTATTCTGACTTGTGGCCATATGACCTTACGACCATCAAAACTTTCAATAATTCGCAGACTAACCTTGGAAGGACCTTGGCAATTATATCATTCTAAAAAGAATGCAAAACAAGATAAGGATTTCAAATTTCGTTAGAATCGGCCGAATAGTTACGATGTTATTGCCAAAAAACTCGTTGAAAAGTAAAACGGTTACCATCTGACCGACCGACATAGTAATTTATAGAGTCGCGTGCATCCGACTAAAAATTACCTGTTATTTCCTTCTTATGGACTTTATCCCCTATATTGGTATGATTTTTCCCTCGAATTGTGTTGATGGTGTTGGCCAAGAGATAACCACCTGCCGTTATAGTGGCCATTTGCATAGTGACATCGATCACTGGCTCATTTGATTTGGGTATCCGTTGTTTAGTGTGTAACACCCGAGATCCTTACATTGGGTGACTCTTGCTCTCCTGTTGGCTCTAAAATGGCAACACGAACGTGTCAGGAAATTGTGTCGAGGTCATACTAAGGTCGACGGCTTCCAGTATATGTATTTTGTATGGTGTTTGGGCTGTTCTCGTTGATGGTTGTTATCTATTCAGTTTGTCTGTTTCAGGTGTTCTGGTTATTATGGATAAAAAGGGGATGGTCCTTATGAGGCATATTTGTTTAGGGGTCGGATATGGTTTGAGACGCGAATAGCGCTCGATTGATTTCAGCTCGTGCAATGTCAGTTGCAGATTTTGGGGTTAATTACGGCAGATGTTGAATTAGAAATAGGGTGCTTTAGGTGTAGGTTTGAAATATGTACAAAGAGACCTGCTGCTTGTGAGTTCTAAAAGGATTTTATTGCTCTGGTATTGGCGTCATTAATAAATGGTTGTATTTTTTAGGGGGGTAGGGGTGATTTCCTCTTCTTTTTTTTTAAGAATTGATTTAAACAGTGAGATATGGCGATGATGACTGTTCTTTTACATTCGAATTCTTGCTGCTGATCGGAAAGCTTTTGTGAGTTGGTGGGAGTTGTATATACAAGTTACTTTGATTGAGTGCAATAGTTGGGTGTCGTTTGTTTTGCCGGTTAATAACTTTGCAATTGTTGCGGGGTTTCTTTTTTTTAAGGGCTGTTACTGGATGCGGATAATAAAAGAAGACAACGGTAGCAAATTTTCTGCTCTAATTCCACCACATTCTGGCGGTTTAAGTTTATTAAAAAAAATGAAAAATAACGAAAATATTTCTGACAAAAAAAATAAATTAGTAGATTGTATATAAAGTGATGATAAGAAGTAAAACTGTGTGGAGGGTATGGCATGGCGTTCTTTTCTCTTGTGTCTGTCTATTACGCAAAGGAATGAGTACGCATTGCACTCACTGACACATTTCACTATACCACTCCGCAGATGGCTGTATTCTTTTAATTTTCAACTTTTCTAGCATTTGTATTCATTTTTATCCACCTTTCCCCCACTCCAATTACAATTGTATGAAAATTCTTTCATCGTACAGCTTTTTATTTCTAGTTTAATTAAAATCACTTTTCGTTTCGATTTTGTTCGAAGGGACAAAAAAAAAATCAATTAATTTTCACGATAGTTTTTATTTTACATTAAATAAAGTCGCCGCTAAACGGTACTCCTTTCCGGTCACTAATTATACCCAGTATGGATGAATTACACATTTCTTTCTGCACAAGCTGTTGAAGGAAAAAGAGCGCGTGGCAGACAAATAAAGAAATACATGGACTGTCTGTTAGAGCGGATGGGTGGAGGAAGAAATGTCAAGGATGTTATGAGAATGACTAGAGATCGAGATGGATTGCTTGCCATGATTGCCAACGTTACGTGACCTGCACCGCAGCAAGTATGTAAGAAGCTGTTGCTTATTGCATCTACAAGCTCAGATCACCTCAAGGAAATGTCTTCTGACTGGTCAATGTGCAAAAAGGGGTGTCTAGTGGGGATTTAATAAGAGCCTGCATGTTCAAGGAAACGAAAATAATGTGGGTATTATATTATGTCGTACAGAAGAAATCACTTGGTTAAGGTATTTTGACACTCACTTTGATGGCCCAAAATGCAAACTAAATGGTATCACAATTCTAGTCCCAAATCGTCTAACATATTAGACCATCGTCTTGCAGCAACGTTTTGAACGGGGCTATCCTGGCATACGAGAGACGGCCTAGGTAAGTCCAAAGCACTTGCCTAGTCCGCGTCTCGTATGCCAGCATAGCCCCGTTCAAAATGTTGCTGCAAGACGATGGTCTAATTTGTTAGACAATCTAGGACTAGAATTCTGCGCCTGCTCATTGATATCACCCCTATCGAGTGTTGTGGTATTGTTTATGATAGAGGTCAGCTCATCATTAATTCTGTCTTCCATAAACCCTACGGTAAACTCACGGTAAAGGAAACTCGCCTTAATTACAATGTAATTGGTTTCATTGATCCTTTTTTTTCTTATATCAGCAACCGTTTTCCTCAGAACAGGCTCAATATAGTTTGCAATGTGTGTGACTTAATTTTTCTTAAAAACTTCTTGACATTCTTCCCAAAGGTTAACTTCTTTAGAAGTCTCACCCGACTCATTTTGGTTCTGGTTTAGAATTTCCTATTGTTTTTGCATCGGAATAAGGTCATAGAACTCGTAGGCTTTTTGAGGATTTGCATCTTTGGCCGACAAGGGATGCTTACGTGGTGTTTTTCCATTGTCAGTGAAAAAAAAGTTATATCTCAAAACATATACTCTAAATTCGGCAACAATGTGTTCTGTAAGATCTTCAAGTATTCGTCCATTTTCAAATTAGCCACGACTTGGTCGATCTTTCCTTACCAGACCACACACACATTTGGCTCAAAACCTTCCCTTGCCCTCGGGCAAACAGACCTGACACCATCTAATGCTACCATTTTGGATTTTGATTCGTCTGACCACAGCATCAGGACTCAAATCTCCCACAGCGCAAATCACTCTTATTTGGCAGGAGTAGCACATTCTTGTTGCGGTTTAAGAAAATTGGCAATTTCTTGACACATTCTTTTATGGTTGCTCGTCATTGCACTTCTAACTCGGGACTTTAAGACCTTTATTTAACCAGTGGCACATTGAGAAATCTTTTAGCCTCCGATCAATACACTCGCTTATCATCTGAACATTGCCGGCCTCACGATGCTTTGCAATAATTCTTGGGACATTGCGATACTTCAAATGTCACCCAAGCGATATCCGAATAAGACTGCTCAGACTCTGACACTCTGAGGATATGTTCTTTCGTTCTAGTGGATAGCTCCTTTCTCTTAAGCATTTTTCAAAAACCTACAAAATAACCTCTTAGTATAGCCATTTTCTGCCAGATAATGACTCTCTCACCCGTATGTAAAGGTTAAAGTTTGGAAAAATATTGCATTTCTTATGACGGCTCGTCCCCAAAATGATGTCTGCCAACTTTACCGCGCTGCAGTCCATTTCGTACAACACAGTTTTTTCCCTTTAAACTCTGCAAAAGATTGAGTGTTAATTAAACAAACATACACTTAAACTTGGATTTCAATTGAAGTTAGAAGAACTTCGCGAAATCAAGAAATGATTGCTTCGTTTTATTAAAACAATCTTCGAGGATATGTCGGAATTGATAGGTTCAACGTAGCTTAAACAACAATTTAAGTTCCTTTTTGCTACCTAGAAAGTCGAACGAAAATTGTTAAAATTACTCCCGACACTATAAGGAATTCGCGAGGGCTTTTGCCGCGTTAGGTAATCTCTGTTTCCATTTATCTATTTGTCCACCATCAATATACGAACACATGTAACACACAATCGTCACATAGCCAACAAATATGCTAAGGATTGCTAGATGACGCATACCATTCCCGCCTCACACATATTTAGTATAGCAGTCATGGAATGTAAGATCACATTCACGCATTGGGAGCCTCCCAGATCTATTACATACTCGCACATCCACATTTAAGGAGTTTATGCCCCTTCAATTCTTACGAACATGGTGTCATTTTTTTTTCACGGCGATCTCTCGCAAAGCACAGTCTTACTTGAGTTCGCCCGCGTGTGACCCAGTGAATGGCTTGATTAGGGGTGAGTTCACGAAAGCTGCGCGATATCGTGCTCGCCAGCTCACCAAGTAAGAGGCGAACTTGAGGGTTGCTAAGGGTCCTTGCCATCCTCGTGCTCAATAATAATGCGTTTTTAGTATGTGGCGCTCTTTGGGTCAGGGTCACCTCGGCGGGTGACACTCCAAAAGCTTAAACGGCTAGAAGTAAAAAAAAAAGGAGATAAACCACTCGAGGGGAAAGGTTTACCTGTATATAGTCTTCAGATCCCGGTTGAAAGCAGAGATCGATGGAGGAGCGGAGATTAGCAGCCTTGCTATTCCGGGGTATCTGGCTATAAACGCAGAAAAAGGGTCACCCGTGCAACAAATAAGCCACCTTTGGACTGAGGTCACCAGTGCAACAAATAAGCGATCGTTGGACTGAAGTCACCCGTGGAACAAATAAGCGATCGTTGGACTGAGGTCACCCGTGCAACAAATAAGCGATCGTTGGACTGAGGTCACCCGTGCAACAAATAAGCGATCGTTGGACTGAGGTCACCCGTGCAACAAATAAGCGATCGTTGGACTGAGGTCACCCGTGCAACAAATAAGCGATCGTTGGACTGAGGTCACCCGTGCAACAAATAAGCGATCGTTGGACTGAGGTTACCAGTGCAACAAATAAGCGATCGTTGGACTGAAGTCACCCGTGGAACAAATAAGCGATCGTTGGACTGAGGTCACCCGTGCAACAAATAAGCGATCGTTGGACTGAGGCCACCCGTGCAACAAATAAGCAATCGTTGGACTGAGGTCACCCGTGCAACAAATAAGCGATCGTTGGACTGAGGTCACCAGTGCAACAAATAAGCGATCGTTGGACTGAAGTCACCCGTGGAACAAATAAGCGATCGTTGGACTGAGGTCACCCGTGCAACAAATAAGCAATCGTTGGACTGAGGCCACCCGTGGAACAAATAAGCGATCGTTGGACTTAGGTCACCCGTGCAACAAATAAGCAATCGTTGGACTGAGGTCACCCGTGCAACAAATAAGCGATCGTTGGACTGAGGTCACCCGTGGAACAAATAAGCGATCGTTGGACTGAGGTCACCCGTGCAACAAATAAGCAATCGTTGGACTGAGGCCACCCGTGCAACAAATAAGCGATCGTTGGACTGAGGTCACCCGTGCAACAAATAAGCGATCGTTGGACTGAGGTCACCCGTGCAAAAAATAAGCGATCGCTGGACTGAGTGCATTGGGACGGGCTGTCAGAACGAATGGGACAGACATCTAGTTCACCAAGGCTCTTCGATGGTTTCTTTCTTAGTGATCAGTTTGGATAAATGGTCCAATTTATTTTGGGTTTTTTAACATTGATTTTGGAATGAGAGGATAGTAGAAAAAAAACCTGAGTTGGCATGAAATCTTTAGTTACGTTACGCTCATTCAGAGTTTCTTGAGAATGACAAGAGTAAACGAGATACTGAAACTTGTCTCAAAATTTAAAATTTTGACATGCTTCGGCGTTTTCGTTCCTTCACAAATTCTTCGGTTTTGAATTTAAGCGCCATTTCATCAGCATCAGCATAAGAGACGCTCGGCACAGAAGATTAGCTTTGTGGACAATCTGGAGGTTGTTTTGTCATCCGAAGGAATTATCGAGTGCATTGTTTTTCTCTCAGCCTATGCGCTGATAATAGCGCACTAGAGGATACTTCGGTTCGCTACCGTTTTACGTTCTGGTTTAAGGCCCTCTAATTCCTCGAGGTCTTTGTCTACGTACTGAAGTTTTCAACTGCGCCCATCCGGCTTTCTTTGTTCAGCACCTGTCATCCATCCGCCTCCATTTTGCCATTAGTTTTTACTCTTCATTCGCTTTTTCCTCGCTAATTTCTTGTCCCCCATTGAATGCTAACGCTTCAAATCCGCAGTTCTGCCGTTTCGTGAGCGCCTGAATTCTTTATCCTTCATTGAATCAAATTAGGATAAAAGCACATAATAAGCGAGACGACCACTTGACTCAAATTCGCCAGTTTCCTCCTTGCATTCTATGCAAATGACCTAATTCATAACAAAGAATAGTCTAATAGATGGAGGCGCAAAATGAGCTAACTTTGAAGACAAACTCCGGGAGATTTCCACGATGATCGATGGGGTAAAACGCATCTCATTTTTCTCCCTTATGGAACAAATATTTTTTACATCTCTACACCCAACCTAAATTTTATTCCTATTTTACTTTCCTCCCCCAAAAAAATCTTGGTAGCAAGCATCTTAGAGAGAAAAATCTCCCCTGATCAAAGGAATCCTACTCGCAATTTACATACATTACTCAGTAAAGTTTGCGAAAGTTTTCATTAAAGACTTATTATCCATATTCAGAAATCGCGTTAGTTTGAGATTCTAAGTAATTTTGTATCATAAAGAGTTTAAAGACGCAAGTTTTCTCTTTGGGGAAACTCCATCTATTTGGTGTTCAAGCGATGAGAGAGTTAACTGAATACTTAAATGATTATTATGCTCCCTATCCTCTTATTTAAGGAGCCATTACCTTTCCGAAGCTTCTCGTGAAAGGAGCGGAGCTTCTTTTTATCCGATATTTCTCCTTATTTGCACTTGTGGGGTTTGCGAAGTTTCTCATTTATTTACGCTATTTCTTCATAGGTTTGCTTCTGTTCATATTTTTAGTCATTAATTCTCTGATCCAGCGGCTTTTGCGTGGATGATTGTTGTTATAAATACTTTATGACTACGTTTTCCACCGCTAATACCAACTCCTGAGGACTTGCGTCCCCAAAGCAGCCTATGCTAAAAACCAAGGCTTCGAATATTGGTGAAATATAGCTCTTCCAACCCCCACCCGGCAAAAAATCCTTAATTAAGCAAATTTTGCAAAACTTACCCCTTTTTTTACCTTTAATTAATGCGGTGTTTTTTTCAAAAACCTTTCAAAGTAGTTTTTTTTTGCTTCAAACGCGGAAGGGAATAAAAATAATCGCAAAAACCACAACTTTGAGACCTAAATTTTGTGTATTTGTATTAGTTCTTGCCTTTTGTCCCAGTTCTGTTAAATCAACAAAGAGGTTAAAGGATTAAACGTTATTTATTGGAACTGACTTGAATTTATGATAGGATTTTGGTGCGCCGTTCTTTCTCTGATCCAGAAAATAAGCAAAAGTTTAGGAAGAAACCACAATTTGGACAGAATGAATGACGAAGTTTAAAGCTTTGTTGCCCTAGTCCACTACCTGATTTCATTGGGGAACAATGTCAAGTGCAGGAGAGGTACGTACCCTCCTGGCCTCAAACTTCCTTAGTTTCCCCCTTGTTTGTCCGCTCAAACCAAGATGTACCTTTAGCCTAATTGCACTAAGCTTGTCATCGCGCCCCGACTGTTCCCGTGAACCCCAATGCCTCGGCGGTTTTAGGTCGCTGTTTATCGTCTTCGAATCGGACACACACGCAGGACACAGCGTCATTTGATGGAGCGCTCCCCTGGACCTTACTGCGATTGTTTGGCACATTCTTGTGGAGTGTCTGAGTCTGGATGATCTAGGCACACGTTACCTGTTCCCGTACCGGACGGGCGGGGTCGCAACCGCTTGTCCCTTGTATTCTTTTTGGCACTGGCGCCGGGGGGGGGCGGACCTCCCTCGTACGCTGGAGCATGCTATTTGTTTTGATCTTGGTTGCTGGTGTTTTTTTTTGGGGGGGGGGTTGACTTCTTTATGTGTTCGGGGTTTTTTTGTTGGTTTTTTTTTTTCGAAAAAGCCTGATCTTAGGCTGGTCTTTTGGGGGTTACTTGTGCCTTTGGTGGCGGTCACCATATGGACGCTATAAAAAGATCCACTTACCCCGAAATAAATAATGTAAACTCATACGAAAAACTAACATAGCTTGGCACAAGTTCCGAATTTAATCTTTAATCACAAGTTTTTTTCGATCTGAATGGGTAGGCGTTGTGCCGAGCCGACCTACAGGAGATTTTATGCGGTGGTCTTCTGGCCTGATTTCCCCGCTCTACAAATGAGCTTGGGCTTCAAGACTAGGCTCAAACAAGGCGGTGGTCTTCTGGCCTGATTTCCCCGCTCTACAAATGAGCTTGGGCTTCAAGACTAGGCTCAAACAAGGCGGTGGTCTTATGGCCTGGTTTCCGCGCTCTACAAATGAGCTTGGGCTTCAAGACTAGGCTCAAAAAATGCGGTGGTCTTCTGGCCTGGTTTCCGCGCTCTACAAATGAGCTTGGGCTTCAAGACTAGGCTCAAACAATGCGGTGGTCTTCTGGCCTGGTTTCCGCGCTCTACAAATGAGCTTGGGCTTCAAGACTAGGCTCAAACAATGCGGTGGTCTTCTGGCCTGGTTTCCGCGCTCTACAAATGAGCTTGGGCTTCAAGACTAGGCTGAAACAATGCGGTGGTCTCCTGGCCTGGTTTCCCCGCTCTACAAATGAGCTTGGGCTTCAAGACTAGGCTCAAACAAGGCGAAGATCTAAGCGTCACAGAAACATATGCTAAATAGGGAATACACACGTCACATTGTCACTTGGAATCGCATCATATTGTATTATATATCATTTTGAAGGAATTTTTTTCTGAATTAAAATGATATGGACATTTCATATTACTCAAGATTAAATAAAATATTAATTTAATTAGCATTCGGAAGCGCAGTACAAAAACAATAAAAAAAATAGAGCACCTAACGACGTCTGTCAATCGCATTTGAATTCGAACCTCATGCTAGGCTTTTGAATTGTGATACTACTAGTTGATTACAAATAGTAGGGAAAGGGCAACCCACCACCATTATTGTGGGTATGGTTGGCGAAGCTGCCCCCCCATTTCGAAATAATAACCTTAGGGTTCTAATTCAAATGCGGTTGCTAGACGTTGTTAGACGCTTCAATGTTCATTGTATACATTGCTCCACCCCTTTGGGAGGTGCTATAAATGGAGTCATTAAATTTCATTGGAGTGGGTGACTCTGTATTTAATATTTATCGTTTGTTATGTTTAATGTGCACACAACATAGAAACATTCATCCCCCAAATATGCAGTTCAAACCTACACCTAGTTTCGCTCACTTGTCAATGACGACACGCTCGCCCGTTTACGGCACACTATACCTGCAACATTTACATACTTACGAGTACATACTACCTTCCACTCGTTTCTCAAATAATATATTTCTGGCCATCCCTCTGGTCTTATTTTTACACGACCATTACCTATATAAATGGGCCAGGAAAAGTTAGCATTGAATTAAATCACGTAACATTTAAGAGTGGAATTTTCCGACATTTCAAGTTATGGGCCTGGAATTGTCGTAAAACTGGGCTATTAACTTCTCGTTTGTTCGACATGGAAGTGAAATAGTCTCTTACTCCCCCCCCCCCTCTTTTGGTCTTATTTAACTAGAAAAGTGGGAAATAGAGAGATGAGTTTACTATAATCTTGCTACAGCCATCCCAGATATCGTATCCAAATTACATAGGCAACCACTGTTTTTAAGTAAGAGGTGAAGTCGTCTCGGTCAGCCATTCGGCTTATTCCGCTCCGTCGCCCATCGCAGTATCTGTCGCCCGGGCAACCGAAGGTGGGTTATCTTATATTTTCAAAGCCGCAACGAATATTAAATTAACATTATAATGGGTACCTCACCGATTAACCTAATCCTCCCTCCCTCCTCGTCCTCGGTCATTACAGGTCTCGCTGCTTGTGACCAAGCGACCAATAGCACCGTTCCACCCTAGCTTTCCTTCACTCCCCACCCCTCGGGGCCTAAGTGCCCCAACTTTATTGTGGCCTGGGAAAGTTGTTGCTGCGCTTCCCCCTTTGCTCCCTCTCAGCGCTACTTTCTTCGCTTTTTTTTACGACAATACCCCCCAACTTTTTGTACTAGGAGAACTGTTCTTACCAGAGCAGAGTTCGGTTAACATAACATGATGATCGTGTGGACTGTACGCTATCCACAGAGGTTCCTTGCTGCTCAGCGCACTTTCTTATGGCTCTTTTGGGGCCTTAGTGAGGTTCCCACGTGCTGCGAGGTCCGAAAGCCCTCCGGCTGAGGCGAGCATTAGGCATGCGCTTTGCTGGGCTGTCGACTCTGCTCACCTCTTTCCAGTACACACATAAGGTGGCTACGTCGGTACCATTATGGTCAAAGCTCGAGGGAAAATTCGCCTGAGTGGCAGGCCGAGTTGTCAAGGCCCATCTTAGCTCGTACCCGTGGGACGAGGATGTGTAAATGATCGCATTTGGGAATTTTCCGATCCTATGGATTCTGTTCTCCTAATTTCCCAAGTCATTTTTCTTTTTTTTTTTACTTAATATCATGATTAGAGCAGAAAGAAATAGTGGGCGACAGTAGGTTCATGGAGATCCGCCTCCAAGCGCGGTCTCTCCCTTCATATGTGTCGACGGGGACGAGGGAAATCTAGGCACCCCCTTCAGCCGGTGAGGGACTCCCCTCTCACCACATATATGCCTCAAAGCGTCTGCCCCTTTGCGATCTTTGGAGCCACCTTCGAGCGGCTCAACCCTAAAATAAGGAGGTCCCTTGAAAAAGCAAAGGGGGGTGGGCACCTTTGCTTTTTCAGGGGGCCATCCATCTTCTAGGGGAGAGGCGGTTTACTCCTCTCGTATGCCTAGGGAAGAAGTGACTTTCCCCTCACCCCATTGAGGGGCAAGGGATAGCAAGGCCTGTCGGGTCGTGCCCTCTACAATCCTGCAGTCATGCATCTCAAGTTAGCAGGGTTTCGGCGTGTCTGACCCCCTCTGTTTCCCGATGGAGGTCGGCTCGCGGGCCTAAAAGTTTAAAGAAGACAGGACTGAAGAGTCAACTGTGAATAGTCCCACCTTGGGGTGGGGGTCGGAAGAGGTGACCCCTTTGAGACCTTCCTTGAGCTGGACATGAGGTGATCCCGCACCAGATGGCAGGATCTTCCATGATTCGAACCTGAGCCCGGTGTCAAACACCTAACCTGAGTCCGCCCCTGTACAAGCTTCTCCTCAGGTGGCTCGGGCCTCCCACGACTCGCAAGGAAAGGAGGGACCGACTCCTAGTATTGGTGGCCTTTCGACAACCAAGCTCTTCTCCATTTCGCAGAAGGATCTTGCTGAGTCTGGTCAGGCCGGCCTTGGGGCCTATTCCTAGGGTGAAGAGAAGCAGGTTTACTCCCCGACCTCCTCTTCTAAAAAGAAAAAGAGCAAGAAGTCAAAGAGGACTAGAGGTTCCTCTCCCTCCGCAGGGGCTCAGGGAAAGGACGGGTCTGCTGTGGCTTCTGCAAGCGACCAGACCAAGATCGGCACTTCTGGCGCGGGGGAGACCCAGACCAAGACCAAAGTCGCAAGCGCGGTAAGCGGAGTCTCGATTATGTCGGAGACCCTCTTTGGGAGACTACCTGGCGTTTTCGAGCCCGCTGGCTTCAAACGCTTTCTGTTTATTCGCTCCACAGTTGGCAGCATGTTGGCTAAAGGCAACATTATCCTTTAGAAAACCGTACCTCCCATGCCCTTCCCAAAATCCCTACCCGCATAAGACCACCCTGAATACCCTTCTCTCAGCCCCCTCCCAAACTCCTCCCCTCATTTCAACTTTATTTTTACGGCACTTCGATTCGATTCTGAAAACGCCGCATTTCATTGGAAATTCACGAGGCACAAAGAAAATTAGAGGAATTCGTAAGATTGACTCTTTTAAAACCTATTAATTATATTAAGTAATACAAATTTGATATCAATAATATCCCACTTAAATCGATACAGAAGCATGATTTTAACGATATGCTCCAAAAGATGCTTTTTAGCAATTTTTCTCTCTATATTGTAAAGCAGAGAAAGAAACCTTCATGTTTTATTTATAAGAAAACAAAAGAGGAACTGCTTTGCCACTCCGAGGAGCTGCGATTTGCATGCAGACCTTGGGTCTTTGGCTTACGGCCTATCCAGCTCTGACAAAGGGGTTTTGGTTTAAAAAAAAAATAAAAGGTTTCCAGTACATATCGCCTAAATAATTTGCTCTCGATCTAGGCTTTAGCAGATCCATGCTTATTTTCTAGGCCTAAGGCAAAGAAAAATTCTTTTATCGGAATTCTTTTGAAATACGGAAAAAAAACACGATTTTGTTTTCATCTAAATTTGTTTGTATACGTTCATTTTACTTTACTCTCTTTCAGGGGCCAGTAGCTATTTCCTCCTAAAGATTAAAATGGAAAATCAATTTTAGAAATAACTTCGATAAAAACCTTCGCATATACGAGAAAAGGCAACACAGCCGTGCTTTAAACTTCAACATTTTCTGAATTTCACCATTTGTAATTCTTTTTGTTTTTTAAAAATAAAATCGCAAACTTTCGATAATCATATT
Organism: Ceratothoa steindachneri; assembly: GCA_963969495.1. NCBI lineage: Eukaryota > Metazoa > Arthropoda > Malacostraca > Isopoda > Cymothoidae > Ceratothoa > Ceratothoa steindachneri. The sequence goes on from OZ018337.1 coordinate 55,381,150, forward strand.
TATTTTTTCCTGAACGTCATCATTTTATTTTAAAAAATTTCCAAAAGTTAAAATATACTCTTATGATAAACTAAGGGCAAAACTTTTGGTCATGACTATATCCATATACTGAAATTTCCTCTTGGTCACTTTGTACATACAAACTTTTTTTAAGACAGGAAAAAAAAAATATCCCGAAAAATTCCCTAGTTAAAATATAGTGTAATGGACTTTTTTTTTATTGTGGACCATCTTAAGACCATTCTAACTTGGCATTAATGGTGATATTTATGTTATTATTATCCTCAATCAATGATTTCTTTGTAACAGAATTTAGTGCCGTACAATTATTGGGATAAAACTAATATTGTTTTCAATGTATTTTTAAATTTTGGCGCATTTACTACAGCTTTGTGGCTACTTCCTTGGAAGCGTTCCTGCCAGGAAATCGCGCTACCCTGGAAGATATCAATCCATGGCAAGGTTATTTTTATGTGGCATGGTTATAAGGAAGTGAATGTAAATATGATGTTCTTCAAGAGTGTAAACTGCGTGCTATATCAGTGTAAAAACTGACAAGTAGTATGTAAGAGGTCTTTCTTTAGCCCATTTATACATCTAAAAGATTTAGAATGCTTCCGGAATGAATGACATAATAGCCGAGATGTTATGTTATGGAGTGGATCTAATGATTGTGTTGTCAGACTTTTCTAGAGTGGAAAAAACACCTCAAGAGTGAATGTTGTGATAGTACCGTTGAATAAGTAGGAAAACAAAACAAAACGTGTTGTTTATTTTCTGCCCTGCGATCCAGCTTTGGAGTTACGTATTGGTATGGGGTTGTATGTCCAAGCATGGGCCGGAATGATAAAGGTTTGTAGAGACTCTATGTGCATGTATGAGGATTGTTTTAAGAAATTTATTTACATATGGTACCTTATAATTTTGACCGTGGCTGTATAGTGAGTGTAGAGATAGTTTTTACGCTGATTTTCTTCTAATAATGCCTTAATGTCTATCCACACCCAATTTCGTTTAGAGGCAAGTTATCTCTTTAAACGCGATAATAGCGTGATTAGTGAGGCCGGGCGTTGCGACTCTCTCTATCTCCTCCCTCGTCCTCGCTTCGCAATTATGTACACAGACGACGCCCAAGCGGTAGCATCATCCGCGTTCTTTCGCCTCTTGAGGACGCGTTTCGCGCCAAATTTGTATTCCCGCGCTTGTCCAATTTGCGATGCTGGCGGGCGCGGGAAACAAACCCCCAAGATATCACGCTATGAATAACGGCGCCCACTTTATTATTCCTTTCTTGTTTATTGTTGACAATGCGATTTAATCGTTACATGGGTCTGTTTATGAACAGGGCACAAGTAAATATGATTTAGGTATTTCAAGGTCGCTGTGAAGACGCCTTTTGCTTCGGGTGTCGTTGTGTATTGCATCCGTGTGTGTTTTTTCTTTGTTATGTTTATTAGGTAATTTATTATTGGTATTTGTCGGGGATTTAATGCATTATCCTCGCCTTTTTGTGGCAGATTCAGGAGGCTCTTCGGTCTCAGGCGCCCCGACAGAGAAAATTGAGCTATCTCGTTCCCCTTTTTTAATTCCTCATCTCAACACTTCCTATAGAAACTTCTCAGTATTATTTTTTTTATTCTGTTGAGATGCATCACTTGGTTTTCATCTTCTTTTTTTAAATAAGTAAAAATGAATTTCCCCCGTCTGCAATCCTATTCGACAAGCGCGATATTCCTAACTCAAATTGCTCTCGCGTATGGCGCCAAAAATCGGATTGGAAGTCGTCTTATTCCCTCTGTTAAATTAAGGAAAGAAACCGACGCACGCAGAGAACGTTAAACCCCGCTCCGGAGCTCGATTGTCTGGAGGCGGGGGGGGGGGGGCTACCGTTGATAACTTGGGTTACCCAATTTTTTGGTTGTGGGGCGCAATGGTTCTCCAATCTTCACCCGAACCTCGCTTTTATGCGGTGGAATCGCGGTGTGTGTGTGGGAGGCGCATTTGCACTTTCTCCCTTTAAGGGTTGAAAGCGCGATTTCGAGTGGAGGTTGTGAAGGAGATGCTTTAATACCCGTCGCATAAGTGAATGAGGAATCGAGCATGGTAGTGCACACGAACGAGGAATCTTTTCGAGTGCTATTATTCCAATTGGTTTGGGGGGGGGGGCGAATGTTGGTGTGGTGACGGTAATATCTGGCAACGGCGCTTACGCACATGTGTGTGTGTATGTCTGCCGCACACCCCGCCCTCCTCAAACGAAAAGAACGTGCCAAACTGAGGTCCTTTGTTTGAACCAGTTATCCCGATTGTATTTGACTATAGCTTACAGGCAGATAGTGTTTTAGGCATCGCCGATGCCGCATAGCTGTTAAATCCTACTTGTCCCATGAAAGTGGTCACTACACACGTACACACACAATTTACCTGCACCCTTCACTTAGCGTCCTAACCATTTTTTTTCACTAGTCTCTAACTCCGTTAAGAAACATTTGTTTGTTTCACGCTGACTCTATCCTGCCCCTAGTCAATCTCCCCTCACCCCTTAACTCTTACTGGAAATTTGAATATCTGTTGGATAATAAGGTCCTGGGTAGCCACCAGCACCCCCTTTAATTTAATACTCATTGGATCCGAGCGCCCCCCCCCCCCAGGACTTTTCATTTATTATGACTGCATTTAGGCTATTCCCTCTAAGCGGCTTCTTCCAGTTGGTCAATGCCTCCCCTCACCATTCCGTTGGTCAATGCCTTCTTCCCTTCCGTCTTCAATTATTGCCTCTTTACGAACCCCCCTCTAAGAGGGGAGATTCCGTTCGAGTAATGTTTTCAAACTATTTTGTTAAATGTTTGCTTGTAGGGAAGAGATGAAGTTAATGTTCGGTGCACTACTGTTCTCGTTCCTTTAATGAGTTTGATGTTAATCTGGGTTTATAGTGTTTGAAGCCAGCTGAGCGCCCTTCGTTATCGCACCGTCGATTCTCCTCTAACAATTTTACTCTATCGCGCGCAAGGATTTTCCCGGCAAATATTACTCGCACCCTTAAAATATATGTTGACATTTTTCAATTTCTCATAACATATCACGCCCGTCTGCCGCTGTGTGTGTATGTGTATGTGCGTGGTGTTGACTGCGAGTTGCTCCACAACTAATGCTTCTATTTGTGTTTGTTACTCAACAATCTTAGAACTCTTGCTAGCCGAGTGGATACGGTGTTGGTCTGCCAATATCGCGGTACCGGGTTCGATCCCGGTGGATACAAACGTCAGCGCACGTAGATATCTGGCTACCAATTGGTGGACGTGCTGTGCTCAGCCCTGTACTGGGGTGGGTAGATCTTACACTTCGCATCACACACATAGCTAATTACAACACTTTCTTTCACACGCACACACCCTCTGTTCCAAGGAATCCTCCCGATAGGTATCTATATCCACATACCTCTGACGCAGAAAGGTCCCTCTGCCCCGAGGCGACGAAGGTTCCACCTGAACGCTGTTTGGTGTCAAAAACAATACTTCGTGGCATCTCTCCCCAAAGAGGACCGGAACCCTGGTGCCCTTGGCGCACCAGCGATTGTCATACTGACCTTTATGTCTATTTCATTATCCGGTCGGGATCCGCCTGGATAAAGCCAGGTTGGCGAACTACTACTACACTGCTCAGAACTATCCTGTATCTGTTTAAAGACAATAAGAGAAGGGAACTACATAGTAGCGCTTAGGCGGAAAGGACGAAAGAGAAGATGGCTGAAAAGAAAATGAACTGATGTTAAGGAGTGATGGAAGAGAGAGTTTTAGATATCATGGAAACTTAACAAAAAAAAAAACATGAATGGGATTCAAAGGATCAATATTCCTAAGTACAAGACTTGTAATACCCGAATCCTTGTTGCGTTGTTTGCAAAAGCTTACGAATCTGCTCTTGTAGACATATTCTTTGTGACCCTCATTGCAACGATCGCTTAGGAGAAATGGGTCCTTAAGGAAGGGTGAACGCGGGACCCTTAACGAAAGGTAGCAAAGGAGCTGCTCCATAAGTAATAGTCAATTTAACAAAGTAGAACCGTACGTAAAATCTCGATGATGCAAGAAGAGTATCGGATTACAATTAACTGCAACAACCACAGAGGACAGGGAGGAGCAATGGATGGAAATGACTAGCAATGGGTTAGCAATAGACGGCAGTGTCTGGCAATGAGTTAGCAATAGTCGGCATGTGCTATGAAATTCATATTTGGAACGAGTTATTGTAGACCATGTTCGAGTCGGTGGTAGTTCCCATAATGCATTACGAGTGAAACCGAAAGTATAGAGTAGAGTCAAGTAGGTTGACTAAGGAGACTAAGAAATCAAGGCACGGCAAGAAAGTGACTTCGTCAATGTGATAAAGCCATCAGGTGAGCTAAGGAATAACGATAAATCGGGGGGTTTCTCGCGAAAGGTAGGTTGCAGACCACAGAAGATTTACGAATCTAAGTGACAATTATTCGGGGGGGTTTTCATGTCACAACATGGCTTCCGAGAGGAGCGGGGTCGCTACCGCTTGTCCCTTGTACTTGGAACGGGTTCGTGTGCACAAACTTGTGGACTATATGACTTTTTGGAGGAGGCTGGCCTCCTCCATTTTATGTGACTGTTGTAGGTCGCATGTTCCTGCGCCGGAGCCTGTTTCTTTCTTCTTCTCGGTTTTTTGCTTGGTTATTTGCCTTTTGTTTTATTTTTTGGTATCTTATTTGTTTTTTTGCATTTTTTTTAAAATTTAGCCTAGTAGTAGGCGTTAGCTTGATTGCGGCGACTTTTTGTCCTAGTAGACAGTCGTCAGATAGTTTCCTTAAAAAAAAAAACATATGTATTTTATGGTAAACCTTTTAGTTTCCTCAGTGCAAACTTCAGAGTTTCCCAAATTGCAGAAGAGAAAAATAAAATACGAGCCAATTCTTAACGTATAGACTTTTCCGCCTCCGTGTATAGAGTTCTCCCAAATTAAAATTCAATAAATACGCTACATATGTTGAATGAAAACACATATCCAAAATGTAGGATCATAAATTGAATTAATTTCGCGAATTTAACTGATAAAATTTGTCTTCAGTCGACCTAGAGAGAGAGAGGGAGAAGGGGACGGTATTCGATCTCCCTAAAAGCATCCACCGACAGTATTTTCGGGGTTTGTTCCAAACTCTGGATTTGAAATCAGGCGCGCGCCTCGATGCGGCTTCATTCTGTTAAAAACGCGTGTCGGTGGCCATAGCAGCTGAAATCATCATGTGGCTGAGTGCGAAGCTCGGTCTGGACTGACTTTTGGGGGGCCCAGGGATTGCCGAGTTGATTAAGCCTCCGCTGCCCTCATCTTAGAGACATGAAGTCATTGGTTTAAATCTTGTGCACGCTTCGACGCTTCATTCTTTTTCCGACACGCTGTTTTCTTCCTATGCAGTGTAAAGGCGACTAATACTGCTATATTAACTGCATGAGAGCCTCCTGTCGGGGATTTTCTTCTACCCCCGCTCCCCCTCCAACATAGACATGGACCTATTGAATTATTGAGGTTTCTAGCCAATTGAAAATATTGCTTTTACCATTAAGCGAAATTGAGCTATATTGTATATGATTGATTGAGGAACGGCTGACATATGCATGGCGCCTTTCATCTCGTCAACTCTCCTTTTGTTTACATGTCAGAACTCCCCTTTGTTTCTGGTCCCGAGAGGGTATCATCATGTCGGTGATTTCAGTTTCCCTTTGTGTCCTTTGGTTTTTATGGAGGGAACGATCGGTTCATCATCACGAAACTTTGTCGCCAGCACGAACGCCTTCAATTAATGGAGAAAGAAATTAAAACAGATGTTAATATTTCTCACGAGATTCATTATTTTATTAGCATAAAAATACGGGAGAAATGTACGCCGACAACAAAAAACGGAGACTTTGTTGTTTTGTTTCTTAAGTTGTAAACACAATTTGAATAAAATAAAAAAGGTTTCCTATTTTGAAGAGAGGAAGGAAAGCAGCCTAATGGGGACAGTAGGCAGGGAAAAACTTGTTTTCAACATGTTTTCCTGTCGTTCGTATGTCCTTTGGTCTCCTCGATTAATAGGGTCCTTCTAACCCTCCCTGTCTTACACTAACTTCCTGTTTCTGTCTCTTATTGGCAATCGAACATCTTATCCTTTATTTCTGGATATTCAATCTTTCATCACAGTATAGTTACTGCAATTGTATCTGTTTTTGAAAGGGTTCAAAGAACGAAACATTTGGCAAACGCTCTGCCTGAGTTACTACCAGTTAGTTATGGGAAATAAAAAGCCTTCACCGGGATTCGATCAAAGGACCTTTTGGATACAGACAGGTTGCCTGTGTATTAATTTCTGGTCATTGAATTTTGCTCATCACACCTAAGAACGTAATTCGTTATGGGGATGTTTATCTTTAGTACACCGTAGCCTTATGGTACGCCGGCGCTTCTCATGCGACAGTGACGCTTCTATGGAGCATAGCACGCCGACGGGGATCACCTGCCTTTATTGCTGAGGTTAGGGTAGTCTCAGGACAGTTGTGTGTTCATTTAGTCTACAGTTTCTATTTTTTCCACAATTTCACTTTCCGTAATATCGCGACTTTCTTTACTTATTGGGGTTTTCATCTGGACTAAAAGATTCTTTGGATCTTGTAAAGATGAGGTATCACAAGTTTTTTTTTCAGCCAAATATAACTTAACCTATTCTAGTTTAGGTTGGTTAGGTTAAGTTTAGTTGGGTTATATTAGGGTCGAAAAAACTTGGGATGCCTCATCTTTACAAGATCCAATTCTTCTTTAGGGGAAGGATTTTCTCTTGGAGTTGCCGAGGGAAGACCTTTGTCTCTGAGTGTCTTTCTAATGGCTTCTTGCAGGTCAGAGGTCATTCTTCTCCTGGAGTTGCCGAGGTAAGATTTTTGTGTCTGAGGGTCTTTCTAATGGCTTCTTTCAGGTCAGAGGTCATTCTTCTCCTGGAGTTGCCGAGGGAAGACTTTTGTGTCTGAGGGTCTTTCTAATGTCTTATTGTATGTCAGAGGTCACTCTTCTCCTGGAGTTGCCAGGAAAGACTTTTGTCTGTGAGGGTCGTTCTAATGGCTTCTTGCAGGTCAGAGGTCATTCTTCTCCTAGAGTTGCTGAGGGAAGACCTTTCTGTCTAAGTGTCTTTCTGATGGCTTCTTGTAAGCCAGAGGTCATTTTTGTCCTGAAGTTTCCGAGGGAAGACCTTTGTGTCTAAGGGTCTTTCTAATGGCTTCTTGCAGGCCAGAGCTGATTCTAGTGTTTCTGCTCTCAGTTCTTATCTGGGTGGTCGGCCGAATATTTTGAACGTCGTTTTTCGGACGGTTTGTTTTATACCCTTCGGCGGCACGATAGAAAAAGAACTGGTGGCGTAATTAACTAACGCTCCGGTCTCTGAACTATTCAGTGTCGTTCTCCGATCCCCATCTCCCGGCAACTTATAGTTCGAACTGATCAAGTGAAGATGCCAATATCTTTCTGTTTCATTCTCAGAGACCGTCCCAATCTGTTTTCGAGACTCTAGAGCCATGTCTTTGTTTATACCTTTCTCTGATCTCCGGGCTATTTTGGGGGTACCATTGACCACATTTCTGCGTGCCCTTCCGGTCCCGACGCCGGTTGAGGATCGTCCTCAGATGTTGAAGTTGATGGATTCTGGAGAGTTGAGCGTACTCCTGGAACTCATCTTTACTTTTTGACCCATTCTGTACCTTTGGATGAGACCGATTCGGTACCTTTTACCATGGCGGAATGACCTTCATTGTTTTTTTCTGAACTTTGGAGGCGTGTTTATATTTCTCTTTCAAGATATACTTGTATTCTGCTATTCAGAAAGAGTTATGTAATAATATAGAATAATATATGTTTTTTATATTGTTGTGATCGAATGTATCTCATATGATACATCTCTAAAATACAGGTAAATCTAAAAAAAAATATTAAATTCATTATTATAGCTTAACTGACGTCCAAAAACTACCATAAATCACAATTCATAATTTTCTGATTTGGGGGAAAATATTCGGATCTGAGTGAGTTAGTGCTCACTCGTGAATGAGATAGTTATTTATTATCGATGTTTTGTAAGATAACCATTATTAGTGTTCAATACCCTTTTCTCAGAGTACTTATAGTGAGGTATTCAGTTCAGTACCCCCTTCCCCTTCCGAATTTTATCCGGGAACTTTGTTATGCATTTTCAAAAATTGCCGATTGTCTTTCCCTTTTTTGATCTCACCCCATGAAAAGGTCTTATCTGATCCAAACCTCGTGTATTAGGTTGGTTTGGAATAGTATACATTAAAAAAGGGCTAGACATTACTAGCTTAAAAAAGGGCTAGACATTACTAGCTTAAAAAAGGCCTAGGCATTGCTAGCTTAAAAAGGTCTAGGTATTGCTAGCTTAAAAAGGCCTAGGCATTGCTAGCTTAAAAAGGTCTAGGCATTGCTAGCTTAAAAAATGTCTGGGCAGTGTTAACTTGAAAATGGGCTAGACATTACTAGCTTAAAAAAGGTCTAGGTATTGCTAGTTTAAAAAGGCCTAGGCATTGCTAGCTTAAAAAGGTCTAGGCATTGCTAGCTTAAAAAAATGTCTGGGCAGTGTTTCATTAAAAATGGGCTAGACATTACTAGCTAAAAAAGTGCCTAGGCAGTGTTAACTTTAAAAAGGGATAGACATTACTAGCTTACCAAAATAAGCTAAAAAAACAACAAAAGAGACCCCCTGATCTGTCCTATTATTCTCTTTTTCTCTCTCCTTGCAGATGATGGTGAGTGGCCTTGAGGGTACGAGTGATTGGATACAGGACTTGTAAGCCCTGTAGCTCCTTAGACAAACGGGAGGTCGCTCCGTGGAAACGTTTTCTTTACTCCAGTGGTTCCCAAACCTTTTCTCTCTTTACCAACTTTTCATATATGACCCTCATCCATGAACCCCTCTCCCCCTCCCAATTAAATCTCGTGACTATATTTATTTAGGTCCATTATGAAAAAATGTTCGACAATACCTGTAATTTTATTCGTTCAACCTCATATTTTTTTCTTAATACCGAGTTATGGAAACTTGCAATTTACTTTTTGACAAATCTCAAATAAACATTAAAATAGTACTAAGGAAGTAAATTGATGCACATAGAATAGTTTACATAATTATTAAAACTCATAATTTCCAAAAACCTTTCTCCAATATACGAGTACACCCCGTACCACGCTATTAGCTTCACTGATTTTTTTAAAATGTTTTAGGTGTTTGTACTTTTCGAAGTTTCTGGAACTTATGTGGCCGACGCCTCTTCATATGGCAACACTTCCATCCTAACTTTATTTGAGTCCCTGGCCTCTTTGAATGCGAGATCACGCAATGTGATCTTCAGGTGTGCTGATCGATTTTTTGAGAATGGTAAAGGCTGTGTCTCACTGAGGCTGAAAAACTACGATAGTGAAAGAAATGGCTAAAGGAACTCCTCCTAAAGTTATAGCCAACTCCATCGGCCGCCATGTTAACACCGTGAAACGTTTTTTAGCCGACCCATCGCCAAGGAAGACGTGGTCGGATTCTGGCGTCCTGAAGACAGACCGTATCTATCCGGGACCTTCTTAAGGTGAAGAGGCAGCTGTTGAAGAAGCCAGGGAAAACATCGAAAGCAATTTTTGCCTTAGCAAATTTACCAGAAGTGTCAAAATCAACGAGATGCCGGTTGCTGAGAGACATGGGGAAAAGCATTATGCCTGACAAACGACAACATCTGACGTCAACCCAGGGACAAGTATTTGATGATGGAATGGGCGAAAAAGTACATGAAGACAGACACGAAGATGTTAATATTCACTGATGAAAGCAGAGCAACTCTGGACGGGCCTGACGGATGAGGGAAAGATTGGGTTGGAAAAGGCAAGAGCATCACATCCGTTTCGTCGCTAACAGGGAGGAGGAGGTGTAATGATATTGGCAGGAATATTGGTCCTGTTCGAGTGGCTGATGGAGTAAATATAACTTCTGCGTCCTATTACCAGCTTCTTGAGTCAGCTTTGCTTCCATGGCCGAAAGACGTACCACTGCGGCAGAGGCGTCGAAGGTTGATATTTCAGCACGACAATTCCCCGTCTCACTCTGCAAAGGCAACAAGGATCTTATGTAAAGTATTAAGTATTTATTTAAGGTTTTTATTTTGTGATATAGCTTTTTTTTGCATAAATAAACATTGTATAATCATATTCTATTATTATAAACCTCTTGCGATGCTAAGTTTTGACCGGCATGTTGTTTTTCTATAAGAAGCTAATACCGTGGCACTCTTGAAAAGTGGTTAAAATCTTTAAACATTGCTGAAATGAAAGTCACATTACAAAATGTGCTGAAAATGTAGGACACGGTCGCACTCATTAACTCAAAGATACCATAGAAGCATAAGCTCAGTTCTACCGATACATTAAGTTTTATCATTTGTAACGACTTTAAGCTTGGCACGGGGTTTACAATAGAAAAAAAAAAAAATCACTCAATAAAAACCGTAATTAAAAGCAATCTTATCTTCTTTTTTAATGACAAATTTAATCATTCTAAACGAAAACCTATCAAAGGGAGTCATAAATACCAAAACCAAGACCTTCAGTGGAAACATCACCTCTTCTCCCAGAAAGAACCTCCATGCGAAAGTTTGTTTCCTTCAAACCCCAATTAAACAAAATGTGAAGAGGCACGGCGATTTGCATTCCTGGCCGCCGTGCTGGCAGGACTCAGCGCCTTGTCAGGTCCCAGCTTCATTTTCCATACAACTTCTCCCACAACTTTCTCTGGTCGGCCTTTTTGCTTTTTCTCGTTGTTTTCATTTTTTTATCGTAGTTATTTGTTTGTTACATATTGTTATTTGTTTTTTGAATATAGCATAGTAGTAGACTGTGTTGTGTATGATGACTTATGCCCAAGTAGGCAGTCTGGTGACTGCCTACTTGTGAGGTGATGTTGAAGGCCATCAACCAGCATCTTAATTCTTGGCTTTGTTTCACTCTGGCCTCCAGTGTGCCATGACGTCCAGTTTGGGAATCACTGCTTTATTCTCTTTCGATGTTCTCTCGCATTCTCGTGACAGGGAATTTGAGCCCTTTTGAGTGACTGAATTAGACCCAAATACACTGATTTGTGTGCCGTCTTCTCTCGATAATTCGAATGACTTTTCTCTATTCACTTGTCAAAGAGGTTTGTTTTATAAGCCCTGCACGATGGCTTAATCGTTAGTTTTTTGACCAGTGGCGTGCGGTGACTTTTAAAGATGAGGAAGCAATTCAAGTTTTACAAAAATAAATAGGTTAATTGAAGTAAACATGTTATTCATTAAAAATAACTATAAAATTGTAAGCTACTCACTTTATTTAAATGCTAATTTTTTTAACTTTATTTCAACTTTAAAATAGCTTCTGTAGGTATGCACAACCAACTAGCCAAAATGTTCTATCATATTGGCCTACATTGTGTTTGCGAGTGCAATACTATTTTGTTTTGGATGAAATCTAGTGTTGGCGTAGGCCTACCTGTTTTAATAATAGTTTCTTTTTCATTACAAGTCGTTGCACTGAACCTCCTCTTTAATAATTTTTCAATAATGTAAACGCATTTTCTCCCAACTTCATTTGCATCCATTTTGTTTAAAATGGGGTTATCACTTAAATAAAAAATGAATAAAAAATACGCCACACTTATCTAAGCACTGCCTCAGGGCTACTGACTGATCTCAAAGATACTATTGTTTTTGCTATTTAGCTGTTTTCTTTCTCAGAAACAGTATTTAAATATAACCTTAAAAAAATTATAAGCTTCAGGGCATAATAATAGTTACGTCATTGTGTCTTAGATATTTTGTTGCTTTTCCTCGATTCTGGCAACCGGCAGAGTTGCCAGATGTAAGCAGATGACTGCAAAGCTAAATTTTCTTCCTTTTCCGTATACAAATAGGTTATATTTTTCTTAATTCTAACACGGCGTTGAAGTATCTAGATAAAAATCATAAAACTCTAATGGCTGTATATTATTGCTAAGAACAGGTAAGCATCTTTTAAACTATTCATTCCAAAGCACCAAAAAGCAGAATTATTATTGAAATTAAGAGGAAAAAAAGAGTAGAAATCTCGACGAAAAGGATGCATTTCTCCAATTGCAGTCGGGTTCATCGGGGTCCAACGCCGATTCGATTGAAAGTGAACGGTACCGTATACACTATACAAGTATAGGCAAGAATAAATGTGAGAATAACATTAATTCTGCTGTCTTATTAATTGTTGGGGTGTAATTTCTTTTTCTTTTCTTCTTAAATAGAGGAAGCATTGCTTCCCTTGCTTCCATTGACTGCACGCTACTGCTTTGGACTCCTGTGTACTTTGTATTATTTTGTTCCCGAATGACTTGAATGCATCGTTCCGCTCTTAGCATTTGAGGTCTCAATGGGCTTGAGGAGATGTGCATCCCCGTTTAAACTTTAAAAAAGTCTATGTAGGAATTGGTAAAATTTTACCTATTAAATTTTAACCTCGAATTAATTTATACATTAATTTCATGCTTTTCATTCATTACCAAAATGGAATTAGAGAAAAATGTACGAATCAGGATCCACTTTCCCCAACGCATGTCCTCCCTCTCTTACGGCTTCATTTTGCTAAATCCAGAGCCTAGTAATTTCCTCTTGTCGGAAAGCCATCCCGTGGTATGTTTGGCTTGATTTATGTCCTTTAAATATTTCTCCAAATACAACTCTCATATACGGTTCTTTCTTTGCACACAAACTGGTATGCATCCCACATTTGCTTGGTGAGGCTTTCCAATATACCTGTGGTGGAGCAAACAGTTGATCAATAGTTTTTCCCACATCTTCACGCGCTCAGCAAAACACGTCACCCTTAGGTTTTACAAGTTAGCAACTTCCTCTCACATTTGCCGGTCAAACCTCCCCCACCCACCCACACGCAGAGCCTTTATACACAAAGATGTAAGCTATACGGCGGAGTCATTACCCCAATCATATCCAAGATAAATAAATTACGTCCATTTTGATAATTGTAAAAGGAATCGAGCTTCCAGCTCAGCGTCTTCGCCAATTTCACGCACGAGTTTGCTAATATTTAGCCGCGTTATCCGACGGCTGTGGTGTTCTTTACCTCTCCGTCACAAGATAGTTTAGGAATTGATTTTCTTTGTTTGTGTGGGCGTACTTGCGTTATTTCGTTCTTTTCCTCCTGGCCGTTCCTACCCGCATTAATGGGTGAGCGTATTTACCGCTTCTGTCTAGTTAAGATCAGTTTTCTCCTCTCCATTCAATGTGGAAGGGGAATTCGCGGCCACGAAACCAGTTTCATTTTTCTCACTTGTCAGAAACATTGGTGTGTATATTCACCCTTTCTGATAAGGATAAAACGGCTCAAGTCACAAAGGATTATTTCTCCCCATACACGAGATACCGTTCCCGGCTCGCTTGGTTATCCTCGGTGAGCGCGCGTGTTTGTGTGTGAATAAGGCGGATATTTCCTTGATCCCTTGTTTGTGTGGGGGGGGGGGGTATGAACGTGCTCTTCGCTTATAGGTTTATTTCCCCTATTTGGTCAGCAGATTTCTAGAGATACGACGCCTATTTTTAAGGTTCGTTCCTATTGAATCAGGAATATGGGTGAAAGAGAAGGAAAGATGGTCGTTGAGTGGGAAATGAATGAAAGCAAGTACGCTAATTTCAAAGGTTGTAAGCTGCAACTGAAGTTGTTGGGACACAAATGTACTTACGAGCCTTTTGTCTTTCACCTATAAATTGATGCGAAACTTCAGAAAATACAGTCATATCGTTTGTCAGGTACACACTCCTTTCGATAGATCGTTTGTCAGGTACACACTCCTTTCGATAGATCGTTTGTCAGGTACACACTCCTTTTGATAGATCGGAAGTTGAACACTAATTTCTAAGTTATCATCGCATTTTGCATAAATTCGATCTCTTATTGAAATTAGCAGTGTGTGTATTTTTTTAATTTGAAGCTGATATGTTGGTCCGTAGGTCGGATGTTAACCATTTTACTTTTCAATGAGTTTTGGGGGCAATAACATCGTAATTATTCGTCCGATTCTAACGAAATTTGAAACCCTTGTTGTTTTACGTTCTCTTACGAATGATATAATTGGCAAGCTCCTCCTAAGGTTAGTCCAGGAATTATTTGGCAATAACATCGTAACCATTCGGCCAATACTAACCAAATTTGAACCCCTTATCTTGTTTTACATTCTCTTGCTAATGGTATAATTACCAAGGTCCTCCTAAGGTTAGTCCTGGAATCATTAAAAGAAAACTAACTATGGGTCGGATTGTCCCACTCGTTGAAAGTGTTGAAGCTCATTAGTCAGAGTAATTGAGAGCACGCGACTTAGGTCTGTCGACCTTGTTATAGAAGCAAAAACCTCTGATGCATTCGCTCGTATCCTTGAATTTATGTATCTGCCGCACTGATTGAAATACACTCGTGTTTATTAGGTCGTACTTACGAATGCTATCCATCCCTACTCTTCCCCATTATACAGATTAAAGTCTAATTTTTAATGGAATGATTTATGAAAAGCTCACATTGGATTTTGAGGGAAATGTATGTTTGGCAGAGGGATCCCCCCCACCCTCACAAACACCCCACACACAAACACCCACCCACCCAATTTCCCGTTGTTCTTTGCCATATGGAACGGAGGCAGAATCAGTCAGCCGTGGAATTGATTTTGGATTTACTTCCATAATGATCATGATTAAGTGAAGAACAACATTTTAATGGGATAAATACATATTGATACTATTTCCATCTTTTATGATCGATATTATTTCCTTCAAAAATTCTCTGTATGGGAAAATCATTAAACAAGGCCAATCAACCTAAGTCGCGTGCTCTCAATTATTATGATTATGACCTTACGACCTTCAAAACTTTCAAGTGGGGGCAATCCGACCCATAGTTAGTTTTAATAATGCTCGGACTAACCTTGAGAGGACTAGGGCAATTATGTAATTCGAAAGATAATTTAAAACAACTTAAGGGTTTCAAAATTCGTTAGAATCGGCCTAATAGTTACGATTTTATTGCCAAATAATTCCCGGACTAACCTTGAGAAGACGTTGGCAATTATATCATTCGAAAGAGAATGTAAAACAAGATAAGGGTTTCAAATTTTGTTAGAATCGGCCGAATAGTTATGATGTTATTTCCCAAAAATCTCATTGAAAAGTAAAATGGTTACCATCCGACCGACCGTGCCGGTGACTTATGAGTCGCCAGCACGCGACTAAACAGAAGCTATTCTGTAATTCGTCATGTCTCAGAGGAAACATGAAACTAGTCGAACCATAGACAGCCTCCTGGAAATTGTTATCGACCCATTTTTTTCTAGAAATTGATGAAAGATTTGATCTTATTTTCACTATTTTCTTCCTGACCTTCCACAATTTCAGGTACTTTTTGAATGTTTGGCTTTGCTCTCACACTATAATTTTCTTATTTGCTTTCCTCGTGCTTTATCTACTCTTGGAAGAGGAGGAGGAGATAAAAGTATACATCTTTAAAGCAGATATCACATCTGGTTGCAATTATGGAGAACTCACTCCCATTTTTACTATGAAATAATTATAAAATTCAAGGCCAATATCTCCTCTCTTCCACATGAGTATGTTCTTGTTAAAACCATTGTACTCCATGCGCCGAGTAGAAGTTCTTGTTAAAACCATTGTACTCCATGCGCCGATTAGAAGTTCTTGTTAAAACCATTGTACTCCATGCGACGATTAGAAGTTCTTGTTAAAACCATTGTACTCCATGCGCCCTATTAGAAGTTCTGCCCAAATAGATTAGGATAGGGATAGGCAATAATTATAAGCAACGGGCCACATTGAAGCTTATGTAAAGCTTTGCTGGCCACATTGAAACTTATGGAAAGCTTTGCGGGCCACATTGAAGCTTATGGAAAGCTTTGCGGGCCACATTGAGGCTTATGGAAAGCTTTGCGGGCACATTGAAGCTTATTGAAAGCTTTGCGGGCCACATTGAGGCTTATGGAAAGCTTTGCGGGCCACATTGAGGCTTATGGAAAGCTTTGCGGGTAGTACTGAAACAGTTAGATGCAAATTTCAAATACATATAAATTAATTGCAATTACATTTTATGCATTTGTTTGCATACACTACATAGTCTTAGATTTAGCTACACATTAATAACTAAGGATATTGGGGGGGGGGGGGGGAAGCATAGTTTGCCACCGCTTTTCAACTGTTATAGACATACTGGAGTGGGGGCCTACAGCTTAACGTGGAATCCGAACCACGATTTACCTTTCTCGATCATGTGATTATTACCCAGGGTCCAGGCGTCTCCCATACAAGTACTAATCACAGTCAACGTAGCTTAACTCCCCCGAGCGAAAGAGAGCTTATTAGTACAATTTATGATTCTCGTGTTAAAAACACGCGACCTGATTACTAAACTTATTCATTAATCCAGTAATTTAACCGGCGTTGTTGTTTCATGGGTGTTGTTTACCAGGATGCCCATTAAAGAACTTTTTTCTTCCCCGATTTATATATCACGGCATATTGACGTTCATTGGCCACTGAATACCTTCTTGGAACTCATCTTATGGAGTAGTAATAACGCCAACCTGTCCTCTATCCAGGCGGATCCAGACCGGGTGATGAAATAGACATAAAGGTCAGTATGACAATCGCTGATGAGTCCAAGAGCACCAGGGGCCATTCCTCTTTGAAGGGAGAGGTGTCAGGAAGTATTATGTTTTTGACACCTAACAGCGTTCAGGTGGAACCTTCGTCGCCCCGGGGCAGAGGGACCTCTTTTCGCGTCAGAGGTATGTGGATTTAGATACCCATCGGGAGGATTCCTTGGAACAGAGAGTGCGTATGTGTGTTGTGCTGCGAAGATGGGAGAGGAAAGGAAGCAGTGTTGTCATTGGCTATGTGTGTGATGAGAAGTGTAAGAAGATCTACCCACCCGAATACAGGGCTGAGCACAGCGCGTCCACCAATTGGTGGCCAGATCTCTCCGTGCGCTGACATTTGTTTTCCGTTCATGCCTGGATCGAACCCGGTACCGCGACCTTAGCCTACCAAAGCCGTACCCATCGGCTACCAAGAGCTCTAATTGATCCAGAATTCCTTCCTTTGCATTGTTATCCCGTTTATCTTTCATACTTTCTTACTCAAGTTCATATTTGGCAAACCAAACCGGCTTAAAGGCCATTTCGATTCCCGAAATGTACTTTTATTTTTTTTTTAGGGGATGTGGACTGTAGCAGATTGTTTAGAGCTGTAGGATGATAAGCGAGGAGCGCTTGATGGCGTAAGTTCGAATCTGCTCCATTTCCCCTCGATGGGTATATTTATATATCGTTACATACTTTTATTGAAAGTATACAATACCATTCCAAACTGGAGAACAGAATACCAAATCTACATTTTCTTAAATACTTTTTTAATTACCAGGTAAATTGGAATTTATATTCTTTGAAATTTGAATCTGATAGTTTCACACAACAACGACTAAAAAGGTTAGGAGGAAAGACGTGTGTATTTGAAGAAAGAGTGCGTCCCAAAACTAGAGAACGATCACTTTCATTCTAACATGAAAATTCGTAATGTATGTATGACAACTCTATCCTGCGTGCATTGTAGACTACTACTAGAGGTTTTATTCACTTATCGGGGGGCTGTGCGACTTAAGGTGGATCAATCCTTCAGAAAGCTGGTCCAAAGTGTGATTTCACGCATAATAAAGGTCCATAAGGATTCCGGATACTGCGAGTCGACAGAAAATTTGTACCATCGCTAAAAACTTCTTCAGAAGCTCGCACGATGCAATAAATGTCGACGATTGACATATTTGAGACCACAGCTACTATTCGAAGTAAGAATGCCGAGAACAATGAAATTGTATGTGACTTGCCAGACTGCCTCACGTCATTTGAGAAAGCTGCGACACATGGCGCGCTACCACCATAAGAAACCACTCATAAGTAAAAAGAATGAAGCGGTTAGGTCGGCTTTCGCTACTGAGCGTGTCTTATGGTGTGCTAAAAAAGTTTGAAAGTTTCTCTTTTCAGCGAGGAAAGCAAATTTAATTTGTTTGGATCGTATAGGAAGCAGAATGGAAAGATAAAACATTAAATCCCACACGCACGAAAAATACGGTTATTATTTTCTTTCTGAATTTCATTTGTAATTCTTTTTTGTTTAAAAAAAAAAGTATTCCAAGTTAAAATATAATCTTTTAGCTATAATATTCTCAAAACTTTTGTCCATGACTATATCCATATCCAGAAGTTTCTAACACCTCAAACTAAAAATTCAAAGTATGTATTAAGAAAAATTGCCTTTCTAAAGATTAGTTTCGGTTTTTTTAAGTCAATGTGTTGGTTTAAGATTATAAGTTAGTTTGCAACGTTCGAGCATTTATTTTTTCAGTGAAGGTTGGCAAAGTGATCGGGATAATATATAATGGGTTGGTGAGGACCGGAGGGCGGGTCTTATAACGAAGAAATCTTTCAAGAGTAAAAGGCGAAGATAATGCATTTCAAAAAAGTTCTACAAACCTTTTTTTTTTTTAAGAAGAAAAAGGTAGCGAAAATGATCGTGGGATAGTAGAGAAGTGGTATGAACGCATATAAGTGATCAAATTCATCTTGAAGAAGATCACAAATCCTTTATAATCGTAGAAAAAGTGACTGGAGAAGCCATCGTTTGGTAGATGAGTGATGAAAAGAGAAGAAATGAAGATACATGATTCTGGTTTCTATTTGTAATGGGAGATATATATATATATATATATATATATATATATATATATATATATATATATATATATATATATATATATATATATATATATATACACGTATACTTCTGGCTTTCGGCTTTCCCAGACCGTGAAATGTGTAACTTTGAGTGTCTTTTATTCAAGTCGAGAGGGACCATTTTTCCTTTATTCGAGGGTGGGAGACTTCGCCAAAAGCTATGCTTCGAAGTGGGTCGCATTAAAGTTAAAGGTTTCCCCTCTGTCCTTATAAACGCGGTGATTGAAGGTCTCGTTTGGGGTTTACGGCAACCTTCTCTGCTCTAAAACCCTTATTTTTATGGTGTCGTTGCTTTCCCCCTTCGTGGTCCTCCTTTTTCGTTCGCCAATTTCTATAACCGTGCATTCAGGGCGGCTCCACGGTGCACACGAACGCCGACATACGTATTCTGGGAGTTGTACGTCGACGGCGAGGATAAAAATACTTAGAAGAGAGACGATTTTTTGTCCTTGTATGCCTTTGGGTGAATGTATGCGCGTAAGTATGGGACGCGCTTAGGGTGAAGGAGGGTGTGTGTTTTGAGAGCGGCTGATCAAACCTTAAGGCGCAAATAGCTGTTATGGCTTAAATCGGCTGAGCATCCTAAGAGGATTATGGGTATTGGTTGCTTATGAAATTGGCCTCTGGCTGTCTGCCTTATTTAGATTCGAGGCCAGTGGCCGCTCATGCGAGTGATTTAGTGTGCCCCCCCCTCCACACACACACACACACACTACCACTACTCGAGGTGGGTTGCGATTAATCGACAATAACTACTCCGCGAAGGGTACGTGGATCTTTTCCTCAGCGCCCCGTCCGGCCCCACCCAGCTTGTTCTCTCCTCCTTCCTTTAACCCCTACCTCTTCTTTTTTGTGCCAACTCTGTTTCACTCTATCCTCGTCCTTCTATCGGCCCTTTTAACTCTGTCACTTTCCTTAACCTTTCGTCGGCCTGTTCTTACTGCCCATGGAGGGAATGATACTAGGTGATCATCCCATCCTACTCATTAGTGGACCCGCCTATCTCTACTTCTCTTTATTACCTATCCTACCTACTACCCCATTTCAAACTTGCTCTTTTATCCGCAAAGTTTCCTGCTGTTCGGCCCACTTTCTAATGGCTCTTATGGGTCCTTAGTCGCTGGTTAAGACTCTGCTCACCTTCTACCAGTACACATAGAAGGTGGCTACGTCGGCACCATCCTTTATGGTCAAAGCTACAGGACAAATTCGCCTGATTGGAGGGTCTGGTTGACAGGGCCCATCTTGGTTCGAACCCTTTGGCCGAATATGTGTAAATGATCACATTCTGGAATTTTATGATCCTATGGAGACTTTTTTCTCAACCTCTTTTTTTTTCACCATGGATACAATAGAAGAAAATTGTCGGTGACCGCAGGCACATGAAGATCCTCCTCCAAGCGTGGCCTCGCTCTCTCTAGGTGTCGGGGAGAGCCAGATAACACGAGACACCCCTTTGACCGCTGGATGGGCTCCCCCCTCGTCATTTATATGGAGCTAAGGGTCTTCTTTGCTCTATTTGGAGCTTCCCTCGGAGAGCTCCTCATCACAAAAGGAGTCACCTACCCACCCCCCTCTTGTGCTTTCTAAGCGGTTCCTACAGCATTCTTCTAGTGAAACGGAAGTTTAACCCTCTCCAATAGCTATTTGCTATGTGGCTTTCCCCTCGCCCCATTCTTTGGAGTCGCCCTTGGACCAGCGGCGATTCCCCTTGTACTTTCACAGAGGACTGCCAAGAAAGCAAGCTTGAGGCCCAGAATCGACCGCTTACTACGCGGGAGCGGCTCGATCTATATATATATATATATATATATATATATATATATATATATATGGTGAAAATTAATGCAATATCGCAAGAAAAGATGAGGAATTAAACCACATTCCCCCAAGACAATTTAATTCAGAACAGTTTCGGTGTATCTCACACCCTTTTTCAACTGACACTGGATAGAAAATATGAGAAAAGTGCTTACATACATAACACAGGGTCAGGTCGTGAAAGATCCCCTCTTTTTTCCCCTCAATCCCCTACTTGAGGCTAATCAGGGGGGGAGGCTTAGGCCTAAAAATATTGAAGGGCTGACATTTCTCTATTTTGTTTATTTGCTTTCTTATTACAGGATTAAAAGAAAATTGACCCTCAAATAGATTTAAATTAGGAACTGACGACTTTAAGCTCGATTCTACGATTCTTCTCTTAACATAGTTGGCCGATTTAAATACCATTTTACTTCCATTGAAATCGATAGTATGATTCTTGTCTCTAGCATGACAAAATATTCCACTGCTTTCGCTGCCCACTCTAATATCTCTTTTGTGTTCATACAATCTCTTGTCTAGATTTCTCCCCGTTTCCCCTATATAAGCTTTATGGCAATCGTTGCATGGTATTGCATAAACTCCTATGTTATGATGTTCTTTAGGTTTCCTGTCCATCATCAATTGGTTTAAGGAATTATTATATTTAAAGGCTAGATTAATACCCGCTTTTCCAAATATGTCCTTTAAACTATTTAATTTATTATTAAATGGCAATGTTATACATTTGTTGAAGTCGTTAGTGCGGGAAGGCTTATTACCATAGAATGTTTTCCTAGCTGCAAAATGGGCAGACGATATGAACCAATCGGGGTAATGCAAATTTAAAAAAATGGTCCTGATAATGACAATTTCCTCATCTAAATAGGAAGGATGACATATTTTGTATGCTCTAAGGAAAAGGTTAGAAATTACCGATTTTTTAACAGTATTATCGTGAAACGAAAAATAATGTATATAGGCATTCGAGTGGGTTGGTTTCCTATAAACGTCAAGTTTTAATTCATGGTGATGTTTATTAATGAGGACCTGACCCTGTGTTATGTATGTAAGCACTTTTCTCATATTTTCTATCTAGTGTCAGTTGAAAAAGGGTGTGAGATACACCGAAACTGTTCTGAATTAAATTGTCTTCGGAGAATGTGGTTTAATTCCTCATATATATATATATATATATATATATATATATATATATATATATATATATATATATATCAATTCAATGTCTTATTGACCCCTACCTTTTCATGTGTTTTTCATATGTATTAACGTAGTAAAAATTAAAAGATGATACATCCGTTTCTGGTTGCTCTAGGATTTATCCTAAATATCAAATGCAGGCTTCACGCCAAGCTCCATACAAATATATATATATATATATATATATATATATATATATATATATATATATATATATCGTATTTGTATTTCTATAAACAAGTTGATGAAAATATAACTTTATTTCGGAATTTGAGGTTCTTATGATGAAGGGCCGGAGCTTGGTGAATCCATCCACCGAAGTGGAACGGATCACAACGATGAACAAGTGTCCTCATTGTTTCTAAGACTGATTTGGGTTCCTGAGCATAATCGCTCTTGTTTTATAGAAGGTAAACGCGACCATGGGATAAAGAGAGAGAGAGAGAAAAAAAAAAAGAGAGGGAGCGTGGTCGTGTGAACCTAACACAGACTCTCGACGGGAATTGAAAAAACAGAATTATTGGTGTTAGAGGTCAAGGGCCAATAAATACTGGTTATAGGGCTTGTGCTGACGGAGTTTTAAGGGGAGATGAATGAAGCGCTCATAGTCGTTAGGCGATGCCTAAGTGTAAGAAAGAACGTGTATATGAATGTGCACAACTTTTGTGTACATGATCACTACACACACACACACATACTATATATATGATATATAATAAAATATTTTACTTTAAAATATACACTTTCAGCGCATTATCAACACATTAATTGCAACGAATGGAGAACAAAGGAAAGCTTTTACTCCACTTATTATTTGGACGTGACCTCGGAGAGTGATATCAAGCCTAGTGTCGTAGGGTGACCCTTAACACCGGACACCAGAATATAATATAGATGTCTTAGGGTGATCGTGAAGAGGGCACGCCAGAGAATTGGGATACAGATCCCAGTGCGAGGGTTAAATAAACAGTCGAGTGCGGTTGGCCTAAATAATTTATTCTTAGAGGTTGCTGGGATTAGAGAAACTAATGGTAGAAAAATATATAACTTTACTATATACAAATAAAATATTAATAGCACAAGTAAATAACTGACAATAAATAAAATGAGACCCGGGGTACCAAACGGGGGGGGGGATACAAATAACCCGACGGGTACGAGAGTCCGAGAGAGGATGCACGGTGATTGCTTCCAGAGAAAATGACAGCGAGTAAACGGGGCGCTGCAAAGTTGAACTTGCAAGATTCCTTCTTCTTTAACCTCGCTGAGAAATGGGCGAGGGAGTACTCCAGTCGTTGAAAGAAGTCGATAAAACCAAGTGCTAGATGCCTTTCCGTGGCTATGGTCTGTCGGCGGGAACTCTGGCCTTAGATACGAGCAAGGCCGGGTAGAGGTGACGCGTCGCGTTCATAGCTGGAAGCCGTTGGGAGGTGAGGCAGGGTGTATGAGACTGTACACCAAGACAGGGCTGTATGGTACTCGTTTCTCAAAGCTTTTCTCGAAGTATTTATACTGCCTCGGCGGAAGCGGGTCGCTGTGGGCACCCAAAAGGGGGACGGGTATCTCAGGCTTGGCGCGCCAGGGGGGGGGGGGATAGTCTCGGCGGCCTCACTGCTTTGTGCAAAGGTCCTTGGTGCCGATCAAATATTTTAAACTGTCGGTGCCATATATCGCTCTTTTCGTAGGCAATGTGTTGAACTATTAATTAAGATATCAAACATTTCCCATAAATATTAATCCAAGTCTGTGTACTTTGATCATCTTCCTTAGGCGAAGAAATGAAGTACTTCCATGAAACTACCATATACTTAAGGGAACTATCGCCCCTAAGATGATATGTGGAGACTTATACGCCAACATTGGAGGGCAAAAGGATGATAGTCAATCACTATGTAAATTTATGGCTGAACGTGAAATCTGTGAGTCAAATATTTGAAAAAAAAAGATTGAATTCGTACATTGTTCAATTTCAAGTCTTTTTCTTAGTGTATCTAAAAGCGCGCCTTTGGAGCGCCATACAAAAACGGAGATTGTAAATCCCTGAAGCACTTTTTAGGAGATATCCGGAAAAATTAGATGGTAATAAAGTAAATGCAATAAAAAAAACTTGCTAATTGAAATGTAGGAATTTGTATATTTATTCCAATATATTCCGTAATTCTACAGATTAACACCTCCAACTCAAACGAAGCCTTTTTGTTTTAAATATTTCTATTTTGAAAAAAATACAATTTAAGGCGAGCAAATTTCTAATTATGTTACAAGACATGGCCTCGCTGCGCCAACTAAGCGGAGGCCTATTTTGCCTTTGAAACCGCTTTTTTCAACATCATTTTATTACGCTTTATTTTTTTTCCTTTTTTTACTCTTTGTTACACGCCAATTGAATCCATTTTAAGGTAAAGGAAACAAAAAAAATTAAATATAATAAATACTTTTTGTTAATTATTAACCCACACTACAAATATTAATTCATTCTGAATTTCTTTCTTTTAACAACCGAGAATTCTTCAATTCTTCTCCTCATTATCATTATTATTATTCTTATTCCTATTCTATTCTTCTCCTTCTGATCATATTCATTCTCTTACTTCTCTTCCATTTTGCTCTTTCTTTAGGTCTTCCTCTTCTTTATCTCCTCTTCCTGTCTTTTTCTTTTCTTCTCTTTCTTCTCCATCTCCTAATCCTTTCCTTCTAAACTCCTCTTTATTATTCTCATCCTTTTTTGCTTTTCTTCTCCTGCTCTTCAATCTTTTATTCTCTTCCTCCTATTTATTATCTGCTGCTTCTCCTCCTCCTCCTCATCTTCTTCTCTCTCCTACTCTTCCTATTCTTCTTTTTCTTATCTTCATACTTTTCTTAAATTTCTTCTACCGCTCCTCTTTTTCTTTTTCACTTCCTTCTTCTCTTCTTCTTCCTCTCCTCATCTTTACCTTCCTTCTCTTATTCTCGGCGGTAAGTGGAACGCACTTCCAGTGGAAGTTGTCAACAGTGAATCTGTTGACCAGTTCAAGTCAAGAGTAGACAAAGTCTTGAAAAGTGGCCGTTTAGGGACGCAAAACAATTGAGCAGCCTTGTGCCCGCTCGATTGCTAGTCCAAAGTTACCCTCTTTGAATGGACCGTAAGGTCTCCTAGTGTACTTTCTTTCCTTGTAACTCCTCATGCGTTTTTCTCATATTTAACCCCTCCCCAAATTCCCGTTCTTAAAATATATTGTTAGATCCAAAAGGAGCGGCTTCTTCCCTCCTCATTTTGCTCTACCCGTTTTTAGGTGCAAGTGGATATTTCCTCCTGATAAAGATTAAAATTTAGAAATAATTTCGATAAAAATTCAAATATACTCCAAAATAAAATAAAAAAGCAGCCATGGTTAAATTTTTCTAA
This sequence comes from Ceratothoa steindachneri, assembly GCA_963969495.1. Classification (NCBI taxonomy): domain Eukaryota; kingdom Metazoa; phylum Arthropoda; class Malacostraca; order Isopoda; family Cymothoidae; genus Ceratothoa; species Ceratothoa steindachneri. The sequence continues at coordinate 55,406,451 of OZ018337.1, forward strand.
AACTAAACTTCACCAATTATAATAATAATATCTTGATTTTGTAAAACTGCAAAAACATTCCGGGTCATTCATTAACTAAGCGAAAAATCATTTTACCATTTATTCACTTCTTTCCGAAAAATCCCGTTCTAAAATATAGTTATGGAGAAGGAGGAGGAAAAATAGATCGGCAGCCATCTTGTCATCGATAACTTATTTGGGAGGTTTAGGGAGGTTAATTATTTTCTTGTTTTTTTTTTAGGTTATGGTAATTTTTATGGGGACGGAGGGTTTTTTTTCTATTTCCCCGCACCCCCCGTAAAGGATTAAAATAAGAAGCCTATTCTTGTAACACGGCGTAGCATAGCCTATAGTCTAAAACAGACCTGGGCAACCTTTGGCACGCCAACGACTTCTACCGGCACGCGAAGTCAAATGCTTAACTTAAGAAAACTAAATAAATGTATCTCCAATTTATTTCATATAGCAACTGCATTGTGTACAACCTGTTATAAATTATGTTATCAGTGAGGCAGCAGCAGAAGTCTCATTGATGGTAAATAAATGAAAAGGTCCACAATTTTTCTTTCTCTAGTTTGGATTTGTTGTTTTCTGCTTGAAATGATAAAGATTCAATTCTGTTTAATATAATATGTATATTTTTAGGTAAAATGACTATCTTTTCCTTGTAATTTTTATGCATCATAAAAGGTTGGGAATGAATAAAAATAACATCTTTAATTTTATATCCTTTCATTGGGTTTTAGTCAAGTATTGGCACGTGAGAAAATTTTGCAGCAAAGATTTGGCCAATTTTGGCACACCCACTTAAAAAGGTTGCCCACCCCTGGTCTAAAATGTCTGCTCTCTGTAATAGTTGTGAAATTACCGTTCTTGCATTTTCCCGTGAATATTATGATCGTTTGATTTTTGTCAAATACATTGCCTAATCCAGAAAGAGCATGTTTGTGAACGAGGCGGGAATTAGGATGAATTAGATTTAACTAGAAGGATTTGGAGATCCCAGTTAGATTTGAGGTTTCGACCCCCCCCCCCCCCCTTCCAAAAAAAAGAGAAAATACTCACAGAGGTTCTTCTGGAAGAGGCAATTATGCCTGTGGCTCCAGGAATTTGAAATCAGAGTTATCCTTCTCTTAGGTGGACTGCCTGTCGTCATAGCTACGAGCTCACGGAGGTAGCCCTCTAGTAAATAATGTCAGCTTAAAAAGAATTCGGACGGAGATTCGAACTGCTGACCCAACGAATGCAGGGCAAGAGCGCTATCTTTGAATCGGTGCAATGAAACATTTTTTTCACTATACTTATGACGTCATAGCAGCGTCAAGTAATAGATTTATGTATTGGAAAATAATATTGATAAGGCTTAATAACTCGAAAACTAGTTCTTTGCGCGCACCCCTCCCCCCCAAATAGCAAAAGACCCTTCAGATAGGCCTGTAGAATAGATTGAATACATTAAGAAAAAAAAGTTGGTTTTAATCTGTAGAATCACCATTCCATTCAATTATCAAACTTTAGTAAGGATCGCATTCACTTTGCTTCCTCTCTAAATTCTCTGAAATCGCACATTACACACTAAGATGAGAGTGTAAGTTATTTTATCCCTCACAAAATTACCTTCGTACGTAAATAAGATGAGTGTGTGCTCGCTATTGATGAGAGTATTGGGAAAATTAAATTTGATCAATTTCATGAGGTCTATCAAGTTAATTAATCCGTTGTAAGTCAGCAGTAATACATTATTCGCTTAATTATTCTGTCAATATGCCACAATCTCATTTCCATTTCGGAATTAAAAAAAAAAATATTTCTACTGCATATTATTCTTGTCATATTGTGTGCGTTTTACTGTTTGTTTGTATTTTCATTTCGTGCTTGTAGTGTTTTTGTTTAACTGTCCTATGTTAGGACCAGAAGGCACGTTACTTCTGAATACGTAGTGCAGCTTTCCTACCTTAACGATTTTTTTCTTTCTGCTAATACCTTTCCTATGTTACCATCACGAGTCCTCAGTTATCCCGAGTTAATCTATTTACTCAAAATTTGATAATTTCGGATTTTACTCCCTTCAAAGTTATTGACATTTAAATTCAGATTTATTTAATTTAACTTTTACTTTTCCGAGGTAGAGGAAATAATCGAATGTCGCCGTTTTTAAGCCCCGCTGGCTTCAAACGCTTTCTAGTTATTTGCTCCGCCGATGGCATCATGTTGACCCAAGGCCACATGGTCCATCAGAGGTGGGAATTAGCTAGTTTGACTGGTAGAGAGACGAATGTGACCCGTTTCTCGGACGGGCCCTTCTGTTTTTGAACTATCTTAATCAGCTCTTATGGAGTCCCCTTATTTACATATCGGGGAAAAAAAGGACAATTTTGTCTTTATAAATGAACATCTTCACTCTCGATCGAAAACGGGTTTGTCTCATTCTTAAAAAATACACACTCGCTATTCTTTTATCATTAAATAAGTTCTTTGAAGCTTCATTTATCCTAAAGTTCGTATTAATCGAAACTTAAAGTGTGGAGTCTTTAAATACGTGTATAAGCTTTTTCTTTTCGCTATAAAAACTCGAAGTTAATGAAGCTCTGCAGGAAAATAATTAATCTTACCTGACATTCCTTCGTTTCCATAAGTCTCCCTGATGATTCCTAATGATTTCTAAAGCTCACTTTATCTCTCTACGCTGCGCAGTCTAATTAGAAAATTTGTTTTCCTTCGTCGTGTCTCCTTACTCGCCGGAAAGCAAGCGGAATTTTAAAGCCTCCTTACTTTGCCTAGTCGCTTATTTCCGAAGCAAAGCGACACATATGGCCGAGAGATTAGATCCCGCTAGAAAGGAAATTTAGAATGTTGGCTTCGAGGGAAAAATGGTTGGAAGCAGTGGTTTGCAAACGGGGAAAACTTTTAGGAAGCGGAACGGGCGGACATTTAAAGGAGAACAAGATGAAGAGCTTGGATCCCAGGGGAAGGTTTAGTCCGTGCTTTATTTTTCGTCCCTGCGTACTAAAATTCCATATGTATGCCCTATTTCTCTTATTTGCCAGGTAGCGGATAGATTCCGGCCGACTTCGGCTTATTATAGAGGAACGGGGGACTCGAATCCAGGTGTATTTGGGGGAGTGATGGGATTTATTCGCTCGGTATAGGTATTTCAGATTGACGGTGGTATATTTTAGCGGTTATTTTTTGATCAGCTCGCTCCATTCTTTCCTCATTAACGGCCATTTTCGGGTTTTTGACTGAAGCCCCCTCGGGCGTAAAGGCACCCGATCTGTTGTGGCGAACTTTGTTTTTTTTTTGTTTTATTATTATTATTATTCGGAAGAGAAAGGAATTTGGTGTCGCAAATGGTGACATTTTCCTCAGTGGAGAATGAACGAATGAAAAAGAAAACTACCCCCCAAAAAGGACAGGAATATAACATTGATGTAACCTAAAACCTGATTGACTGGGGGGACCTGGACGAGCGGGGTCTCTGCCGCTTGTCCCTCGTACTCGGACTAGCGGACTATCTGACTTTTAGGTAGAGGGGAGGGGGGGGGGGGTTGGCCTCCTCCATTTTATTTGACTTTGTTGTAGGTAGCATGTTCCTGCGCCTGGGGAAAGCCCCCCCCCCCCCGACGCCAGAACGTGCTTCCTTCTTGTTGCTTTTTTGCTTATCTAGTTTGTTTGTTATTTTTGTTAATCTAGCCTAGTATTAGGCTGTAGGGTGATTGAAGGGACTTATGCCCTAGTAGGCAGTCGCCAGATGGACTTAATATATATATATATATATATATATATATATATATATATATATATATATATATATATATATATATATATATATATCATCTTCGTTTTTCACCCTCTTGGTTCCGCTTCTGCAGGGTTGGATGGTCGCATGACTCTTCTCCACCGACTTCGGTCCTGAGCATCTTCCTCTGTAAGCCCCCCCCCATCCCATATCTTGCACAACACGGTCCCTCCCTGTTTTCCTGGGTCTTCCTGGTGGCCTTACACTTGCATATGCATAGCCTCCCTCGAGTAGCCATCTTCCTCTGATCTTTCCACGTGACCAAACCATCTGAATCTCCTCAGTCGCAGCTCAGACTCCAGCTGTCCGCCACCTCAGAGCTCCGATGCGATCCTGCCACTTCACGCCACTCCTATATCTCAGCATACGTCGATCACACCCTCTCAATACTCATCAATCTTTCTGTTAAAGGACCAATTCTCAGCACCGCACACATTCTGCTTATACCAAGCTTCTCTTCTTCAAAGGAATGCCTCGGTTCACCAGTAATCCTGACACCTCTCTCCACTTATTCAGGGCATTGGCTATTCTTGCGCCAACAGCTCTTTCCATATATATATATATGAAGTTGAAAACCAAGGACGCTCTTGATAAAAGCATTCTTATTTGTCGGCACTAAGAAACTAAGATAGTAAAGGGTTAAAATAAAGATGTTTTTATCAATAGCGTGCTTAGTTTTCACCTTCCTATTGAAACTCCGATTTGGAAGCTCACAGTTTCCCCACGCACACACACGCACATACAAACACACACACACACACACACACATATATATATATATATATATATATATATATATATATATATATATATATATATATATATATATATATATATATATATATATATATATATATAAACAAACTCCGTGTTGATGGATTCGTTGAACTAAATATAGCTGTTCTGAAATTATAATGATACAATAATAAATTAATAAAAAAACATCAAGGTTAAAATGAAAAAGAGCATAATCTCGCTCGTCTCTAACCTTTTGGAGGAGACTGGCCTCCCCCTATATTATCTCACTCTCTTTGGTGTTGGTCACGTGCTCCTACGCCTGGGGGATGCCCGCCTCCCCCGACTTTGCAGCGTGCTTCCTCCTCGCTTTTTGGCTTGTTTTTGTTTGTTTGTTTTTTATCTAGCTTATTATATAATTACGGCGACTTGTGCCCCTGTATGGAGTTGCCAAATGGGCTCTCTAAGAAAAATATCGCTCGTACAAAATAAAAATAAAATAAATGGACATAAAATAGTTGAATATTGATCACATCTGCCCAAAATGGATAAAAAGGACTACAATGAATGACTTTGGAATGAGGTTGCGCTTCTACCCTATTGGCAACGATGATGAGGTCAATGCTACTTTCCTGGGTCAGGTCAGAGTGAGAGAAAGAAAGGGGAGAGTAAAACTAACGGAGCTTGACGGCGAAGTTGACAGATGTCATACTGTCGAGGGTGCGTGTGTGAGAGAGAGTGTGTGTGTCTATGTTTTGAGGGAGAGAGAGAGTATGTGTGGGAGGGGGGAGAGTATGTGTGTGTGAGGAAGAAAAAGAGTGTGTGTGTGTGCGTGAGGGAGTGTGAGAGTCAGGAAATAAATGCCTTCCCATCCAAGCATTGGTTGCCTGCAACGGCAGATTAACGAACCCACCGCATGATGCGAGGCCCACAGGAAAAGGGGAGGGGCCTTAAAACTATGAAGCGAAAACCAACGATGGAATCTCGGTCCTAAATTTCGACGCAGAGATCTAAAAATGTGTCGAGAGAGAGAACCGCATATCCACTCGCGGTTGTTGAGCCCGATAGGAGACAATCTTGCAAATGTCAACTGCATGTGTTTTTCCACGTTACACCAGACATCCACTTCCCAGGGTGCCAGAGTCGAATCGAGGAAAGTAGCTAGTCCATCTATTCCGCCGGTGAAGCGGCTGAACGTATGGAGACTGCTGTCGAAAGGGGGGGGGGGGGTATGATAGGGAGCTTCGTCGAACTTGCTCCTTTGGGGTCTATGCCGAGGGGGGATGGGAAGGGATTTGCCGCTCAGGTAGACTAGAGCCTAAACCCAACAAGACGCCGTCGTCCGAGTGACGAGGGTTTAGCTGATATGTGGGGGAACACTTTTACTTATTGTTGGAAACATGATTAAATAGAGCATTTCTGCCTGGGAAGGGATAGATGGCCTGTCTACGATGCGGTTGTGTCCTCAGCAATCATTTTTTGTTTGTGTAGATATGCGTGAGTTATCCCAATTTGGTGTGAGCTAATGAATTACGCTCCTACGAGAGGTAAAAGAAGGAACCTGAATGCCTTTGAGGGGCCGCGACGGCTTCAGGTTGCTTTCTGTCGTCTCCGAATTGGACACACTCGCGGGACGCACCGCCATGTGATGGAGCGCTCGCCTGCGCCCTACTGAGAAGACTGCGTGGGCCCCCAGACTGTTCGGCACATCACATGGATGAGCTTCGCGCACGTTACCTGTCTCGGTTCCGGGACGAGCGGTGTCGCTACCACTTAGTACGAGCACACAAGACTTGTGGACTATGACTTTTTGGAGGAGGCTGGCCCCCCTATTTTATTTGACTGGTGATGGTCGCATGATCCTGTGCCGGGAAGAGGCGGTCCGCCAGCGTGCTTCCTTCTCCTTGCGTTTTGTTGTTTGTTTGTTTTGTGTTTTTTGTGTCCTTTTGCACTTTTTTTAGTAGACAGCCGCCAGATTAACGCTGGAAAAAATCTCTTGAGTGAGGGGAGGGGGTAGTCAAGAGACAGCGGATAGACCCCAACCCCCATCATCATCCAGGGAGTTATGGCCCCCTGCTAGCAACAGTATGTCACACTTATCTAAATATATATAATTTGGCCAGTCCGCCCCTCAGATCATACTCATGGACCTAAAACCCTGGTTGTTTTAGTTCTGCCCTTGAGATATGCGGTGAACTTCCCCTGACTTAACTCCCTTTCATTCCTAGGGGTGGGTGGAGGGGCTACCCCCAATTTCAGACCCGTTTATGTTTATATTCTTAAAGCCATACCTGTATTCTGCCATTCAAAAAATTATGTAATAATATAGAATATATACAAAATAGTTTTTTTTTAAACCGTTGTGATCGAATGTATCTTATATGATACATGTTTAAAATGTAGGTAAATCCTCAAAATAATGATCAAATTCAGTATTATACCTTATCTGACGTCCAAAAAACTACAATTCATAATTTTCTGATGTGCGGAAAAAATATTCGGATCTGAGAGAGTTATTGCTCACTCTTTTAAGAGACGCTGTTGTTTATTATCAATTTTCTGTACGATACACATCATTAATGACCAATGGTGTGTAAGGTCAACATTATTAATCATCAATGCCCTTTTCTCAGACTACTCAGATGGAGGAATTCAGGTTAGCTCCCTCGTCCCCACGAAATATTTATCTTGGATCCGCCACTGTCGGTGGCCAGACGTCTCCCTAATTATAATAATGGCTGGGAAATGAGAATCGCATTGATTGTCCTCGGAAAGCGATGGTCAAAGGGAAACGTCCCAAATCTGCAGGGAAGATTGGATGCTGTGTCCAGGGTCTCCCCTATCGCCTTCAAAGGCGGCTATAGGAGTCCGAGACCGATGAATTATTAACGTAGACATCTGCCCCTCCCCCTTACCACCATCACTTTACACTTCGTTTCACTAAGTTAAATTTGAATGAAATGTGCATGTGCAAATATAAGGATGTGATTGTTTGTCTTGTTTTTTTTTCTATAAAATCCATTAGGGTAAAGTTCCTGAAATAAGAAATGGGAACTGTAAACAGAATAGGGATCTCGAAGAAAAATAATGCGAAGAGGAACAGTTTGGAAGAAAGCAAGCTTGAGCAGTGGCAATACCAGCAGTAGGCTATTTCATTCAATCTATCAATAGACCGACCGGGGTCGTAATATTGCCGTGGCCCGAGCCTAGGTCGGAGTCACTAATATTTGACGGGTCCGGGGCCGGAGCTGAAGTCACTAATATTTGGCCAGGCCCGGGGGCCCGGTCGGTCTATACATCTCTCTCTCCCTCCACGCTTGTATTGTCATCTGAGGGACAATGCTCTTAATGGTTACATCATATGTTCTTTTCCTATTAAAAAATAGAGGCTATCCATTGGTTTCTTTTTTTCTGCCTACCCAATATATTCTTCGTGTGAGTTGGTTGCTGACTTACAGAAGCTGTTCTACATCTATACTAACAAACATTTACAGTGGCCGTTCTGCATCTAAACTAACAAACGTTTATAGAGGCTGTTCTCCATCTACCCTAACAAACATTTAGAGGGGTCGTTCTGCATCTACACGAACAAAGCATTTACAGAGGCTATGCTGCATCTACACCAACAACCATTTACAGTGGCTGTTCTGCATCTACACCAACTAACATTTACAAAGGCTCTTCTGCATCTACACCAACAAACCTTTTATAGAGGCTCTTCTGCATCTACACTACACAAAAGTGTACAGTGGCTGTTCTGCATCTACACTAACAAATATTTATAGTGGCTGTTCTGCATCTCCCCCCCAAAACATTCACAGATACTGTTCTGCATCTACACTAATAAACATTTACAGAGGCTGTTCTCCAACTACATCAACAAACATTTAAAGGGGTCGTTCTGGATCTACACGAACAAACCATTTACAGAGGCTATGCTGCATCTACACCAACAATCATTTACAGTGGCTGTTCTGCATCTGCACCAACAAACCATTTACAGTGGCTGTTCTGCATCTATACCAAACCATTTACAAAGGTTGTTCTGTATCTACACCAACAAACCATTTACAGAGGCTCTTCTGCATTTACACCAACAAACCTTTTGCAGAGGCTCTTCTGCATCTACACCAACAAACCTTTTACAGAGGCTCTTCTGCATCTGCACCAACAAAACATTTACAGAGGCTCTTCTGCATTTACACCAACAAACATTTACAGAGGCTCTTCTGCATCTACACCAACAAACCATTTCAGAGGCTCTTCTGCATCTACAACAAACCATTTACACAGGCTGTTTTGCATTTACACCAACTAACATTTACAGAGACTGTTCTGCAACTACATCAAAAACATGTACAGAGGCTGTTCTGCATTTATGTATACCAACAAACACATATGCTGTTCTGCATCAACACTAACAAACATTTAGCCCCACTGACGACTGGTCGGTCCGATAAATATAATTGGTCTTTTTTTTCTATTGTCATGAGTACTCTTATGGTATTTTCGATGGATTGGTCCTTACCACAAGGGCTACTACGACTTAGCTGATTGAAAACACCTCCTCCAATTACAGCGAAGTGAAGCAGCATCGAGGGTGGTAAATCGCCGGAAGGAGTTCCCCCTTTGGTCGCCTTCATAGTTGCTGCCATACGCTTAGATAAACGTAGTTCGGAACCCTCATTAATCAGTAGGTCCCCTACTTATAAATAAAAGGCATCTTTAATGACCAAATCGCTAATTTCCTTTTACCGTAGACCAGTCCGAAATTCAAGGTAGGGGTTTCGACATATCTTATTACAGAGTAGAAATAAATATCCTCCCCCCTTCCCTGCAGCTACCCGGTCACTCAATGGCTTCACCACCTCGCTCTGAACACCGATATAGCCGTCGGTATTCGCCTGAGGACCTCAGGGGAAAAGTGGGGTTGCATGACGCCACCTTCACTGCTGACGATACTAAAGATGATGATTGTTGCTGTAAATTTATGAGTACTCTGAATGACTCAGGGCACGTTCTTGGGCGCGAGAGTGTGCCAGCTGTTGTTCTGGTAGTTGATCTTGTGGTCTTGGTAGAAATTCTTCTCGTCGGAGAAGAACCACAATATCTCGCTCCAACGGGTGTTTCAACTTGTTGATCAGCTTATTCTTGTGCCTGAGTCACTTTTCTCTCTTGCAACGACATGCATCGACTTTCTGGGATCATTTTGATCTACTGGATTTCAGCGACAAATTTAACCGGTGCTCTCATATGTCAGATGGTCGACCAGCGGGGTTTCTCTCTGCTGTCGCCTGGTAGTCGAATCCTGAATCCTCTAGCTCCTCTCTGCCCTTTTCCAGCATCCTTCTGTTGAAATTGAGGAAGTCTGAATTCTCCTTGTTTGTTCTTCCGGCGCGGATTCCAAGGAGAACTCTATGCCTCTTCCACAAATTGGGGGGGGGGGGGGTCAAACTTTAGTACAGTCCCCACCCTATATATATATATATATATATATATATATATATATATATATATATATATATATATATATAGCACAGGTATAGGTAATAAGAAATCTACTTTTAGGAGAGCTCCCTTAGTGTTTCGAAATGCAATTCAAAATAATTAAAGGTTAATAACTTGAATAAGACTTTTCTCACAGCGAATCATTTCGGTTCCTCCGAAGTAACACATACCCCCCCGCCCCCCTTCTCCATATTTCATCAAAATTTACATATTTTTATATGCATATCTTGATGGCAAGGAACGACTTGTACCTATCAGGAAAATTGGTTTTCCAAAACACTTTTGTGTATATATATATATATATATATATATATATATATATATATATATATATATATATATATATATATATATATATATATACAGTGGGACGCATAAGTTTACAACACACAGTTAGAAATGCAAATTTACATGCTTTTTGTTAACGCAGGTTAATGAAATTTACAACGCCCCTGGATCTTTATGTAATAAACACAATTTAATGATCAGAAAAGCAAAATGCTGAACAGGAAAAACTTTATGCCTACAATAGTGAAATTTGACAATAAAAAGTTTACAACACATTAATATAAACATAGTTTAGTATTTGGTTCCATAACCCTTTTGGTCATTTATAGCATGTATGCGCTTTGAGTAGTCTCCTACGATCTCTCTACAGATTCTTGGGCTGGTTTTGTTCAATTCCTACAAACATTTACTACAAATCATATATTTACGCGGATCTTATTTTTGAACTCTGAGTTCCAATTCCTTCCACATATTTTCAATGGGATTCAGATCAGGGGATTGACTTGGCCATTCCAAAATATTAATTCTACCTGAATTCAACCAATTCTTAATTTGTTTTCTTGTATGTTGGGGGTCATTGACTTGTTGAAATGTCCATCCTGGCTTCAAGTTAAGATAGCCAACGCTAGATTACAAATTTATTTCCAAAATAACCCTGTACATTTCGCCGTTTATTTTTCCATCCACTTCCTCCATTCTTTTAAACCCTGATGAGTAAAAACAACCTCATACCATGATTGATCCACCACCGAATTTGACAGTAGGGATCGTATTCTTGGGCGCTTAAGTTACACACTGTTTTCTTCAAACTCTGCTGATTGAATTTCGACCAAAATGTTCAATTTCATTTCATCTGACCAAAAGATTTGTACGAGAAAAGAGGTCGTGATGACAGCGTTCTACTTATTGCATCCTTGTTAACTTCATCTCAACTTATTTCTAGATCTTCCTCCAGTTCTTAAACTATTCTTTGGTGGAAATCTTCTTAAAATCTTTACGGACTTCTTAAAGAATAGATCTCAGTGTGTAATTGTTGATGGTATCTTTTCTGCTTTAGTGCCTGTTGTTTCTGGTGTTCCATAGGGCAGTGTCCTTGGTCCTTTGTTTTTTATTATTTTTACTTCTGATATGGGCACTCATCTTAAAAATAACCTTGTATCTTATGCCGATGATACTACACTTTACTCCTCTGTTAACTCTCCTAGTAACGGAGGTGAAGTTGTTGCGTCCTTGAACCGAGATTTGGCGCTGAGGATCACACTTATTGCTAGCAAAACGTATTCTATTACTATCAGCAGATCCCATATATTGGATCGACCTTGTTTCTGTTTGCATATTTCTGGTGAACAGGTTGAGGAAGTTTCTAGTTTGCGTTTGTTGGGGGTATTTTTTTACTTTAAGCTGACTTTTGAGAAGCACATCCGTCTCTTAACTTCCTCAATTGTCCGGAAGACGTTACTTCGAAAATGCTTGAAAACCTTTGGTCGTGACTCCACAGTATTAAAATCTCTGTATACTTTCATCTTGACTCATTTTGAGGGGTGTGCTGCTGTTTGGATGTCTGCGGCCAACTCCCATTTAACATTGCTATATCCTTTAATCTTGACTGATTTTTTTTTTCATATTTTCGCATGGTGAAGATGTTGACGATAAGATTATCTTGTATGGAATGAAACAATAGTTTTACACAATAACGAAAGAAACCTCGCATTTAGTTTAGAATATCCTAGATATTCGGGAACAAATGAGGATTAGTTTTTGATGAGTCATTTTGCAGATGGGACCTATTTGTATGTATTTATATGAATGTGTTGTAAACCTTTGCGTTGTCACATTTGACTATTGTCCTTATAAAGTTTTTCCTGTTCATCATTTTGTTTTTTCTGATTGCTACATTGTATTTATTACCTTAAGTTCCACGTGAGTTGTAAATCTCATTAACCTGTGTTAACTAAAAGTATGTTAATTTGTATTTCTAACAGTGTGTTGTAAACTTTTTAGGCCCACTGTATATGTATACATCCAGTCTTGGCCAAGAGTATGAGGCCACCCCCTCAATTCTTTAATTAGACCTCAGAATATTAATAAAACACATGTATATGGTTGCTGTATGGTATATTTTAGAATATGCACTTGATCTAATACCTAGTTGACCCCCCTCAGCTTTAATTACTGCTGCAATACGCCTAGGCATCGAGCCAACCAATTTCTTGCCAACGTCAGGTGTAATTTTAGCCCATTCTTCGTGCAATTTCTGGTACAAATCATCTTTATTTTTGACTGTCATGCTCCTAATAGCTTTTGCAAGGACTCCCCATAGATTTTTAATGGGGAATAATGCCCTGTGTTTTAAACCAATTGTGAGTATTCTTGGTTTTATGACACGGGGGTATTATCCTGTTGAAATATATCATTAGCTTTTGACACGCCTGGATGTAATTTAGCAATTGATGGCTCTAAACATCCGGTAACATGGAAACATATGTAGCCGAATTCATTCTGCCTTTGCATAAAAACATCTCTCCGGTCCCTGTGGCAGACATGCAAACCATGACGAACCTGCCTCTATGTTTTACTGTTGGGACGAAACATTCAGGCTGGAAAGCTTCGCCAACTCTTCCACGGACGAAAGTCGCTCCGGTTGTGCCGAAATCCTGAGGCAAATAACATGAAATATAATAATATACATTATTATTTATATACTCATAATTTTCGGCTTCAACACAAATATTATGAGCTAATATGTTAGTTCCAACCTTATAATATGTTACCTCATAGTTACTTTCATCAGACCATACGACTTTTGACCACTGCCTAGTATTCCATTTGGAATGATTTTTTGCCCATTGAAGACGTTTCTTCTTGTTTGTATCAGAAATCCATGGCTTTGTCCTTGCTTTGCAGCCTTTGAAGCCATACTCATAAGCCTCCTCCTTACAGTTCTAGTCGCTATTCGTGAGGTATTTGCCTCATTGAAGTCGGCACATAGCTCCGAAGATGTTTTTCTCCTATTTTTAAGAGACTAACTGATGAAATATCTGTCATCACGAGGAAATGTGACCATTTGCCTGCCAGTTCTTGGTTTTGATTTGACACCTTTAGTCTCCGTGAAACGCCCGAGAGTCGTTTGGACTGCCCACCGAGAACATCCATCTTCTGAGCTATTTCTCTTTGTGACATCCTATTTTGATGGTTATTTACAATTTGTCCTCGCTTAACTTCACACAACAAAATTTCTGGGCATCTTAGTGATTATTAACTATAATTACTACATAGTATGACACAAACCTGTAAAAAAAATATATATATAATTTTTTGAAATATATGGGTTATGCATATTTATGACTAAATAACAGAAAATGCTAAAAATAAAAAAAAGTTAGAATATTATGATATATGGTGGTGTTAATGCAAATATAATATTAGCATACGCCCATAGTGATGTAAGAGCACAATGCGTAGTTTAAAGACAAAAATAAAGGGTGGCTTCATACTTTTGGCCAAGGATCTACTTATATATATATGAACAGGACTGCTTTTGAAGAGAGCCGAGTTTGAATAGCTTTGTAGCATTGCTCCCTTTCCAGTTTTTCTCTCTTCCTTTGGCCAAAGTCCTTTGCAGCGAGTCTGGTTGTAAAACTAACAGACTCACCTTTCCACACAGGTTGAGAGAAATTAATTCTTTGCAACGAGTCTTTAATTACAAAGGATGATTATTCCCACGTTATAAATAATTTAATATTTTCGACCTGACAATTCTACCAGTTTTTTTTTTTGCTTCGGGCGTGCTGGTACGCGTGTATAGTTGACCATTTTAATGACGAAGCGGTAGTTAGTAATGAATGAATGTAAAGAAGTCTAACTTAAAGTTCCAAGTTTATTTAAAGGACATAAAAAGTACAAGGATGAAATAAAGTCCAGTGTTGGAAAGAGGAAGAGGTGTAGAGGAGATAAAACGGAGTTAGGAAGGATGGAATAAAGTTTCTAGGCGAGTGAATATTCGTTTTTAACACATCATTGCATTTATATTGCAAATGCATATAATCAAAAGGGCATTATTATTATTATTTGAACATTTTGTACCAGACGATTATGCTATGTTAAATTTACTCTTGTATTTTTATTTGCGGTTTATATTCTTCCTCACTTTTGCTAATTAATTTCCATTCCTATTACTCTTTATATGTAGGCTTTTAATTATTATTGCTATGTGTATTTAGATTATCGACATTTCATTTTTTTTTTTTTTTCTTTTCTTGCAGTGTTTCCCTATGGGACCACTCTTGGTCTTGTAGGCTTGTCCTTTCCATTGGAAACTTCTGTATTTGTATAATAATAATAACTCATTCCATTCAATTATTTTAATAATTATAACATCTTTACTATTCATTACTGAGTGGTATTAGTGTACATTGTACACTTTTATTAATATTTGTGAAATTTCAATTTATAGCGAATAATATTTAGATTTTATTCATTTCACTTAGTTTAGTTTATTTTAACTCAACACTTTTAATATATTGTTTTAACACTTTTAATATGGATTACTGATTTGGAAGGTCGTGTTTTTATTCAATTGAATTAATCGAAACTTCAACTTATCCCCGCGTATTTATATTTACATTGCTCACTGTACGTTTCTGGTGTTCAGTTATTTCCAAAGTCTTCTGCCCTCTCTTAATTCCTTTGAAGGTGTCCCGGGTGATGTCTGGCACCACAATCGCATCCTCCAGAATGAGTTTTTCCACTTCCTCTTGACAATATGTACCCTTGTATGGACACTTGTATTCTTCTTAGTTTGATCCGAATGTTAGTTTGTCGTGATTCTTGTCTTCGGGGGAAGCTGTGCATTGGGGAGGCGAAGAGTTTGAGGTTCATATCGTCACTGTCGGTCAGATGGCCTTTGCTTAGGATTTCAGTGCCCACCGTTACTGGCAATTGCTTTTTTTTATGAACCTTGTTCTTTGTTCCCTCATTCTCATTCTATTCTTTTTCTTCTGTTATCTGTCGTTGTCCTTTATTTCCGAGGATTTGGTCGGTGATTTACTCGTCTGGCCGCTGGGCTCATGCTGTTTTTCTTCCCCTTCTTCAATTACATCCTCCTATTCGGGAGGATGGGGGGGTCCTGTCTCGTCGTCAATCAGGGGGATTTTTAAGAGGTTATCTGAGGAGGATTTGAGGGAAACCAGAGTTTGTTTTTATATCCTTTGTTTAGTATTTCGTTGAATGTTCACGGTTGGCCATTTGTGCGTAAAATATTAGTAGCATAATTTCCTTGTTCTCCTTTGCTATCATTAGCTTGGGAGTGTAAATCATCGATGTCTGTTGGACTGAATTCGCCGCTGCTTCCGCGTACATGTTCTTTCTTTCATGTTGATTCTCTTTTTAGCGCGTTCCTGCCAATAGGACATTTCATGGTCAAGGCCTTGTGGTTCCCTCCGCAGTTAACGCGCCTTTGGCTCCTGCTTGGACAATTTTGCCATTTGTGTCTAACGCAAGCGCAGTTCGATCACATCATTTTCCTCGTCGGACATTCATTGGTGGAATGGCTGGATCTCTACCACTTAGCACATATAACAAATGTCAACAGGAATAAATTCATCGCCTTCAATTTGGTCCGGTGATACTCTCTGGTAGAATCCTCCAAATCTTTGGGGTTTTGCTATTTTGGCCATGTCGGTCTCTGCGAACATGATTTTCACTATGTTGCGGTTCTTCCTGATTTTCTCCTCCACCTTCGTAATTTTTGCCCAAGATTGTTTTTTTTCTCAATTTCTTCCTTAATTTTCTTTGGGGTGTTCTCTGAGAAAACCGGACCCATTCCCTGAAGAATACTAGCGTTGTACTAGTATTTCGTGAGGGGTATTTACTTCCAATCCGATTTTCCCTAAGGCCTCCTTTGCCGGAGGAAATGTTCAGAAGCCTTATTAAAGCCGCGTTGAGGGTTCCGTTATCTGTTTTCAGAACAGTTGTTATGTTCGGTTTGGTTAGCCCCGTATGGTACCCTCTTGATTTCGTGTGGAATCATCCCCCCGTTAGCAAAATCATAAGGGGTGCTCCGTGGTGATTGGGTTTGGGTGAACCTGGGGACTGGGGCAGTGGGGTGTGTCTCTCTGCCACAAACACTGGTTACGCTGAGAACTCTTGCGAACTTACTATCTGCTTGCCACCTTCACCGCGCGAGTAAGAAAACATTAAATATTATGGTGATCCAAATTCACTCGTGATGTGGTTATTGTGTCTAATTTACAAAAGCTAAGTTTGTTCCGTATATACCGAAACCAGGAGGCGGAGTCAGAATTATTCCAATGGATTAATGGGCGGGACTTAGTGATATCATGAGGTGAGAATGAGATATGTTGTGGATGAGCTTCCGACGAAATGTTTTGTTGTTGTTGTTGCTCTGTGTATGTCTACTTTTTGGCATTTATGGAAACAGTTGTATGAAGCACTTACTGTGTTGGTATGGTTTTCAATTAGGCATAGTTCGCAGGAGGGATCTGTCTCAGGTCTGTTTTCTCTGGAGTTACGGGGATTTCCTCAGCGTAGCAATAAAGAAAGATTAGCGATCTTCATCCCAGAGGACGCGTGGCCTCCTCTGGGATGAAGATCGCTAATTTTAAGTATTTTGTAACTTTATTTAGTTTAATTTCGAAATAAATTAAAAAAATATATATTTATCTATGAAATAGATTAGTCCCGTCAACTTTCACTAGACTACTGGATAAGGCGTTGGACTTGAACACCTCGGTAGCGGATTTAATCCCTACGAGAACAAATTTCAGCTTACGTATGGAGCTAGTCTCCTATTAACGCCGTGCTGTATCTGAAAGGTAGGCGCAGAGAAATTTTACGCGCGTCATCACACACACACAACCAATCACAGCACCACTACACCCCCTCTCTTCACACACATGCATAACACTTTTGTCTCCCCCCCGATAGGGGTTTCATTATCCGCATACCCCTCACGAGGAACTGGCATTTTCCTGCTTACTGATTTGTGGCAAAGGAAAGTAGTGTGACCCCCAATGATGCGATGACTGGCCCCTGGTGCCGCATGGGCTTGCCAGCAATTGTAATTGTGATCTTTATGTGAATTTTACAATCCGGTCGATGGAGCTCGTTCCTGATTTAAAATCGACGGGTGGCGCAATTTAAAACCAGCGAGGAGAAGTCAAATGTAAATTTATCTCCACTTGAGACAAAAAATATATATAAAAAGTAGAGAATGTGGGGAGGTAAAAACGTAAAATAATGACATAAAAAAATCACGACATGGAACAGATATGATGACCTAGAGAGAGATGGGGAGAGAGTGTGTGTGTGTAACCACGAATGAACAGAATGAAAGTAAAGAACTAATAAATAAATAAATAAATAACGATTTCATTTAAAACCAAGATTTTTCGACGAGGATCCGAGTAAAGGCGGCAAAGGATTAAAATTAGGAAAGGATCCGATGACAGAACATTGCGCAACATTTCTCTTGACAAATGCCAATTGATTTTATGATTTTTTTTTAACAAAACAAGCAATGTTTTATCATTCTCTTAGTTCTACAAAAGGGAACTCCAATATTCGTATACTTACAATCTTTAAATTAAACTGTAATGAGGCCACTGTGAAATGCGGTTAAAATGACAATGGTAAACATCCTCGACACTCCATCGGCTACGCCTGGGGGAAGGCTAATCAGCCACACCTACCAGGTGGCTGTATCAAATAAATCAACAATCTAACCACCCTACAAAAGAACCCTGATTATCTATTACTAGCATAGGTACTCGACCTTGCACGGGATAAAAGGTTTAGCGCAAATAAATACAGGTGAACATTGTTTGAAATTCTTATATCGTGGCAGAAAAATATCCTTATTTTCTGTACTGAACAGTAGTGGAATCCTGTGTCACTGATTCACTCTACTGTTCATTTTGCTTTAGGTTTGACGATGTGGTTCACTTGTGAGATAAAATAGAAACTGAGGATCTAGGTGAGAGAAGAAGGGGGAAATAGTTAGAGTATAGCATGAGAGTTATTATTATTATTATTATTATTATTAAGGGGAGGGGGTGTTAGTGTGTGTGAGAGTATAGAAAATTAAATTTGCCAGGATACTGGCTGATCTCTTTCCTCTGGTTTCTCTTTTTTATGCTCTTCTAATTGCTTTTATGATTGTTCTTTATTGGTTGCTTCGAAGTTTTTTTGTTCTTTTTCTTCTTTATTATTTATGTCAAAATCTTTTGTTGTTGGGGTTCCTTTCGGTAATACGTACTTCTAATTCGATTACAAATTCGGTATTATTACTGTTCATGTATGCTTTCCTTCCATATTTATGTTAGATTGTTATAAATTCCTTTAATTTATGCAGTTATGTCCTTGTTCTTTGTTTTCAGCCATTCATGCCTTTGTGATAGTCTTTGCTTGTCGATATATATTTCCGTATTGTATTGCTTTACTTCTCCATCCGTCGGTATTCAGGTGTAGTATTTTTAGTTTGGTTGTCTTGTTTTCTATTTTGTCTAAATTATCTTGTTTCTAATTATTTCTTTACTTTGGGGTTTTTCCACTTGCCGTTTGTTATTTTTTCGAAAGTATCTTTCTTGATAATTTTGATGTCGTTGAGGAAGATCCTTATTTTGTTTTCTTCTAGTAATTTTTGGATAATCCTTTCATTATGGTCTATCATGTAATTCCATTTGCAGGCACCTTTTTCGATACCTTTATTTATATCGTTCAATATAGTACATTTTGGGTAGGGGATTGGCCTCGTTTACGAAGACCTTAAGTTTAAAGTCTCTTGCTTCGTAACGACAGCCTTCCTCTCTCTCTCCGTTTCGCTTTCCGTGTCAGTTTTCTTGTCCCGTTCGGTTTAGTTCTTTTTTAATTGGGTGTTTTCTTCTTTTCTGATGGCTCTTCTTTCCCTCTTTTTTCATTCCCTGAAGTTTTTGTGTCTTTTTCCTCTTCATTAGGTTCGTGGGTTTCGATTGTATCCTCGTTTTCTTCTATCTTTGCTCCTATGTTCAGCATATCTTTTACCTGAAGGGTTTTGCCCGCCGTTACTCCGTATACTAGTGCCGAGGGGAAGTTCGGGGGAACCACATATTTCTAACCCCGTTTTTCTCAAGAAGATTGAGTGTTTCCGAGAAAGTCACCGGTTGTGCAATATTTTGGACGTGGGCGTACATAATACAGGCTAGAATGTCTAGGCCCGTTCCCTCGTTTACATTAATGTTGATCTTTGGTTCTTGGGTCTCCTTTATTTCTTTCACCGTAGCTTTTGCTTCGCTGGCGTAGGTTTGGTTTAGTTTAGAGTCTTTTTATTTCTTTTGTTCTTGCTTTTTCTTGTTTATGATTTATTTTCTTTTTGGACAGTTTACTGTCATAGTCTTGTGTGGACCCTGCCAATTCACACACCTTTTTGTAGTTTCCGTGCATTCTCTGAAGGTGTGATTAATGCCTCCTCATTCCGAGCATATTTTTTGTC
This sequence comes from Ceratothoa steindachneri, assembly GCA_963969495.1. Lineage (NCBI taxonomy): Eukaryota > Metazoa > Arthropoda > Malacostraca > Isopoda > Cymothoidae > Ceratothoa > Ceratothoa steindachneri. The sequence goes on from OZ018337.1 coordinate 55,426,268, forward strand.
CTTATTCGGGCAGTTTTTAGTTACGTGCTCTTCAATGGCGTAGCACTGGAAGCAAGTTTGTACATTAATGAATTTTTCTATCCTCTCGTTTTCGGGAGGAATTCTCATTCCAAAGGCTAAGATCCCGTTGGTGGTAGCCTTGTTCGCCATTTCCGCCGTGGCGTAGATAACTTTGAACACGTGCGTGTAGTGTCCGAATTTAATGACCTCTGTTAACTTCAGCTGCTGGTTTTCTCTTTCAATTTCTTCCTTCAGTTTCTTTTGTGTGGGTCCCCACATAGAGGTCTACCTTGCTGCAGACGAAGGAGCCCGTTGCCAGAAGTTGCGGGGGTAATTTCGGGGTTAGTCCAATTTTCTTCAGCGCCTTCAGTCCGTCAGATGCTACCAGGCGTTTTATGTCGTTCTGTTTGTGGCATAGAGCCACATATCCGTCGGGAACCTCTATTAGTTTGGTAGGGCGATCTTCAATTCGGTGTATAAGGCTATTATAAGTACACCTCTTTCGGGTTTTTGTGACCTCAACTCGACTCTCAAAGGAAGCATTCTGTACTCCATACTATTATCCATGTTGGTGTGATGTTTTAGACCCTCCCACTTCCTTTGGCCCCCGCCTTTACTAGTTTGGCTGTCAAGAATGAGTTGATGATGGATGAAATGGTGGACCCGGGCTGGCTCCTCTCGAGGGGTGAAATGTGATGGATTTTTTGTTGGTTAGTGTGGAATCAACCAGCGCTAACCGGGGGTGCCGCATCCTCGATGGAGTTAAAAACCGCGGTTGCATCCGACATACGCTGAGACGGTTGTATGTCCCTCAGCGATTCTGGTGGCCCCTCAGGGACAGAGTGATTTAGCTCCCCTTCGAAGGTTGCAACCCGGCCCATTATCCGTGGGCTCCTCTGATACGGGTATCTGGCAGCCGGCTATTCCTCAGACCTTCCTCCTCCCGTGCCCCCAATTATGCAATTGCAAGTGCACTGCATAATTGAGACGAGGTTGAAGTGACAGTGTCCACTAGTTAAGGCATCGTGCCAAGGTTGGGCTTAGGCGATCATGATGAATGTGATGCACCTAATTATAAAAGGTATCCTCTCTTAGTACCTCCCGAATGGGGGGGATTTGGGGTGTAGTAGAGAAAAGGTGTACGAGACAATAGATGAAATTAAAATGAGAATGAAGATGAGGTGAGGTTGAGATGATCTATCTTAAAATCTTGTTTTTCGTAAGCGTGATTTTTCCATCTGGAGGTGACTTCCTTCGTATTTAATCTTCAAACCTCAGGGGCGAAAATCTCTTCGAAGGAAAGGGCGGTGTTGCTTTCCGTGATTACTTTACCAAGCGTGAGTGATTCAGCGAGAAGGCGTTCCAAGCAGCGAATTCCTGAGGATCTGAGAAGAACCTTCTGCCTTTTATACTTGTGCCTACTGTGTATCATGGAATGATCAAGAATGTTCCAATAGAAGGGTCTAAAAAGTTCCAGAATGTTCTAATGGAAAGTTTTAGATCAATTTGGAATTTTCAGGAATTATCTGGAATGCTCTGTAATTTTCCAAACTGTTTCTCAGAGTACTGTTTCTTTGCTCTTTGCTGCACAGGGTTGCCAAGCAAAATATTTGTGAATAGGGTTGCCAAACATAAACAATATCTCTGTTTATTGTGTAATTGAGAGTTTGCGTGACTCAAAAGCTAAACAAGAATTGTCTAGCCCGATTTTGGCTTTTGTTGACCTAAAAGATCACTTAAAATGGCATTTGATGGCACTGAAGCATTTGCAGCTTTTATCAAGTATTAGTTTGCATTTTGACCATAAGGTGGGGCCACATTTGCCAAATCTGAGTAGCTCATGTTACTCCCTGTCAAATTACCCCCAATGGTGACCTTTGTTGGCCTTCAAAGTCGCTCTAAGTGGCCTTCTCTATAGCGGTCATATTACATACATACATACCAACAGATTTTCGGAAATATATATTAGATAGCATTCTCTCTTGTTGTTAAAGGTCATCGGGTCGTTTTCACCCCTTCCAGTTGGATCATGTTATATATACATACATTTAACATCTTAAACGCTTTGGAAGCGTGTTTTTTTTTAATCGGATTGCACATTTTTCGTTTCCCGATAACAATGTACTTGTAAATATTGCGCCTTTTTTAACGAAAAGTCTGGAGTGATTTTTTTTTAGGGAATTTGAGTGACACGCGAAAAGCATCCCCAAACGGGTGTGAATCAGTAAACTGCCCATTGCAAGACATAAGGAAAAGAACCTGACCGCAAAAATATCTTGATCGCTCGTATCAAAAGGATGGGAGATCGTTAGATTTAGCTCCTCCCTTTTCCAAGTGTATATCCTTTCTTTGGAAACGATGAAGAAGCTGGGGAGGGGGGTGCTCTGAAATCTCTCCTTCGCACGAAAACAGCGCCAGAAGAGTCGATCGAACAGACATTAAAGGAGTTTGGTTATCGATTACCGACCATAATGTATGATAATAAGCATGCTTTCATGTAACAATTTGCATAAATTTGGAAGAATTAACAAACACCGCGATGTGATGGGTTTCATACACTCTATTGGTTGAGGGTTAAGTTGGATTCGCCATGAAACTGTCAATCAAACCATGGATAATTCGCGAATCCACACTTAGGTAGCCACTCGAAGAATTATAATAAGTCATCGAATACACACCAATTTTCCTCCAATTTCCAAATTTAGGGGCAAAATCTTCGAGGGAAGATAAAAACTGGAGGATAGCGATGCTCAGTCGAAGGAGGAAGGGCCTTTAAAAGCGACAAGGCGAGGGAGAATCGACGTTTAGATATATTCTTGGCCAGAAAAAAATTGCACTCTACTCACTGTCAGCGTGATAAATTGCTATTAAATATAGCCGATTCTTGAAGGCAATTGATTTTCCACTGGGTTCAACACTTTAATTCAAAGGAGTTTTTTTTCTGAGATTTTTGTAAAGTCAGTGTTCGAATTTGTTTCCAAACAACTCTTGCCTATTAATTGTTTTGTAGGACCTCAAAACCATTCGTTATTAGAAAATTTATATAGATTTCTTCTCATGCCCTGTAGTTCCCCCTGTCTATGTACTGTACATATATTTCCCCTCCTAATTTAATATGAACGGCCCATATAAAACTTTCCGGTGAGGACATACATATAACGCATACATATTTATGTACACGCACATAGTTCAGCTAGAAAGGGGTCCAAAAAGTATTATAAAACAGCTGGGCGAAAAATAAAGAGTGGGACGACATAATTGTATTTCGAGTGAAGATGGAACTATTCAAATGTGTATGGATGGGGCTTTGTATGAAGGTGTGTGTAAGGCTTAAATTCTGGCATCAAATGACAAGCGTCTAACGAAAGAAGAGCAACTGATATGAAAGCAACGCAAAGCAGTAATTAATTATGGACGGTTGGAACGACCGTATATTAGTTTATTCAAGTTGAAAATGGGAACTGAAGGAATCACTCAAAAAATCTAATTTTAGGCTTTTTTTCCCACTGATGAATTGTTGATGGGAAGGGAAAAAAAAATGTTGCTGATACATTATTTCTCTGATTATCAGGGAACGATAAAGATATCGATCGCTAAATTTAGCATTTGCAGTCTCTCTTCACCTGAATGTATTCCTTCCCAACCCTGTTAACATCTTCCAGGCGGAGAAGAAACGAAAAAGATGAATGCAATAAAAGAACTGGATATCCGTGAAGCATTGGTAAAAACCTAAGGGATCAATAACTTGGCATGGAGGGTTGTGCGGCGAGGGTCATGCGTGAATTAATTCTTTGAATGTGGCAAACTAATATGTTTGTGAAATTAATACAGCAAACGCGTGGTAGCAAACTTTCGCTAATCTCCATCACGGTGGGGAAGGTTTGGTGCGCGCTGCTTGTCCGCCATTATCGAGAACAGGCCACCCGCTCGATTTGTGTGTGGATGTCGAAAGACTCATGTGGGAAGCTGAGGCAATAGGCCAAAAGGGAAGTGGGGCGAACTATTAAAAACTGAATAAAAAGTAACTAGGAAATGAAAATCGAGACAAAGCGAGCGACGGCTTGTCACACTTTAAATCAAACACGGTTTCTATATCTGCCCAGAGTCGTTTTACACACGAGGATCTCTACTTGAAGGTACCTGGCGAAATCTCCCCTTCTAGAAGTTAAATTATTTCCCTCCGATATTTCGAGGCAGCGATGGCTTAATCCTAGACGGGGCTCGCTAATCCCCCCACCCACTTAATTTATATCGTCGCCTGTGCTTCCACACACAACGGACATGTGGATATATTAAGTATAATCCGACCGGACGCACCGACCGCGCTCCAGTAAATTGGCACAAATATGAGGTTGTGGCAATTTATTCATTAATATCTTAAAGTGGAAGGGTAACCTGACCTGGACCAGTCATTGGGACTTTTTTTTTTATTTATTGAACCAAAAATCGAAAATTAATGGGGACCATCTCCTTCGCACGAAATTAAGAAAGGTAATTTGTAAAGAAAGTGTGAAAGTATAGAAGGTACTTAGGCTGAATTGGCAAAAGAGTACTAGGGGAGACTCCTGAACTTGGCCCTGTTCCGTTGCGAATTACTCTGGAAACAAAATACAAGATTTGACCGTATCACGTATGTGATGCCAATGATGTTTGCGGTTTTACATATTCGAAATTCGAATTTTCTATTCTTTCCTCATGCAAGAAAGGGGAATCAACTTGGTCAGAAAATTCCCCTCATGGGTATTTCGTCGATATTTTACCTCTCCTGTTGTTTCTGGCCTCCACTTTTCCTTGATCACTCATACGTTCTTCGCGGGATGAGACGAGATGAAGGCAACCCTTGTATTCTTTTTTGGGGGAGGGATGATCACAACTTCTGAAGCGCACTTTCAAAGACAATATTTCCCCATTTGATCGTTTGCAATTGGAAAAAACCTTTGCTCGTCTCTGATAACCTGAGCTTTTACCTCCCGGTAAATAAACAGAATGGACATGCAAAGAAGAAAATGCATGCAAAGTGTTATTCGTGTGTTTCAGTTTAGTAGTTTTACCCGAGTTTTGAAATGTGTAAGGTGCCCTCTGATGTACTTATCAAATTAGAGGTTGGCTGAAATTTGTGGCGATACACTTCGATATAGTTTTTACTTCACATAAGATTCAATAATGAAATAAAAGCAAGAATTTGTAAAACATGTCAAGTTTTTACCTTGTCCAAATGTGTAACTAGGCGGAGAAGTAGCCACAAAGTAGCAAAGTGACTACAGTAGAGCCCTGACTCTTAGCTCTCGAATATTGGAGTAGTTAGTACACAACCTTTTGTAAGGTATAAATCGAACATAATATTTTTCTTCGTCGCTATGGGGCGATTTGTGGGAAGGAAGGGGGGGGGGCAATCGAAAGGGGGTGTGGGAAAGGGTCGGTGGAAATGGTACAGCTAAAAAGGGACTAGGGCCCCCCCTCCCCAAAAATGTTCGTTTACCCCTCAAAATTTTGGAAGTCTTCAAGTTTCGGAATGGGCTGGAAAAATGAAATCAAGTCAACCGGAAGATTGAAATTAGACCAATTTTAGTTGCATTTCTGCAGAGTACGACAACATTGGCGGTTGTACAGTTCTTAGCTACTGAATAAAATGTTGCCAGATGATTGATTTCAAGAAACTTCTAGAATGTTCCTGAAAAAATCGTTCTCTTATTTTGTACATTTTATTTTGTCAGTTGATTTAGTATAATTTCTTGAATACACGATTTTATCGTATGAAATCTTCATAAAATTTATTAAATACACGTCTTTATGTAGCCTGAAAATTTTACTTACCTCCTCCTCATATATATATATATATATATATATATATATATATATATATATATATATATATATATATATATATATATATATATATATATATATATATATATATATATTATATAGCAGGAGAAATATGAAGACCCACGTGATAGCTCCAAACATTTATTTTCCGGACGTTTCAACGGTCATTAACAATAACCATCTTCAGTAGATCGAACTCTAATACGAATACAAGAATTTTTTAAGAATTAGATGACAAAATTGCAAAAATAGCACAAACACTTCAATATTAGTTACAAAATGAAAAATAAGTCAAACTCAACAAGCGATGAAACAGAAATAAAACCAGAATGCTAAGCAAAGTAGTTAAATATGTTAATTTACCGATATATGATATTGAAAAAAACAGGTTAAAAACAGTTGAATGCAAGGAATAAAGCGATCGATAAATACTATTTTGACAGGAAAGGAAAATTTGAAACTTCTTAAACAATATTCCTGTTTCTTTAAAAAAGTAGATAACATTAACAGTGCCACATTCACATCATTAATTTTGTCTGTGTCGAGAGAAGACTAATTGCCTATTTTGGAACTTATATTCTTATAAGAACCTTTGTTTGTTTCATCCGTTATTCTTCCTTTTATCTTCCCTCTGCCGAAACATTGATGACACTTGGCGTCTCTTTTGTGCGTTCGCCCTGAGCGTTTTAAAATCAACCTTTCCATTCACAGTTTGCTTAACTCATCTTTCTCCTCCACCCTTATGTCATTATTCTTGTCTGCTTTTCTTCCTACTTTTATCATCCGTATCCCTATGTTCCCGTAATGACATCAGCGCCAGACTTGGAAGTAGAAGGGGGGTGGGGGGTATTTGTCTACTTGCCCCCGAAATCGTATATGAGCTTGTGCCTTTCGGCTGTTACTGCCTTCGGTGTTGTAATCCAATACGGCACAAAACAAACATTGAGAGATGCCCCAAATCTGGTTAAGGCCTGTGCTTTTGATCTGTTCTCGAACCGGGCTCCTCCTGTCACGGCCACTCTCCTCAACTGAGATTAAACTATTTTGACTCGATCCACTTTGCTTTGAGGACTCTATTTTCCTAGGATTTTATCCAAGATATATGGATAGGACAATCGAAGGAAAATATTCAAGAGAGACTGGTCAATACTTGCCCTATTTCGCGAGAAGAACCCACCATGAAAAGATCCCTGAATTGTCTTTGTCTCTTCCCCACCTCCCAATTTATTCTCGTCGTCTTCCTACTCACCTGTCCTCCCCCCCACCATTTAAAATTCCTCCTCTCCCCACCCAAAGCCAAGCGACTAGGACGCAGGGAAACCTTTTTATTCCCCGGTATTTTTCACGAGAAATTAAAATTTTGACTATCCATTTCTTTTCTGCCGCTGTTTTGATCGGTCGCTTCAGGTTTCCATTTCATGAAAGTAAAATGTTTTCGTTGGGTCATTGTCGAGTGGAGTCGATATTTGGCTGTTTATGGAGTTATCATCCCTCTCTGCGCCCCTATGTGGACACATGATTGTACCTGAACACACACACACTCGCCAAGGCTAGGACATGTATAATTCTTTTTCGAGGGGGGATTTCATTTTGCGGTGGAAGGTTAATTTCATTGTTTGGAGCTGACATATGTTTGCCATTTCGTTATTTGTAGAGTCGATGAATTCGCTCATTTTTGGGGGGGTTATTTCCGGAGTTCAAATTAGTCCAAGGGAAAATGAATTGGCTTCGAAGTCGCGCACTTTCGAGCGTGGGGAAACGGCCGCGACCTACACCGAGTGGTTACACTCGCAGGAGGCAACACTCCTGAAGAGAGCCATGAGGCCATCCCGTGGCTCCTAATGCTGGCCCCCGAAAGGAGGACATCACTAAAGGAGCTTTGGCTCCATCGCCCACACCTAGTGGTAGGCTGGGTGGCTTAGGCGCCCCGGGCGCCTAAGGTTTTGAGGTGGAGGGAGGAAAAGTCGCATGGCTAGCCCAACCTCCCCCGGTAAGTCCTCGAAGGCGACAGCGCCTTCAGCGCAGTGTCCGTCCAACAGCGCCCGGAGTTCTGCCTCCGGGAAGCGTACGGCCATTCCCGTGAGGGTCTTCTCTTCGCAGCGGGCCCCCGTATCTCCTCCGACCAAGGCCTGGAGGGCATATTCCTTCAATGGAATTGCCGCGGACTCCGGGCCAAATGGAAATAGCTGCGGAAGCTCGTCTCGTCCCGTCCCGTTTCCCGTTAGCTATCTTTTTGCAGAACAGCATGCTGGGCGCGTGCCCCTTGCCCATCCTCCCACGGTATAAGGGTTTTGCCACCCCACCACCACGGGATGGGGGCCGGGCGGGAGGATGCGCGATTTACACCCGGCATGATGTCTCCGTTCTTCTCTTTGCTTTAGATGGCTCATTTCAGGCAGTAGCTGTGCAGCTGCACCTGGATAGGAGGTATACTATTATTTCCCCGTACATTCCACCATCAACGACTTCGACGCGCGGGACTTCAGCTGCGTCGTGGCACGGTTGCCAAGGCCCTTTCTCTTGCTCGGAGATCTGAACAGTAGACAGCTCCTCTGGGGAGACTACTCAATTAATCCCTGGGGTCAAGTCCTTGCGACCTGATCAACGAGCTGGATATCCTAAATATGGATGAGTTTATGCATCACTGCTCAAGAACCGCTTCATCTTCATGCCTCGATCTATCTTTGTGTTCTCTAGATCCAGTCTGATTTTGGGTGGGGGGTGGTCGATGACCTCCATGGTAGTGATCACTTTCGCATTCAAATATCATTTTCTGGGCCGCTGTCGCCCGAGAGCCACCCCGTTGGTGCTTGGCGTGGGCGCGGTGGTCCGCATTTCAGGAAATGACTGATTTCTCTATCTCAGTCGATGAGTTTAGGTCAGTTCATGAGGCCGTTAAGTTCTTCTCCGGTAACCTCATCGCTGTAGTCCTAGCTACTATCCCTAAAATGTCTGGCCGTTTCGCACGCCGACCACTCCCGTGGTGGTTAGTGGAGTTTGAGACGGCCCTCAAACAGAAGCGTTATGCCTACATGCGCTATAAGCGCCGCCCGAACGACTTCACTGTCGCTGAGTTTCGTCGGGCTAGGGCTAGGTTCCGGTATATTTCGAAGCACGCCCGCCGCTCTTCTTGGCGCGCATACGTGTCTACACTTAACGGGAAGACCCCTCTAGCAGAGGTGTGGTGGCGAGTCAAAAGGTTCGGGGAAAGTTCTCGCAGGACCCCCACTCCCATTCTTTAGGAGAATGTGAACGCAATCTCTGAACCCGTGTCCGTGGCTGAATCCATCGCGACCGCTTTCTCCGCATTTTATAGCTGGGATGCTACTCCGCCATCTCTAATGCGCGTCGTGATGTCGCGGAAGGCCGCCGACTGGACTTTATGTCTAGAGGCGGAGAACTCTTCAACGACAGGTTTACTCTGAGTGAGTTGCGTTCCACTCTTGCTTCGTGCACGGACACCGCCCCTGCTCCGGACGATGTCCCGTGCGCCATGCTTCGATGCCTGGGTGAGCGAGGCATGTCTTTTCTGTTAGATTTGTTCAAAGGGATCTGGGTAGAAGGTATCCTCCCAGATTCCTGGCGAATCGCTACTGTGCTATCTTTTCGCAAACCAGGGAGAGATCATTCTACTCCGGTCAGTTTCCGCACAATCCCTCTAGTTTCCTGCGTGTGGAAGTTGGAGAAATTGGTAAATGTTAGATTAGCCTTTTTTTCTGGACAACGGATGCCATCTGTTTTCTGCACAGAGCGGCTTCCGCAAGTTCCACTCCACGTCGGATGCTCTGCTTCGACTGTGTGCGAGGCCTTCCTTCGTAGACAGCACTACGCCACGGTGTTTTTCGATCTGGAGAAGGCCTATGATACCGCATGGCGATACGGTATGATGGAGACACTCCACACGAGTGGGGGGGCCATCTCTCCGGTCCAATGGTGCAGGAAGAGGGTATCCCGCAGTGAAGTGTCCTCAGTGTCACTCTTTGCCCTGAGCATCAACAGCATCACCTCGGTGCTGCCAGAAAATGTTCTCGCTACGCTCTACGTGGACGACCTTTCGATCCCTTTTGGCGCGGCCCAGATGCCAACTCTGGTGCGTCGACTCTAAAAGGCATTGAACCGCTTATCGCACGATGCCGAAACGCGCAGGCTTCGGTTTTCTTTGGCAAAGACAAAGTGGTGCACTTCTGCCGCCATCCACAGCTCCATCCTGACCCAGACTTCTCAATGGGGTGCGCTTGGAAGTGGTGGACTCGCACCGTTTCCTTGGTCGTGTATTTGACCGACACCTCACCTGGGAGGTTCATATTCGCAGCCTGTACCATGGATATTTCTCGTTCCGTGACGTTCAGCGCTTGGGGCGCTGATAGAGCTACTGCCTTACTTTTTTAGCGATCCTTTGTTCGTTCGAACCTTGACTACGCATATGAGATTTGCAGCCGACCGTCTATTGCGCAAAGTTACTCGATCCACTACACTGGCTTTCGCCTGGCGACTGGTGGCTTCCGCACTTTCCCCATTGAGAACCTACTTGTAGATGCTGGGGAGATGCCACTCGCTCTGCGCTGTGCACAGTGCATTTCTCGCCTGTACGCGCGAGCCGCCGCCTCCCTCAATCGCGAAAAGCTCTCACTGCATTTGCAGCTGATCTCGACAGTGCCTATGTCGCCGAGAGATGCCAGTCATACCCTAATCCCTTGGGGTTTAAGGCCATGAAACTCCTTCGAGAGCTAGGTATAGCTCTCGGGCCGGTGACACCCCTATTTCTGCCCAGGATGCCACCCTGGAGGGTACCACCTTTGACCCTTTGTCGCCACGCCTCTGCTCCCAAAGTTTGTACAGTGTGGGGAGTATAGCGACTCAGAATCTCCGCATCCCCTGGTTCGCGATATCCGTGAGGCCACGGTTTTAGCGAGCCGGGCGGATGTCGAGATTATCTTCTGCTGGGTTCCTAGACATGTAGGAATTGTGGGGAATGAGCGCGCCAAAGAGTCCGTGAAGACTGGGCGACCAGACCAGCGTTTCGCTCTTCCTCACACCGATTACATGGCAGCTCTCCGGGCTGCTTGGCAAAAAAGATGGGAGACTGTCGAGGGTAAGTTAACGTTGCGCGCCATTGCGCCGCGACTGTTCCCATGGACCTACCCCCCCCCCCTCCCCAATGCCGCGGCGGCTTCAGGTTGTTTTCTGTCGTCTCCGATTTGGACACACTCACGGGACGCACCGCCATTTGATGGAACGCTCGCCTGCGCCTTATTGTAATGACTGCGTTGTCTCCCAGACTGCTTTACATTCTTGTTGAATGTCCCATTCTGGGCGATCTTCGTGCACGTTACCTGTCCCGGTACCGGGGTGACGGGGTCGCTACCGCTTTTCACTTGTACTCGGTACGGATTCGTGCACACTAACTTGTGAACTTTTTGACTTTTTGGAGGAGGCTAACATCCTCCACCTTATCTAACTTTAGTCGTTGTTTTAAGGGAGGAGGTCGCACGTTCCTACGCATGCGCAGGGGCCTCCTCTTGACGCCCGAGAGTGCTTCTGCTTGCTGCCATTCTCGTATTTCCTTTTTTATTGTTATTGTTGTTGGTGGTTGTTTTTTGTTGTTTTTTGCATATTGTTTATATATATATATATATATATATATATATATATATATATATATATATATATATAATATATATCGCCAGATGGGCTCCTCAAATTAATAAATAAATCGTGCTCTTTCCTCTTACCCGTGGTATTTATTCTCTCTCGCCCTTCCAGGCTTCTTGCGTTCCCACGTTCTCTTTTTTACCCCTTCCCCCTTCCCCTCCCAAGAGTCTTTACGAAGCTCTTTTAAAAAAACTTGGCAGATTCAGATGACCGTCTTGTTTTAGGCCTTTTTCTAGGTTACTCTGTCGGACCGTAGGTCGTCGGTCGGTTGGATGGTAACCGTTTTACTTTCCAATGAGCTTTTATTGCAATGACATCGTAACCATTCGGCCGATTCGAACGAAGGTTAGTCCGGGAATTATTAAAGGAAAACTAACTATTGCTCGAATTGTCCCACTTGTTGAAGGATGCGAAGGTCGTAAGGTCATAAGTCAGAATAATTGAGAGCACGCGACCCAGGTCTGTTGACCTTCGTTCTTTAAAAAAAAATAACCGAAAAAAAACAACTAAGGCATCTCCCGCAGAGGGTGGATGGAGATGGAGGAAGCGAAAATGTTTGGAAGACATAATAGCCACAGAGCTCATGTAGGCATTAGGGTCCTGAGGGAAAGAAACCGCGAGTGTGTGGGATGAGAGGGCGCATAATTTTCCAGATGACAACTGCAGCAAGGTTGCCCATGCTACGCCTGAATCCCATTGTGAGGGCGTAAAGGAAAGGTGGGGAGGGTGGGGGGCAGTAGAAGGAGAAAAGGTTGGGATGAATCCAGATGTTTAAAAACACCCTCCTATCGGAGCTTAAAAGAATGAGTGTGCCCTCCCCTTGCTTTCCGACCTGTCCTCCCCCCCTTCCCGCCCCGGAGAGAGATGAGTTGACAAAAAATAATCTGCGACTAGCCTTCAAAATTAGACGAGAAGGGACTTGTAAAAGAAAGCAGATGAAAAAGGTGAAACCAGAGACACTGAGACCAGGAGGCCGTGCCTCTCATCCAGGTCTTTGCTGTTTTAAGTGCACTACTGCCACCACGCACTAGGTTTATTTAAACGACATACAGCCCTACCCCTCCTACCCCCCAGCTGCTGCTAAGGATCCCGCCACACATTCAATATGCTTGAATTTGGGGTTGATGAAATTTGCCGTTTCTTTCCAACTTTTATATTATGTATTGCTTGCTTTTCCTACTGACTGTCACTCCCCGCTTTGTGAAGGTTTCCAAGGAGTTAAAGAAGTTTTTCCCTCATGGTAAAAAAGTTCAACATACCTGAGTCGCGTGCTCTCAATTATTCTGACTTATGACCTTACGACCTTCAAAACTTTGAATAATTCCCCGACTACCCTTGGGAGTACCTTGGTAATTCAATCATTCGAAAGAGAATGTAAAACAACATAAGAATCGGCCGAATAGTTATGATGTTATTGCCAAATAATTCCCCGGCTAACCTTGGGAGGACGTTGGCAATTATATCTTTCGAAAGAGGGTGTCGAAACAACATAAGGGTTTCACATTTCGTTAGAATCGACCTAATAGTTACAATGTTGCCAAAAAACATTGAAAAGTAAAATGGTTACCATCCGACCGACGACCTACGGACCAACATAGCTGTAGTTCCTTTCAATGGCTATAATATGCTGTAGTTATTTTCAAACTTGACTCAAAATTATATTCTTTCCTGGCCACCCTGATTTCCATCTTTTATTTATAGCTGTATTACACATTATTCTCTTGGTGCAGTACGAGTAAATGTGTGGAAGAGGGAATTCATTGCACACCAAAGGAAGTTTATTTAAATCCTTTTAAATTTGGGCGGTGTCTTTTTAAACTTAGGTGAAATCTCGGGTCCAAACGACTTCTTGTGCATTGTTCTGCAGAGACTTAGGATGTCTGCTCACCCCCATCTTCACCCCTGCACTGCTCTTGTTATCATGAGTTGTAGCCCCTGATTTGTGGTGGTGGTGGTGTTCTAGTTTTAGGGAACAAGAAACACCCAAATGGGCTTAAGAGTTTCCATCTGATCCGAGCCTCATTGTCCCGCAAGGAGGTCGTAAATTTGAGTTGGCGTTCCCTAAAGCTCTGAAAGTAGGTTACGAGAATATTCTGTGAAGGCTTAATGAAGAGGTTATAGTGGAGTCGTGATATGAGCGAAAGAAGTGAGAATGGCTAGATTGAGTGGCCTGTGCTCGAAAGTTTGGGAGATGTTTGTAGTGGTCAAAATATGGAAATGGAAAAATGTTCGGGAGGTATTCAATAATTCCTTAGAATTTTGCTAAAAAGAGGTTTAGTTGTATCATTTGACGCTTGTGGGTAATATGTGTGACGCTTGAGTGTAATATGTGGGGTTGCAAATTATTGCAAATAACTAATCTCGGTCTGCGAATACAAAAAAAAAAGATATTCAAAATCACCGCTGTAAAAACACGAGTCAAGCCTCGAACCAAACCACATTTTGCGTATGTGCACATTTTCCGCAAGCCGTACAGAGCAATAGGAGTCTGTAAGTGAGCTAACGCCAATTTGGGGATTAAATAATGTGTGAAATAATTACCCTAATATTTATTATCATGCGAAGAAAAAAAAATAAATAGAAAAATAATTTCATTGCCACCAAACTCCGATTAATTATAGACGAATGTCAGCCGTTTGTGAGTAACCTTAGATTTTAGCTGGCATTGGCTCGGCCTTCACACATTCCTCATTCTCAGGCCATATTCTATTTTCCATATGACTCTCCTTAAATAATAATAATAATGCGTTTGGGCAGAAAATAGGAGGAGGGAATAGGTAAGAAAAGATTAATTTACTAATCTACTGATTAACGTGGGCTCCGAAACGTATCCCCAGTGTATGGGAGCCGCCGTAAAGGCAACCCAAACTGAGGTACCATTCGGAAACTTGAAACAACCGATGTGGCTTAACTTTATTATAATTGGAAGTAGTCGCTAGTCCGAGATCGGTAAGATAAAACAAAATTAAGCTCTCTAAGGATTTCAAAAACTAAAGGAGAAAATACGCGCTGAGGACTGAATGAGTTTAAATATACGAACGAAGTAAACAAAAATACATGATGTCTATTCCAATTTTATATAGGAGCAAGGTCAACAGACCTAAGTCGCGTGCTCTCATTTATTCTGACTTATGACCTTCACAACTTTTATAATTTTAGGACTAACCTTGTGGTGACCTTGGCAATTATATCATTCGAAAGAGAATGTAAAATAACAAAAGAGTTTCAGATTTCGTTCGAATCGGCCGAATAGTTATGATGTTATTGCCAAAACAAAATCATTCCTGGACTAACCTTGTGGTGACCTTGGAAATTATATCATTCGAAAGAGAATGTAAAATAATAAAAGAGTTTCAGATTTCGTTAGAATCGACCGAATAGTTACGATGTTATTACAAAAAAAAAATCAAAAAGTAAAATGTTACCATCCGACCGACCGACCTACGGACAGATATAGAAACTTATGGAGTGAGAAATGGACTAAGAAATGAAATTATTTAATATACTTATTTACATGAAATATTTAATTTCCGAAATATAATAGCGAATAGAAACGTAGGAAGGAAAGTTTCAATGTACAGGACACCCGAAGAATTTGTATTTTATTGATTTCCGTGGATGATTGGATTATTCAAATAAGAGTTTGCTCACATCCATCTTCGCGCGTGTACATGTGCGAAAACTAACCCATACACGTACCGAATCAGAAGAGTCCGGATTCGTCCCTTCCTATACACTCTTATCTCGGTGAGGGGATCTGGTCATTATGCAAAAGCCTTCGTTGGTACCATCAATTTAATTTCTTAACTAGAGGGATATGATGTAGTAGACCTGCAGCGAAAATGGCTGATTTAGCACATCTCGCCACTAGGTGGCGCCACCTGGTGGTTAACTTATAGCATTTTTTAACTCGATGACCTCAATTACCTTTGGTAGCATTGGTTTTAGCTGGCTACATTGAGCCAGCGACTCGTTGCGGACAGAAGATGAACAAACACGATCTTTGCAGGACCCAAAGACCTGCTTGCTTCGCCACAGTTAAAAATTACTGATTGTAATTTATCAATGGACGATTTTGCCTCTTTGTAGTTGCCGTTAGCCTGACGCACACACATTACAGTCTCAGTGTATACAGGGTGACCCCCAAAAAACGGGCCTGCACACACTTTTTGTGATATATCCTCCATTCATTCACTAATCACCCTTATTTTGCAGGACATGACAGAAGCAACGCCCGCGAATACAACTAGATCTCAATGGGATCTCCAGCAAAGAATATACTGCGTCAGACATTACTACAAGACAGGCTCGTCCAAGAAAGTGCAGGTCACTTTCATGCATTAGTTCGAATGTGAAAAAGACCACTCCAAGAACAGAATTCAGGACTGGATGGACAACTTCAAGAACTATGGGACAGTGGAGAACCTCAATGCAGCCAGTGACAACCGTCTAAGCCATTCAGGACGCGCCAGGAAGCCTACAGCTGAGCTGGTCGAGAGCATGAGAGAGTCAGTTCAGCAGAGTCCAAATCGCTCTGTGCGCAAGCGAAGTCAGTCCCTCAATATATCCGTTGAGACTTGCAGGAGAGTGCTAGTAATGGATGTAATGTCCTACCCATACAGAATATAGACGAAGCAGACCCTTGCAGCCTCAGACAAGGAGCAGAGAAAGGCTATGGCAGTCAAGATACTGCCCCGAGATTGGCTGAAAGAGAACTTTTGTGGCCACACGTGTGATCAGTCTCAAGACTGATTTTGAGTGGGCACCTCACAACCCAGACCTTAGCCCCACTCCAGATTTCTTTCTCCGGGGCTACCTTAAAGACTGAGTGTACGCAGGGAGACCCAGGACCATCACGGAACTCAAGGAAACAATCAGGGAGGAGATCAGAACCATTAGTCAGTCGGTTTGTAAGGACGTCATGGACATCTTTGTGCTTCGCCTCAAGAAATGCACAGAGCTTAATGGAGGTCATCTCGAACACGTGCTCTAGAATAAAGAAGAAAACTCCAGAGACTCTCATGTTTTGATATGTTTTTAAACACAATAAACTAGTTATCACCAAAGTTTCATTCAATCCTTGCAAAAAATAGGAAGAAATCAGGCCTATCGAAAGTTGGACCCGTTTTTTTTGGGGGGGGTCACCCTATATAAATATATTCAGAATAGGATATTTATGCTACATGAAATTTGAGATGAGTGTATGACAAGAGCATTAATGCGCCGATAAATCGAAAATGCTAGGAATGGCGCTTGAATTGAGAGTTGAAATCGTGCGTGCTTCATTAACTGCCAATGTTAGCAGTTAGGAGCTCTCATTGTCATAAAACATTCTACTCTATTTTTGTCCCTTCATCCCATTTTTTTGCTCTTTCACTTCCACTTTATCTGTTTCTGTGTGTTGTTCTCGAGTTAGTCGTGCTTTTCTCTTTCGTCGAAATGTGAAACCTTTATGTTATTTTACATTCTCTTTATAATGATATAATTGCCAAAGTCCTCCCAAGGTTAGTCATCCGGGAATTGTTAAAAGAAAAACTAACTCTGGGTTGGATTTCCCCACTTGTTGAAAATTTTGAAGGTCATAAGTCTGAATAAATGAGAGCACGCGACTTAGTTCTGTCCACCTTATTTTCTAAATCCATAGATGTAACTTTTCAATGATTTTAACATTTTTACGTTCGTGGGGCTTCTTCCGGGCTGTTTCTCTCTCCCTCGTTCCTTTGCCATCACTTGAATGCATCGCTTTCTGCCGCTGATTAAATTAAAGGCAGAAAAACATGCAATCTTTGTCATTGAGATATGTTAATGAATTCATTGAAGCGATTATGCTTAAGCTACTGATCGAATATTCATTCCTTCCCTCCACCTTTTATTCATTGATAAGGCAATAATATAAAGCTTCTTTATTTTGAATTTAATCTCTGTTCATCCTTTTTGCTTATTAAGCGCTCGATTTAAATCAGTTCAAAATTTCAATAAAGCTTTGGAAGAAAATTTCGCGTAAATGACCAATTCGATGAATCTCTCTCAGCCTCTGAAACATTTATTAAAGTCATTTTTACTTTGATTTTGGGGGAGGGGGTAAAATATCCCTTTTTTTTTGTCTTTTTTAAAACAAATCTCTGCATCAGTGGTTCTTGTTGAGGGAATTGATTCGACTTAAAATACTTTACCCGTGAAGAGTTAGGAACCATCTCTTTTATGAGGCATCACAGCATCTTAATATCTACCAACCTTTGTATTTACGCCAAGACGCCTTTCGCCTAATCCTCTCGTTGCAGCTTAGGAGAGACTAAGGAAGGGAGAAGTTTCAATCCCGATCGGAGGAGGAGGGGGCGGATTCTCTTATCGAGGGAACGAATCTCGCACTTTCGAAGTTGTTAACCCCCCCCTTTTTGGTGCGGATGGTCGTCAAAGAGGATCGAGTGGAAGGTATTAAGTTAGTTCAACAAGGTCTCTCAAGTAGCTGGTCGCGCTCAGGTGGGCCGCATTTCAAAACCTTTGAAACCATTAAAAGAGCCGCTCTGCTTTTCATATAATGGGTGTCCGAAAAGTTTGACCCCCTCTATGAATGGCATTTTCTACACTGTGGTCCTGGTTGGACTATATATTTTCAGGGCATAGTAATTTTGGGGACACCCTGTATAATTTGTTATCTTGTGTAGATTCCTCACTGTTTCTTTCATTTCATTTTCTTGCCCTTTCGTTCTTTCCTAAAACCCTACGGCATTTATTATAAAAGGCAGTTAATATTCTACTCTTTTCACTTATTACACTCCAGACTACATAAATCTAACCTCTGGCTTCGGTATCCCTTAATCCTCGTATATATATTTTTGTCTGGTGCACGCAACTCTTATAAGTTACTATGTCGGTCCGAAAGTAGGTCGGTCGGATGGTAACCATTTTACTTTTCAATGAGTTTTAGGGGCAATAACATCGTAATTATTAGGTTGATTCTAACAAAATTTGGAACCTTTATGTTGTTTTGCATTCTCTTTCGAATGATATAATTGCCAAGGTCTTCCCAAGGTTAGTTCTGGAGTTATTTGGCAATAACATCGTAACTATTCGTCTTATTCTAACGGAATTTGGAATCCTTATGTTGTTTTGCATTCTCTTTCGAATGATATAATTGCCAAGGTCTTCTTAAGGTTAGTCCTAGAGTTATTTGGAAATAACATCGTAACTATTCGGCTTATTCTAACGAAATTTGAAACCCTTTATGTTGCTTTACATTCTATTTCGAATCGTATAATTGCCAAGGTCCTCCCAAGGTTAGTTTGGAAATGATTGAAAATATTGAAGGTCGTAAGATCCTAAGTCAGAATAATTGAGATCACATGACTTAGATCTTTTAAGCTACAATAGGCATGTCTCTACATCGGTTGGGAAGCCTATTTGAGTCGGGTAGAATTTGCGATGCCTTTTATAATAAATGCCGTATCGCTGCTTGATTTGGAATCCATTAAATTAAATTTACTCTGAGGCTGAAATGAATTCTCTCTCAATCTTCATCACTCCCAACAATATGAGCTTCAGCATATTCGAGTATATTTAGATTTTCTTTCTTGCTGTTAATTATCGGAATGAATATAATATATAGTACCTGTATCACTGATGTAGATCTTTCGATCCTCTCCGTGAATTTTCGGATATTAGGTTGTTTTTTTTCCAAGTTTGTTTATGTTGCTTATCGCCACCTATGTTCTTTCGTTTCTAATAGGACAGATGATTATTTGAGTTATATCATCTGCAAACTGAATGATTAATATCTTAGGCCTTACCAATAGAGGCATGTCTGTTGTATAGATTGAGTACAGCTTAGGGTTAAAGATCCCCACCCCTTAAACAGGAAAAAAACAGAGGTGATCAAATCAAAATAAAGAAACTACCCAAATAAGTAAAGAAAGCAACAATATATTGAACAATCATGGAAAAATACAATGCATCGAGCCAAGAATGAAGAACGAAATTTATAAACACAATGGTATGAATACCACCAATTTAAACTAAAAAAAGAAGCAACGAAGATTGGTTAGTTCACATGCGGACCCCACTCTTCACTCTCTAACTGTATTTCTCTTCAAATTTCCCCCTCCTCCCTACCCTATATTCCTCTCTTATTCATTTCACTTCTCTTGTCACTTTGAGGAAGCTCGGGTTGAGCCAAGGTTGGCAGATAAAAAAAACGAGTTTTTATTCCCAATTTTTTTTTTTTTTTTTTGGGGGGGGGGTAAGGGAAATTTGAAAAAACACGGGTTTTGTTGTTTTTTTCAAAATTACACTCTTTTTTTTCAAAAAAAGAAATGAATGCTACTTATCATCATTTTATTCAAAATGCATATTTATTTTATAATTTCAACAAATATGTATCAAATTAAGGTTATTTAAGTGATACTGACTCATAATAATTCATCTCTCCTTCTACAGGTTATGGCTATTATGGGGACCCACAATTCTCGATCAGTAATTTGCTACTGTGATCTGTTCTTACTTTAATATAATTATTAAACTAATTAATTATTAATATTACCAGGAAATGACTTCGCCAACCCCACCCCCCTACGGGAGAGCTTGCTTGCGCTTTACTACTAAGATTAAAATTTAAAATCTTAAAAAAGCAGCCATGGTTAAATTTTTATAAATTTTCTGAACTTCGCCAATTATAGTAATTTTAAAAAGGAACTCTAAACTAAATTTCCCCCCTTTTCAAATTATCACATTGCTAAAATATAGTTATAGAAGAAGATATATAAAAATAAATTTTCTGAACTTCACCATTTGTAATTCTTTGGGTTTTAAGAATAACTTTGATAAAAAAACATAAGTCATAACCAAACTAAGATGAAATTATTATTCAAATACTAAAAAAAAATCACCTTCTTAAATTATAGAGTTAGTGATGATGATGATGAAAAAAATAGAGATAGCTATTCTTTTTCTATGTTATTCTAATGCTTGTAGTGTTTTTTTTTGTTTGTTTTTAAACGAGATTTGACAACCCCAGAATAAAACCCGTTTTTTAAAAAAAAATTAAAAGGATTTTATTGGGCTTTTTCAGAATTTTGGTATTTTGCCAACCCTGGGTTGAGTGAAAATTCACTAAAAGAACCTCAATCCATATTGGTCTTTTCCTATTCTTCTTTTCCATTTGTTGTCAAATGACATTCAGCACACACACACACACACACACACACACACATATATATATATATATATATATATATATATATATATATATATATATATATATATATATATATATATATATATATATATTAGGGTGGTCCAAAAATATATGCAAAAATAAAAATTGAAATTAGTTGAAAATGTTCTCCACATGGCTAAAATTATGCTATAAGATGTTAAAAGAGCTGATGCAAAATATTGACTAAATCGGTGAATATTTAGAGGTCGCTATGTGTCTCTATATTTTTAAATTTCAGTCAAAATATTGGAACTTTTTAATAGTAGGCATTTATTGGTTGTTACTTATATACTATCATATATTTGTCATTCATAACTCATTCCTTATGAATTACAATAATTCGCAAAAAAATCAATATATTGCATTATCTGAAAAGTGGAATGACATTCACATACTCGGCGTATGATGCAATAATAATTGTTGTTTCAGTTGTTGATTTCTGAGCCCATTTGTAAAGTGATGACGCAATAACGCCCCCTCGTTTCAAATGGTGATGCAATCGCACCATTTACTATATAAGTCAGCGAGGATTGATTAATTGTTCATTTGTCGTTTGAAGTTTAACAGTTGACGTAATACAAGTGAATACAAGTGCTGGTTTATGCAAGTATATATATAATTATTTAGGTAAGTAATATACTTTGTTTAAGTTTTTTATCAATATCAGACTTACTTAAAGAATATTAGAATTATATGTTAACACACTTTATGTTAATATTTTAATTCGCAATATATATATATATATATATATATATATATATATATATATATATATATATATATATATATATATATATATATATTTTTTTTTAATTAAGCATGACTGCCGTAATTTTTTACGAACACAGAAGCCTATTTACTTATGTCAAATGAAAGCTTATTCTTTCATGAATATTGAATATTTAGATATTTTAGAGTATAAAAAAATATCTTCTAAGTATAACTAAATGGAGGGGAACCGTGAGCTCACAGTTACAATAAATTGTTATTTCTACAGTGGCGGCAACAAAAAAAGTGACATGTGACAATTCGGGGAAAATAAAACAGAAAAATGTAACTTACATATTTTATTATGAATATTTCATGAAAGTTATTACTTGGTCATGTTGCCCTTGCACTTGATGACCATCCTGAGTCGATTGGGCATTGATTCAGTGAGGTTTGCGAAGTAGGTGGGGTCGATCGTAACCCAGATCTGCTTCAGTGATTCTATCAGGTCCTTGATGCTGCCTCTTGAACTTTGGATTTCATCAGATTCCAAGCATTCTCAATAGGATTTAGGTCCAGGAAATTACCAGGCCACTCCAAAACACTAATATTATTATCATTGAAGAACCTTTTTACTAACTTGGACCTGTGAGCAGGGGCACCATCATACATGAAAAATTCACACTGATGAATTTCCCAAAATGGCAGCATGTGCTGCCTCAAAACCTCAAGATAGTTAGTCCCCCTCATGGCTACATTCTTGGCAAGGAAGTACAGACCTCCTCTGCCCTTTTTTCCACTAAAGGCACCCCACACCATCACACTATCAGGGTGCTTCACAGTTTTCACGGTATATTTCGGGTCATCCCGAGACACAGTGCTGGGACGACGCACGATCTTTGACTCTCCTCTGACCAGCCTAAAGGTGCTCTCATCACTGAACATGACCTTCTTCCAATGGGCAGCTGTCCAATGTTTATAGGTCTTGCAAAAATTGAGCCTTTCCATCTTCATAGCCTTGGTAAGAAGTGGCTTCTTGGCAGCGCGGCGAGACGGTAGGCCTAAGTCCTTCTGTAAGCGATGACTGATGGTCCTGAGGGCAACGTTCTGGAGGAGGTCTGGGTGTTTTTTCTTGATTGAAGCGGAGGTTACAGAAGGGTCTGACATCACTTTACGCCTTAGGATATTATCAGTCCTTGGAGATGTCTTCCTAGCTGCACCAATGCCCTCCTTCCTCTTTGGTATGGTACCTGGTGGCAATAACTCAGCTGCACGTTTTAGGCGATGAATCGTATTTTTGAGGTTAATAAATCTGCTGCTACATCAATAAAAGACTTTTCCTGCTCTAATAGGGTCAAGGCACGGCTTTTCTCTGTCATAGAAAGCTTTTTCCACCCCATTGTATCCACTTGCACAGAAGTTATAGCACGTCAAATGTAGGCACGAATGCAGATAATCAGCACGCTGGAGTGCCATATACTAAAACCTCGTTGTACAAGCTCAAACGAGACACTGAGTTCCAATAGAGCGCAGTTCTGTTGTCTTAGCCCAGGAGAGTCGTCCACTTGCGGCATAAGCTCCGCACATTTTCATTGGATTGTTGGCAAGTAAAATAGTGAAAGCGATTTTGTGTATCGATTTCTGTTGCCAATATTCAATGTCACTTTTTTTGTTGCCGCCACTGTATTGTTTGAGATTATGGCTGGAAGAAGTACTCGTTCATCTGTGGCAGTCTGGCATTTAGGACCTCCTACTAGTGATGTGGTGATGTGCTTCGTGTTGTTCAGTACTACCATCAAGTGGAGAACATTTTCTCCTGCAGTATGTCATGCCGTGATAAGATTACTTCAGCCAAGGAATCTCACAAAAGATATCGACATGAGAAGGCTTTACAGTACAAAGAAAAAGTATATACTTCTAAAAATTAAGCAGAGGCTGCTGTTCATGCAAATTTCGAGTCATCATCATCTGAAGGAGAAAGTTTAATTGCGGCAGACAAAGAGCTTTGTCCCCCTTCTTCAACTAGAAAAAAGAATGTACAATTTAGTCCTTCAAATTCAAAAAAATATCTTTACAACTTCAGGTGTGGCTGCTGTTCTTGATCGTGCAAATATTACGGATAGAAAAGCAACAATGGTTGCTGGATCAATAGCACAAGCCATGGGTCAGGATATTGCAGCTAAGACCTTTCCAGGAGTTCTATACGACGTTCCAGACATAAAGTAAGAGAGGTAACATATAATGAAGACAAAGCTTCGTTGTCTGTTGAAGGACCGATCATCTTCACTGGGGTTGAAAACTACTACCTGCTATTGATGGGCAAAGGAAACAGTAGAACGAATTGCAATAATAGTTTCTGTAAATGGAATGGAAAAACTTCTTGGTCTGCCAAAAATAACACGAGCAACAGGAGAAGAACAGGCTATGGCATGCATTTCATCAATTAATGACTGGAATCTTCGTGACGAAGTTCAAGGCCTTGTATTTGACACAACTGCATCAAATACAGGCCTACAAAAACGAGCCTGTACCATGATTGAGAAAGTATTAGGAAAGGAGCTTGTTTGGATTGCGTGCCGTCATCATATTTTCGAAATGATGTTGTCATGTGCTTGCAATATTTTACTTGGGCCTACAAGTGGTCCAAAGAGGAGTATCTTTGAACGTTTTAAAGAACAATGGTCGTCACTTAAAGAGGATTCTTTTTTTAGAGGCGGATAGCAGTTTATTCGTCAATCCAGTAATGCATAATCTTCGAGGAGAAATGGTCCCATATTTTCAGGAAGCTTTGAAATCTCGTCAGTTGCGTGACGATTATGAAGAATTGCTGCGACTCAGTCTGATCTTTCTTGGGGGCATTGCTAAGACAGAAGTTACATTAAGAGCCCCAGGAGCGACTCATCATGCACGCTGGGTGGCTAAGGCTATATATGTCCTGAAAATATACTTGTTTAAGCATCAACTGAAACTAACGGAACGTGAAAAGGTCAATATTACAGAGTGCTCTCTTTTTATTGCTTTGGTCTACTCACATTTTTGGAATGAAGCCCATTTTGGAATTAATGCTCATTTAAATGACATTCTGCTTCTTAAAACTTTGCAAAAGTACCCAAATCAGACCATATCTAAAGAAGCAACCACAGCCCTTCACAGACACCTTTGGTATCTTGGGGAACATCTTGTTGGTCTTGCATTTTTCGATCATGGAATTAATGCTGAGACCAAACAGAAGATGGTCTCCAATCTCCAACGTAGTGAAAACACCAAAGTTGTTCGCCGATTGAATCTTACAAAAAACATCGAGGATTTGGACTTGCATGAACTGGTAACTCCAAAAACTAAGCTAATCTTCAGTCTCCTAATGAAAGATGGATACAAGTTTGCAGAGGATACATTCCTGAAGACTAACCCAAGTTCTTGGGAAGAGAATACGTGCTTTCAAGAATTTCAACGTCCAGCGATTAACTTAATGGTTGTTAACGATCCAGCAGAAAGAGGTATTGCACTTATCAAATCGTATAATGCACCTCTAACTAAGGATGAAGAACAGAAACAGTTGCTTCTCAGACTTGTGGCAAAACCACAAAAATTTTCCCTCATTCTCAAAAGGATCAATGTTTAATCAGCAATTTTAGTTATAATTTGTGTTAAAAAGAAATCATTTGCCATTTAACTATTTTATTTTCACTTTAATATAAATATTTAAAAAAAAAATTGTCCTTCAACACCAAGATCTGTCTCAAATAAACTAGTATTTGCAAAGATTGTTCATTTCTATCCCAAAAATTAATTTACCAGCAGACTAATAAGTTAAGATCCATATAGAGACCAGTAAATATTGTTCGATTTTGATGAAATTGAGTATGTGACCTACTGTTCAATGTGGTAATACAATCAGGCATGTGGAGTAAAAAACTAAAAAATTTGGGGGGGACCACCCTAATATATATATATATATATATATATATATATATATATATATATATATATATATATATATATATATATATATATATATATATATATATATATACACTCAACAACCTTTAATAGAATACACGAGCGAACTGGTTTTTTTTTATAAGACCAAACAAGGAGCAAACATAGACAGATTACGAAAGAACTAATAACGATATAGCAAACAGAAGGGTATCGCAGTGGCCTGCAAAGCGAAGAGTTTATATTATTTTATTCCGTTTTATCTTTATTTGCTTTCTCACTCTTTTTCTGCATCCCTCTGCTGTCTCCTAAGGGACAATAATAGTCAAACCTCCCCTGCACCTGCTGCTAATCATGTCACTGCTCAAACGTGATTGGCATGCGCTCTTTTGTACATGGTCGCTGTCCTTGTTCATAACAACGAAGGGTGTGTATTCATGTCTTTTTCACATATTTTCACCTTTCCTCATTTTTTCACTTTTTATACAGACCTTTTTGCAAAAACTTCATGGTGGTAATCCGTCGGGGGAGGCGGGCCTACCCTCGACACCGAAGCGCACTTCCTTCTAGTTGCCGCTTTGCTTTTCTTTGTTGTTTTTTTATTTGTTGTTGTCTTTTTTTAGCTTGTTTATTAGCCTTTGTTTCTGTTTTATCTTTATTTGTTTTTTACTTGTTTTAACTCCTTATGACATGGTGCCATGTGGAACCACAATTTCAAGCCACTTTGACTCTTAATATATAATGATTTAAGAGTTATTAATATATATATATATATATATATATATATTCCAATTCGGACATCATAGGGTTAATCTAGCCTAGTATTAGGCTTCGCTTGAATTACGGTGACTTTTCCCTTAGTAGGCAGTCGCCAGATAGGCTCTTAAAAATCATGGTATTAAGCACTCTTCAATTAAAAAAAAGAAGAAAATATTTTACATGTCCGTTGAAGGGTTTCTAAAGCACCCCCTTCCCCCTATTCGAATGCATACACATTCTTTTCCCCGAGAGTGTCGGGGCCACATTGTTGAGTGGCAATTTCCGTTTCCCACTCGATGCTCAAGTAATAAAGAAGCGTCGTTTCTGTCGTCGGTCTCCTGACCGCGGGGAAGGTGGCTTTTCGAGGGATTTCAGACGGATTACTGGGCAACAGTGTTCGAAGTCCCCTAATGGAGCTCGAAGGGATTTGGGGACCTTGTTAGAAGCCCTGGTATTGAATACGCAACATGTGATAAGTGGTCCCATGGCCAATGCTTCGAGAGATGGTTTGCGGATAGTTCGCCCTCACCCTGAAAGTACACGAAATATATACAGGGTGACCCCCCAAAGGGGTCCTAACTTTATTTTTTATTGTTTTGTCGAATTTAGAAATGAAGCCTATTGAAATTTGGGACCCGTTTTTTGCGGGTCACCTTGTATCAGAGTGCTGTCATTATTAGTGGAGGGATAAACAAAGTTTGAGATTAAGTGTGAGTCATTTATGAGAAGATGTGTGGCAATGAGTTCGAAGCAGTATTCTGGACTTACGTCATCCTAAGGATCTGTGTATGTCGATGGTGGCTGGTTGATTGATTCGGATGAGCGTTGATAGGCACTCGTGGCTGGTGTCGTTTGTGAGATATGATCGTGTAAGAAATCCATGAAAATAATGTTTTGAAAGTCTTGCAGAACATCAGTGTATAAGTTAAGTTGCATGCCTTTTTTAAAATCGTTTTAGATTAGCATTGTACTAACAGCATGGAAGAAAGATGATGCGATACATATATTTAAGAAGGGGGATAAAACAATAGGGCCTAATCCCGGCCAGTGAGTTTGACATCAGTGATGGGGGAAAAATGATGGAATCTATAATAGCGAAATCTATTGGTTAAGCAATCTCAACACGGCTTTAGTAGGGACAACTCTTGTTCTACTAATTTACTGTCTTTTTATCGAAAGGTGTATGATGCTGTCGAAAGAGAGGAGAATTACTTGGATTTTAGTAAAGCTTTCGACAGGGTGCCACGCAAATTTTGAATAAAGTTAAAGCGCATGGGATCGATGGAAGGATATTTAGGTTGATTCAGTCGGGGTTTAGTGACAGACAACAAAGAGTTAGTATAGATGGGATTATATCTGAGTGGGAGAATGTTACCGGTGAGGTTCCTCAGGGGTCGGTGTTGGGGCCATTGTTGTTCTTGAATTATTTTAATGATCTTGACTTGGGTATTAGTAGCGACCTGAGCAAGTCTGGCGATGATACTTTGGTAGGATTATACGGTGTGATTCTGAATTAACCATACTAACCCTATGGGGAGAGAAATGGCAAATGGAATTTAATAAGAAAGTGTACTTTACTTGTTATCGGTAGGTGTAATCCCATGAGTAAATATAAACTGAGTGTGAGAATTTTAGGAAGATCAGAATGCGAAACATGTTCTGGTAAGTTCAGACCTCCGGCTTAGATTTTGTTTTCATTATTATTATTTTAGGGGTCCATCTGGCGACTGCCTACTTGGGCATAAGTTGCCTAGTACTAGGCTACATTAAAATAATATGTAAAACAAAACAAAAAAACAATAAGAAAAACGAAAAGGGGCAACAAGCAGGAAGCACGCTCCATCGTCGGGGGGAGGCCCGCCTCACCCCGGCGCAGGAACGTGCGGCCTACAAAGAAACAACAACAAAAAACAAAAACAAACAGTTAAGTAAAGTGGAGGACGCTAGCCTGATCCAAAAAGTCATAAAGTCCACAAGTCAGTGTGCACGAATCCATCCCGAGTACAAGGGACAAGCGGTAGCGACCCCGCTCATCTTGGTACCGGGACAATTAGCGTGTTGAAGATCACCCAGACTGAGACATTCAACAAGAATGTGCCGAACAGCCTGGGCGACAACGCAGTCGTCGCAGTAAGGCGCAGGCGAGCGCTCCATCAAATAGCGTTGCGTCCCATGAGTGTGTCCGATTCGGAGACGACTCCGACTTAGATAGCAATGCATACTGTAGGAATAGAGCTAGTGAGGTATTGGGTTTTATTGGGAGGAGTGTAAAAAATAGGAGTGCTGATGTCATTCTGAAACTACCTGGCATTAGTTAGGTGTCATCTTGACTATGCGGAGCAATTTTGGTCACCATATTATAGGTAAATATTGGTTTGCTTGAGTCTGCAAAGAAGGATGACTAAGATCGTTCAGGGGTTGAGGAGCTTACCTCATGGTGAAAGGCTTAGGAGACGAGTTCGAGGGTGACTTGATTGAAGTCTTTGAGTGGGTAGGAGAGACATGGGTAAGATTCTTATTTTTAATGAACAGGATAGGACGCGTAGCAATGAATTTAAGCTAGACAAGTTTAGGTTTAGGAAAGAGATTGGTAGAAAATGGTTTACAATTCGAGTGGTAGATGAATGGAATAGGCTCACTAGTCATGTGATAGAAGTATCCTCCCTGCAAAGTTTTAAGGATAGATTTATGGATGAGGATGTTATGTGGGATTGAACTGGGTGATGGGGACATGAGCTGCCTCGCATAGCCTTTTGCACACTCCTTTTCTTATGTTCTTAAGATGAGTTTGAGTGATCAGAAAAGTTGTACTCTCCCATTGGAACACGCCTGGCATAATGGCAAGCGAGGAATGAGAATACATGTAATGGAGAAGATTAGTGGATGAGTGTAACTGAAAAAAAAATGGTAGCAAAGATGAGTATTGCTGTTCCAAATTCTGTGGAAGGGGACCAATTGAATAGAAAGAACAATAGGAGTGGAAATAAATGGAAAGCTCGAGTGCGGGGATGACTACATCGAGATCTTTGTCCAAGGTACAAACACCCTTTCATGTGTGGATGTTGGCTGGTTCTAAAAAATGAAACGTTAGATAACGAATGGAAAAAGTTGGTCAATTTCCATTCCTGAGCACACTTATCACCTTTTAATGGCCCTAATAACGCGCAGACTGATGAAGGGCGAAGTGGAGGAGAGCTCCCCATTCCCGCTTTCACTCTTTCACCCATCACTTAGTAAAGGGTGAAGGGGAGGGGGGGCACGAATGAGATGAGAACGCGTAAATTCGGTCCAATTTTTCTCATTTTGTCGACCTAGAATTCACTCACGGGAATTTTCCCTTTTCAGTATCCGAAAATATAATGCGCGCGTCCTCCAACTGGGAGGATAGGGGGAGGGAAGGGGCGGGGATGAGGGCTTCTTGGAGCTTTAGGGCGTTGAGGTATTGAAAAAGAGTGGAAACCAAAGACGGCATTTCCATTGGAAAGTTGTTGAATAAGGTCAACAGGCCTAAGTCGCGTGCTCTCAATTATTCTGACTTATGACCTTCAAAACTTTCAACAAATGGGGCAATCCGACCCAGAGTTAAATTTTATTTTAATAATTCGCGGACTAACTTTGGGAGGACCTTGGCAATTATGTCATTAGAAAGAGAATGTAAAATAACATAAGAGTTTCAAATTTCGTTAGAATCGGTGGAATAGTTGCGATGTTATTGCCAAAAAAACTCATTGGAAAGTCAAATGGTTACCATCCGACCGACCGACATAGTAACTGAGAATCGCGTGCACGCGACTAAAAACACTTTGCATAGGTACAAGACTGCCGTTAGGCTTTACTGTGCTGCTAAGTAATATATTTCATCAAGGTGTCTACTGCCCTTGAAGTCCTTGAAAAGCCCGTAAATTTATTTTTTGTCTTTGAAATCCTTGAAAAATTCCTGGAATTGATGAAAAAGGTAGATGATCCTTGAATTTAAAAATAAATCATTGAGTGATTGTTCAAATGATTTTTTTAAATTCACTATTTATATACTTTTTAATGACTATTAGGAAAATAGTAATATTTAAGTTAATCTACTCACTAATGTGAGTGAACATATGTATGCTTTGGATGCATTGTATTTTATGGTGGATGCTCGCTGTACTTCTGTGACTGTCACTTGGATACCTTATTCTTGTTTTTTTGGTTGATTTTGGTTATGCTTCGCTTATAACCCATTTTTCCCTTAAATACCTCACCTTCATCAATGTCCCATAATGTTTATTGCATTTTTTTTAATTTAAAGAAAAAAACAATGGCTAAAACCCGTCCTTGATTATTTTTTAAAAAGTCCTTGAAAACTCCTTGAATTCAAAGTCACCAAACAATTAGACACCCTGTAATCATAACACGTTAGATTCTATCCACCTTATTTATAACTTTATATAACCCCAACACTTCATTTCTCATTAATAATTCAGATTGACCCACAAAAAGCGCGGTCCAACTTTCGGTAGGCTTCATTTCTTAATTGTTTTTCGAATTAAGAAATGAAGCCTACCGAAAGTTAGGGCCCATTTTGGGGGGTCATCCTGTAATATATTGTCACTGAACGAAATTTAGCGTAAAGTCAAGAAATGAGTGTGGCAATGTAAATAGCTCATAAATATGATTAATCTTTAAGGAAAACGATCGTTTTTGTCCAAATTATCGTTTAAAGTTAGTGTTATCCTAGCTAGCTTCAGACGCACCTACATTTTCAGAGGTTCCCTCGCCCCCCTTCCTCCTTAGCACCTGAAGTCAAGAGCCCAAATTTTATTTGAGATAATATAACAAAGGATTGATATTTTTCTACGAAAGCCACACTAAAAACGCAAATATTTGCAAAAATGTGGAGCGCCCTAATGCGTATCTATTTCTATTCATCCACCCTTTATTATGAAATCGACATAAAAAGCCGTATGATGATTATTGGCAATTCTGTAATTGCACCAGAGCCTGGTCTTCGTGTTAGAGGAGGGATTTTGGCTCAAGGGAGAGCAACGTGTTCTATGTCAAACGAGTGTGGATTAGTAAACCCTTGGTGGGTATCCTAAAGAGGAAGAGTGATGCGTCGAGTGCTTGAAGAAAAGACGTGAAAGAGACTGGTGTTTTGGGTTGCCTGTGTGTGATGAAGCATTTGGAAGGATTTGGCTTCGCACATGCATCAAAATGGGCGCTGCTACGTTAATTGACGACGGCTGTCGAAGAGCAGCGAATCGCCCTCCGGTGCCCTTGGGTGGAAACCAGCGCCATATCCGAGAGCATTCGACGCGTCCTTATAAATATTAATCCATAAAATAAAGCACTTCCCTTTCGCTCTTGTTTCATTCGAACAATTTTCAGTTGCGTTCGCCAGACAACCTTAGGGTACGAACTTGTGCCTAGGTTTAATGATCACTAGGGTACGAACTCGTGCCGAGGCTTAATGATTATTCTTTTGGTTTGAACTTGTGTATAAGCCTTCATTCATTCTCCTCCTCCCCATATCTTGGTTCAACCATGCCAATCTTCTAATGTGGACGGTTGTGTGTGGTCTGAGTTTCTTCCGTTCATTGAAATAGGAATATCTTCTGCCAACGCTCGAACGGACGGAAGCAGCGGGTAACTACATTGCTTCGGCCTCGTTATTCCCATCTAATCAGCCCCGAATCTCTATTGGCATATCATCAATTGCAACGCAAAATTCTCGCACTTATTCTCAATCGAAATTCCGGAGTCGACGGAGCTTTTGTTTGAAAATAATCACTACCACCAAAATGAATTGGTGTATATGTGCGGAAAGGGCTACAGCACATAGCCCCCGACTCCTCCCATCGCTATGGAAGAGCTAATTTGGCATGGAACTAGAGGGAAATGATCTAGTAAACCTGCGACGAAAAAAATAGCCAATTTAGATACCTAGCCTCTAAGTAGTTCCACCTGGTGGTCAGCTGACATCAGATTTGGACTCAGAAACCTCAATTTCCCCTTCTGACATTGGTTTGACCTTCATATCTCTAAAAATGGCCGATTTAGCACCTCTAGCCACTAGTTGGCGCCACCTGGTGGTCAACTTATATTATATTTGAACTCAGTGACCTTAATTACCTTTGGTTCCATTGTTTTTAACTGGCTACATTGAGCCAGCGACTCGCGGACAGAAGATGAACACAACGCGAGATCTGTATGACTCATAGACCTGCTTGCTTCGCCGCAGTTAAAAATGATTAGTGGTTTTGTGCCTGATAAGTGAAGTGTTCGATGGTAGTGGTGGTGTAGAAGGGAAAATTTTTTTAATCTCTCCTCCCAACGTCGCTCAAACGTTCGCCCAATTGAGCAACGCCGGTCCTCTTTTTATGTTCGGACTTGTCATCTTCCTTTGTCTTCCGTTTCGCTTTTACTATTGAATGTTCCTGTCTTCCGATTCCCTGTTATTGTAAAATCTCCTCCCCCTTCCGCTTGGGTGTCTTCGCTTTTATTGTCAAAGTTTCCTCTGTCTTTCGATTCGCTTTGATTGTCAAATGTTCCTGTCTCCCGATTACCTGTTATTGTTAATTTTTCTATTTGGTTGTCCTAGTGCTTATTGTCAGATCTATCCTGTCTTCCGATTGGTTGTGTCTCAGCGCTTATTGTCAAATCATCCGATTAGCTGCCATTGTCAAATCGTCCGATTCGCTGTCTTAGCCGTTATTGTCAAATCTTCCTGTCTTCCAATTCGCTCATGTCAAATCTTCCTGTCCTCCGATGCGCTCTTATTATCAAATCATCCCCTGCCTTCAGATTTGCTTTTATTGTCGTCTTTGTCTTTCGAATCCCTGATATTGTCAAATCTTCTTTCCGATTATTTGTTTGCGCAGTTATTGTCAACTCTTCCCCAGTCTTCCAATTAGCTGTATTCGCTTTTATTGGCAAATCTCCCAATTCTTTGTCTTTGCTGTTATTATTGTCAAATCATTCTCTATCTTCCGATTGTCTGTTCGATCTTATTAAACCTCTTCTTTTTCGATTTTGCAGCTATTATTAAATCTTCCTCTGTCTTCTGATTCGCTCTTATTCTCATTTTCATTTCTTCCTATCTTTCGATTGGCTGTTATTGTTAAATCTTCCTGTCTTCGGATTCAGTCTGTTTGTCAATTCTTCCCCCGTCTTCCGATTTGCTCTGATTGTCAATTCTTCCGCCGTCTACAGATTTGCTCTGATTGTCAATTCTTGCGCCGTCTTCAGATTCTCTCTGATTGTCAATTCTTGCGCCGTCTTCAGATTTGCTCTGATTGTCAATTCTTGCGCCGTTTTCAGATTTACTCTGATTGTCAATTCTTGCGCCGTCTTCAGATTTGCTCTGATTGTCAATTCTTGCGCCGTTTTCAGATTTACTCTGATTGTCAATTCTTGCGCCGTCTTCAGATTTGCTCTGATTGTCAATTCTTGCGCCGTTTTCAGATTTACTCTGATTGTCAATTCTTCCGCCTTCTTCAGATTCGCTCTGATTGTTAAATCTTCCGCAGTCTTGCGATTCGTTCTGTTTGTCGAATCTTCCGCCTTATTCTGATTCGCTCCGATTGTCAAACCTTCCGCCGTCTTCCGATTCGCTGTTATTGTCAAATTTTTCTGTCTTTCGATTCGCTTTTATTGCCAAATCTTCCTGTCTTCGGATATGCTCTTATTGTGAAATCTTCCGCCGTCTTCCGATTCACTCTGATTGTCATTTCTTCCGCCATTTTCCGATTCGCTATCCTTCCCATCGATCGCCCCTTTTATTATTTTTTTTCTCCCTGTTCGCCACTGCCCTGGCCTAGTGTTCCCCTCTTCCAAAAACTCACCCCGTCATCCAAATTTCCGCGAATATTTGAAAATTCTAAATTTTAAAAGCGGATTTCGACGGTAGAGGGGTTTCCCCTCTTTTCCGGGGTAAGATTTTTGTGGGGGTTGGGGTAGTGCTCCTATTTTGTTTAGAAGATCGACCGTATATCAAAGGATCGGAGTACAAGGCCAATATTAAGTTTGTCATCATTTGCGTCAAATGGACAGCCGAAAAAAAATTTGTTGATTCACTTACGGGGCCGAATAGGGGGAGAGGGGTAGCAGGTGTAGCATGATGCAGCTTACATCTGAAGAATTATGCCCCCTTCCGGCCCCAATGCATGCAGAAGGATCCGCGGCTATAATTTGTTGACGGGAAAAAATGGAGAATAAACTATCTGTAGTGATGGGAGACTTCAATTGTATCAGAATAAATTGGTCAACAAAATCAGCAGATTTGGACTGACATTTAGTCGTACTTTTGGATTTACTAGATAATTCCTTAACCCATTGGTCCTTACAACGACACAAGACAATAATAGTATTCTGAACCTAAAAAAGAGAGATCTTCAAAAAGAAAATCGGAAAGAATAGATGAGAGTAGTACGGAATTGTAAAATCAAACCCAAAGATTTTTACGTACTAGTAAACAGTAGGAAGCCAATAAAGTTTTAAAAGATGATGTAGTCAATTTAAAATTTACGAAATCGCCTACTTACTGAACAATTATTTCATTAGTGTATTTACGGAGGAAGTTAAAGCTATACCCAAACAGAATATTTTATTTATAAAGGGGAAAATCATGACAGCAATGTCCCTGAAGATGTGCTAAAATTGATTAATAAAATACATGTGTATAAATATCCAGGTCTAGACATGTTCTACTCAAGTGTTCTCTGAAAGAAGTTAAGGATACAGTTAGCGAGCACCTAACAAAAAAAAAATAATGATTCTTAAGAGTGATATTGTGCTTAGTGACGCGAAGTAGGCA
The DNA here is from genome assembly GCA_963969495.1 of Ceratothoa steindachneri. NCBI lineage: Eukaryota > Metazoa > Arthropoda > Malacostraca > Isopoda > Cymothoidae > Ceratothoa > Ceratothoa steindachneri. The sequence continues at coordinate 55,461,154 of OZ018337.1, forward strand.
CATATAATTCCCATATTTAAAAAGGGCAGCAGAGAGTAAGTCATCAACTATAGCCTGATTAATTTAAGTCGTTGGGGAATTTGTATAATCATTGATTTTCGAGAAAATCGTATCGCATTTAGAAACAAGTGATTTGCTTAAGGACTCCCAACATGAATTCAGAAGGCATAGATCTTGGCTCACAAATTTGATGGATTTCTTCCAATATGTATTTAAGGAATATAATAATGAAAATTCGATAGATAAAATATACTTAGATTTAAAAAATGCCTTCGATAAGGTACCTCACAAAAGGTTAAAGGCGAAGATCAGTGGCCTTGGAATCGCAGGAAAGCTAGGAGAATGGGTAACAAGGTCTGCTGACCAAAAGTCCCTTGCTCTCACTTATTCTGATTTAAGACCTTACGACTTTCAAAACTTTCAATAATTCCCGGACTAACCTTGAGGGGACCTCGGCAATTATATCATTCAAAAGAAAATATAAAACAACATAAGGGTTTCAAATTTCGTTAGAATCGGCCGAATAGTTATGATGATATTGCCAAATAACTCCCTGGTTAACCACGAGAGGACCTTAGCAATGATATCATTCGAAAGAGAATGTAAAACAACATAAGGGTTTCAAATTTCGTTAGAATCAGCCGATTGATTATGATATGCCAAAATAATTTCCCGGCTAACTTTGGGAGGACTTTGGTAATTATATCATTCAACCGAGAATGTAAAATAACATAGGGTTACAATTATCGTTAGAATCGGCTGAATATTTTGCCAAAACAAAATATTTCCCGGTCTAACTTGGGATGACCTTGGCAATTATATCATTCGAAAGAGAATGTAAAACAACATAAGGGTCTCAAATTTCGTTAGAACCAGCCGAATAGTTACAATTCTATTACCAAAACAAAAAATAAGCAAAATGGTGACCGACTGACCGACATAGTGAGAGATAGAGTCGCACGCGACTAACAAAATGGTTTATAGATAGATGTCAGAGATGAGCAATAAATGGTTGTGCTTCTGAATGGGAAAAAGTGACATGTTGAATATCCATAGGTTCTGCGTTGGCCCGTTGATATAAACGTCAACCTTATGTTAAAATTTTCTAAATTTGCAGATGGCGCAAAATTTGGTAAAAGCTTATTTAGACTAGAAGGTGAAAACAAACTGTAGAAAGACATAGACCGTATAAATAAATGAGCTATTGTGTGGAAACTGCATAAATATTTGAGCTATTGTATGGAAACCTCATAAATAAATGAGCTATTGTGTGGAAACTGCATAAATAAATGAGCTATTGTATGTAAACCGCATAAATAAATGAGCTATTGTATGGAAACCGCATAAATAAATGAGCTATTGTATGGAAACCGCATAAATAAATTCCAAAATAAAAGAAACTAAAGTTGAAAAAGATTTAGATCGAACGATCTTAAATTCTTGGACAATTAATTGCATTGAACTAAGAGAAAAAGGCGTCAATGATTTCTCTATCTTTATTTCCTCTTTCTACCTCTTATATCTTCTTTTCCTTTTTTTTCTCTCTCTCTTTCTTTTATTCTTTTTCTTACTCTCTCTTACTCTTTCTTTCGACTAAAACTAAAATGCGGAATTAGCGAAAACATTTGCACAAGAAAATGAGTAAGGGAGGAGGGGGGATTAGGGGTTTTGTGAATAATTGGGGCAAGGTGGGTGTGTGATGTCAGTTCTAGCATAGTTGCTAAGGCTTACAGACCTTCCCCCCCATTTTCCAAAGGGGTCATAATGCAAATCGGAGTAATCCAACGGGGAAAGGTACACGGAGGTGTTTGGATCATGAAAGGCTTCACGAAAGACTCTTAAGTAATTCGTACCTGGGAGGAGGTGAAGCTTCTCTCGTTCCAAAGCCATCCTGGGTTAAAAAGATGGACCGGCCCATTATACCCCTCCTCCCTATCCTCCAATCTTCCCACCCCTCCCTTCCCCCAATATAATTTCAAGACCACGAACGTAATTTCTCTATCGGGGCCCGAATTCCCCTCGAAAAAGAGGCAAAAAAAAAGTCTAGCTGACCTTTAATTCTTAATCTTTTCTTCCTAAAACTTTTTCTTTCGGGGGGCGAGATGCGTTTAAATAAGAACTCCGACTCCTTCTCCCTTTAGGCCCCCTCTCCCTTGTCCCTCAATTCCTTCCCGCCCCCTCATACGAAAACCAAATCGCGAATTTAAGCGTTTCTTGGAAAAATATTTTCGCTACTGCTTCAATTTCGCCCTCATTTCATTTTATCATGTACACTCGCACACACACACACACATATATATATATATATATATATATATATATATATATATATTTTATATATATATATATATATATATATATATATATATATATATATATATATATATATATATATATATATATAACCAGTCATAAGTTCGGGGCCACCATAGAAGTTTTAATAAATATGTCATTTGCCATTTTATTTCATGAAAAACAGTGAAGAATTAAAATATATATATAAATACTTATAAGATTTATTAATTATAGCAATTTAGCAAAGATACTAACTTTTCCAAAATAAACCTAAACTTTGGCTTCCTCAAAATATCCTACTTTTGCTTTAGTCACTTCCGAACAAATCCTAGGCATCGTAAGTAATAATGAGTGAAAGTACTTTTAGGCAATGCACTCCAAGCAATCTTCAAACACTTAAATAGCTGAGATACATTTGTTGGCCTCCTTTTGCACGCATCTTTTTTCATTGTCTTTGACGTGAACGAAATCTCCGGCCTACCCTCCGCCCTATTTCACTCTCGGAACTTCATAATCCTCCCTTACTCTTTCTCCAACATTTCGCCTAACATAAATTCTTATGTTATTTACAAATCCAAATTTGGATCTATCAGTCCATAGAACCTTACCTACTCTCTTATACCCAGTTTTGATGACATTTAGCTCACTGTAATCTCTTCTTTTTGTTGACTGATAGTGGTCGTTGTACTGCAGCTACATGACCAAAAAGACCAGCTGCCTTTACTCTCCCCTTGTAGTGTTCAGACTTATATTGGATTGTTTCTTGCACTGTTGATTTCTGCTGCCTACTGTGGAGCAATTTTCATTGTTTTTCTTATTTAAGATTATTATATTTCTATTTTATGTTTCAGATGTTGCTTTTTTTCTCCCTACTCTTTGTCTGTCAGCATTACTCATTCCTCTGTTGCTTATTTACAAGCGCATACTGAATACCATGCCTTGATATCAGGGTTGGCAAATCAAAAAACCCTGCCCTAAATAACCCTAGTTTTATTATGGGTTTTTTTTTGGGGGGGGGGGTGCTTTTTCAAATGAAATTTGAATAAAATCGGGTTTTGGTTTTGTTTTCAAAATTACACTTTGATTTTTCAAGAAATGAATGCCACTTATCATTATTTTATTAAAAATTCATATTTATGTTTATAATTTCACCAAATATGTATCAAATTAAGATTATTTCTCTGATACTGACTCATAATTCATATTTCCTTCTACAGGTTATGGTACCCAAAATTCTCGATCAATGATCTGTTACTGTGATCTTTTCTTACTATAATAGAATTATTAAACTAAGTAATTATTAATATTATATAAAAATATAGATAGCTATTCTTTTTCTATATTATTCTAATGCTTATAGCATTTTTTTTTTTTAAATCCCGAGATTTGAAAAAACTCAGAATAAAACCCGGGTTTTATCGGTCTTTTTCAAATCTCTGGGTTTTTGCCAACCCTGCTTGATATCTGTAGTTCCATGGCAATCAATCGCAATGAATAAACCTTCCTTAGCTACTAAGGATAATGTAAAACAGAGTTTACGCTTTAAATTAGCAAATAAGGCACATATCCCTTTAATATTTCGGTATCAGTGGAAAAATAGTTTAAATGCCAAGCCGAGGCTGTTCTGAGACAGAGCAAAACCTAACACTGCATTCCTACTACGGTTACATTGAATTACTAGCAAACAAAAAAAGTTAAAGAAATAAAATGGCAAATATTTATTAAAAATACTAGGGGGGCCCCAAAGTTTTAACTAGTAGTGTATATATGTTCCACAAATTAATGGAAAACATGTTAAATAACAATTATATTAATAGACGTTTTTTAACATTGATTGGGGCCGAAAAGGTTTGGCAAATGGAGCTCTTCTATGATATCCAGCTGTATTGAGCTCAAGACGAAGGATTTTGGTTGATACTGAGTCGTCCTTTGGTAGTTATGGTTCTCTAATGTATCGTTTTAGTGGTCTGAGAGAGGGAGGAAGGGACAGAAAGTGTGTTTGTATGGATGTGCAGGTATGTGAGATACATTGTGTGCGTGCGAGCTAGAAAGAGTGAGAGAGAGAGAGTCTGTATGTGCGTGTGTGTAGGGTGGAATGGTAAATGTAAAAAAATTAATGGTAAGTAAAAATATAGAAATTCCTGTCTGAATATAATTTGGAATATAATGTTTATATAAACCAAGACTAATATTGAAATTGGGAATTTACTAATTCAAGAGTTCCTTCCAATAGCCACTTTAGTCTTGCACATTATTTTTGATGAATTCCACGTGATTCTCTGTTTAAGCTGGGATATATGACTATTTGGAACAATCTAAACACTTTTCACAATATGCTTTTTGCGTGTGTGTGAGAGAGAGAGAATATGTTTAACTAAATCTTTAGAAATTATATTTTCATATTTGCCCCCAAAAATCCCACAGGAAAATGAAAGGCGGATTTCAAGTACTTTCGAACTTGGAATCCACCTTTCATTTTCCTGTGGGATTTTGGGGGGGCATTTATTGCTCTACTCACGCGCTACTTTGTGAGTTTCTGATATTTTCATATTTATATCCAGGGTGGTCCGAATGTCTGTTAATATTGTTCCTCTATTGAAAGTGAATTACACTAAAATCAGTAGTGTTTGATATTATTGTTCCTCTATTGTTCCTATTACTTTTCGGTAGAGGGTGTTAAGACTTTCAGACCACTTTGTACATAGATAAAAAACCCTTTTAAAATATGATGCTGGGTGACGAAGGCGAGAGAAGAAAAGGTAGTGCGAGATTATGCTTGTAATTAAAAGTAGGGGACGGGAAGTTCAACACGATTCTTCTTTTTTCTTTTTTATTCTTTCTTTTTTCCTCTTTTTCTTTTTTCTTTTTTATTCTAATTGGAGGCTTTTAGTGAGGAAATTGAGGCGATAGCAGAGTTTGCGACCCGATGTCAAAGATTTTAGAACTATCGCTCTCGAACTATTCCGAACTGACCACACGAAGCTCACTGTGATGTGAGGAATAAAAATTAATCTAAAACGATTTAATCAGTTTACGGTATAGACAAAAAGAATTAAAGCTTGAGGTAATGAGGTGTATCAACAAGTACAGAAACTGTTCCTTTCTGTTCAAATTAATGGGTAAATATAGTTGACGGTAGAAGAGAGTCTATTTTGCGGTTATAATAGCCATCTCTTGCCATATTTATTCCGGACATTCTAAGCAAATGAATGAGGCGAGAGATTGCTATTATAACCGCATATCCTAACACCCTCATTGCGACTTATTTAAAAACAAGGTCAACAAACCTGGGTCGCATGCTTTCAATTATTTTGACCTATGACCTTCAAAACTTTCAACAAGTGGGGCAATCCGACCCATAGTTAATTTTCTTTTAATAATTCCCGGACTAGCCTCGGAAGGACATTGACAATTGTATCATTCGAAAGAGAATGTAAAACAACATAAGGGTTTCAAATTTCGTTAGAATCGGCCGAATAGTTACGATGTTATTGGAGGAATGCTGATCGAAAACTGTATGATCGCGATTGGCACCCAAACACCAGATATTGACCCAGTCAATGAAGGAGAAGATCCACGAGTAAAGAAAGTCCTGCAAAAGAATGGTTTTGCAACAGCTGTTCCGCAGTCTCATTCAGGCCCTTATATGTAATGAGAAATTCGGATGAGTTCTCGTTGAGAGTTGATTTCGTCCGCATCAGACGCGTTGCCCCCCACCCAGCAAATGATGTCCTTATTATCACGAAATTTGGCTGTCGCGTATTTTGGAAATGGGTCGCATGGACCCTTCCATCCCCACTGCTTCGACACCCCTCCCACACTTCGTTTTTTTTGGGGGAATATCTCAAGCATTAGAGGGTTTCATTTGAGACTGACTATGTTTTGTCCACCAATTTCGCTGGTTGGTTTATTTTCTTAGATGCAGCTTTTAAAATTCTGGGTTTTTTTTATGATTCTGTTTTTCAACCTCTGTTGTGACATTGATTAAGATTTCAAACGTAATATTGGTTGATGGGTTGATATTGGTTGATATTTTGTTGTTGGATTGGCCTGGTCTAGCCTCTTTATTTATTCACTCTTAAGATTTTCGATCCCTATATATTGTTGCCGGCCTAATATACCTGGTACGGGTGGGAATTTGTCGCCTAACTTTAATATAAAAGAAAATAAGAGTTCATTTGTACAGATGGATTTACCAAGATTACATGTTAAAGACTTGAAAGATTATTCTATTCCTTTTATTCAAGGGAATCGGCGTCGGCCTCCAGACTGCAGTGGAACCTGCTGCAGGTATTCTCGACGGCCCCCCTTGTTTGATTGGGTGAAAACTGTGGTGATTCTGGATATAAGCACCATTTTGATAGTGCACATGGACTTGATGGTGTCACAACTACGCGCCATGCATAAGAGTTAGGAGGCCTGATGTTCGGAGTAATGTGGTCAAAGAAGTTGTCTCACAGCCAAGACTGGGTCATACTGCTTATGTGGTATGGTGCAGACTTCTACTAGCACACCAGGGCTTCCAGGCGGTCTTGGAATCTGCTCTAGGCCTTCTCAACATTCCTCCTGCTTAACTGGGGGAAATCTGTGGTCATCCTGGACCAAAGCTTCACCTGAACCTGCATAAAAGGAGGCGAGGTGTCCCAGAATCGGCTTCTTTAACAGCCGAGATCGCGAATCCGTTCAATTGAAAACCTTTTACGGATATCTGTTTATTAACCACCAATTTAACCGAATTTGGGCGAAATTTAACACTACTCGACATGCTAGTGAGTTAAAAGTTTTTAGCAGTCACGATTTGCATGGCTAAACTAGTTTAGGAAACAACCGTGTATAAGTGGCAGTTTTTAGGGATTCGGATGATTTTCAGAATAATTCTGGATATGTGTTTAGAACATGTCAAAATTTCATGTTTTTAACCTGTGGTTCCGAACCGGTTTTGGCTCATGGCCTATTTAGGAACCTTATTTTTTCCTGTATCTCCCACAAGATTATTTTCAATAAGTAATATAGAGATTAACTATTTTGCACAATAAGCTTGGTGAGATGCAAAATATTTGTTTACAGACAAATTCTATTATAAAGTATCTAAAAAAAAGGAAAATATATATTTTAATAATCTTAGTTGCGTGCACGCGACTAAAGTGTCGGTCCGTAGGTCGTCGGTCGGATGGTAACCGTTTTACTTTTGAATGAGTTTTTGGGCAATGACATCTTAACTATTTGGCCAATTTTAACGAAATTTGAAACCCTTATTTTGTTTTACATTCTCTTCCGAATAACATAATTGCCAAGGTCCTCTCAAGGTTAATCCGAGGATTATTTGGCAATAACATCGTAACTATTTGGCCGATTTTAACTAAATTTGGAACCCTTATGTTGTTTTACATTCTCTTTCGAATGATATAATGGCCAAGATTCTCACAAAGTTAGAGTCGCACGCGACTAAAAATATCGCGAAAGCCCTGTTGGTGGTTGTTACCGCCCGCTGAACTTGTATTTGCTATATATATATATATATATATATATATATATTTGTTCAATTTATCAGGCCAGAAGATGAGTTTGTCTTTGCTCGAAACGTAGCCAGAAGAAATAAAGAATGAATACTGTCATTCTCTTTGCGATTGGATTCTTACTCCGGAATATATATATATATATATATATATATATATATATATATATATATATATATATATATATATATATATATATATGAGATGCAAAATTATGATCAAAGCTAAAACTAATTTATGGTTCACTTTCCCTCCAAGTTGTTTTAATTGAAAACTTAATCAAAACAAAGTTAATATTTATTTCATTTAATATAAAGTTTTCAGTAAAAAAATGAACTTACGAGTTAGTGGTTTTATGTATTTTTGTTTGCGTCTAGTGTAATTGATGGTGCTCCTCAGCTTCTTTTGCCGCCTTCAGAATACTCATTTTCAGGGGGGGGGGGGGAGGTTTGTGGGATCTTCGGTTGACTTTCTATTGACTTACCTCTCTATGGATAAACGATTGGGGTCCCCCGGGGTCACGTTGGGAGCAAGCCGGAGCTGAATGGAAGTTCTTGGAGTTCCCCCTCGCCCCACGATCCGGCCACTGAGATAAATACAGCACCGGGCATTGCGACAACTGGTGCTTACACTCGTTGGCCTCTGAGAGGAACCTACTCGTATACTGGCGGTGACCAACGCAGGGAACGACGTGCGTCGCTGCCCAAGGAAAAGGCGACAAGGATAATTGACGGGAGAGGGGAGGACTCGAAACTGCAAAGCGGACAAGTTTCAGCAATCGAACCTGCAAAGCGGACGTGTTTCAGGAATCGAACCTGCAAAACGGACGTGTTTCAGGAATCGAACCTACAAAGCGGACGTCTTTCAGGACTCGACCCTGCAAAACGGACGTGTTTCAGGAATCGAACCTGCTAATCGGACGTGTTTCAGGACTCGACCCTGCAAAACGGACGTGTTTCAGGACTCGACCCTGCAAAGCGGACGTGTTTCAGGAATTGAACCTGCAAAACAAACGTGTTTCAGGAATTGAACCTGAAAATCGGACGTGTTTCAGGAGTCGAACGTGCAAGGCGGACGTGTTTCAGGACTCGACCCTGCAAAGCGGACGTGTTTCAGGAATTGAACCTGCAAAACAGACTTTTCAGGAATCGAACCTACAAAACGGACATGTTTCAGGAATCGACCTTGCAAAACGGACGTGTTTCAGGAATCGACCCTGCAAAGCGGACGTGTTTCAGGAATTGAACCTGCAAAACAGACTTTTCAGGAATCGAACCTACAAAACGGACATGTTTCAGGAATCGACCTTGCAAAACGGACGTGTTTCAGGAATTGAACCTGCAAAACAAACGTGTTTCAGCAATCGAACCTGCAAAGCGGACGTGTTTCAGGAGACAAACGTGCAAGGCGGACGTGTTTCAAGACTAAAACCTGCAAATCGGGCATGTTTAAGGAATCAAACCTACCAAGCGGCCACGTTTTAAGACTCAAACCTGCAAATCGGATTTGTTTCAGGACTCGAACCTGCAAAACGGACGTCTTTCAGGACTCGAACCTACAAAGCGGACGTCTTTCAGGCATCGAACCTGCAACGTGGATATGTTTCAGGAATCGAACCTGCAAAGCGGACAAGTTTCAGGACTCTAACCCACAAAGTGAACAAGCTTTATTTTCTTGTTCTCTCTGCACATGTCGATGGCCCTGAAACTGGAGGGATCGTTACAGCATTATTACGCTATTGCTGTTAATATCCTACTCAACCTCTTTACATTATTCCTCTTCATTCACATTATCCACCTTTTCCCTTCATTCCCCTCGTCGGTTATAACAATTTATTTTCCTCAGAGGGTCTTAAGCATACGAACCCAGGACTCCCCAAGGACACCGTCGTTCCTGGAGGCACGTCAGCATTTCTCCTCGGCCTCGAGTAACGTTTCAAGTCCCTCAAACCACAGGCAGCCATGTCTTGGGGGCTTAAGGGAATGCCTGGCTAATATGTGTAGTGGGGGTGGGGTGGGAGGCGTGAGTTCTTGGTTTAATAGAGTGCGTGCGAAAGAGCGGGGCCTCATATACAGCGATGAATAATAAAACAATTCTTCTTCTTTATTAATCCCTCTCCCTGCGGGTGAGCCATTCCATAATTCATCGCCGGCTTCATTTCTTTAGTTTCATCCGAGGCTGGATTTCGCCGCTCTCAATCCACCATCATTAAGACGACACTCGCTTCTCGCCTCTTGGCTGCCCCCTCCCTCACCCACGCAAGCTAAGGGGCGGGGTAACGTTTAAGAGAGTTGCGCTACCAATCGGTCCCGAGGAGCTCTATTTGAGCTATGTATATGCTTTTCACACATTTTCATTTCCCAAGACCACTTTTCTTGCAATCTTAATTTTTTTCACTTTGCAATCTTCATTTTTCGGTTTCTATACACTATTCATTTTTTAGCTTTCTTTACAATCCAGTTTTTCGTTTTCTTTACAATCTTCATTTTTTTCACTTTATTTACAATCTTAACCTCTTCACTTTCTTTACAATTTTCATTTTTTCACTTTCTTTGCAATCTTCACCTCGTCACTTTCTTTACAATTTTCATTTTTTCGCTTTCTTTACAATCTTCTATTTTTCGCTCTCCTTACAATCTTCATTTCTCACTTTCTTTACAATATTCATTTTTCACCTTTTTACAATCTTATTTTTTCTCGCTTTATAATCTTCATTTTTCACACTTGTTTCACCCTCGTTGGTTTTGACTTCTTTTTTAATAGGAAAACACTCCCTCACTCTCCCTTCCTTGTCATATAAAAGGGTCGAAACTTCATATATTCGAATCCCTGTTCTAGGTTGATCTAATGGTTCCAACGGCATTTCCAATTGCTCCCCTTCCCAGGGATTTGAGGAGCGAGTTTGCCTTCCCTTCTCGTCTTCCCATTCCCCCTCATTCGTCATTTATGCCCCCTGGAACCTTTTGGGTGATGCTCTTGGGCAACGTTCTTGAAAAACTAGATTTGTGATTGTATGGTGCCATTTAGAGGGCATATACCCCGCATGGCTTGTGGTTTTCAGTGCTGGGAGCTGTAAATGAACATATCTAAGGCCGTGGATATCTCCTTTCGACCCAGCATCTGGATGCTCGACATGACCTGAGGTCTAGAGCTTTAGGCAGTACTCTTGTGGTCGTTTTATTTTTCTCCTTTCATCACTGTTCATGCACCAAGGCTTCTCCCATTTCTCTATTATATTTAAAACTCCCAACGTTACCTATGCCCGAGTAATGAGCGCCATTTTTCCGCCCCACGCCTAAAGCGTGTTTCGCGCAAAATGGAAGATATCATCTCATTGACTGGTGAGAGATGAGTACATTACCGAACACCAAAGACCACAGGAACTCGGATGCAAACCCATAGGAAGACATCTAACCTAAATCTTACCCCAAATGGAAACTAATTATTACTCATGACAGAAATGTCACCTTTCAAAACGTGTGCAACTTTGTGCAACTTTTCTGTCGTGCGTTTTCTTTATATTTCACTTTCTCGGGGAAGAGTCATTTTCATGGTTTTTAAAACCGTAAAATCCCCACAGCTCATTTTTCACCGTTATTACCCCGTTTTTTAAGTCCTTTGCTCTAACAATTTTACCTCCACTCTCTTATCCGCTTAGAGAGCTTTCAGTTCATCTTTTAGTTCCTCCACTCTCTTGAACGCATATCCCTTAAATGGCTTGAATATTTTGCTTTATCATTCACTCTAACCCCCTAAGTTTGATAAAACGTATAGTGGTTTCTTTTTTAAAGGGTTTTTTTTGAGTAGCGATGGTAGTTAATTAGTTTGTTAGTCTAGTTTGTTATTCAAGTGCTATTATAGATTACTGAGTTATTGTCCCACTGAAGGTTCATATCCCGTTGATTTGGAAAGATTGTTATTTCCCATATTCTATATGTGTAGGCATGACAGTGTTTTTTTACGATTCACCACTACACGTTCCAAGTTCTTGCGCTTTTCCTCCAGTACCAACTTGTTCTCGGAGATCTGGGATAATCCTTTTCCTCCTGGAGATTTAAGAATCGATGAAATTCCATATTGTAGTGTGTTGTATTAATACATCTTTTTCCCTTCCTTGTCTCCAATTTGTTTAGTCCTAGCAATTTTTTTTTTCTAAATTTAAAATAAAACCTTCCCTGGTTCCCCCCCCAATACACTGATTTTATAGGCTGGTTGCATTGGGGTTCCGGCTTGATGGATACTCGAGGAATTTTTATAGCCAACCAAAGATGGCCAAATATTTAGATCAAAGGATGTCCAATTTTGATCAAGAATTTGGATCATAAGATGTTCAGTTATTATTCTGGGCCAATAATTTTTCATCAAAGGATGGCCAAATATTTAGATCAAAGGAGGTCCAATTTTTGATCAAGAATTTGGATCATAAGATGTTCAGTTATTATTCTGGGCCAATAATTTTTCATCAAAGGATGGCCAAATATTTAGGTCAAAGGATGTCCAATTTTGGATCAAGAATTTGGATCATAAGATGTTCAGTTATTATTATGGGCCAATAATTTTTCATCAAAGGATGGCCAAATATTTAGATCAAAGGATGTCCAATTTTTTATCAAGAATTTGGATCATAAGATGTTCAGTTATTATTCTGGGCCAATAATTTTTCATCAAAGGATGGCCAAATATTTAGATCAAAGGATGTCCAATTTTGGATAAAGAATTTGGATCATAAGATGGCCAATTATTATTCTGGGCCAAGAATATTTAATCAAAGGATGGCCAAGAATTTTTCAGCAAAGTGTCTAATTATCATTCTGGGTCATGAATTTTGATCAAACTCAATCCAATTATTTGTTTTTTGTTGCCAGGATGGACATGGGAAAGATCGCTGTAACAATATTTAAATTTTCTGCCAAACGCTTTTCTTAAAGTTTTCGCAATCATCCTCCGATGGCCAAAATGTTAAATGGAGTTTATTCTCTTTTCCGTATGCTCTTTTAAGTCAATTGTTCATCTGGCTGAAACTTTAATAAAAAAATGTCATGAATCATTTAAAGGCTGACCTGTGGTTTCCACTTGAGTTGAGACGCTGCTGCGTTATTGAGTGCGAGGCTTCCCTCGTTATTGAAAACGGCAGTTTGGCGTCTGGTTTTAGAGGCTTCGAATTTGTGTTGATTTGGGCAATAAAAATGCTTTTTTTATTTATGCGTTATTCTGGAAGTCATTTGATTCTTATAGGGTTTTTTTCTGCAATCTTCTACACTCACTTTTGATTCCATTTCATATAAGACACTGTTTTTAGTTTGAGAGATTCTTCGCGATCTTCGAAATTTAAGTCATACAGAAAAGAAGCCTTAGTCCTCCGTCTCATGGTATCGTTTAAGCGACCAAACTAGCTAATCCCCGCCCATCCATCTCACAAATCCGTCTCTCTTACTCTCCCTTTTGGTACATAATTTGAAAAAAAAACCCAGGCCCTTCAAATTTTAAATTCTTTCGTTTTCTGTTTGACTTAAAAACAAAGAAACTCCAAGTCTGAAAAGGCAAAGGAATTTTCCTCCAAGATTTGGCAAAAAGGCGGCTACCGCCTTCTTTGCAAAGGTTTTTAATGAAGATTAGAACACCTAAAGCATTTGCAGACTTGCAGAATCATTCCCTGTATATTTGGGGGGGGGGAGGAGGAGTCTTTTGACCAAGTTTGTAGAGAGGTACCACAGAGTCAGAAATAAAGGTGGTTGAGCTTTTAATTGCATTTTTCTTTTTGCACCCAAAAGCTAAATCAAAATGATTTCCTCTCCCATCTGTATTTTGGAAATATTTTCACTGGATATGTAAAAGCCTATAAAAGAGCATTCAACAATATTTCTTTTTATAACGTCATTGGAGCGATAAATAAATTTAGCTGAATTCCAATTAATTAAATGGTCATTCTCGGACATTGAACAAAAAAACGCACTATTGGTTTACCTTACCCGTACATTGTATTTAGGCGGATTGATACAGACAGATAATTGCTCGCCTGTTTGTCCAAAATAATTACTCCTACAGTCAGATCATTCGACTGAGTAAACTCCACATATATATTATTAGATGTATTGTGAATAAGTATATATCAACTCGTAATTGAACGACACCTAAATGTTAGTTGTTGGTTTTTTTTAACGGGAGGGTATTTAAAGCTATCAGAAAAGGACAAAACCAGAACGTTTTTAACATTAAAGGGGATAGTAGGAATTGTAGTACAAAACGTCATTTTAGCAGAGGAAAGACAACTTAAAAGAATGGAATAAGGGTAAGACAATTTGTGGCCGATTTCAAAGATATTAGAGAATTCCAGATTTGGGGTCACGACACGTAAAGCCCGTAGAAACAGAAGAAAAAAATAGGGCGCATTCGGAAACACTTTTCCTCCGGGTCATTTCATTCATTGCTAACCTCATATTATGTATATGACTATAAACAGGGTGCGGCAGAACCGATTGAGCAGTTTTAAGGGGAGTATATAGAGACGGTACGCCATATTTGGAGGGTACATTCCCGAGGGGAGCCCAGGGAAGCGAGCCATTCTTCGGAAACCGGCAAGGGGACAGCTCCCTCCCCTCGAGCATTGGCTCCTCAAAACTGCTCAATCGGTCCTGCCGCACCCTGTATATCAAATTACTTTTCCCTTCCCGTAATTCCCATTTATCTTCCCATCTCTTACTTCTGCTTTATAATAATAACTAACCATCTAATTCTTCATTTCTTAATACCCCCTTTCACGCATTTTCCTTGAGTTTTCCGGGTTTTTTATGGGTTTTTTAACCAATGTTTTTATTTGCATTTCCCCTTTTCCAAATTTAAATTATTTAATTTCCAAACGTGATATTTTTTTATGTAACTAAAGTCTAGCCATATTCCGTTTTATATTTGTTTTCACAATCTCACCACCACCCTCATCTTTATTTACAATTTGATGTTGTTCATTAGTTTTTGAGGGCGGGGGGGGGGGTTGAAAACTTTAAAGTTTCTTGGCTAATCCTTTAGTAATTTGTACATTCGAGTACCAGAAGTTTGTTAAAATAAAAACCCGAAACGTTGTAAAAAATAAATGAATCTTTGCTACGTCCTTTCGTTTTGCCTGCAAATATATGAAAAAGAAAATCTTTTACTCTATTACCGCAGTCTTGGAATGTATAGGTGTGAACTGAAATCATGACAATTATACTACAGTTAGATATGATAATCTGCAACCTGTTGGACGATTATTGCAGCGAACAAATGAATACGGCTTACATTAACAGCCTCTTCTATAACTCTATAATTTAAGATGGGGATTTTTTGAAAATTTATAAATGTTTTGTTTTTTTTGCTTAGTTGACAAATGACTTTGGGTGTTTGGAAATTCAAAGGATTGAAATAGTTAACAAGATCAAGAAGAAGAAGATATAGATGAAGATGAAGAAGAAGAAGAAAAGGGTGTTCAGGGTGTTAAAATAAAGAGTATAAAGGAGATTAAAAAAAGCGGTTAAGATTAGCAAATAATGTCGTAGGCCCCCCCCCCCCGCAGGGGTGCCTGTGTAACCAAGCTATTGCTGTTAAAGAGAGAACAGTGGCTTTTCTACATATACAATCATGGGACATTGTCTTGAAAATGACCAGCCAGTAGTAATCTATCGTGGGCAAGTCGGAGGACCTGGGAGACATGCGAACGGGGGATACATAAAGAGCGAGTGGGGGATTTATCCTCACCCGAACTGGAGCACCTTGAGTTCAGTCAGTAAAAAAAAAATAAATAAAAATAAACAAAATTTCTAGGCTAATATAAATGAGTTATTAAAGTTTTGAAGGTCGTAAGGTCATATGAGTCAGAATAAGTGAGACCACGCGACTTAGGTCTGTTGACCTTGTATTATAGGTATTAAGTATAGATTTTTTCTAGGTCTTAGGTATAAGCTTTTATAGGTATAGGTATATTTTTTTAATAGGTATTAAAGAAGTAATGATGGAAGTAGTTAGTGAAATTAAAATCAAACTAAAAAAAACATTTTGAATGCCATAAAAAGGATTTTATTCCTGGTTGTTTTGTTTTTTAGAAAGCCGGAAGTTCTCTCTTGGTCTAGAACAACTTTATCTAACAGCTCTCCTTTAGGACGTTTGTCACTGATTGCCATTTTAATCTGGCACATTTTTCAATTTCTAATTATAGAGAAAATAGTAGAAACCAATGAAGGAATCTGTCGGAAACTTGTTGACAGTTTTGTATATAGAGTGGTTCTTTCGGAAGCAAACGGGTAACTGTGACCCATTTGCGATATGATTGCTTCGGAGGAAAAGAAATCGTTTTTATATTGCCGTTAGAGAATTGCCATTACTGCATGCAAAAAAACGTCGATTGAGAGAGCATTTACTAAACCCGGTCATTTCCTTCAAAGAACTTGGAACTTGCTTTTTTTGTTGTTGTTTAATGTGCGTGAATCCATAAGGTCATAGGCACACATAACTTAGAACGCGTTTACAAATTTTGCTTCTTGCGAAAGACGCAGAAAATCGCTAAAGAAAGCGCCGAAAACTCAAAGTCGCCTTGCTTTTCTTAACCATTCCGCTTCTTAGTCATCCCACTGCTCTTTCTCTCCCCCCGCTTGCCTATACGCATCCCCTTCCCCCGCCCCGTAACACCCCTTTCCCTCCCAAAGCAGTCGAGTTTGTTGTTATCGGTTACAAGAAGTGAACAAAA
Organism: Ceratothoa steindachneri; assembly: GCA_963969495.1. Lineage (NCBI taxonomy): Eukaryota > Metazoa > Arthropoda > Malacostraca > Isopoda > Cymothoidae > Ceratothoa > Ceratothoa steindachneri. The sequence goes on from OZ018337.1 coordinate 55,477,678, forward strand.
AAAACAACAGATTTTATGGAAGCGGTTTTTTTTTAGCCCACTTTGATAAAGTGCATAAAAGTGGAATGAAGCAGCGTTGGGGGGCTCAGATCGAAATATTTTCCTATAAATACAAGGGGGTACGTCGAAGCGTTTGTTGATAAGGAAAACTCCAAAGAATTGTTGACATCGTATAGGGAGTTGCACTGGAAAGCGAGACAAAGGAAACGAATGGGTGAAATTGACGTTAGGGAGAAGAATGAGGTTTATTGGAAGAAAGGCGACGTCACAATAACGGGAAAAGGAAATAGAGGATTCACCAAATGCGCGGTACTAACGTACAAATCTCAGTGCGATAAAAATTTAGGCACTAACACAGTCTTCACGAGACCAATGGGAATTTGACGAGCTAAGGCAACCAAGGCAGTCAATGGAATGACTTACAGAATGCTACACCATTTATACTTTTCTACTTAAACATAAGCGATATAAAATTGACCTCTCACAACAACGGTTCAACGGTTTATTAAGTAAATAAATACAAAAAGTAATTACATACATTGCAGCATAATTAAAATATTAATTACAAAACATTGTAGTAATAAGGATAGAAAATAGTGGGGGAAATAGATATAGCAGAGGAGGTAAAAGCACTGAGTAGAAGTAGGAAATGATAGCTTCCCGGAGACATGGAAATCATTACCAATTGAATTTTCGAAGTTAACTACAATTCAAATACTATAGAAAGATTAAGGATAATTTACTATACATTCTTAAAATTACTGTTATTATACACTTGTTATAGTTTATATAATTTATTAGTTTATTATATTTCATTTTATATTTACTACACATTAAATTTACGGTAGCTTTTAATGCTGAGTAAGTCTGTTTGTTGTATTTCGCTAATATAATTTTACATTAAAACGATTAACACTAAAATTTTATTTACTATCACTGTATAAAATTATCATTTTTGCTTATTTTATCTACTACATTATTTCCATTAGATTTATTTTCACTAAATTAGTTTAGTTACACTTTAATTGTTCATTACTTTATGTTAAAACTAGATTTTCTGTCACTGTCTATAATTTACTAATTATTCACTTTTTGCTTTATTTGTACTTATTTTATTTACTTTACTATTTTCGCTATATTAATTTTCAATAAATTAGATTTGTTTCACTAAATATGATTAGTTAATTTGTTCACTATTATTATTCACTTTAATTGCTCACTTTTCCGTATTCACTATTTAATTTGCGATGTTTTTTGATCACTCCGTATAGCTTTAAATGTCGTCATATTTACGTTATGCACGTCTCTAGGGTTGATGTAAACTAGGGATTTTAGGAGTAGAGCCGACACTTCTTTCCTGGAGTATGGTTCCTCGTACGTCCATTGTACTCACCCGCAGCTAGGCTGATGATGAGTAGTTCCAAGTCGTCTTTGAGGGCCGGGGACAGGAAAGAGCCGAAAACACGTAGACCCATGCCTTTCCCGTCGAAAAAGAGGCCTCTTTCGAGGATTTCCTTTTTCTCGGTGAGGGGGGACCCTTCGTGCCTTCCGTCTTCTTCTTCCTCGTCCGAAGTGTCTTGCTGTTTCTGCGGCGTTTCCTCTGGAGTCTTCTTCTTCTTCTTTTTCTTCTTTGCGCCTTTTTTCTCTTCTTCTCCTTCCGAAGGCGTTTGTATTTTTCCTTCTTCTTCTTTTTCAGTTTCCTTTAACCCATTATTTAAAGGTGCCCTCTTTATTCTTCGATGAACTCGAGATTGAAAAGGCCTGGCTGAGTCTGGGTTTTCGGGAAACCAAACCTTCTTATTACAACCATTCTTCTCAAGAAGAAGGTTGAGGTGGGATGAAAAGGAACCGGGGTTTGTAAGGTTTGTTGGGTGGGCGACCATGACTATGGCCATGATTTCCTGCCCTTCCTTAGGCATGACCAACCTCGTAGTGTTTCTTCGTGTCGGAGTGGTCGTTCTTGGTGCTGTATCCGCGTGCGTGTTTTTTTTCCTCTCCTTTTTCTTCCTTTATCCTCTATCGTTTTTTGTGGATCGCCTCTTTCCGAATTGGGCACCTCATGGCCAGGGCCCTGTGGTCACCCTCACAATTTATGCATTTTTGCACTCTTTCCAACCGTGCCCGGTTTAGGCGCAGTTGGAGCATGCAGGGTCGGCGGTTGTGCAGTCTTTAGTAGCGTGTTGTTCGACTGCATAGCAATTGAAGCAGCAGTTGATTTGTATGTAATCTTCTTTTTTAATTTGTTCAGGGCTGACTTTCAGGTAAAAGCCGAGCAGCCCATCGTTTTGGCTCGGTTTGCCATATCTATGCTACTGAAGACTACCTTCACCATGCCGCTTCCTTTTCCAAATTTGTAGACTGCTGTGATGCAGGCCCACTCTTGTTTCGCCGTGAGTTCGTTTTTGATTTCTTCACAGGAATTTTCTGTGAAGATTGGGTCCAGTCTCGTTAGTATGATGGTTCGTGGGGCCAGGATTTCTTGCGGTATACTGGCTTCAAGCCCAATCTTTTTGAGATGAGCTTGAGCCTCGTCGGAGACCAGCCTCTCGACGTCCCGCATTGTGCTGCAAATGGTTGCATATCCATTGGGAGTGTCGAGGAGTCGGATCAGTACCACGTTGATCTTTTTATATATCGTTTGAATCACTTCCATTTATTCAGGTTTTGATGCCCCCCTTCCCCTATAGTACGGAGGGGGATCCTCTTGCAGTCATGGGGGGCTGCCCCCATATTGGGCCCCTCTTCTTGTAACTCTTTATTGAAAGAGGACGTGTAAATGAAATTTTTTTCCTTCTCGCACGAATAAAATTAATACTTATTGCGCACCGATTTTCGCCCAGCCCCACTCGCAGGTTCGACCTCTCACAGTTTAGGAAAATTTTAAGGACAAACTAACGTTCAAAACATAGGCACTGCTTGTTTTTCTATTTGAAAATACGGGATACAAAATTGGGCAATTACAGTTAAAGAGATTTTTTAAGGACAAACTAACGTTTAAATCGTAGGCGCTATGTTAGTTTGTCCTTAAAATTTTCTGTAAGTCATTCCATTATCAATGTAGTCCTCATCTGGCTAATTGACACCCTGAGTGGTTATGCGTCAATCTGCCACACCATGGAGGATGTCGAACGGCTGGTCTCGAACGAGGCCAAGATCCACCTCCAAAAAATCGGACTAGAGGCAAACATGCCACAAGAAATATTCGTGCAACGTACTGTTATTCTTCGGCGGCTGGACCCACTCTTCACTGACAACACCTGTGAAGAAATCAAGGAAGAGCTCTCAGCGAAGCAGACATGGGCCAACATTTTAAAGGTGCAAAAATTCGGCAAAGGAAACAGTACAGTGAAGATCATCTTCTCGAGCATCGATATGGCGAAACAGAAGAGTACATACCGATCGACTGCTGCTGCAAATGCTATGCAGTCGAAAAGCATTTAACAAAGGATTGCAGGGCGACGGTAGTTGCATGCTCCAACTGTGCCAGATCCGGGCACGGTTGGAAAGATTGCACGGAAGGCAACAAAAGTGCGTCAACTGTGGAGGGGACCATAGGGCCTTGGCCACGAGGTGCCCCATCCGTACTAAATGGGAGAATATAAAAAAGAAAAAAGAGGCAAGAACCAAGACCAACTACGCTCAAGTGGCAGCCCCGAAGCTGGTGATGCTAGAGTCGGGTAAAGATATCATGACAATGATCATCTTTGCTCACATGGCTGACCCCGGCTCCTTTTCCGAAGAACTTAACCGTCTTCTGGAGAAGAACGGAGTTACCAAAAAACTGGTTCCCCGAAAATCCTGACTCGGTGGGAATACTTAATATCCAGTTTACCAACGAATCCCAACGAGAACATCAACCAAATGAGGAGCTGACGCAGTCCCCTACTAAAGAACCAAAAATAACGGAAGAAACTTCGGAAGGAGAGGGAGAAACGAAGAAAGGCGCAAAAAAGAAAAGGAAAAAGGGAAGAAGAAGAAAAAAAAACAGAGGAAAAGACAAACGAACAAAATTCGTTGGACGAAAAGAAATTCACGAAGAGGAATACACGAAGGTCCTCTTAACCGACAAGAAGGAAGTCCTCGAGAGTTGTTACTTCTTCAACGGCAAGGACGTGGGCTTCAAGGTATTTGGCTCTTCCCTGTGCCCACCCCCAAGAGACGACCCAGAATTTTCCCTACTTGGCATTGCCAAGGGGAAATTCAAGTAGACCTTCGAGGGACCTTTTTCACCGACGAAATTGCAGTATTGAGGTTGAAGGGCACGGTGTTTATCCCACCATCGGACGTGCACGCCGTGAACATGTCAACATTCAAAGCCAAAAAAGGGGACAAAAAACGTCCAAAATAAAGTGACAGTGCAAAATACAAGTGTATAAAATATAACGATAAACCCAAAAGTGAATTAAATAAATAATGATAAAATAATTGATAATATCAGTGATTTGGAAAAGTGTACATAGGAAATGTCTGTTAATTAATTTACGAAATATATCTAGTATCAAATTATCTATTGTGAATTAATCAAATAAGTGACTTAAAATTACATTAAAATCATCAGCTGGACTGAAATAGAATACTAAAAAGGTTTTACAACAAACGAGTAGAAATAATGTAAAATAATTAAAATAATTTGTAGTTAACGTTATAAATATATAATACTGTGTAAATATATATGTAATATTTTAAGAATACATTTTTTATAACTATAAATTATTAACTTTTATGAGTAAATGTGAAATTTTTATTGTATAGACCTAAAAAATTTGATTTGCACGTCTCCGGGAACCTTTATCTTCCTACTTATAACTATCTCTTCTCTGCTAAATTCTATTTTCCACACTGTCCACTATATATTTGCATTTATGTAATCTCTCTCTGTAATTCATTCTTAATAAACCGTGAATTATGACATTCCATTAACTTACTCAGTCTGTACGCTTGCTCTCTCGCTGCCAACTGGTAAAGGCTATCACAGGTAAAGGAGGAAAGGTTATGGGAAAGAATAATATAAAAACGCGTTTCTCAAGAAAACTTCTAAGAAGAAATATATGCGCTCCTGGGGTTGATTGGAGATTCCTTTTGTTCCTCTTGAACGAAGTAGCCCTCCCGAATGGGTTGCTTTTTCTTATTCTAAATTCTTGGCTCTTTATTGATACTTTTTACCTCAAACTTACTTCTCACTAGCACTACATAAATTGGTCACCGGCAAGGTCTGAGTTGCAGTTTGTAGTAAGGTATAGTGAACCCCTGCAGGAGACCCCTTTAGGGGCCAGAAAAGGGGGGCCGATTCTCGGTCACGGGCCAGAACCCAACTGTGGACCGCTGTTAGGGCTAGGCCTAGATAGGTAGGGTTGACCAAGGAGAGAGCGAAAGTTGGAAGGTAGGTGAGATAGAATTAAGACAGATAGAGGGGCTCCTCCCACTAGTGGAGACTGGGTAAATTCTCCACAGCTGAAGATCGACAGAAGAACCCCTCTCGGAGGAGAGGGGACGACTCTCAGAGAAGATGGACCCACCGGACTTCAAAAGGCTTCCCCTTAAACTCATACCCAACGGAAGGAAAAGATCACCACAATAAGTAGTGCAATGCATATTTATTGATCTGGAAATACCACTAATCAAATGTATTGAGACACCATCTGGATTCACAGTTATTTGCCCAGAAAATAAAGGTGTAGAACAGCTATTATCATCTGATGGGAGTATTACACTAAGGAAGTTGGATTTGGAAGCAAGAGTACCCCCACAAATCACGGCTAACAGAAGTGTCATCTGCTGAAAAATAGAGTCCTGGGTAGGAGAGCATTCATCCCAAGAAATAAAAGAAGAACTACATGAGGCAGAAATGGTTCAAGATAGCAGAGGTGGTCAAATTTAAAGATCACATTCACGTTTACAAAGTCATTTGTGAATCTACCGAAATGGCTTCAAGGATCATCGAACAGGCCCTTCTCGCTTTCAACATGAAAATTCCATCCACTCACATACAAAGAGACGTCTTCACAAACATACAGATATGCTTCATATGTTATGCGTTGGAGGAACATACAGACTGAAAATTGCCCCCCAAAAGACCTAATCATCTGTTCTGAATGTGGAAGTGAAGGCCATTCTTGGCGTTACTGCAACAACACAGATAAAAGATGCATTAACTGTCAAGGGGAATACAGAACTATGGCCATGATCTGTCCCAGAAGAAGAGAAATTATAAAAAAGAAAAGAAACAGAGTCAAACAGAAATAACGCTAACGTAAATAGAAACTCATACGCATCAATGGCAAAAAGTCACCAACAAGGACCGACAACACAGATAAATTTGGATGGTACTCTCAACGTGAAAATACTTACTTGTATATTACATGCCCACGTGATGAAAGTAGCTAAGCTTGAAAGTTACGCAGCAACAGTCAACATCATGTTACAGGAAAACGGGCTCGAACCGATGAAATTCCCCAAAGAAGTCTACTCATCGGCCATTTTCAAAATCAAAGTCGCAGAAAAGACAAAACATGAGTTAATCGAAGAGGCGAAAGGAAACCAACAGGAAGCAGAAACAGAAGAGGATACAAACAGCGATGACTCAGAGACTGAAGATACCCCCGACGACACAGTCCAAGAGTGCACACGGGTTACTCGTAGGAAAGCCCAATGATATAATAGATCTAAATCAGCAAGTAAAAGGGGTCCACCGCCCAGAGATGAATTACCAGAAAGACCCTCTAACGCAACCAGCAGAGGGGGAACCAGAAAAAGAAAAAGAAACACCGATAACTTAGAGATAGGACACACATAACGGAAAACGAATAAACGAACGGAGATGGACAATTGGATTATGGATATTAAGAAATTAAAAATACTACAAATTAACACATGCGGATGGAAAGACAAGGAAATTATGTACTGAAACTTATTCAGAAAGATTGACCCAAATGTTATACTAATATTAGAACATGGAAGAAACACAGAAAACGAGAAATTAAAGGTATGGAACTACAATGTTATTAACACAAATCCTTCAAGCGAAACACACGATGAAGCGGCAAAAGCTGCCAAGCAAGGATTGCAGTACAAAACAATACAAGGATTGGAAGATGCATATTTAGCTATAGAAATTAAAATGGAATTAAGCAACATCATTGTCGCAACTAGATACCAACCACCCAGCCGCCCCCAATTACCAGTACAAAACTTTACTAAGTATTTCAACTGTAGGACTGCTGCTACTCAAAATGCAGCCCGGAAAGTATCTGCACTACTTTGATACTGACGCGAGAGGTGGAGAAACTGAAAGACCTCTATAGAGCCTCAGAGGAGAGAGCTCAAATTCTTGAAAAAAAGGTGAAGAAACTCGAAGCCCTTCACGCAGCTCACATTCGATGCCTAGAAGAGGCATCGCCCACTGACGTGCGGGAATCTTCGGGTGTAGTTCTTACCCAAGAGGAGATTCTGGCATCATCCGAGGTTAAGCCAGCTGAGGCAAGAGAAAAAGAAGAAAGGAAAAAAGAAGAAAAAGAATAAAGTTGAAACAAAAGAAGAAGAACCAAAAATAGAAATAAAACGGATAAACATGAAGAAAAAGAAGGATAAGAATGTGGAGAGTAAAGAGGAAAAGGAGAGGTCTCTTCCACAAAGGAAGACCCCGTCTTTAGAGACCAAGTGTCCGAAGGTCACCCTCATTGGTGACTCGCAAATACGGGGTCTGCAGCCGCTGCTAGCGGCCCGCCTTCGCACTAGCGTGAAGGTAAGCTGCCTGCCAGGACAGGGTAACCACAACATCCGAGTAGAGGCAGAGAAAGCTCAGATTTCTGAGAATTCAATTGTCGCTCTGATGGTGAGTGACAACGACCTCTACCTCAGAGGGAGTGAGGTTGGCCTCAGTGGTAAGACGATCCAAACAGTGATGGGAGCCGTGGATGACATAGGGCTTAAAACCCGCAAACGTGTCGGGGTTGGAATGCTTCCGAGAAGAGGTCCATCCCGAACCGCTCACGAGAGAAACGTTGCAGTGAACCGACGGTTGGCGGATCTCTGCACGGCAGAAGGAGTCTTCTTCGTGGATCCCTATCGTACCTTTATCGGTATAGACGACCTCTACCAAAGGGATGGAGTACATCTCTCCTTTAAAGGGAAGGCATTTCTAGCCAACCTTACTCAAGATGTCGTGGAACGCACCCAAAGGAGCGTTCGAAACAGAACGAAAGCGGACGTGCGCCAGCACGCCCGCGTCACTTCTGAAATGACCTTCTCGGAGGTCGTCAAAAAGGGTGCGACCACGAAAACAGAGAAGACGGGAAACGGAAGAGTATAGGGAATCCTGCATTTGGGGACTCCCTGAAGGGTCTTCCGTTCAATGCGAGGTCAATCAGGAACAAATTTCTTGAACTTCGTGCCCTCGTAGCAACGGAAGAACCTGGAGTGGTGGCTATAACAGAATCGTGGGTAAAAACTTCAAAACGAGACTTTGAAGATGAATTCACGATTCCCGGCTACCAACTCTGTGTGGTAAACTTTTCACATACAGCATCTGTGGTAGCTGGAACGCACTTCTAGTGGAAGTTGTCAACAGCAATTCTGTTGATCAGTTCAAGTCAAGACTGGACAAAGTCTTGAAAAGTGGCCGCTTGGGCACGTTGAATGGACCGTAAGGTCTCCTAGGGTACTTCTTTTTCCTTGTAGCTCTCTCTCTCTCTTTCTCTCTCTCTCTCTCTCTCTCTCTCTCTCTCTCTCTCTCTCTCTCTCTCTCTCTCTCTCTCCCTCTCTCTCTCTCGAACAAGCATTCACTTCAAACAAAAGCTCCTCCCCCCAAAAAACATTGATCACGCCTACCTTCTCTACACATAAAAAATCACATATTATTCACACAAGTCAAATACAGATAACATTATCCACACATTCATTAAATCTCAAGTTCAAAATAAGGTTATTTTTCATCAAGTTCGTTGTTTATAAAAATCCAAATAGGAAGTTATTGTAGGACACCCTCGAGAACGAACTTGAATCATGTAACAAAAAAGGAATATGGTTCCAACTCAGAAATGGTGACCCCACCACAATCAATCCATCAACCCAACAACTAATTCTCTCACTACAACTATCAACTGCTCCTCTTGCTATATATATATATATATATATATATATATATATATATATATATATATATATATATATATATATATATATATAAATTGAAAATCGCATGACACGGGATTTTTTTATAGATGTATTTAAAGGCCCAAGGAAATTAAAATTGGTAACACAACCCGGAAAAAACACAGGAGAATATCACATCAACCAATAAAAGCTTAAGACGGAAAATGGGAGACGTAGAGAACGGAAAGATAGGACAAACTATTTTAACCGTTATATGAAAATAAATAAAGAAGTTGGATTTGAACCTGTGTCATTAAGCGCTGATCGCTTATATGACCAAGACGCTGATCGCCAGAGCTACCATATAAGCGATCAGCGCTTAATGACACAGGTTCAAATCCAACTTCTTTATTTATTTTCATATAACGGTTAAAATAGTTTGTCCTATCTTTTCGTTCTCTACGTCTCCCATTTTCCTTCTTAAGCTTTTATGGGTTCACGTGATATTCTCCAAAGTGTTTTTTCCCATTTGTGTTACTAATTTTCATTTCCTTCGGCCTTTAAAAAAAAAATATATATATATATATATATATATATATATATATATATATATATATATATATATATATATATATATATATCATTATCTACCAATAATAAATGTATTCAGTATCTTATATACATTAGCTTTAAAAATTTTATCTCTTTGATTTATATTAGAAAGCAATCTAAATGTTCTTTTGAGAGGTTTTCCATTTATTTTTCAATTAAAAAAATGGTGTAACGAACATGGGTATTATGGAAAGATAGGGGGATAAATAGATAGGTGATGTGATAGGTGGATACATATAATGAACATCATTTCAATGACAACCTCGTGAATCGTTAATTATGGGAACGAGGGGAGTGTAATGAAAGCTTCCAGGAAGTGGTTCGTACGAACCGTGTGAGTACTCAAAAGTGCGTCCATTTGTAGGGACTTCTCTTTTTGAGGTTATTTAAATCTTCTAGTTTCTAGGGTCATCGCTTTGCCTTTTCCTATCAGTAGAGGTCAGTTTATCCTTTTTCATTCAAATAGGTTGTATCAAAGTGGCAATCGTGGTTGAGTGAGGCGGTTGTTGAGGTAGCATGTGTATTTGCAAATCAATGAAATGTGTCCATCAGAAAAGATCGTGTTGTCACAATTGGGAAGGAGTGAGGTATAAATTCGTTAGTTCCGTTTCTTTCTAAAGGCGATACTTTCTAAATGATATTGCAATTCAATTTCCTGAGTGTTCCTATTTTTCAACTTTCCCTCGATCAACCAAGAGAATTCGCTAAGTGGGCCTCGTCGGAAGTGGGAGCCTTGCAGTGTATTCCTGTTCCTATCGTGTTTCTCGGCCCATTTACACTCCGGCCTTACAATCGAAAAAAAACGCAGTAAAGATACAATCTTACATTGCAGGCTCTTTGTGCGCGCCAAGAGCGTTTGTAACGCTGCCAATTTGTAATTTCTTAGGTTTCACTCTAATGTGTTTTATATATATATATATATATATATATATATATATATATATATATATATATATATATATATATGTGTGTGTGTGTGTGTGTATTTGGCAGTGGGGTGAGTTAATATTGAGGCGCAATTTAATTTTCAATAAGAAGCCAATGACGAAAAATTATTTAAGTATTTTCCTAATCCATTTATTCCGAGTAACTAAGTTTCCATTTTATGCGCTCATCTTCTGGTTTCTGGGAATATATGATAACTCATTAGCAAAATTAACAAAAATGAGTAAAATAGTTTTCAATTACATGAGCGGATTGTAATACCTGTAGAAATTAAGCTAAATGCTTAATTCACTCTATGTAATACTTGAGCACTTTAAATATGTAATTATTACAAGTATAGGGATATACAAAAGCTTTGATAACTATTGTAAAGAACACACCTTAACACTAAGCGATGAAATGTTTTAACTGATGACTATTTGAACAATATTATTGACTATGGTTTGGTAGGTTGTGGCCTTTACAGAACATGAAGAGGAATGGATGAAATATCTGAATTCAGATTTCGTGTACTGATTTAATATATATATATATATATATATATATATATATATATATATATATATATATATATATATATATATGAAAATTAACCCACAGGTAAAGGAAAAGATGAAACCAAGCACTTTCGAACTATATTTGCAAGTTCATTTTCAAGGAATAGCATATATATATATATATATATATATATATATATATATATATATATGTGTGTGTGTGTGTGTGTGTGTTATACATATATAAAAAGGGAAAATCACATGACGCGTGATATACAATGGATGCTGTTAATAATAGCCCAAGAAAGGAAAACTGGTGCCACAACCCGGAAAAACGCTGAGGAATATACTACGTGACCCTTAAAAGCTTAAGAAAGAAAATGGGAGATTTAGAAATGAAGAAAATAGGTAAAACTATTTTATCCGCTATATGAATGTGAAATAAAGGAGTGGATTCGAACCGGTGTCATCAAGCGCTCATCGCTTTTAGAACCACGCCGCTCATCGACTGAGCCACCATCCAAAACCCCAAAGAAGGTTTATTCAGGCCCCCTTTTGAATAACGAAGTGTAGGTTTATTATCCTTTGAGAGGCAAGTAGTTTTTCTAGTAGGAGAGGGCACGGGCTTTTTTGTTTATAAGGGAAAATCACTGGGGTGTAGAGGATTGGAAACGTGTCATGTTGCCCGATGAATCTAGGTTTACCCTCTTTCAGAGTGTTGCGCGCATTAGAGTATGGCGAGTAGCTCATAAAGCATTGGATCCGTCATGCATCGTCCCCTCCGTGCAGGCATCTGGAGTAAGTGTAATGGTCTGGGGCTGTTTTATCTGGGCTGGACATGGATCTGCAACCCTCTGGAGCAACAGGATGAAGTCCTGCGAGTATTTGCAGATCCTGGACAATCAAGTTTATCCCTCAATTGACTTTAATTTCCTAATAGCGATGGAATGTTTCAGGACGATAATGCGCGCATCCACCGGTCTCACATCGTCAAAGATTGGTTCACCCAGCATGACGGATCATTTCGGCATATTGAAGGGCCACCACAGTCCACAGATTTAAATCTCATAGAGAATTTATGGGATGAGCTTAAGAGGGACCTGCGTGCCTCATCGCCTCTTCCATCATCATGGAACGATTTGGGTCTACGGCTGGTGGAATTGTGCCCGAAACTGAAGCTACAAAAGATGCAAAATCTTGAAGAATCAATGCCCGATAGGATGAGAGCTGTAATTCTATCGAGAGGATCTCTAATAGCTTAGTAAATAATTATTAGACTGAACGACCTTTATTTTGGCGAGGTAGTGTATATATATATATATATATATATATATATATATATATATATATATATATATATATATATATATATATATATATATATATATATATATCCCACGTAGGGAAAAAGACAGATTGATTGGAGCTAGTACTTTCGTTATCTTAATAACATTTTCAAACTCACAATGAGTTATGAAATAGAGAGACACTGTATTTATACAAAGGATAGGACTGGATCTAAAGAAAAAAATCGGGGCTAATATTTGCATTTCTCTCCTTTGTGCTGGAGATTAGGAACGATTCAAAGATATTTCTGCTAATAAAATCATTTATATGCATTATGGTATCTGCTTTTGACCAGTTAATCTGGTGACCCATTTTAATCCTGTGGATGGCCAAAGCATTATTTGTATATCCCTTAGATACTGCATTTTGATGTTGCTTAATTCTTACAGAGATATCTTTAGAAGAAATATGAGTAAAACTAAAGAATTTACCGAAGCAGAGCACAATCCACCTTCTCTATAGCCAAGGGTTATCACAAGTAAGAACTGCCCCCAAAATATAATATTCAAGATATTCTATCCAAACTACTATAAAACGATATCATGAGAACAAGAACTATACATCAAGAAAGAGAAGTTGAGGAAAACTTCCGACAAAACCGAAAGAGAATTACATAAAAATATCTTCTGATCTTGCTAGGGAGTTCAATGAAGCTTCAAGTTATAAAATGTCACCCAGAACAGTTAGAAAGAGAAGTAAAGATCAAACACTAAAAGGATTTCAAGGCGAGAAAAACGTCATAGATATATGAGGAAAACATAAAAGAAAATGTCTTCAGTGGTCAAAAAAGGATCACAAAAATTCATTTCCGACAAATGTCTAATTACTTTATACGAATGATTCCATAAGGTACTTTATACTATTGCCTATAAACTAGATAAATAATCGCTTAGCTTATCTGGGTTTTACACTAGTTATCTGCTATATTTTACCTCTAAACGCGAACACACTTAGGTATAGCTAGCTCGAAGAGGTGTTACTTGGAGCGCATTCGGGTTCTATCTGCCTGACTTGTTTACCCTTATGACTTCTCTCCTCCCTTTGGGAAGGGGAGACTCAGTTTGACTGTCCCGTAGCCTGGGGTCCACTCTGGAAGCCATAGGCCATAAATAGGAATCTCATGAAACTATCCGAGAGCGATAAACCGTTCGTTTCTTGAAAAATCGACCTTTCGCGCTAATTCAAAGGACCGGGTCGAAGCAAACAAGTTTGTGTGTGTGAGGATGGTGGAATGTTTGTTTTTGTGAGATGGCTTCGAGGTATATCGTAAATTTAACATACATGAGTTTGATTGAGGTGAAAATTATTACAAAAAAATATTTACATGAGAGATGTAACACAAATGTTACAATTCGTTGACATTAAGGAAAAATCGTTGCAAGGTTTAAAGTTGTAAAATATTGCATGCATAGAAATTAAATAAAAAAAGTTATATTTTGAAAACATGATACATATTAAATTAAAAAAATGATTTCGGAATTAAGTTAATGGTCAAAACTCCATGTTTATTTGTGGGATGGGTTTTGGTGGGTTAATTACTTGAGCGAATAGTCGAAACAAAAAGAGAATTGACAGTGGGCGTATTTTCACTGAATGACACCCTTGTGATATTTGCAAAAATACACACGCGTACACACAGAGTATAGTGCAAGTTTGAAAGACATGATTATTATCCTAACATAGCGTTTGTAAAGTAAATGGATATGAATTCGTTTGTTGAATGTGAAGAAATGTGAACTTTCTTGCTCCACAGTGTGTGCCTCTAAGTGTGTTTTTGGAGTTAATGACTCACATGATCTTTCGCACATCACTTTGAAAATTGCAAGCGATCGCACGAATGGCCGTTAGATTTGCCTTGAATGGAGAATTGCTCCCCTGTAGCCTCAAAGTTGATTGAAGGAATTGACCAACGACTATTATTAACTAAGTTGAGAGCTTTGTGCGAAGAGTTGATTGAGCACAAACGCGTTGTCCGACTTTGCTTGGAAGTTAGGTTTTATCTTGGACTCGTTGGATAGGCGAATTAGGTGCGGTGATTGCGACCGAAATTGAGTCGAATTTTATCACACGTGCGAGCAGGCCAAGGCTTCGGAATGCACTGTTGCTCCGTGCCATGAGAGGTCGCTAATGAGTTGGGGTTTTTTTCTCTGAAACCTCTGTTACACCTTGTGCGGTGGCAATATTGTATAGGTGATTTAACGTCTTTTTGCTGACTCACCCTAGACTTGTGTTGGTGTCTGGGGAGGGAGGTGATTTGTGCTTGTTGGGTTTGGACCGCTTGATAGGCTAATGCTACTCGTGTTGACTGGTTTGCTGCGTATGGCTCCGTCGCTTTATGATTGCTAGTGCATTGTGTCGTTTCACTAGCTGTAGTTGCTAGTGCAGGAATTGCCAGATTTTCTGTTGAAGTGCGTGGAGGTGTAAACGTTCCACCGCATCTGCCGGAGAAGGGCTTGCAGCCATATGTGCGGGCTGAGAGTTGAAAGGATTGTTGGCGTTTCTTATAACTACATCTTCAACTAAAAATAAAATCTCTCAAGATAAACAGACGCAAATAAGTTTTTTTTATCAAAGATTAAACTATCCTGAAACTAAGAAATAAGATATGTTAAGAAACTATCATTAATAAAAAATAAGTCAAAATACAAGACATCGAATATAAAAATTATATTATAATAAACAAAACCTTAAAAAATGAAGCATAATAATTATTAAACTTGAAAAAATATAAAGTTTTATTTGCTAAATAAGAAAAAATAGCTCTTACTTGAAACCGGTTTTTTATTCAAGACAAAGCACAAAAGACTCAAACCACACAACATTCAACGACAAAAATGGTTTCGAAAATAAACAACATCCTGCTATGGTGCAATGGGCTTCTGCACCTATCTAGTATTTGTACATGATGAAATTGTAAGAATTTTTGTTTTAACTCGAGACACACACACACACACACACACATATATATATATATATATATATATATATATATATATATATATATATATATATATATATATATATATATATATATATATATATTTGGCAAACACAGTCTTCCTCGAAACCCTCAGAAGGAGCTCTTCTCACATACACGAGAAGGTAACACTTAAAATAGGCGTTCTCTCAGATAACCCCAAAACTATCTTCCGATTAACGTTTTTAAGTGTCACCCCTGCTTTTCGAAGAGAACGGAAAATTTGTTTCCTTCTCCATCTTCGCCACACCTTATAAATTAAGAAAAATTATTGCAGTAACGCAATTAATTATGCGGTTAAAAGGATATTTTTGGCAAACACAGGTGTGGACTTCAATAGTACACGCATACAACATGGCCCTTTACCTAATTATATATATATATATATATATATATATATATATATATATATATATATATATATATATATATATATATATCCTAAAGAAAAATAATAAGCCCGAGCGCTTTCAGCTTTCGTGCTATCATCTTGAGGGGCAGCAAAGAATAAACAACAGGAATTTCTATATACAACGCTTATATAGTGTCCCGTATAGATCATGTATGAATCTATGAATTATATATGAATTAAATAGCATAATTACAGTTGCAGGACTAGGTAAACATCCAATGCTCTTTTCGTCCAACTTTAATCACCAAATATCATTCAAAAAAATTTCACACAAATATTAATTATTGGACGAAAATTTAGTTGGGTCGGCTATCCTAAAATTCTGTGGCAGGAACCAATTTATATTTTAGTGACCTTAGGGCATCCTTTCCTAGCCATTCGTGGGCACAAACACAAAATTACAGAGGTATTGAATCGAGAGTGGTCAGAAAATACATCTACACAGCCTCACACTACTCAAAATATGTAAAGCCAATTTAGCTAAAGGAAATATTTAAGTTAGTTATTTACCGTTAAAAATATGGAAATTAAATTGGATATTTCCACACACTATTTGCTCCCAGTTTCTCATTTTTACATTTTCCTCGTTCAACAGTCCCTTTTTATGCGGAGGAAGTTCTAGTCGTTTGGTTCTCACTTTTAATGCATTCTTGATGCCTAGGTTTTGGTTTGGTGTGAATTATTTGGCCTGGTAATCTCGCTAGTTTGACTCTTGCCTTTCATTTTTAGTCGCGGGTAACTCTACATCACACTATGTCGGTCGGTCGGTTCCCGTTTTGCTTTCTTTTCTTTTTGCCAATAATTTTGTAACTATTCGACCGATTCTAAAGAAATTTGAAACCCTTATGTTTTACATTCTCTTTCGAATGATATAATTGCCAAGGTCCTCCCAGGTTATTCCGCGACTTTTGGTCAGCAGACCTTGTTTTCAAAACATCTCGTCTGTCTATTGGTTTCTCTCTCTCCTATGTCATAATTTCCCACTTCTCAACCATTACCCGTAAGAGAGGTAACCATGGTTTGTGTGCTATCCCGCCCCCAACACAGGCAGTTTGCCTTTCCGGACCCAATTCCTGTAGGTCCGTTGGAGGATGCTCAATGCCGCCCTCGTTGCTACGGCGCTTCAAATTGGCGCGATGCGCCCTCGTCGCTGAGGCACCTTAAATTGCGGGGAAATAAACCACGTTTCGCGCGCCCTGGTTTGACCCTTAAACTGGACAGTGGCATTTTTATAACACTGATGGTACAACGGGATCTGTTTGACCCCCCGCCCCCCCAAAATTAGCCATAAATCAGGTAATAAATTTATTTTAAAGACGATTCAAATAAACAATTCTAAACTTTTCTGGAATAATCATTGTAATATAAATTCCAAAATGCTAAAAAAAAAATCCTGTAGAACGAGAAAAACAAAAATGTTTATATTGTTGGCCATATTACAAGTAATACAGTAGGAAAAATAAAATATCTATAAATACATAACTAATATTCAGCCGACTTTATACTACTACACCCAAAAAGTGGTAAATGCACACTAATGATTTGAGGCTGATTCGTGACTTTTAGCTCGGGTTTTAGCCCCTTGTTTTACAGGGTGTAGCCCTTTTTCCGCTCTTCTTCACCTCTTCTCTCAGTCAAGTATCTCGGCGCATGACTAATCATCAGTTCCCCTTCTCCATTCAAGTTGTCGTCCTTCTCATATTTCCTTACTTCTCCGTTTTCCCTCGGGGGAGATTGTAAGGGAGGGGGAAGAGTGGGAGAACACCGGACTATTTTCCGCATCGACCCCCAGATTTATAGAGAATGGAATAAGGGAGCGAGAGTTCTTTCTCCGACTCCATGTCTTTCGCAACTTTTTGACAGCTATCGCGACTGTTTGCAGCACCTGTAAATGAACGAGGTACCAGGATCGGCAGCGGGCGGGAACTCCACTGATTATGCTTAGCATCCGGGCAAACTTATTCGCAACTGCATCATAATACACAAGTTTGGAAGTATAATTTTTTGTTTTTAAGTCGTATCTAAATTGAGAAATAAAAGAGGCTGTGCAGTTTTTAGATGAGGAGGGATTTGATTATTTATATAGTTAATGAAAACAAAATGTACATTTTAAACCAATATTTTCACCTGATACGTGTATGTATATATGTATGAATGTGTGTTTTTTCGTATTTTAATGTGATGTGAGCGGCTGCGACCTCTGTATTTTCAGAATTGCTCTGGTTCTGAGAGAGGACCTCTTTCAAAATGAAATATTTCCGAGTGAAAATACGGCAATCACCCAAAACACGGAAAAACTAGAAAATATACTACCTCTTAAAGACTACCCTCGCCCCTAAACTAATAAACTAACCTTTGTATCAAGGAAGACGCTCTTAAATTAACATTACTATCCTTACTTGAAGTAACTCGTCTCCCGCCTTCTTACAATGGATTTGTCGTCGGAGAGGGAGACTTGGCGTGGAGTGAGCAAATGAATCCCCTTTTTTTTTTGTTTTTGCCCATACTTTGGTGGGGTCCCACCCCACTGTTACAGTAATGTTTGCCTTAGCGGCGGGAAAACCGCAAATTAAAATAGGGAATTAATTAAAATAATTTTAATTATGTTCATTATATCTGGAAGGCATTTCGAGACCTGTGCATTCCGCTCAATTTTTTTCAGGAGGGGGGCACTAAAGTTGGCCGTAATCACAGCGTACTAGTAATGATTGGTGAAATTTTTAGACGCGTGCATACGACTCTATAAGTTACTATGTCGATCCGTAGGTCGGTGGGTCGGACGGTAAACATTTTACATACTTTTCAATGAGTTTTGGGGGAATAACATCGTAACTATTCTGCCGATCCTAACGAAATTTGAAACCCTTATGTTGTTTTGTATTCTCCTTTGAATTGTATAATTGCCAAGGTCCTACCAAGGTTACTCCGGGAATTATTTAAAGAAAACTAACTATGGGTCGGATTGCCCCATTTGTTGAAAGTTTTGAAGGTCGTAAGTCAGAATAATTGAGAGCACGCGACTTAGGTATGTTGACCTTGTTAATTGTCTTACCTCAGAAATGGAGAATTCGATCGTAAAAAGTTAATATGAAAAATAATTTTTGTGACTGAAAGATTTCCAGTCATTGCCACGCTTAGCACACTTGCCTGAATTCCCATATAAAAAAAAATACGAATCCAATCTTGGGGCCATATTTCGAAGATGGCAGCATAAAGGGGTGTGCTAGTTTTTTATGCGCGTTGATGAATGTCGACCCAACTATGTGAAGAAACAGTTGTAATTGAATTTTGTACGATTCTGTACAGATGGAACATCTTCATCTTATCTGCAACATTCAAAAACTAGAGGGGCATGATCTAATGCACCTGCGGCGAAAATCAATCATATTTGAACTCAGAAACCTCAATTACTCCTTGTGACATTGGTTTGACCTTCATATCTCTAAAAATGGCCGATTTAGCACCTCTAAAAAACTGGGTGGCGACACCTGGTGGTTAACTTATGCCATATTTGGACTCAGTGACCTCAATTACCTTTGGTAGCATTGGTTTTAGCTGGCTACATTGAGCCAGCGACTCGTTGCGGACAGAAGATGAACACAACATGAGATTTACTTGACCCATAGACCTGCTTCGCCGCAGTTAACAAGGAATGTGAATTCACGTTCTAGAGTCGAATCATTTTTTCTCAAACCGGGTTTCCAGGACCCTAGGGTGTCGTTCGAGGGTGCTAGGGGTTCAGCGAGAATGATAAATAGGCTAATCCAGTGGTTTTCAACCGGTGTGCCGTGGGAGCGACTAAGATCATTTTTAAAATGCCTAAATTGGCAAAAGTTATGTATTTCAAACATTTCTAAAAACAATCCAACAACACTTGAAAATATTTTGAAACTAACTTTTCTGCATTGTGCAACATAAAAAACAAGGAAAAGAGAAAGATTGCAGAGTGCGAATGAAGAAATGAGAGTTGCCTGGTCAAAATAACGTCTCAATATTAAAGAATTATGTTATAATCATCAAGCTTAAATTTCCTATTAAACATTTAAAAGTGAGATTTATTTATTTTTAATTTTTTTCTTATTTCGATTAAATTAGGTTAAATGTAGTTAATTTTGACGTGTTTTTCCAAATAATTTTGTATTTATACGTAAATTATATTATATTGGGGTGTCACGGCTCTATCTAGATAGCAATTAGGGTGCCATGGCTCTATCTAGATAGCAATTAGGGTGTCACGGCTCTATCTAGATAGCAATTAGGGTGTCACGGCTCTATCTAGATAGCAATTAGGGTGCCACGGCTCTATCTAGATAGCAATTAGGGTGCCACGGCTCTATCTAGATAGCAAATAGGGTGCCACTATCATAATTTACTATGCGGAATTTGATTATACACCGCCATATTGTTGAAAAGATCTTGGGTATCAAAATAAGTCTTAAACTCATAGCGTTTAAAACTTTTGAATTAAAACTCATTTTTTGTTTATAGTTTGTGGTTGATGCGAACAGTGGGAATTAAACCCCCTCCCTTCTAAGGTTTCCTTACACAAGCAGTTTGATTTTGTGGGGGTGGCGTTAATAAACTTGAAAGAAAAGCGTCCATATTGTTTGTTTAAACCAGTTGTCAAAAAAAGAAAGCGCAAGATCGTGATAATTTTATATATAAAGAGTTCCCTGAATTAATTCAAGGAGTCCGCAAAGGTAAAAAGCTGGAGAAACGCAAAAAAAGAAGAAGAAAAGAACTTAATTGAATTGACAGTAAATCTTTATGACTTTTCACCCAAAACATGTCGTCAGAAAAGGGAAGGATGGTTAAATATCTAACACATTAAATAGGATTCATCCTGTTTCGTTTCCAGGGGTCCGAACATCTTAAGCAATCCTGTTAACTCTTTTCAGGAAATAAATTCAACCTGTCTCCATCTTCTTTTTTTTATTTCTAATTGTACACCTAAATAATGATATTGGATGATTCTATGTAGGAAAGGAGGTAATGTAAGTCTTAGTAAGGCTTTTTTGTAGCCCATGTGATAGATACCATCTGCTGTGGTCACTAGTTGCCTTCGCTGCGATTTACTTTCGAAACGAACTAGGACATTGACTGCTCAGAGTGAATTTGGAGAACGTTGAATGTATACTCTTTATTCTGGAAGGTTGCAAGGACAGGGATTGAATATTTGTGCTTTATTACAGAAAATAATTAATTTAACGATTTTTATTAAATAATTGAAATAATACAGTAACACAAAAGAATAAATTATTCACTTTCACGGTAATTGCTAATGGTAATTAATATGCACTAAATTTATTCGTTTTACTTTAGACACTATTAGAACACTGTAATTGTAAATGAATTGATAATTATGCTTTCCACCGTATATTAAATTTTGCAAACGCGCGGAGTGAATTAAATGGTGTCTGAGTTCGGTGAAGTTAAGAGAAACGCGAGTGGAAAACATGCCAAGCAGCAAGCATATGAGCGGAGGAAGGTTAGTTGAGGCAGGTTAATTAGGGGAGTGTAGCGTGTGACCTGACTTGGAGAAGAATTGCGTTCCCAGGCAAGATGCTTCCGCTGAAAACGAAAAAAAGAGATACTCGTATCAAGAAAGCTATCGGAAAACCACAATGTTCGTTTCTCTCTCTCTCTCTCTCTCTCTCTCTCTCTCTCTCTCTCTCTCTCTCTCTCTCTCTCTCTCTCTCTCTCTCTCTCTCTCTCTCTGTATATGTATTTATATATATATATATATATATATATATATATATATATATATATATATATATATATATATATCTTCTTCTCTCTCTCTCTCTCTCTCTCTCTCTCTCTCTCTCTCTCTCTCTCTCTCTCTCTCTCTCTCTCTCTCTCTCTCTCTCTCTCTCTCTCTCTCTCTCTCTCTCTTTCGCTTACAGAGGCAGGCGGAAGCTCGACCAGAGGTTTCCCTTGGTCATACGGGACGGCCTTTGGGCGTGGTTCAACCACTGGGGGAAAAAACAAGGGGCCAACATACTCGCAACGCTCTTAGTACGTAATCCAAAGCTTTTTCATAATTAATGAATGTCATATCCTAAGGATTCCAGTTCATTACTTCGCTATAATCATCCTTGAACATCCTTCTTGATGTCGATTTGTATTGTACTCACTTTAAAAACCTGCTTATTCTTCTTTGCATTGGAGCGTTTGCGTTAGTCTGCTTGTGTCAGGAAGTACAATCAAGGGTCGTTTCCCATATAAGATGTACCGTTACAGCATCTTACCCATGTGCTTTACAATTTTCATGTTTTTAAGTGCATACAAAGTTTTTATTTTCTCTTTCCGGTTCCTCCTTATTTATTGGTTACTTCGATAAGTTTTTCTGTGTTCATGATTTTAGGAATCATCTCGGTTGCTCTCCGCTTCTGCCTTAAGCTGCACTTGGGCTGATGGACTAATTTTTAGTAAATATTATGTTTTTTATAAGGCATGGATAGTTAATTTCATGATCAAATAAAATTTATTCGTTCTGGCAACACGAGCAAGAATTGACCGCACGCGTATCCTTGGGTGCGCACGCGAAGGACAAAAGACCCGATGATCTTCCAGAACCCTCCTGGATTAAATGATAAAACAAAACTGTGCTCTGGTTTGTGATTAGCGATTTGGCGCTTAAGTTTATAATCTCCTCTTTGGATGTTGGGACACATTCTCAAATCACTCAAAGACTTTGTTCTCCTTCCCTCATCGGTTGCTACCATTGATGCGATATTAAAATTAGGAAAGAAAATTGCTCTAACTTCCCCCTTTTTCCCCACTGGTTTCATTTCTACCCCTTTTAAATCCTCCTCACAATCCTAGTTTTGAAACTCCAGTCTCAGTATTAATAGTTCTTTGTGGGCGTCATCCTGTTTCTAAAGATGTGTAATTTTATGTCTTAACTTTTCCACGAAGATTCTATGCATTATTGGTCGGACTTTATTGGGCAACGCGCATTGTTCTCTCCGCCCCCCAAAGATGTGTTTTCCTCTGATGGAAATCTCGAATGCATCATGAATATTCTATCCGGCACCTTTTATTATACCATGACGCTTCTTAATCTTTTTAGTGAATTCTAAAAAGAACTGTGACACTCCACAGCGAAATTGATTCGAAAATTAATTACTTATTCAAGAGATGACGATCCTTTGATTCATAGTAAACAGGGATGTGAAAATAAGGACTTGGACGACAAGTGTGTGGTTTCCTAGAGAGACAGCTAAAACATGTTAGCGTCCTTTTCTGCTGACGAATGATAGGACTCTCGTCCATTTTGAGGAGTCCCATTCAGTACTAGTCGAACTTAAGGCATAGGTTATAGGTATCTCCTGGATCTCTTTTTGCAGGTTTAAATTAATTGGTTTTAGTCTGTGTCATTTATACTATTTTTTTCTGGACACAATTTCGCACCGGGTTTTAATTATCTTTTTTTTTTTACTATTTGTTTATTTCTATTTTTTTTCTATTTCCCCACTTCATTTTATGCCAGCTGAGTGCGCGTACCCCAGTCTGATTACCTGTTTTTGTAATTCTCAATAATTGTCTAGATGAGGCATCTCTGGAATCGTCCAACCACACATAACAGCACACATCCGCCAAGATTTCAATGTCATCTTCCACCACAACCTCGGTAACAAAAGACCAATATACACATGACATTTGGTGCCCAGACATCAATCCTTAAAAACTTCACAAACGGTCGCCTACACTCTGAAACCAAAGCCCTCAAACTCAAGGACCACGCTGAGAAGAGAGGCACTAAAATACTACCCGCACACTCCACAATTTCATAACACCCATGGCAGAACGGCCACTCCCACAAAAAAAAACCATCTAATTTATACAACCATTATAAATAAACTTACAATGCTCCCACTCCAAAGCTGATCAGAGACACACACTCACACTCTACTCGCCCCTCTATCTAGTCACATTCGCATAACACCTTGCTGCATTCACGTGCCCCTGACATCCACCCTTCTGAATCATCCCCCCCCTCCCTCGTGAAGAGAGAGTCTACCTTGCCAGGGTATGTTGGGGGCATCATCCAACCCCCTGAGCTGCTAGAAGAGGCTAGATATCACCAAAAATGCAACACTGCACCCCACACAATCAAACACATACTTTGACACTGCACTCTAAACAATCACACAGGCCAACAACACAATATACACTCATTGTAGGCTCTCTTGGAAAACCCTGTACACTGTCTCGAGGGTGCTCGACGAGGCAACTTAAGGACCAGCAACAATAACAGCAAAGCATATCAAGTACAAACCTATCTGTACTGTGGGATCCACTAAATAGTTTTGTACATTAATGCTGTTATGTACTCTTGCGGTACATTACATTTTGCTCTTTAAAAACGCTTTGCACCATTAAAACCAATTAATTCAACATAAAATAATTGAATTAAAAAAATATGTTGGTTCAACAAAACTCGACGCGTACGCATCGTGTAATAATATCATTCAAGTTAAAGGGGGGTTTTAACATACACGGATCAGCCGCGGGGTCCACATCAGGTCGGAGGACGGGTTGTTCCCGGGTGTCTCGGGTACTGCCGGGTAACGCACCGAATGTCTACGGGTTACCGACAGGTTCTGACCTCCCGGCGGGTTTTTCAAAAAATTTTGAACATACGCAATTTTTTTTTGCCCTATGCCCCGGGTATGAGGCGAGTGTGCCAGATACTACGATAATCTTACGGGTAAAGGCGGGTTTGCCAAGGGTTTCTGCGGGTCATCCGTGTATGTGTAACCCCCCTGCTCCCTCCGCTGAAGGATCTCAAACACCGAATTGACGGATCCAAGTACCGCTGAATGACATATTGGTTTTAATCATCTTTCATACGATGGAAGTCAGAAGGGTTTATTAACTGAGATGATCTTGACAAGAATCACCACACCTCAAAACGTTGTTCGACTAATCTCATAAACTTTAGGAAGAATTTACTTGACAGGTTGAAGAAAAGTTATAGCTATACTCATACGAGGAACTATGTTCCATTATCAGCGAAATGAATACGCAAGAAAAGTATATGCTTGAGGATTACTTGTAGTTCCTTCTAGAGGGTTTTGAGTTAGTACTTGTGTAAAAGTTTGGTGCTACTGGAACCCCCATTTTTTTTGGTTGGGGCTTTGGTGGAGAGCCACACGTGACAAAGACGAGACAATGGTCGGAGCTACCGGGTCGCAAAGGGCATGTACGAATCGGGATTGATCCCCACCCAACCTGAAACCTATCACTTAACCTCTCCATTGCCTTGAATGTGCGTTCATGTGCGTGTGTGCGTTATGCGTGCGGCTGCAATATCACTTGAAAAGTTTAAATTAGTTGGGGGGGAGACGAAACATTTTGTAGTTTTCTCGCCTCAATTTATTCTGACTCAATATTTATGGACAGTAATTTGACGTCCCTTCCTTAAACTGAGTTTCAGTGAGTTTCTCGCTCCCCCCCAGGCCCTTCTCCATTTCCCCTCTGATCAAAATCCGTCTTCCCTCTTACGAATTTTCGAACGCCCCTATCGCCGCCATGTTGTTTATCAAAGAGAGGTGATTTCATTCTGGAAGGCAATCAAGTAACGCTCTTTGGGGTTAATCGTGAAGGGGACACACACACACACATATATATATATATATACATACACTCTCATATTTCAGATCGCTATTATTCTAAAGAAATGGTGATTTTAAGGATATGAATGTGTAAGTTCAGATGATCATTGAAGTGTTTGTCTAGAATGCGCCCTTTTTTTCAATTCCAGTGTTTGGGTTTAACGAACTTTCCATTGTAGCTTCTGTCCCCAATTACCTGATTGCTTTCTCTTTATTTCCCTGTCTGTTTCTTTCATCTCTCCCTAACATTTTTCTCTCTTTCTTCTTATTCTTTCCCCCTTCTCCGTCACCTGGTCATGTATTTTTTTATTCGTTTATTTTTTGTTGTTTACTTTTTATTTATTTTGCTTTATGGGCTTTGTTTTTTTTAACTGATAATTTAACCTAAAAGTAAGGTAGTTATTATTAATTTCTGCGACTCTGCCCATGATGGAAGTCGCCAAATGGGCGCTTTGAAAAAAAATATCTTATCTTATTCTTTCCCATCAATTTCTGTATTAAAATTGATACCTTTTGGCCGAATTTACCAAGATGCGAACTCAATTTGTCCTTCGGGCCTCTGCGCTTCACTTTTCATTTGTACGACGAAAAGGAAAATCGAAAGTTAATAAACATAACAACATAATTCCACGGATGACAAAAGCGACAAGGGCCTATCAAAGGTCATCCGCATCTATCGAAACCAACCCATAAAATGCATCCATAGGATTGTGTGAGATCATGCATCTACAATATACAATAATAATAATAATAATAACTGCATTTTTTAAGTTTAAAAGTCATCTGCCACTTCTAAGCCCAAGCTAATTACTTATTTAAGTCACTGCACTTTAAAGCTACCCCCAACTTCTTTGACTACAGCTGCCAATTTAGTGTCATCAGCAAAAATGGACACTTTGCTATTTACAGCCTCACCAAGATCATTTATATAAACTATGAATAATAAAGGGCCTAGAACGGATCCCTGAGTTACGCCACTGATAATGTCCCTCCACTGTGACCTCACCCCATTCAGTGCAACTCTCTGTTTCCTGTCTTTCAGCCATTCAGCTATCTAATTCAAAACTTTACCACATATCCCATGCATTTTTAATTTGTGAACTAGTCTCCTATGTGGAACCTTATCAAAAGCTTTGGTAAAATCTAAGTAAATTACATCAACATTATCTCCCTTATCTAATTGTTTAGTTACATAATCCATCAAACCCAGTAAATTTGTTAAACGCGATCTACCTTTTCTAAACCCATGCTGAGCATCATATGTAATACAATCTTCGGATTTGATTATCGTGTTAAGTATTTCTATGTACATCTACTCGTCATCAAAACATCACTGGAATCGTCAAATCGTTGAAAATGTTTACGATTTAACATACCGTTTCCTTCCTTCTCTTTGTTTTTAACTGTTAATTTAGTCTAATAGGCTAGTCACTCATTTCGC
Organism: Ceratothoa steindachneri; assembly: GCA_963969495.1. Taxonomy (NCBI): domain Eukaryota; kingdom Metazoa; phylum Arthropoda; class Malacostraca; order Isopoda; family Cymothoidae; genus Ceratothoa; species Ceratothoa steindachneri. The sequence goes on from OZ018337.1 coordinate 55,504,625, forward strand.
CAAAGATGGAAGCATTCAAAATAAATTCCTTCCTCCATGACTTAAAATGGAATCAATTATGAAATACGTACGATGATTAGACTGGCGGAGATTGTGTAGCCAGATTATATGTTTAATGGTAAATATTTTGTAAAACGAAGTATTTTAAGACTTTAAACGTAAAAAACAACCTTTGATGGGAGAGACAATAAAAACTTTTCGTGGTAAGATAATTTTCTGGAGGGCAAATTGTATTCGGTGTTAATTTACGTTTTAGATCTTCAGTTGTTGTATATCCTGGAATTTAGAATAAAACGGGACATTCGTGGCATCAGTTTACGTTCGGATTTTTTTCCTGATTTTCAATATTTGTTCTCGTTGAGTCCACGACCAAGAGTGGCTGGGGGAGGAAGTATTTGGTTTTGTTGTGTAAGAGCTGTTTTGTGCACATTGTCTATGTAAAAATACGCGAATTAAATAGAGTCTGAATACGTCCGTCTTTTCTAAGTTAACCGAAAGCGCTTGGATTATATATTTCTATTTCCTGCAGGTATTTTGGCATTGTATATTCACGTAGTTTTTTTGTGATTAGCTTGCCATGTTACTTCTCTGTGCACATGGGTCAATAAACGCCCACATTGTGTGGTTGGTAAAAGAACCACCACCTTTCTCGCTAACAATTGTCATTCTGGTCGTTGGGTGAATTTCATTTATTGTATTTAGTCTTTTAAATTATGCACTCGTTGCAGGGAAATAAGAAAGAACAAGCGTGAATAAATGAGATAAAAATGGACAACGTTGACGAACTGAGGGCAGGCGCAATATTTATCGGGAGGGGTGTCTCATTGCCAGAGGTCTGAGCTCAACCACGATATATTTAAGAATGAGAGTTTAGAAGCGCGCGTGTGGGGGGGAGGGGGTAGTTTGGAATTTCGGTTTTGAAATGTGAACTATTTGGCGGAGTGTGTGTGTGGGAGGGGGGCTGTCCTGATTGGTGGGTAGACAAGGGTTAAGATCTAAAACAAACGAAATAGTGGACAATGCGTAAAAAGTACGGACATATTAGACCTAAGTTTAGATGTAAATAAAGGATCACTCAAAGACTGGGGTTTTTTTTTAAATGTATCTTCCCTAACGTTCTGGAGATGGAGTATCAAAATATTCTTCAAAAACAAACTGAATAATAAAGACCAAATGTTGTTGTTTCTTGTTTTTATTTGACTCTTTGTTGTAGGTCGCATGTTCGTGCGCCGGCGGGAGGCGGGCCTACTCTCGACGCCGGAGCGCGCTTCCTTCATGGTGCCTTTTTGCTGTTTTCGTTGTAATTTGCTTTTTAACTTGTCTTGCCTTTCCTTTGTTATTTTTTATCTTTGTTATTTACTTGTTTTTATTTTAATCTAGTCTAGTATTAGGCTTTGAGTGAATTACTGTGACTTCCCCTAGTAGGCAGTCGCCAGATAGGCTCTTAAAAAAATGTTTCTTATCTTTGCCCTCGTTCGTTTATCATCATCCTAATAAAGTTGTCACTTCAGTAGAATGAAGGTATATGCTGACCTCCTCAATTTTATTTGAATCTCTTCGATATTGGTCACATGATTCTGCGCCGGAGGCAGGCGGGGCCTACTCCGACGCCGGAGCCTACTTCCTTCATCTTACCTTTGTTTTTTTCTTATTTTTGCGGGCGAGTGTTTGTTTAGTTTGGTTATTTTGAATTTTAAAGTATCCTACTGGACTCATGCTCTCAATGGCAGTCGCGAGATTGGTGCTGTATTAAAAAAAGTATTTTGATATTTTCTTAATTCCTCCATTTTGGTCGCTTCTATAACCGACGTTCCTTCAGGCTCTTCGGGCGCTCAGAGACATCTGGTCCACGCATATCCCAACTGTTGTTTCCTTAAAGGTTTATAGGAACTTAAAACGAGCCCGCATTCACATACGGGCGTGTGTATGTATATATGTGTGTGTGTGTGGAGGGGGGTAAAAAGTTGCGTCGTTGTTTGTTTTTTTCTTTAAGAAAACTCATAATAAAAAACACATTGATGATAGAATTTATCCTCTCTTTCCCCCAACTTTGTTCGCCGTAATAAAATGGGAATGAAAGAAAATGGTTTCTCTTTTTCATCCTCGTCAATATTTTTAAAATTAAGAGCATTTGATCCCCCCCCTCCCCGCTACCTCCCTGGATGGGGGGATAGGAGGGGGGAATGCCCAATTCTGAGTAGACTGCTTTGGATTGACGACGACGGATTTATTTGCCTCTTTGCTTTGTTCGCTTTTATTGCTATATTGAAGTTTATGAATCGGAAGTCGTTAAAGGGTGAGGATGTGGCACTAGGTTCTTACACCCTTGTCATTTCCCTCTTTGTTCGAGCCTCTAAATTCACTCTTTCACACACACACACACACATATACGCACATTAATGAACCGGTGGGGATTCTAACCTGTGCCACAAGCGCTCCTCGCTTCTCAGGCGTATAGGCATGTATTGAATTTCCACAGCTTCGAATTTCTAACATTTTCATTAACGGTTATATTTTTTTGGTCCGTAGGTAGGTCGGTCGGATGGTAACCATTTTACTTTTCATTAAGTTTTTTGGCAATAACATCGTAACTATTCGGTCGATTCTAACAAAATTTGGAACTTTTTAAGTTGTTTTACACTCTCTTTCGAATGATATAATTGCCAAGGTCCTTCCAAATTTAATCCGAAAATTATTAAAAGAAAACTAACTATGGGTTGCCCCACTTGTTGAAAGTTTTGAAGTTCATAAGTCAGAGTAATTGAGAGCACGCGACTTAAGTATGTTGACATTGTTATTTTCACGGTTATTGTGATTGTTTTTGTATTATTATCCTGTTTGTTATCTCTATCTTCCTTTCTTAAATTCATATGGACCTAACCCACACTGCTCGGTTTAATATCTCGAAGAGGGTTATTTTTTTAAATACGCCCCCAAATAAGGGGTTCACCCTGTATATGATTTTATATCCTGTTCCACATCCTCCACATCAGAGTAAAGTTTGCCATTTGAGTGTTGTTGACTTAAATAGTAATAATACGTTGTAAAGTCCGATTAATATGGAGGAGCGAGAAACAACCTTCTTAACCTAATGTATTGATTTTTCTTTGGGACAATCTTGCCACGTGTGAGCGTGGATTGTCACAAAAGAGGAGGACAACCTTTCGGTTAACCTTTGATGGACGACTTTGTTCAAGAGCATCATTTAACCTTTGTATTTGTTGAGCATGCAATACCTCTGCAGTAATTGCTTGGTTCCACATTCTACCAAATGAAAGGCATAGCCTTATGTTGTTGGAAACAGCGTCTAGGATTAAGAAAGGCTTTTTGGTTGTGATCTAGTCATTGCTCATTGAACTTATTGCAGTGAAGCAGGGATCCCCAACCCGCGGGCCACATGTGACCCGCGCCGCCATTCCTTGCGGCCCGCGGCCACGTGTCAAAATTAACATTGCGTGCGGCCCACCAGATTATTTACTGGGTCATCGCTGCCTCCCTCCATCATTCCGAACACGTTTTGAAACATCGTCGATGTTTGGATCAAAATACTTGTGCGAACATCTGTTTAGCAAGATGAAACTGACAAAATCGAAGACCCGTGCACAGCTCACATATGACAACTCGGACAACGTTCTCTTCCATTACCCCTGATTTTGATAAGCTCTGTGCTGAGAAATGTCACCAGGTGTCTCATTAATAAAATCTGTGATTTTTTTTCGTTCTGTATAATATATGGTTTTCAGGGGAGGGGGGGATTGGTGCGGCCCTCGGGGCATTTCGGACAGGTCGATGCGGGTTAGGGACCCCTGCTGTAAAGAATCCACTTTTCATTTCCCGTAACAATTCTGTCCAGATTTGCCTCTATGAGAATTTCGAGCTAATAGAGATCACGCAATGAACGTTGTACACGTTGGTCTTCAGACAGGTCATCTACGACTCAAACAGCTTTTTTTTTTTTTTTTACCCTTCCTATGCAGTACTCACTTAAAAAGTGATGCTAGCGTTAAAAAAAAAAGCATGGGCATTACCGCAGTTATTTTTCCAGTCTTATATTTCTCAGTGGAGATATGAAGTTCACTGTTATTAAACCATATCTAGATTCACATGGCAGCCTCTATGAAGCTCCCCTCCCTCCCAATGTGGCCTCCAATGTGGCTTAACTTCTATGTAATATAATAATATAGAAAATAATAACATAGAGAAGGCCAAGTGTTTATTGCTTTAGGGGAAAAGGAAACTTATTAAGATTAAAACACCATAGCGCTTGCTTGGGCTTGTGTGTTATTTTCCTTTACGATATTTTTAGATAATACTTCAAAGCGCCGACCGGCCAGGGGCGTGTAGTGAGGATACAGGGAGGGGTCTCGAGACCCACCACTACACTCTTCTTCGCGTTTGAGCGAGTCTCCCTGAATCCGTGCGAGCTGGCTGGAGGCGTTACTATTGCCACCGCTTTGGCCATGCGAACAGAAAAGGACAAAGTGCAAAGAAGGTTTAAACCTTAATTTGAATAACCCCCCTCAAAGCCTGTGCAGGAAGAGTCTCTTGCACAACCTTGTCCGAATTGGGGCGGATCGCGCATGGTTTCTTCTAAACATTGCGATTCATATCTTTTCTAAAAAGGAGGTTCTGGTCGTGGACTTAATTTCTTATTCAGAGGCTAAGGGGGTAGTCCTATTCCAGTCTGCAGTCTGCGCGACCATGCACCTTGGTTCCTAAGCTGAACAGGGCAGCCCCGTCCCACCCTTTTCCAGGCCTAAGGACCCGGTAGCTCCCGCACCCATAAGGTACATTTCTGTAGGTTGTACCTTCGCTGTACGCTACTTCGATATAACCTGAGGGACTAACTATAATTGATTCACATGTGAGGGTAAATATTGTATAAAAAAAGTATCAAATAACCCTCCAATGATGCTTGGTGTTACTTTAGACACGAGTCTATGATTCAGACAAGGCAAAAACAAACCGACCAACCGCAAAAATGCATTCTTCCTGAGTACTCAAGCTAAAGAATCGATTACCTATACCCAAAAGCCAGGTGTCATTCACTAGTATATGCGAGTATGGTTGTGACGCCGAATCCTTCTCTCACACTTCTAAATACACTATAAAAAGGCCTCAAGTCTGTTCACATGATGCGTTTGAGGTGCCCCAATAAATCCATATGAAGAGGTTTGTATAAAATAGACGTACTCAAAATATTGTTTGCGGGAGTTCATTAAAAAAGGAGATTTAGGACAGTGCAATTTAATAATTTGCACAAATATTAACCCCTAAATGCCTCGAAATATTTCTTAGAATTCTTCTTTTTTTTTCTTTTTGTGTTGTATGTTGTCAGTTTGGTCCATTCTATACTCTGACTTCATGCAAACTAAATTTGAATTCTGAGATCCTGCGCTATAGCTTTAACCAACGGTTTTGGCGGGACAAATTGTATAGGATCTATTTTCCATGATATAAATTCACATATTTTTCTGGTAATACGCAGGATATTCCATTTATGAGTCGAAATTTTACAGAAGGAAAATGTATAATTCCCGAAACTAATATTTACCAAAAAATAGGAAATCCCCTAATTGCCAGTCGGAAAGGGAAGGTCGAACCGTGTATGAATTTATTCGTGGTGCCTTTGAAATGCAACCTCTCCTCCATAACAATAGCTTGGGAAATCGGAATCTTTTTCATTATTCCAGTTCTTTCTTTACTTCTGAATATCCCTTCGTTGGCTTACATAAGTTTTCCTTTAACGAATCATTTAATTTCCCCCATGAAAATAGGGACTCAAATCGAAGTTCGATTATGATCTTATCGATCCGATTAAAAAGATGCCGACTTAGGTTTTCTGAATACGAAGTAGTTAATGGTAGTCGTAGTAGATAATAGTAGCCGTCTGCACATCATTATTACACAATGCAATCAACTGAAAAATTGTAATACCAAAGTTCTGTTTAGAACTTTCAAGAATAAGATAACATGAATCCAGTCTTGGAATCATACATTCTGTTCTAATGTTCAATCTTGAGAATTGTCTTGAGACTAGTCCCCTACAATAAACCTCTCGAGTTAAGGCGGCTTTTTTAGTCGCGTGCACTCGACTCTATAAGTTACTATGCCGGTCCGTAGGTTGGTCGGGTGGGTGGTAACCATTTTACTTTCCAATGAGGTTTTTTGGCAATAACATCGTAACTCTTTGGCCGATCCTAACGAAATTTAAAACCCTAATGTTGTTTTACATTCTCTCTCGAATGATATAATTACCAAGGTTCTCCCAGGGTTAGCCCGGGAATTATTAAAAGAAAACTAACGATGGGTCGGATTGCCCCACTTTTTGAAAATTTTGAAGGCCGTAAGGTCATAAGTCAGAATAATTGAGAGCACGTGACTTAGGTCTGTTGGCGTTATTTTCCTACTCTTACATTGTGTATGTGTGTAAGTAGCAGAATGTGGGATGCACCAATGTGTATGGTCCGTTCGTAGATTCCTTTTCCTTTCCTATGAGCGGAGGGTTCGCTGCCCCCGATGAGCACAGCTTTCTCATCATGGCGTCAGAATGATTTAAAACTGGACCATAATTGAAACTCCTAATTAACCCCCCCCCCCCAAGGTGTTCATTTTGTCTGGAATTCATTCGTCGAATTATTCCCTTTTTAATACTTGCATTTCTTGGGTGATTTCATTAATACAGTATTGGTTGAGGGTTCGAACCCCTGCCATCAATCACTACTCGGTTTTCAGGGCACAACTACCGTTTCATTTCTCCTGTGTTTCTCAGTTCATATGACGTTAACTGACACACGCCGTCCATAGAAGTAATAATTGTGTATAAGAACACAAACCTGGCGACTGCTATAGTAAAAATAATAAACTGTTCATATAACCACAGCCCAAAAAGCTTTGCCAGTTTTTTTTTTGTGGTTCCTAAGTTTCAGATTAATCAATTGGAATTATACCTATAATTCTAATGCAAAAAGTAATCACTGCTTGGATTCGCTCTGGCTTGCTATCACCTCCAGGAGCCACTCTTGAGCAATGGTTTAATAACAGTCAGAGGTTGCCATAAATTGCGAGAAGCCCCCACTTCTCACCCCCTCCTTTCAAGGATCACCCACGGGTGCTCGATCGGATTAAGACGGAGCGAGAAGCGGAAGCCGCAAAATATGACAACTACCTACCATTAATGGAGCACCATCGCTCAGAATTTGCTCACGAAATAAAGCATTATACAAACTCAGGTTGAAGAAACCAATTGGTTTTGACACCAAATATAAGGGTCCATGGCTTGGGGACTTCCTAGATCTTAATCCGATCGAAAAAGAAACGACCACCGCCAAAATGCTTACGGAGGTGCTCTTAGCGGATATTTTGGAGTCATTCTTTGTTTATTAGAGTGTTCTTGGAATGGAATTTGCCGCTGCTAAAACTTTTGACCATGGTTGTAGAAATATACAGGACGCATTGCCAGAAAAAGGCAATATTTCTAATATCTGCTGGTTGGCTGCCCTAAGTAGCTTCCACTGACCAGTAACCACGGTCCGCCATCCGCACAAAAATATTGATAATTTTTATGTAGTTTTCAAATATTTTAACAAATTATTGGATTGATATTCCCGATAAAGATTACGATAGCCTCCCTGAATTCGACGTAATTATATAAATTGTCTTTGCCTAGTTCGTTGTCGTTGTTGACCATATGCCATTTGAAATTAATATGTCTAGCCACGCCACGCCACGCAATATTGTAACAGAAACACGATCTACTTCTGCAGCGGCACATTTTATTCGTGTTATAAAAGAATATCAAACCGATTACTCGATTTCGCGCCATAGCGCCCCTTACCCTTTTTCATCACGTAATGGACCTGCGTGAAATGTTCGCGGATTATTTGCCGACCAAATGCGGATATTTGAGCCCCGATCAATCAATCCACTCCTTGTCGGAAATAAAGTTACAGAATCACCCATAATACTCGGACTTTCCCATCAATGTGTTTTTAGTCGGATGCACAAGGTCGGTCGGTAACCGTTTTACTTTTCAATGTGTTTTTTGGAATTAACCGTAACTATTCGGCCGATTCTAACGAAATTTGAAACCCTTATGTTTTTACGTTCTCTTTCGAATGATATAATTGCTAAGGTCCTCCCAAGGTTAGTCATGGAATTATTAAAAGAAAACTAATTATGGTTCGGATTGCCCCACTTGTTGAAAGTTTTGAAGGTCATAAGTCAGAATAATTGAGAGCACGCGACTTAGGTCTGTTAACATTGTTGTTGTTTTTTTGTTTTGTTTTTTGCATTTGTTCCTGTGACGTTAATCTTTAGTGATGAAAGGACAGGTTTTTCTCCCGAGATGTCTAAGCGCTTCTTTTGGTAAACGCCATTTGTTCCTACAAATGCCGATTTAACTTTTCCGGCTCTTGTGATTTGGAATGAGAAATCGCCAGTATCTCTGACACGATATGTTCCTTCTAACATATATACAACTTCCCTAACTTTACTTTTTACCTCTTTTCAACAGGTTTTTGCTGAAATGCCCCTTGTTTGGAATTTGCGTTCATTATTTATAAAAAAATAATGTTAGGTTGCGTGATGATCCAACGTTTTGTGACGTCCGAAACTCAAATTCGATTCTAGTTTTCCATTATCCGACTTCATTTGATTCGGTGGTTGAGCGTTGGTTTACCTTCTTTTGTTTTTAGAACCCTTATACATAAATTATCTTAAATTCGGATAATTCGACACCCCACCCCTCCTTTGTTAATTCATCAAATAAAAACAAACAATAACAAAATCATGTAATCATGTGCGAGTTTTCCAAAAAGTGTTCACCGAGCGTTCGTGAATATATATATATATATATATATATATATACGGGTTTATTCGAGCTAATAGAGATCACGCAATACTCGAACGTTGTCGGAGGCTGTCCTTTAGACTTCATATGTGACTCGAACACCTTTTCTCTCCTTTTTATTTACTTCTCCTATGCAGTACTCGCTTAAAAAAAAAGCGATGCTAGGGTAAATAAAAGGCCTAGGCATTATCGCAGTTATCTTTCAATAGTCTTATAATTCTCAGTGGAGATTTGAAGTTCAGTGTGATTAAATTATGGTTATCTGGATGCGCATGGCACCCTCTTGTGAAGTTCCCCCGCTCCCCCTCAAATCTGTGCTCCGATGTGGCTTAACTTCTCAGTCGGGAACGTGGCATTTAAATAGTCCCCTTTTTTTAACTTTGGAAAAATGGGATTTTTAAGTGAAGGCCAACATAAAGTTTTTAACGAATTATCGTCAAATCCTCGAAGCTTTAAAGAAGCTTACTTGGATGCTGCCCCCATAGATCTACAATTTCGCGGGTGAGTCAACGTTTTAAAGAGGTTAGAGAAGATCTTGAAATTGACGAATGGCAAGGAAGATATTCAACCTCGTGTATAAAGAAAATGTTAACTGTAGTGAGGAAAACTGTAGATGACTGTAGAACTTTAAGTTTCTTAAGATTTTACTAGACTAGCCTAACTTAAGCAATGTCTCTGTTCGGTTGTTTTCAAAAGAGTTGCGCCCAGAACAACTTTTTCAAAGAATCGACCTTTCATTGATTGTTTTCAGCAAGATGAAGGTGAATGAGGAATATTTTTTGAAGATAATCTTAACCGTTTAGTCTTGGATTTACCAGTAGGCCAAGTAATTAAAATCTGTTAAATACAAGGAGTAATAAGTAGATCGGCTGGACACGTCAAATTAAGCCCATAGCTCAGTACAGAAGCTTGTCGGGGATTCCGAACACGTAATTTTGATAGACTTTCTCTAAAATTATAAGCAACACATCGATGGCTACTTGAGGGAATTTCAATGTGGAATATTTCCCTATTTATCACGTTATCTCTGACCTTGCCCCATTCTGATTTCCTTTTATCCCCCAACGTGAAAGAAAACCTCAGAGGACCCCGGTTTCCATTGCTCGTTCATGCAAAATCATCAGTTTCTTCATGATGCAATTTGCTGCGCTCAGCATTCTTTCGAGACGTACCAAAATGGAAACATTGCCTACGGAAATGCATTAACGTAGAGCTCTGTTTAAAAATAATAATTTGTTTCTTATAATAAAGTTGATTTAATTTGGGTATATAACCTTTTAAAATACCTGGTATGTGATCATTTTACGTTTCGCCCAGTCACTGGTTACAATCTTGATTTTCCCCTTATATACAATTATTTTATGGCTGGCTGCAATCTGCATTGACCAACGGTCTAATGTTGGCGCACTTTAGGCCGTGTTTTTTGTTTAACTGTTTATGGACATCTATTTAAAATGAACTCCAGCAACGCCGAAACCCTGTTGACCAAGAAAGTTAAATTTGTACTTTGTTTTTCGGGTTTGACAAGATTTCGCTTCTTGCTCCTCTGTCTTCTACCATTTGCACACTTGCCTGCCATTCGATCCATCTTTTACCTTCACCTGCCGCCTCCTCAATACATTTGCCACGCAAGGTTGGGTGTCAGGTAGAGCATGTGCGACCATGCAGCGGGCATCTGGAGGACTACATGCCCAAGAGGCTATTTTCACTTATTCCTCAACACATTCTTTACAAACCTTTATTTATTCCCTCGGTTGTTTTCGCACAACGCAAATTCTTGTTCATTTGGGTGAAAATACAGTTAGTTACGTGATTTTCCTTTCTATAATTATTATCGGCAAAATTGAGTGACCTTTGCTCCTTCTGCTTTCGAGAGGTATCCTCTGATTTGTGGTGCACTGCGCGCGACGCCGCCGCCTCCTGTCCATCATGTCTCGATAATTGCATTTCTCCCCAAAGCCTCAGAGCGACCGTGCCAATTTGTCTCTCCCCTTGATTGGCATCTCTTTTCTTGGCCTCTGATTTGATTATTCAGCAGCGTGGCTGGCAATAACAGGGGGCATTTTTAAACATTTTTTGAAATTGAAATTAATAGCATTACATTAAAGGGATATTAAGCCCGTATAGGAGACGCTGGCGTGGGTAGGCCGCGCAGCCGATTTTTTGTTCCCGTGAGCGCAATGGCAGTAATAGGCGTGGAGGCGATCTTTTCTTATGGGCCTATCTGGCGCCTGCCATAGTCGCCGAAGTTAAAAGAGGTAACCTTAATATGGGGCCTCATTAAAAAAAAAAACAGATAAAAAAGAAAAAAGACCAGAGAAAATACAAACAAATGACGACAAACGAAAAGTATGCTCCAATGTCGGAGGGAGGGAGGGTGGCCTCATCATAAAATGCTATTGTGACGTCATTCGCGCGCTGAAACATCATCACGTACACGCGGCCTGTGGCGTCATCTCGAATGCGTAAATTTTCATTATGTACAAGAACAAGATTCTAATTTGATTTAGATCATCTAATTATATTTTTATTTCTTTTTTACAGGTGACATTGATGTTACTTAAGCATTAGTGCATAGAGAATGCAATAATTCTCCAGACCGCTTCTGCTATATTTGACACCGAGACAAAACAATTGACTCTCGACGCCTCGGGGCGGAGAGTTCTTCCTTTATTCTTTTTAAAACAAGTACAAGAATGGTAAACATATAAATTGAATAACATGAAATCGAAGCATAACATATTTTCCAAATACTCCTTAACACGGGAGAGAATAATAAGAACATAAGGAACATGGGGAAAATCTATACAGTGCAGACATATATGGGGGACCGGGGACGGGTGGGAAAAACTAAACATTGAAGGGAGTGAGGTCCATGGGGAGATGGTGTGGAATCAAGTCCGGTGGAGGGACGGAAGGGAGGGCGAGGTGGGACACGGCCTCAAACGACTCAGGCTTCCCGGCCGCGGTGGAAGGAGTCATCGGCGGGACTATATGAATTTAGCTGGAAGCGACGTCGGCGATGTTACGCGCGGAAGAACGGAAGGTATACGTGAAGGCCGACCTGGTCTCGTCACTCATGCGCAAAAGCAATTTGGGAGGAACCTTGCCTCTGCACATATTCCAAATAGCCGGAAGGTTGTCCGACATGATCCTGGCCCGAGGAGCTAGGAGAACGGAGAGGAGGAGAACGAGGGATTCCATAATGAAAATGTTGCTTAGTTCCATCCCGGTGGTCGGGATAGCCATTGAGGCGCCGGGAATAACGATTCCTAAACCAGTATAGGAGTAGGCGACTAGCCTTGGAACGCTTCCATTTGATACCTTCGGTGTTAATGAACGGGAGCAAGGGACGGAAATCCTGTGGAAGGGGATCGTAAGGACTGGAGCCACGAAATTGAGAAGTCCGGCCATACGTTGCCAGCATTTACGACTAACACGGTTGTCACTCACGTTGATAAGGACCCTGCGCACTTTAGCGCTTAGTTCACTCGTGAGGGCCCCACGTCTATCCGGAAGATCAAACCTGATCCCCATATACACCAGGAAATTCACGGGGGCCAAAACACTCTTATTTCTGTTCAATTTAAGGGAACCATTACGCACGAGGGAGACGCATTTACGCAGAGCTGCAGGGGTCTTAGCAGAATGACATCATCCAAGTATGTATCTGCCTGGCAACCCTTGGCGGCGGCCCAGTGGTTCATCACGGTGGTAGGGTATTCTGCATGAGAAGCGGAATCCAAGAGAATCCCATGGGGATCCGCGTGAACCGGAATTTGCGTCCGTTGATCACGAAGCCGAACGCGTGGTGGGCCTTAGGGTGTAGCTGAAGGTGATAGAATCTATCTTTTAAGACCAGTTTGCACGCCATGTCCCCGGGCTTAGCGCGACGGAGAACCTTGTCTACGGATGGAAGTTGGAAGGACGGCGGAAAGAAGTTCACGGCTGGGCTCATATCGTAAACAATACGAACCGAGCCATTAGGCTTAGGCACGCCAAAGATACGATGGCACAGCTGATGCAATGCCCTTCAACGACGTCGTGAGGTAGAAGTTGTTCCACCAAGGGGAGCAGACCCGCGTTGGAGACGCACCAGAACCTGTAGTTCTTTTTCAGGTAGACGCGTAGCCCATCATTTTGCAGAGACTTCACGATATGATTCACAGCCGAACTCTCGAGAAGTCGCCCAGCTTGGTCAAATCCAAGCGTGCGTCAGCCGTGATCGGGACCCGTTCGGCCTTTCGGAGATCCATGTTTGGACTGACGAATTACATGCGTTCACTACATTGTAAATTTTAGTTGGTGACCAGGACAAACGATGGGCACTGCATATTTGCTTTGTCAAGTGCACAAGTACACTTTATGTAAACACTTTTCTTTCAAATAGACAACATTCTTAGCCTTTTCTTTCATACATATAACTGCTGCACAGATATATTATACCGACTACTTGCAAGTTGCTGGTACTGGCCTAATCTTGCCTCAAAATAGGTTTGAAATTTACTTTGAAGTCTGTGGTCTATCTTACTCATTTATACAATAATTTGTTAGCTCTATCAAACATAGGTGGTATGTCTTAAAACAGTGAATGTTGCACTAGTTAATTTTTCTCTTTATTACTTTCCTAACAGTCCAGATTTCTACCATATCAGTGGGTTAGTGTAACTGTTATTAGCCAAAAGCCTTAAGTGCAGACAACTATACATTATAGCACAAATAATAGTATATGTAAATGGGGTTTATAAACCCCATTTACATATAAATATATTCTGCAACATCTTCCAACTAAAGTAAGGAATGTTGTTTCCTAAGTGTTAACAGGACCTGACTAACATATTCATTGAAGGTTAGAAAAACTAAATTTAAATTTTTTTTCCAGGTTAGAAAGAGTTAGGGAGTTTAGAGATAACTTATATGTGTTTCAATCATGTATCTTCAAAGTGGTAAATAGTGCGACAGAAATTTTACAATTGTATTCATTCTGACATAATCACTTATTTCCTTATCCATTTAAGTAAGTGTACAAAATAAAACATAAAGGAGTCTAGACTTTTACAATGCGTGTGGATAGACAATTGATAGGAAAAGAATATTACCTTATTGATACCATTATTATCTGTAATCAGATATATTATATTGAAGCCTATATGTTCTAACCCTGCGATACTTGTTTTATGAAAGTAAACAAGGCTTCAGCTCTCATATAATTGGAAATGATAAGGCGAACAACATCTTTAAATGTGGACAAGACACTGTTTATCACGAAAATAAATGTAGTTCTTGCAGCTTCATTGCAATTAAAAGCTGACCCAACCATATTTCCACTTTTATAATTAAACTAAAGCTTTAAGTAAATTTCATCTAATCTTAAACGTGATTTTTATCGCTTTATTGATTCATATATTCTTGATAAACACACATAAAACTACTTTTATGTCGCTTACCTGCATGGTTCATGTTTTTAAATAGGCTCATTCTTTTAATAGTTGTGTAGCTTGGAAAGAGAAAGAAATGTGGTAATTATATAGCAATGGGGGAATTATGATTGATTCTGAAGAATACTCAAATTTACTTATAATCATTAAGAGGAGTCGTTCACAAATAAATTTCATAGTAGACAGTAAATGGACGAGAAAGTATGATTTTGCAAGACAGACACTAGTGAAATTACCAGTTGCAACATAGTAATTACGTGATTTTGTAGTAGGGTTCTTGCGGTTTCGTTCAAGGGGAGGGGTATTATGTGACTGAACCTGATTCTCTCCTACGTTTTGCATTTCCACCTCTCTAATGAAAACATGTGTTGCAAAACAGGGTTCAATAACTAATGCCAACCGCCCTTTAAGATTAGTTAAATGTGACCGATGAGAAGCGATTCGGCCTTTATAAAAACACTTCAATATTTCATGTCCAAAACCTATTTTGTCCTGTAGTTCGTTTAGGTTGGGAAATTATTTTGTGTGTTGTGGTTCGTCTGCAGTACTCTGTGCAATTGCACTTTGGAGAGCAGATTCTCCCAGGCGTGTTCTTCCGGATTCAGTAGATTACCTTTGATAGGCTTTTGATGAGCGATAGGAGGGTACTTCAATTTGGCCGGAATTCTCCCGCCAGCTCTTTCATCAAAGTACATAGGTTGTTTACCCATCATATCTCATCTGGCAAGAAATGGAGACCACAAACTTGAAAAACCAATCCCTATACGCACTACTGCAAAGTTGAACTGTGCTTATACTAAATCAAATCTTCACTTGTACAGTGTAGTTGTCTACTAAAGTTGATATATTTGTTATTGTATTTGGAGTATTGATAGTATAACAAAAAATAGTTATTGTATAGGAAATGGTTTTGGATTTAAGTTGTACGTAATAAAAAAATACAAACACGTGTATTTAATCATTATCAACATCTTTTACTTTTCATATACTATTAAAACCAAAAAGTTGCGTGCTCTCACTTATTCTGATTTATGACCTTACGACCTTCGAAACTTTCAATAAGTCCTGGACTAACATTAGGGGGACCTTGGCAATCGACCGAATAATTATGATGTTATTGCCAAACAATTCCCCGGCTCAACTTAGGATGCCTTTGGCAATTATATAATTCGAAAGGGAATGTAAAACAACATAAGGGTTTCAAATTTCGTTAGAATCTGCCGAATAGTTATGATATCATTGCCAAATAATTCCCCCGGTAACCTTGGGATGATCTTGGCAGTTATATCTTTCGAAAGAGAATGTAAAACAACTTTAGGGTTTCAAATTTCGTTAGAATTGGCAGAAAAGTTATGATGTTATTGCCAAATAATTCCCCAGCTAAACTTGGAATGACATTGGCAATTATATCATTCGAAAGAGAATGTAAAACAACATAAGGGTTTCAAATTTTGCTAGAATCTGCCGAATAGTTACAATGTTATTACCAAAATTTTAAAAAAGCAAAGCAAGGACCGACCGACATAGTGAAATATAAAGTCGCACGCGACTAAAAATAGAACGTACTAGGTGACAAATATGTTTTATATTTCTTTTGTTTAAATTAATCACTTTTAGATATACAAATGTTTCCCATAAATAGAAGCAACGCTTTCCATAAAATAGGTAGTTTAAGCGATAATTAAAATGCAATGATTATTTTTATGAGTTAACAAGAAATAATTTAGAGCAATAAGAAAATATTTCCAATCATAATTCTAAATATGTAGAAGGTTATTAATAATTTTTAAGTTAGATCAATAAAATAATTCTTTCCAATTAAAATGATATATTATTTGATTTATAAAAAATATATATATATATATTCCCTTTAATTACTTTCCCTAAGGAAATTCGTTTTGCGGTTTAAGAGTTAGAGAGGCTTGCTGACCAAAAGTCGCGTGCTCTCTCTTATTCTGATTTATGACCTTACGACCTTCAAAACTAACTTTGGGAAGACCTTAGTAATTATAACATTCGAAAATAGCATGTAAAACAACATAAAGGTTTCAAATTTCGTTAGAATCGGTCGAATAGTTATGATGTTATTGCCAAATAATTCCACGGCTAACCTTGGGAGAACTTTGACAATTATATCATTCGAAAGAGAATGTAACAACATTAGAGTTTTTAAATTTCGTTAAAATCGGCCAAATAGTTATGATGTTATTGCCAAAGAAAAATAATTCTCGGGCTAACCTTGGGAGGACGTGGGCAATTATATCATTCAAAACAACATGAAGGTTTCAAATTTCGTTAGAATCGGCCGAACATTTACAGTGTTATTACCAAAACCATAAAAAAGCAAAATGGGGCCCGACCGACCGACATAGTGAGACATATAGTCACCCGCGACTAAAGAATTATTTGACCTATGAATTTTTTTTCTTTCAAAGAATTTTGCCTCGTTTTTTAGTCGCGTGAGACTCAATATCTCACTATGTCGGTCGGTTGTAAGGTCATAAATCAGAATAAGTGAGAGCACGCAGCTTTTTTCAGCAGACCTTGTTTTAAACTATTAAAATGAGAAAATATTGTGGAGTAAATTGCTAACCATACAAATGATCAAACTTAGTTAAAAATATATATTTTTATTTTCCAAAGCGACATGGAATTTACGGATCACCTATCAATTTCCTCTGTAGTTCGGCACAAAACAAGTTTACCATTGTGTATGTATGAGTTTCAAAGCGGAATAATACTAAATAATGATAAAATTCCGTACATAATGTACGAGGGGCGGTCAATAAGTTTTGCAATTAGGAAATAAGGAAACGAGATATGAAGAAAAATGTTTTATTATTTTTCAATATAACTACCCTCGACTTCAATGCACTTGCGCCACTTGTCCCTGAGGCTTCGAATTCCCGACAACCAGAAATCTCCCGACTGCTGTTCAATCCACTCCTGGACGGCGAGCTGGACATCTTCATCGTCCCCAAACCGGCGTCCATGCAGTGCAGCCTTGAGCTGGCGGAATATAAAGTAGTCGCTGGGGGCCAGATCTGGACAGTCTGGATGGTCGAGCTCCTCGAATCCGCACTCGTGCAGGGCAGCTTGTGCAACTCTGGCCTTGTAGACTTTGACGACGTTGAAGTCGATCATGGGGCGTGACGTTTCTAGGGACCCAACGGGCAGAGACCTGGTCATGGCCAAATTGTCGTGGATGATGTTGATAACACTTCCATGTAATATTCCAAGTTCTCGCTCGATTTCTTCAAACTTCACCCGTCGATTTTCGAGGATCATCCTCTCCACACGGGCCACATTGTCCTCGTTGGTCACGTCTGACGGGCGTCCTGGACGGGGGTCATCTTTAAGGGACTCACGACCATAGCGGAACTCCCGATTCCAGTGAGCAATAGTTGCATAGGAAGGGGCGGTGTCGGTGTACACGGCAACCATGCGTTCATGGATCTCTTTTGCATTCTTGCCTTCCTTGGTCAAAAGTTTAATAACTGCGCGGTGCTCAACCTTCTCCATTGTTGAAAGATTTGTGACTGACGATCTGCGATGAGCTACTGCTTCTTAAATAGACGAGGCAGGAGCGTGCGGCTGCAGGTCCTAACTTGTCCTAACACCCTCACAAACAGCCATCCCCCTTCCTCTGTTTTGCCCTACCGATTCGCAAAACTTTTTGACCGCCCCTCGTAAGTAAATCAAAACGAGACCTTAACGGGTTTAAGGCAATAAAGACTCTAGTCGTTAGTGGGCAATGTAGCTTGAGAAACAACCACGGCTTAGCCTTTCTTTATCAACCACGTAATAGCGTGTGACATATCTTTCCGGCCGCCCTTTCATTTGTCTGTCAGAGGACGCAGGCAGTTCCATCCATAATTCATCTACGTCATCATACACAAAGACAATCATAACACTGCTGTCTCTTCCTCCTATATGGCCCACGTACCTGATCCATGATTGAAAAGGGACAGATGGCGTAATTATTATTTTTAATTCGTCTCTTTATGGAGGCAATTAACGTGTCTTTTTGAAAAGATTTTTGAGGTAGGACACGATACAATTCCAGGCATCAAATGTTCGCTGGCATAGATGACTTAGAAGTTTGGCATTTTTTGATTTAGAAGATGGGAGCAGGGTTATTGTCGATAATTGAGAAAAGGAGTAGTAGGTTGGATGGGGTTCAATATCTCATTCACAGAGAGTATGAATAATTTACCTGGGGTGATTGTTTGAATTGTTAGTTTGAATTTCTTTAAAGCTGGATAGATACACGAAAGGGGAAATTTCTGAAGTTTGGGGGATAGTCAGAAAATTACAAATATTGATATAATTGGATTTTGTAGTATTTGTACATGACAGGATCGCTGGTTTGATGTAAAAACAAGGCCTTCTGACCAAAAATCACGTGCTCTCACTTGTTCTGATTTATGACCTTACCACCTTCAAAACTTTTAATAATTCCTGGAGGACCTTGGCAATTCTATCTTCGAAAGAGAATATTAAACAACATAAGGATTTCAAATTTTGTTAGAATCGGCCGAATAGTTATGATGTTATTGTTAAAACAAAATAATTCCAGGGCTAACCTTGGGAGGACTTTGACAATTAAATTATTCGAAAGAGAATGTAAAACAATATAAGGATTTCAAATTTCGTTAATATCGGCCGAATAGTTATGATGTTATTGCCAAATCAAAATAATTCCCGGGCTAACTTGGGAGGACCATGGCACTTATATCATTCGAAAGAGAATGTAAAACAACTTCAGGGATTCAAACTTTTTAGAATCGACCGAATAGTTACAATGCTATTACAAAAAGAAAAAAGCAAAACGGGAACCGACTGACCGACGACATAGTGAGATGTAGAGTCGCACACGACTAGACTCACACGCGACTAAAAACACCCGGGCACATCCCTCCGCATCCGAACGAGAACTAGCCCCTGATGTCGTGCTTGCCAGCATTTGTCATTCTGATATTTATGTGCAATGCGCATTTCATTATCCGGTCAGGGGAGCTCATCCACGAGATCCCCTGTAATTTTAGAAGTGCAACGGGATTTATGAGAATCGTTAATATATTGGCGGTTTTTTTTTTAAACTTTTGAAACGAAATTGGCTGAAGGATGGGAATATTAGTTTTGTGGCTGAATGTGTGAAATGTGTCCTTGTGTCTTTCTGTAGTCCAAATGTTATTGGGTCATCGCTGTCGGCACACCCAAAACTTACTTATCCAGTCCTTATGGGTCTCAAAAATTCATGCAAATTTCTCTCATGGTCTATTCTAGCCCCAAGTCTTACTCACAGGAGGCAACCGCGGCGCGGGAAAGGATAGAAAACCTTTTGAGGGGCGGCCGCTCGTTAGTGAAATGGAAAATTGAGAGAAAAAGGCGGCAGGAAAGTGATAATCTACTTGTATACGCTTGCGTCGTTTCTATGCGACAATCAGCGAATATTGACTAAAGATTTAAACGACGTATTCGCATAGTTAGTAATTGGCTAGGGGGAGATAGAGGGCGCATCGCTTGCACCATTTTCCCACTTCTCTGGTGCCTTTCTCACTCGTGCAGTCAACGTTCTCATCTTATATGGGTCTGGCGGAATGGGGCGAGAAAGCCTATTTATGGAAGTAACGCGCTACTTTGAGACGATTTTATTGGACCCATTTTATTTGGGGGGGGGGGTGCTATTTGTTCATCAGATACGTTACTTTATAGTTTATATACACTTATGTATACAAGTGCACATGGAAACAATGACACACGACCTTAAGGATGCATTTCGAAAAAAAAAGTATGTAGGTATGGGGGTGAAGGGGTCATTATAATAAAAGCGAGAATGTCCTCTTGAATTAAATACCATTTGGCGGACTTTCTAGGACTAAGCTGGCGTAATGGGTGTCTGGAAGCCCCCCCCCCCCCTAGCCCGGGGGTTTTTACTTTGTCCTAATCTTTCGTGATTGCTAAAGAAAACGTAAAACCGTGGGCGTTTAACCCCCCCCCCCCTTTGAATCGACGCTCTTCTTTCGAAGAACTTAAGCTTCTGAGACCCCGCCAGCGGCTCCCAAGACACGTTTTATGCTCGGGGGTCGGGGGGGGGGGTCCCAAAACTTTTCTTTTCACTTTTCGGGGCTGATAAAATTTTAGCAGCTTTTAATTTGCATCTTAATTAAGGTAAAAATGGGATCCGTTTAAGTGGGGGCGTAAAAATGCCTGAGGCATTTGTTTTCTCACGTTGCTTTGAGGTCTCCGTGTGGTCAAAGGACATCAAATATGGTGCCCCCCGGCAGAGGCATAGCCCTGAAAATGAAAGGGAGGGGGGCGAGAGAAAGGATAGTCTACTGGGACCTACATTGGTGCCTCACAAATACATAAACGTCCTCCTTCACTTTCATTCGAAACCAACATAAAGATCAGAATGACTGGCAAAATCAGAGGATATCATGGGCAAGTCATCATTGGGAGGGAAGGGTTGGTAAGAATGGTAGTAGTGTGTTTTGTCACCAACCATTGATCGTCTGGAACCCTTCGTTCCTCAAAGGAGAGCCTCCCCGCTCCACTTGAGGATGGTGTGTATTGAAAAGAAAATTACATTTGTCCTCAAACTCAGCCTTGCCCCCGGAGGCTTTTAAGGGGCGAGTGCTGAGGGATAGAGAACAGATGCATTTGAGGGAGAGTTGCGTGACCGCCTGATCCCTATCACCCCAATTACTCGGGTATCTTCCGCACATTTAACACTTTCCTTAACTTCACTACTTCTTACAACCATTTTCATAATCTAGCGCAAATGGTCCCGTGGGTTCTCTAAATCATAGTCTTTAGCTGTCTGTCCTCCCACTTCGATTCTTCCCCATTAAAAAGGCTGTCGTTCCCTCGTTCTACTGTGGGTTGAAAAAAAAGGTTGAATGCCAAAAGCCGAGACAAAATTCACTTGTGCAAAGTCTGCCCTCGGTTCAAAATTGGCGAACGGCTGTGAAACAGACTCCCCCCGGTGCGCATCCCTTCTCCAAGAAGGTGCTGATGTTCTCTGCTCCGTCTCCCGGTGTTCGTTCCTTTTCCAAGGAGGTGCTGATGTTCTCTGCTCCGTCTCCCGGTGTTCGTTCCTTGTCCAAGGAGGTGCTGATGTTCTCTGCTCCGTCTCCCGGTGTTCGTTCCTTGTCCAAGGAGGTGCTGATGTTCTCTGCTCCATCTCCCGGTGTTCGTTCCTTGTCCAAGGAGGTGCTGATGTTCTCTGCTCCGTCTCCCGGTGTTCGTTCCTTTTCCAAGGAGGTGCTGATGTTCTCTGCTCCGTCTCCCGGTGTTCGTTCCTTTTCCAAGAAGGTGCTGATGTTCTCTGCTCCGTCTCCCGGTGTTCGTTCCTTTTCCAAGGAGGTGCTGATGTTCTCTGCTCCGTCTCCCGGTGTTCGTTCCTTGTCCAAGGAGGTGCTGATGTTCTCTGCTCCGTCTCCCGGTGTTCGTTCCTTGTCCAAGGAGGTGCTGATGTTCTCTGCTCCGTCTCCCGGGGTTCGTTCCTTGTCCAAGGAGGTGCTGATGTTCTCTGCTCCGTCTCCCGGGGTTCGTTCCTTTTCCAAGGAGGTGCTGATGTTCTCTGCTCCGTCTCCCGGTGTTCGTTCCTTTTCCAAGGAGGTGCTGATGTTCTCTGCTCCGTCTCCCGGTGTTCGTTCCTTGTCCAAGGAGGTGCTGATGTTCTCTGCTCCGTCTCCCGGGGTTCGTTCCTTGTCCAATGAGGTGTGGTTGATGTCCTCTGCCCCTTGTGTTTTTTCTCTTCCTTTCCTTGTCCATTATTCCTTATTCATATTCCAAGTTTAATTGGATTTCGTGTTTAACGGGACGCGGCAAATCATCGCCCCGAATTCATTCTGCTCCGTCGCCGCCTCATCCTACATCGTTGCTTGCGTGCAAAAAAGGTCGTTCGGTGATGGGGGACGTCCTTGCTATTCGGCTTCCCGCCTCCCTCGATGCGAGTGCGGATCAAGCTCAAAATTCATCAGCCCATAAGGATTTCAGCTTCGGTCATAGATTTTTTTTTTTTACTTTACCTTATTATTTTTATTCTTACCATTTCATCTTCTTTACCTCTTCATTCAATGTATAAGGACCCGCGAGGGGATGTTATGTGTAGCATGGGCCACGTTGCTGCAGCTGGCATCTGGATTGTGTGCTCTACCAGTCCCAACACCAGGAGTTTGGCCCCTCGGCTCCAATACGTACAGGGGGATCTGCGTATATGTGTCTATCACACATTTTCTACAGATCTATCCTTACAAACTTTCAGCGTAGGATGCCCTAGACATGATTGGCCCACCCTATGTCGCTCTTTTTCATCCCGTACATACACGCACCCATTCAAATTTCAATATTTAAGTACCTGGTTGTTTTTTTTAGTTTGGTTCTCCTGCTCCTCCCACGCCATGTTTACAGTGTTCAACTTCATCATTTTCACGTTCTCTTCACAATCTATTTTAGCTCCTCTTTTCCTCGCTCAGTCAATCTACACCCGTTTTTAACATCCGTTTCATTATTAGCATTTCAATCTCAGTAAATTGAAGTTTTTTTAGGGGGGGGGTCTTCATGCTCTATTTAACCTTATTTTTAAGAAATCCAAGTCTCCCCCCCCCCTCACCAGTGATTGCACAAGGCATCGGAAATTGTCGAAATCTATGGTCGCAACCTTTGTCATCGAAGCCTTTGACAAGTGACACTTTTTCCGACCATTCTTGTTGTTGTGGTTTTTCTGCCTCACCCTGTATCGAAAACCTGACTAGTGGATTGTGTTAAGTTGGATTGGTCGCAAATCATTAATAACTCATTAATAAGGTTCAAATTTGTGCTCCTGTCTTCTTTCCTTTTCCTCCTCTTCGTGCCAATTCAATCATAGTTACATCTTTGAGTGAACTTTCAGATCTCGTTAGATCACGCCATTCTCAACCATGAAAACCCCGTAGATCCTTATTTTCGTATCTTGGAAACTTCATTTAAACTCGCAACTCTGATACTGGCTTGTGGTAATTCTGGATTCCAACAAAATCTCGCACAAAGATTTTTATATAGACGTGGCGGAAATTTTCATATCAGTGGCACTGAGCCCCTTAGTGGAGAATATGGGGTTTCTTTGCAAGGATATCCCCCCCCTTAAAAAAATATATAGCTACATAGTTGTAAGTTGATTTTATTGATCGAAGTCACCATTTCAATCAGGGAAGGAAAGCGCATTTAATCAGAATTGGCGCGAAGTTCAATTTAAATTCTACACCCGAAAGGGCAAATCTGTTTTTTGTCTGAAACGAGTCGGTCGAAATTGTGGCAATCGAAATATAGATGTACTTAATCCAAGATTCGTATATTTTGCCCGCGATTAATTCCGACGTTAAAGGACCGTACCCATTGTCGCTCTTCGCCTTATTTTCTCGTTTCAACTGTTTCGTGTCAATATCTGAGCTAGGGTTTCTCAATGACGCTGCAAATGGCGGTTTCTCGTCACTTCCCCAGCTGCGCCTTTTTCCTCCTCCGAGAACGCAACATCCGGAGAAGGAGACCCTGGAGGAGGGGGAGGAAACGAACAAGATGGGAAAGACGACTATAAACCAGCTCGGGGGAATGCATTTATCACATACAGGACACGTAAGTTCGCGGTTCAACCTCGGTCTCCGAGTCAAGTTTCGTTTGCCTCCATCGTTTTTATAATATGGTGTTCATTAAGGTTTTTCTTTATCACTTTCGATTTGATTCGATATAAGATAGATCGGTTGATGTGTTTTCAAGGCGAGAGGTCATGCCCCTCCCCCCGTCTCAACCATGGATTTGATCACAAATTGGGGGCTTGTTTGGGCTTTGTTTACGTCAATCTTGTTCACATTTGGTTTAAAAGTGTCCTAATTTCGTTTGCCTTCGTCCACAGATCCCCCGCAATTTGTGGAGAGACCGAGGGATCAACGCGTGGTCAGTGATCGGGTGGCTTCGTTCACGTGCCGCGCTACTGGGAACCCCCCGCCACAAATCGAGTGGCGGAAAAATGGGCGGCGGGTGGGCGGCACCAACCGCTTCCTCATCATCGACGTTCCTGATGGCTCCATCCTTCGGATCGAGCCTGTTAAGGTTCAGCGGGACGACGGCGTCTACGAGTGTGTTGCAGAAAATCCCGCTGGTGACAATATTAATGCCAAGGCGCGGCTCGAAGTCCTCTCTGATGACCGTGAGTATCATTCATGCCTCGACTTAGCGAATGCAGTCTCTGGTCCGATTTTGTTCGGCGCTAATGCCGACCATACTGTCCAACATGCCGCCCTTTCCTATCTCTGTTTTGCGGTAATGACGACCATACTGTCCAACCTGCCGCCCTTTCCTATCTCCGTTCTGTGGTAATGACGACCATACTGTCCAACTTGCCGCCCTTTCCTATCTCCGTTCTGTGGTAATGACGACCATACTGTCCAACTTGCCGCCCTTTCCTATCTCTGTTCTGTCGTAATGGCGATCATACTGTCCAACTTGCCGCCCTTTCCTATCTCTGTTCTGTCGTAATGGCGATCATACTGTCCAACTTGCCGCCCTTTCCTATCTCTGTTCTGTCGTAATGGCGATCATACTGTACAACTTGCCGCCCTTTCCTATCTCTGTTCTGTCGTAATGGCGATCATACTGTCCAACTTGCCGCCCTTTCCTATCTCTGTTCTGTCGTAATGGCGATCATACTGTACAACTTGCCGCCCTTTCCTATCTCACTCTTTCCCCGCTGGTTTTCATGTTTGGCTCTTTGACCTTAGCTCATCGGGTTTAACCTATTTTTCTTGATTCTTTATTAAGCCCTCGTTACTATTTGTCATTTATTTATAATTTTATCTCCACTTTTCGTTAATTGGTTAATGAAACTAGAAGAGAATAAAAAATGCCATCTTCCATGGCAGTATCCTGTAACGAGATTGATGGATTACGCTTGATTGGTTTGGGAATTGGATGTCGTATCCCTTTCAACAGGATGAAAATTTTCCTCCCACATAGTTGAGAGGGGATGGGGGCTTTTATATAAACTGCTCCACGGTGAGAATAAGTAAATTTATTAACCCTTTATTGCTCAATTTATCTCGGCATGGAGGAAATAATTGGATTTTTGTGGCAACTTCAAACTCGCTTAAAATCGGCTCCCACCATAAAGCCAGATTTTTGTTGATTTGAATTTAAGAAGTAAAGGAAGGCGAAGTGGTACCTAAAACCGAGAGCATGATAGACGCCATGGGGGGAAAAGGGGGTGAATACAGAAAATTAATTAATGACTAACGGTCATGTTAGGTAGCCACTTATAAAGAACCGCATGACTTTCATGAAAGAGAGAGAACCAAAGTCAGATATATCCTAGAAATTTAATGATAGGGGTAGAGGTGAGCAAGTTACGAAGAGGCGGTCAAAACTGTGAGAACGAGTGTGATAGAAATCGAGCGTTACACACAAGATGATGGGGGTCTTTCTTTCCTTAAATGTAATTGGCCTACTTGTGACTTACTTGATGAGTGAATCGAACATGACTGCAAAAACAACGTTAAATTTAAATGGAAAAGCAACGAGGAAAGTTTGTAAGGGAAGATATGTAAAGAAAGTGTTGAAATATAGGGTAAGTGAAAATTAGTTGTGGAAAATGTATAGCCGCAGAACCTCTGCGGCCATTTGGGGCTGGGGGGCACGCATCACTTCAGATCTCAGAGGCAGCATGTTTCCTTATGCGACGCCTGACAGCTTCTTGCGGAAGATTGGTATTGACGAACCCGCGAACAACGCAACTAGTTTGTTGTGCTCTTGCAAACGTTCTTCGGCGTCGGTTGTTCGCTGGCTCGGAGTTCAAGTATTAGTGGTTCGCCAACCTGCCTTTATCCAGGCGGATCCCCACCAGAGTATTATGTTTTTGACACCAAACAGCGTTCAGGTGTAATCTTCGGGGCACAAGGAACCTGCTCCGCGTCAGAGGTATGTGGATATAGATACCCATCGGCAGGATTCCTTGGAACAGTGTGTGCGTGCGTTGTGCTGCGAATTGGCTATGTGTATGATGAGAAGTGTAAGATCTACCCACCCCCAGTACAAGGCTGAGCACAGCGCGTCCACCAATTGGTAGCCAAATCTCTACGTGCGCTGAATTTTTTATCCGCTCTTGCCGGGATCGAAACCGGTACCGCGACTTTAGCGGACCAACGCCGTATCCACTCGGAGTGTTCCCGTTTATTGTGGTCCGCCAATTCGCCGTAGATTTCCATAAGATTCGCCCCTGACGACGGAGCCGAATTAGACAAGCTGTGGTTGATTTGGGCGATACACTGTAATCAATCAAGTGGATATAGTAGTTACTCTAGCCCATTCCCAACACTTAACCTAAAGAACATAACAACATAGTTGAAAGGACATGAGGAAGAGGGGCTGAGGCAGAAGAGTTGCTGACGAGTTTGGAAAAAAGCTTCCCTCGAATTAAGGGGTGGGGAGAGCAAAGCTGGAAGAGCAATATTCCAATACCGAGAGCTTTACAAAGGTTACCCTTGGAGTTACCGAGGCCATCTATGATGAAAGAAAGAAAAGGTTGTGCAAACGACACCATGTTACTTCAAAGAAACGGCTACAAAAGCAGAAGTAAAACCTAGAGTCTCTATAAAACTCCATCAATCTCATCTCATCCATTCTCCATTCATCGCAAGACAACGGTGAATGATAGCAAGCTTTAAACTTTAATAAGCTTTTTACGTTTTCTGCGTAAACTCTTTTAAGAATCGTTTCTGCTTTTGTTTGATGTACAGTCCTTATTCTATACTTACCGTATAGATTACCTCTCAGTACTGTAACTGTAGGCAGTGTTTCGTAAATGCAAAGAAAGGTAAGATATTTATTTATTAATATTTTAATTAAATAAAATGTAGTTAATTTTTGTTTATTGAAAATATCCATTTTGCCTGTGTCCAGACTTTAGGGACTCGTTCGTTAACGGGGAACTAATTTGTCTTTACTCGACTCAAAACGACTCAATTCGCAATTTCGACTCTCACGGCCACTCACATCAATTATGTCGCCGGAGTCTATCACCAAGAACTCTCTTCGGCTGTCGGAGTCAACGACTCTTATGAAAGACATTAAAAGTCACTGAGCTCAAAAGTTGATCAAACGGCTGATGGATATTAAAAAAAGGGGTCCAAAGTTCTATAGTGACGAGCAGGACGAATTTGTAAGAAGAAAGTGGAGATGGTCGGTCGAAAGAAATGGTATAATTAGGAAAAAATGTAGTCACCTAGGAGCGACTGAATAAGGGGGGAACTTCCCTACCCGGAGAAGTGCGGGAGGGAGAAGCATTCTCCCTGGTAGTTTGGAGAGCCAACTGGGAAAGTATAGAGGGGGCTCCTCTTTAGAGCTGGAGCGCCCCGTCCAGCCTCAGCTTAGCCTCTTCTCTTTCTTTTTGACAGTCTGTCTTCTTACCTTGCTTTCTCACTTTCCCTATAACCTCTCCCACAACTTTCTCTGTGCGGCCTCTAATTTCACAGGGTAGACGCCGACCATCTTCCTCTCAGCCAGCCATCCCGGATCGGGGCTGAGGGGAGAGGGGAAAACGCCTCCTCACCCGTGAACTTCGGTTGGGGGGAGGGTAACAACCCGCTTCACGCCCACCCTCATCTTCCTCACACAACATTTCTTTCTCCTTTCACTGTCTATCGATTGACGAGGTGCCTAAGGTGGAGCAGTCATGCCCATGGGCTGCCAGGCCACTAGGCGAGATGAGTGGCCGCAAATGACGGCAGCTGTTTTTGCTGGCCCCGTATTCACCCTTCGCAGAGTGGGCTACTTCGTGGGGGGTGATGCCCAAGTAGGCAATCGCCAGATGAGCTCTTAGAAAAAAAAAATCGTGGGGGTTCTGAGCGTTTGCACCCCGTGATAATTATAGGGTCACTCCATGCCCAATAATGAATTTAATAAAAAAAAATAATACTCCTCTTCGACCATCGCCGGAGCCGCCTTCGGGCAGCTCCACTGGATAAAATGGAGGTCCCCACCCCCTTTGCTTTCGCAGGAGACCCTCCAAAACTCTTCGGCCGGAAAGGAGGCTTACTCCTCTCCTAGGCAGCAGGCGGCCCAAAGTTTACCGATCCCGGTGGGAGCGACTCGATAGAGCCAACCCCCTTAGGTGGCAAGGGATGGCAGGGGGCCCGTCGGTCCATCCCCCTAACGTTATTCCTGCACCCTTGCGTTAAGAGTTAACAGGGGCTGACTGTACGTGCCCCCTTCTCTTCCCCGACGGATGCCGGTTCGTCTGCCCAGCACCGAATGAAAGGTACCTCGAGAGTGATCCAGGATTACTTGAGGTGGGGGGGGGGCACATGTAGGCCCTCCTGAGTTGACCGAGCCCCGGATCTTCAATGGGGTCGAACTTGGGTTCGGTCAATTGCGGAGAGCCGCACCCCGCTTCTTCAAAACAATGTGGTGCGTATCTCCTTGAGAAGGAAATCCTGGCCGTTCAAGCACAGGATCGTCTCTTATTTTGCGAGGCTAAGGACTTGGTCCTGGCGCGCCCGGCTCTGCCTGGGTTGTCCTTTGCCTCAATGTTAAGAAAGGTACCCTCTGTTACTGGACCATCCAGACTTACGCGCATGGTCGTTTCTGCGCCCATTCGGAATCCTTCTGCGGGTTCTACCCACCTCCGGAGGCAACAGCCCTGAAGTTGGTCGTGAGTCCATCTTCCGGGGTTTCTAAAGCTACCTCTCGCAAGGGGGACAGCACTAAATGAGTTTCGGCCTACACCGAGTGCTAGGCTGTGTGATTCCAAGGCGGTGGATCCTCCAAAGGAGGGACCCCCGCCTGACTAAGGTTTCGAGGCAGAGGGAGGAAAAGACTCGTATGGTGAACCCAACCTCCCCCGATAAGTCGTCGATGGTGATAGCGTTTTCAGCTCATTGTCCGGCCAACAGCGCCTCCGGTAAGCGTGCGGGCATTCCCGCGAGGGTCTTATCTTCGAAGAGGGCCGTTGCATCTCCTCCAAGCTAGGCATGGAGGGCATATTACTTCAATGGAATTATCGCGGACTCTGGGCCAGCTGCGGAGGCTCGTCTCGTCCCGTTTTCCCTTAGCTATCTTTTTCGCAGAAGACCATGCTGGGCGTTTGCCCCCTGCCCACCATCCCGAGGTATAAGGGTTTGGCGCCTCCACCACCACGGGATGGGGGCCGGGCAGGAGCATAAGCCATTTACACCCTGCATGATGTCTTCGTTCATCTCTTCGCTTTAGACACCTTTCTGGCAGTAGCTGTGCAGCTGCACCTGGATAGGAAGTATACTGTTATTTCTGCGTACATTCCACCGTCTGTCGACTTCGACGCGGGGTACTTCCACCGCGTCGTGGCACGGTTTCCGAGGCCCTTTCTCTTGCTCGGGGATCTGAACGGTATATACCCGCTTTAGACAGATTATTTAATCAATCCCAGGTGTGAGGTCCTTGCCGATCTGATCGACGAGCTGGAGATATGTGTCCTAAATGTGGATGAGTTTACGCATCACTACCCGAGAACCGCTTCATTTTCCTGTCTCGATCTATCTTTGTGCTCCCCGGATGCCCAGCATGATTTTGGGTGGTGAGTAGTCGATACCACCATGGTAGTGATGACTTTCCCATTCAAATATTATTTTTCTGGGTCACTACCGCCTGAGAGCCCGCCCCGGTGGTGCTTACCCCAGGCGTGACGGTCCACATTTCATTTAATGACTGATTTCTTTGTCTCAGTCGAGGAGTTTAGGCCCTCATCGATATGGGCCTAACTACTATTCCTAGAACGTCTGGCTGTTTTGCACGCCGAGCGCTCCCGTGGTGGTCAGCCGACTGTGAGGCGGCCATCAAATAGAGGCTTTATGCGAACATGCGCCATAAGCGCTGCCCGAACGATTTCACTGTCGGTGAATTTCGTCGAGCTAAGTCTAGGTTTCGGTATCTTTCGAAACACGCCCGCCTCACTTTTTGGTTCACTTAACGGGAAGATCCCTCTAGCAGAGGTGCAGAAGCGAGTCAAAAGAATTCGGAGCAATTTCTCTCAGGAACCCCCCCATCCCCCAGTTCTCCAGGAGAATGGGACCGCAATCTCGGAGCCCGCATCCGTGGTAGAATCGTTCCGGCCGCTTTCTCCGCATTATCTAGCTAGGATGCTGCTCCGCCAGCATTCAATGCGTATCGTAATGTCGCGAAGGTCGCCGGCTGGACTTTACCTCCAGAGGCGGAGAACCCTTCAACGACAGGTTTATTTTGAGTGAGTTGGGTTCCGCGGTCGCGTCGTGCGCAGACACCGCACCTGGTCCGGACTATGTCCCGTACTCCATGCTTCGACAGCTGGCTGAGTGAGACATGGCCTTTCTGTTAGATTTGTTCAACATGATCTGGGTAGAGGGTCCCATACTAGATTCCTGGCGAATCGCTAGTGTGTTCACCTTTCGCAAACCGGGGAGAGATCACTCTCTGGCCCAATGGAGCAGGAAAAGGGTGTCCCGTAGGAAAGTGTCCTCAGTGTCACACTCTTTGCCCTGTACATCAACTGCACCACCTCGGTGCTGCCGGAAGATGTTCTCGCTGCTCTCTACGTGGACAACATTTCGATCTCTTTTTTTCGCAGCCCAGATGCCAACTCTGGAGCGTCGACTCCAACAGGCATTGAACCGCGTCTCTGGCTTTTGAAGCGCATAGGTTTCGGTTTTCCTTGACCAAGACTAGGGTGGTGCACTTCTGCCGCCATCCACGGCTCTACCATGACCCAGACATGTTTCTCAATGGGAAACGCCCGGAAGTGGTCGAATCTCACCGTTTCCTTGGTCTTGTATTTGAGCGACGCTCGGGTGCTCTCGAGGCATTGGAATCTCCTCATCCCCTGGTTTGCGATATCCGTGATGCCACCGTTTTGGCAAGCTGTGCGGATATCGAGATTATCTTCTGCTGGATTCCTGGACATGTAGGAATTGCGGGGAATGAGGGCGCCAAAGAGTCCGCGAAACTTGGGCGACCGGACCAGCAATTCGCTCTTCCTCACACCGATTACATGGCAGGAATACGGGCAGCTCTCCGGGCTGTTTGGCAAAGAAGATGAGAGACGGTGGAATGCAACTTAAAGTTGCGTGCCATTGCGCCGTGACTGTTCCCATGGACCTACCACCCAATGCCCGAGAGCTTTAGGTTGTTTTCTGTTGTCTCCGAATTGGACACACTCGCGGGACTCACCGCCATTTAATGGAGCGCTCGCCAGTGCCCTACTGTGAAGACTGCATTGTCCCCCAGACTGTTGGGCACATTATTGTTGAATGTCCCAGTCTGGGTGATCTTCGTGCACGTTACCTGTCCCGGTACCGGGATGGGCGGGGTCACTACCGCCTGTCCCTCGTACTCGGGACGAGTTCGGGCACATTGACTAATGGACTTACCGACTTTTGCGAGCGTACATTTCCATGAAGAGAACAACACCCTTTCGGTTGAGCTGTGAAAGACGTTTTTCTACCACCTATACATTTAAATGTTGCAAGTGTTTAACATATGGTTCAACAGTACCGGGTTTTAGTCGCGTGCACGCGACACTATAAGTTACTATGTCGGTCCGTAGGTCGGTCTGTCAGATGGTAACTGTTTTACATTTCAATAAGTTTTGGGGCAATAATATCATAATTATTCGGCCGATTCTAACGGAATTTGAAACCCTTTTTGTTGTTTTACAATTCTCTTTCGAATGATATAATTGCAAAATGTCCTCTCAAGGTTAGTCCGGGAATTAAGGAAAGTTTTGAAGGTCATAAGTCAGAATAATTGAGAGCAGGCGACTTAGGTCTGTTGAACTTGTTTATTATTGAGGAGTTCCTAATAAATAATTCCTTTCACACCTAACCAAATGTAATGACTTACGCACATTTCGAGACAATGGAGATGGAACAATATTCATACATTATAAAAGTTGTCTTTCAAACAGTTCATGTAGCACCCAAACTCAAATTCCTGTGGACTTTTCCTGTTTATAAGATGCTTGCGCAGTTTCATGATTGACATTTATAATTCTTGCAACTTTAGGACTTTCCTGTCGAAGAATAGACCCCTAAAGGGCCTGAACAGCATCAATATGAATTGTAGTATGGCAGCCTCTAGTCTTGGGTGTTTTTAGTCCGAGATCGCCGGAACGGTATTTACTTTAGAGTCGATACATTTCTTACACTTCTGTAATGTTTTTTTTTCATGCTGCTAATGTGGCATTATTCTATTTCTTGTATCCTTAAAGCAAGATATGCATTATCTCTAATGAAGGGTTTTTGCAAAATGTAGGCATAACTATTTTTTAAAAAACTCCAGTCGTCGCTAGCGTAAAAAAGGCCTAGGCATTTTTTTTTTAAATCCATGCATCGCTAGCATAAAAAAGGCCTAGGCATTACTATTTAAAAAAAACCGCCCAGAATCGATAGTGTAAAAAAGGCCTAGACATTACTATTTTTGAAAAGGCATTATTTTTTAATCCATGCATCGCTAGCATAAAAAGGGCCTAGGCATTACTATTTTTTTAAAGGCTCAAGATCGATAGCGTAAAAGGAATTACTTTTTTAAAAAAGGCCTAGGCATTATTTTTTTTAATCCATGCATCACTAGCATAAAAAGGGCTTAGGCATTACTATTTTCAAAAAGGCCTAGGATTGATAGCGTAAAAGGCATTATTTTTTTTAATCCATGCATCGCCAGCATAAAAAGGACTAGGCATTACAATTTTTTTTAAAAGGCCCAAGATCGATATCGTAAAAGGCATTACTATTTTTAAAAAAGGCCTAGGCATTATTTTTTTTAATCCATGCATCGCCAGCATAAAAAGGACTAGGCATTACTATTTAAAAAAGCCCCAGTCGTCGCTAGCGTAAAAAAGGCCTAGGCATTATTTTATTTAAATCCATGCTTCGCTAGTATTTTTTTAAAGGCCCAGGCATCGATAGCGTAAAAAAAGCCTAGGCATCGATAGCGTAAAAAGGCATAGACATTACTATTTTTAAAAAGCCTCAGGCATCGCTAGCCTAAACCAGGCATATTCATTACTATTTTTAAAAAAGGCCTAGGCACGAGAGGGTAGAAAAAGATGCATTAATATTTTTAAATAAGGCCCAGGCATCGCTAGCGTAAAAAAAGGCCTAGGCATTACTATTTTTTTAAAAAAGGCCCAGGAATTACTATTTTTAAAAAAGGTTTTGTCGTTACTATTTTTGTAAAAACTACCCAGATATCGATAGTGTAAAAAAGGCCTAGACATTACTATTTTTCTTAAAAAGGCCCAGGCATTGGTGTATGTATGGTGGACAGAGTACCTGAGCCCCAATGGTTGATAATTACTAGTACAAGAAATTTTATCCTCCGAAACAATTCGCCATTTCGAAATCTCTTCGTAAACTCCCGAAGAAAAAAATGTCAGTTCTCATTTGCCTCCTAAACATAGTTATCCCCAAGACAATTGGATATTCGAACTTGCACCAAAGTTATTTACGACCTATTAGCCATTATCGCCTACTCCTACCTTCCACTGATAGAGTTCTCAATGATAATTCCTTGGAAATTGATTGGATGTGCGAACTTATCCGGGTGCGAGATGCTAAATTCTCTTCAAATTAGCTAAAAGGAAAACTTTCCTTAGGAAACTGGGCAGCCTACGGCAAATTAATAATTTAAACCGATCCTGCTCACAAAGATGCTATTATATTATCTGTTCTGGGAGGAGCGTTCTATGATGCTAAAATTCAGGGGAAAATAATCTATTAATTTATTCAATGACTCTTTACAATATAGGTACTCGTATGTACATAATTTTAACAGGCTTAAATTTATAGCATATAATAAATGAGGACGGTACAGGCATTAAGAGCTTCCTCAAACTTCTTGCTTGAGTCCTTGAAAGAACTAATGGCCTCTCGAACTTCATAGTTATAATGAGGGTTAAGAATATGGTTGTAATCGCTTTACATCCAATAAAGAAGTATTGGAAAGACTAGAAATTTATTCAATCCAACCAATAATTCATATTACCTAATTTGCGTTCCGGCTTCTTTATAGTTGTTGCAGAAAAAAATAATTGTAGGGCAAGTTTAAGTGGGTTATCGATAAAGTTGAATAAATATAGGAATGGAAAATATTTTATGAAGTTTGGGGAAAATCAGGACATTTACTTGTACATAATGTAAATATTTATTAGTATTTTCGTGTGTCTTTGTGGCCTAATAGGGGATGAATTTGGTGCGTGGCCTCTGACGAGTTCTTGTGTTTTTTTTGTTCTTCAAAGTTGTTCTAAGTATTAAAAAAAAGAGTAAAATATTCTTCTTTAAAAAATAATTTGCAACATTTAATTCAAAGTATGAGGTGCTGTAGATTATGTACAAGCTGTAGAAAGATGTGTAGAAATATCAATATTATCAGTTTGAGTCTGAGTCGGTCAATCTAGGGCTCCCACCCAATTCCCGACTTGCAACCGTTAAAGTCACCCTCGGGCCGGGCTCTACTCTGATTAAGAACCCCTCTGATAAATGAATATAAGGGTTGAGGTCTGATTGGGTGCTGCCCCTCGCAGACGAAGAGGGAAGGGGTTGAGATCTGATTGGGTGCTGCCCCTCGCAGACGAAGAGGGAAGGGGTTGAGATCTGATTGGGTGCTGCCCCTCGCAGACGAAGAGGGAAGGGGTTGAGGTCTGATTGGGTGCTGCCCCTCGCAGACGAAGAGGGAAGGGGTTGAGATCTGATTGGGTGCTGCCCCTCGCAGACGAAGAGGGAAGGGGTTTGAGGTCTGATTGGGTGCTGCCCCTCGCAGACGAAGAGGGAAGGGGTTTGAGGTCTGATTGGGTGCTGCCCCTCGCAGACAAAGAGGGAAGGAGTTGTCTGATTGGGTGCTGCCCCTCGTAGAGGAAGAGAGAAAGGGTTGACGCTGCTCTCGTAAGGACATGCCGAATTCAGAGCGCACTGCGGGAAAAAGGCCACACCCGAAAGAAAGAAAAAGTGCTGATTTATATTTGCTGCTTAATACTGGGAGTCGCAAGAGTGCTCATCTTTAGAGGGAGTCGGGAGTGCTCATCTTTACTGGATCTTTGGAGTGCTAATCTTTATTTTTAGTCTATGGAGTGCTCATCATTATTAGAAGTCGCGGTAGCGCTCATCTTTACTGGGAGTCTTTGGAGTGCTCATCTTTACTAAATCTCAAATATTGTTCATATTTACTTGGAGTCTCGGAAGTGATAATCTTTAGTAAGAGTCGCAATAAGCGTGCTCATCTTTCACGGAGTCGTGGGAGTGCTCATCTTTACTGGGAGTCACGAGAGTGTTCATTTTTACTTGGGAGTCTCGGTAGTGTTCATTATTACTAGGATTCGCGAGAGTGCTCATTTTTACTGATAGTCTCGGGACTGCGCATCTTTACTAGGAATCACGAGAGTGTCTATCTCTGCTAGGAGTCTCGGGAGGGCATATCTTTACTAAAAGTCGCGCGAAGAGTGCTCATCTTTACATGGAGTTGTGGGAGTGCTCATCTTTAATGGGAGTATCAGAGTGATAATCTTTACTGGGAGTATCGATAGTGATCATCTGGGAGTCGCGGAGGTGCTTATCTTTACTAGGTGTCACGAGAGTGCTCATCTTTACTAGGAGTTTAGGGAAGACTCATATTTACTAAGAGTCTCGTGAATAGTGCTCATCTTTGCTGTAAACCGCGAGAGTACTCATCTCATATTTACTTGGAGTATCTGAGTGCTCATCTTTACCTGGGGCCGCGGAGGTGCTCATCTTTACTAGGTTAATTAAAAGAAAGCACCCCAACAGCCTCCTCCTCCCCCTCCCTTCCAAACCACAGTCCCATTTAGGGAGTGTTTTTCCCTCCTCGTTGGCAACCCCTCTCTTACCCTCTGCACAACCTACAATGGGAGTACAACAAAACCCCCTGCATCACTTTAACAAACACACCAATTCCAACACCTACAGTGCTCATTGTCACTAGATACTTGATACCTGGAGAAGCGGCGCGCCCTCCTGGACCCCCCCTCCCCCGGCAGTTTCAAACTATACTTAGATTACCTGGGTTTTAATCATACATTTTCTTACCACTGTATTTACAAGCCGCTGTTCGCCTATTTATTTTGCCCGAGGGCTGATTTTGTAGGCTAGTCGTTGCTAGCTTTAGCTACGGTCAGCGGTGGGTTGAGCTGGTTCCTCCCTCGCTGCCTCTTGGTTGCGTTCAGGGGGGTGGGTAACAATTTTTCCCTTCTGCTCCCCCCCCCTCATCTTTATTTTCCTTTTACAAGGGGGTGAGGTTGTATTAAGGGCAACATTGCTGCATGTTACATCTGTAGGATTGTTTGCCTTCCTGGCTCCAACGTCCGAGGTTTGCCCTACCGGCCCCAATGCATGCCGGGGGGACCTGCGATGGACCACACACATACACATAGCCAATCATGACACCGCTGTCTTTTCCCTTACGCGCATCGCTCTTTTACGGAACGCGCCGGTGGGGTTTCTCTTTTACACCTAACGTGGTATGGGTTCCTGTTCCTTGGATGACGTAGTGTTCCCATCTCCTCTACGACCCCCATACACACAACGAGGATGGTGGGTCTGTGCAGGCCATGGGCTAGTAAGGATGCATTAAGGGGAGAGGAAGTTTGTCTAAAACGTCGATGGAGACTTTGTCCCGGCGCGTCCCATTCCTGATGTGCCTACCTATCGCGCTCCTTTCACCCGCCGCTCTCTAAGCAGGACACGTTTCGAATGTTTCTTTCCCTCCAGTGGACACTATTTCCCTTTAGGTTGGTGACCTGTTATTTTTAATCTGTGTAAGGTTTCCGTGAACAAAAGTACTCCAAAGTCCTGCTCGAGTACTGCCATCATTTGACGTCTACTTTTACGTTTCCCATCAGGTGACAGTCTGCCCAGCGGTTTCCCATACTTCCGTACGGAGCCAAAGACGAAAGCCGTCGAAATCGACCACACGGCCTTGCTTGTCTGCGATGCCAGGGGTAACCCTGAGCCCCACATTACCTGGTACAAGGATCAGCGTCCCGTCGATCAGACAAACCCCAGATACATGATCTTGACGTCCGGTAAGTACTTGCTTTCTTCGTTTTCACGAGTCATCTTTACCACTCCTGCAAGGTTCGAAACACGATGGATGGGATTGACTGGTGTAGACCTCCGCACAATTGAGCCGGTCGCTTTGTCGCTTACTGGAACCGAAGGGATCCCTTTTGTGTCGTCTCTGCATTGCTCGCTTTCCCCGTAAGGGGCGCGGCGATTTGCCATCCTGGCCGCCGTGCTGACGGGATCCAGCGCCCCGTCCGGCCCCAGCTTAGCCTCTCCTCCTTCCTTCAGATAGCCTGTATTCCCATCCTACCTCGTCGCTTTTCATACAACCTCTCCCACAACTTTCTCTGGTCAGCCTCCCCCGTAAGGGGCGCGGCGATTTGCCATCCTGGCCGCCGTGCTGACGGGATCCAGCGCCCCGTCCGGCCCCAGCTTAGCCTCTCTTCCTTCCTTCAGATAGCCTGTATTCCCATCCTACCTCGTCGCTTTTCATACAACCTCTCCCACAACTTTCTCTGGTCAGCCTCTAATTTTACAGGGTAGAAGCTGACCTTCTTCTCAGCCAATCGTCCCGGATCGGGGCTGAGGGGGGAGGGGACAATGTCCCCTAACCCCTGAGCTCCGGTCTGGGGTGGTTGGCTTTTAACAACCTGCTTCATCCCCACCCATACCTTCCTCACATCCCTTTTCCTCTCGTCTTCAAAATCTATCCGTTTTACGCCGTGTTCAAGGTGGAGCCGCCATGCCGAAGGACTGCCAGGCCACCAGGCGGGAGGGGTGGTCCCAAATGGCGGCGCCTGGCTCTGCCGGGCCTGTAAGCACCTCTTGCAGTGCGGGCTACTGCAAGAGGTGGTGAGCGATTGCGTCCCGTAAAACAAAGAGGGTCACCATGCCCAATGATGAAACAAAAAAACATCTCCCCTTAATTCCCCCTATAACAACAACGGAGCCGCCCTCGTGCAGCTCCACAGAAAAGATGGAGGTCCCCCCCCCTGTGCTTGCGCAGGGGACCCTCCATACCTCTTTAACCGGAGAGGAGGCTTACTCCTCTCCTACGCCTACGGGTGTAGGGGACTCCCCCTCACCCCCTTCTCTGGAGGTGCTTTCGGGCACCTCCCTATCTCCAGCGGCAGTCCCTCCTATGCTTTCTAAGGGGACTGCCAAGAAAGCCAGCAGGCAGCCCATTGCCGACCGCCCCTCGTACAAGCGGCTCGGTAGGGCAAACCCCCTTAGGGGGGAGAGGGAAGCCAGGCCCCTTCGGTCGCTTCCCTCAAAAGACCTGCTGGCAAAAATATTAAACCTTGCCGGGGTCAAGGCCTGTGCCTCCCCACTAAAGACTTATGACGCTGCCAAGGGGACCTGCGATGTCCTGGGAGGGGATGGCCAACTGGAGGCCCCTCCTGTGATAGACATGGTCCTTGAGGAAAACCAGCCTCAGACGGTAGGGCCTTCCATGGGGGGGAATCCGGGCTTGGCGCCAAGCACCGAACCCGAATCCGCCCCTATGCAAGGTCCTCATCAAACGGCTGTGGATTCTCAGGCAGGACAAGGAGGGGAGGGATCTCCTCCGGATGAATCCCCTGCGCCCACCGGGACCTTGTCCATTTCAGAGAAGGACCTGGCTGAGGCCGGTCCACCTGGCCTGGGGGCTTCTACCGGCGGGGGTGAGAAGCGGGTTCATTCCCCGCCCTCCTCTCCTAAAAAGAAGAAAAAGACAAGAAAGACGAAAAAGACTCGGGGCTCCTCTCCATCCGCGGGGGCTGCGGGGACGGATGGGTCTGCTGCCACTTTGGTAGGAGACCAAGCCAAGATCGGCAAATCCGGCCCCTCTACCCCCTCGTGTGCGGAGCTCCTGACCAAGACTAAGACGAAGAATGCACAGGGCGGAGCCTCGATGACATCGGGGCCCCTCATTCAGAGGTTACCTGGCGTTTTCGAGCCCGCTGGCTTCAAACGCTTCCTCGTTATTCGCTCCACTGATGGCACCATGTTGTCTAAGGGCAACATGATCCATCAGAGGAGAGGATTAGCTAGTGCAATTGGTAGAGAGCCGAAGGTGACCCGTTTCTCGGACGGCAGCCTTCTGGCGAATGCGGCGAATCCCGCCGAGGCGGCCAAGATAAGTGCTCTTCGGACACTTCATGGCACCCCGGTGAGTGTGACGCCGCACTCTACCATGAACTTTGTGAAAGGAGTAGTTTATGCGAGGGAACTCGTTGACTACTCCATTGAGGACATCACCCTAGAGCTGGCCGACCATGGGGCAGTCAAGGTCGAACGTGTGATGAGAAAACAGGGAGGGGCTTCGAGACCCACCCCTACACTCTTCGTCACGTTCGACTGTGACAAGCTCCCTGAGTCGGTGCGTGCCGGTTGGTACCGCTACCGCGTGAAGGCATTCGTGCCACTGCCGCGGCGGTGCTATTACTGTCACCGCTTCGGCCATACGAATCGCTCATGTAGACGTGCAAAGTCGGGGTCACCCGAAGTCTGTGTAAATTGCTCCAAGGTCGCACACGATAAGTCCAAATCGTGTGTGGCCAAGTGTGTCAATTGCGGAGAGCCGCACCCTGCTTCTTCGAAGCAATGTGGTGCATAACTCCTGGAGAAAGAAATCCTGGCCGTTCAGGCCCAGGATAGACTCTCATTCCGCGAGGCTAAGGACTTGGTCCTGGCGCGCCCAGCTCTGCCTGGGACGTCATATGCCTCAGTAGTTCGAAAGGCACCCTCTGCTCCTGGCCCATCCAGGCCAACGAGCACGGTTGTTTCCGCGCCCATTCGGAGCCCTTCTGCGGGCTCTACTACACCCGGGCGCTCCCCTGGTAGAGCTGGCGGCAAAAAGGGTTCACACCCAGCCCCGGCTAAAACCAGGGCTCCCCCCTCTTCCCCCAGCGTGACCGTTTCCCGTAAGGCGAAACGGCCACGCGCCTCCACCGAGTCGTTAGACTCACAGGAGGCAACACCCCTGAAGATGGTCGCTAGGCCATCTTCGGGGGTTCCTAAAGCTGTCCCCCGAAAGGAGGACAGCAACAAAGGAGCTTCGGCTCCTTCGCCCACGCCACGAGGTGGAGCGAGTGGCTCGGAGACGGTGGTTCCTCGAAAAGAGGGCCCCCCGCCTCCGAAGCCGCAGCGCCCGCCTAAGGTTTCGAGGCGGAGGGAGGAAAAGACTCGCATGGCGAGGTCAACCTCCCCCAATAAGTCCTCGAAGGCGACAGCGCCTCCAGCGCTTTGTCCGGCCAACAGCGCCCGGGGTTCTGCCCCCGGGAAGCGTACGGCCATTCCCGTGAGGGTCTTCAATTCGAGGAGGGCCCCCGCGTCTCCTCCGAGCTAGGCCTGGAGGGCATATTCCTTCAATGGAATTGCCGTGGACTCCGGGCCAACTGGGAGGAGCTGCGGAGGCTCGCCTCGTCCCGTTCCCCGTTAGCTATTTTTTTGCAGGAGACCATGCTAGGCGCGTGCCCACTGCCTGCCCTCCCGGAGTATAAGGGTCTTGCAACCCCACCACCGCGGGACGGCCGGGCTGGGGGATGCGCGGTTTACACCCGGCATGATGTCTCCGTTCTTCCTTTCTCTTTAGATACCTCCTTACAGGCAGTGGCTGTGCAGCTGCACCTGGATAGGAGGTATACTATCATTTCTGCGTACATTCCACCGTCAGTTGACTTCGACGCGGGGGACTTCCGCCGCGTCGTGGCACGGTTGCCGAGGCCCTATCTCTTGCTTGGAGATCTGAACGGCAGGCATCCTCTCTGGGGAGATTACACCATAAATCCCAGGGGACAAGTCCTTGCCGATCTGATCGAAGAGCTTGAGATGGGTGTCCTAAACGTGGATGAGTTTACGCATCACTGTCCGAGAACCGCTTCATTTTCTTGCCTTGACCTATCTTTGTGCTCTTCGGATGCACAGCTTGATTTTGATTGGGGGGTGGTCGATGACCTCCATGGTAGTGATCACTTTCCCATTCAAATATCATTTTCAGGGCAACTGCCGTCTGAGAGACCACCTCGGTGGTGCTTGGCACGGGCGCGGTGGCCTGCATTTCAGGAAATGACTGAATTCTCTATCTCAGTCGAGGAGTTTAGGTCGGTAGATGAGGCCGTTGAGTTCTTCTCCGGCAACCTTATCGCCGTGGGCCTGACTACTATTCCTAGGACGTCTGGCTGTTTTGCACGCCGACCACTCCCATGGTGGTCGGCCGAGTGTGAGACGGCCCTCAAACAGAAGCGTTATGCCTACATGCGCTATAAGCGCCGCCCGAACGATTTCACTGTCGCTGAATTTCGTCGGGCTAGGGCTAGGTTCCGGTATATTTCGAAGCACGCCCGCCGCTCTTCTTGGCGGGCATACGTGTCTTCACTTAACGGGAAGACCCCTTTAGCTGACGTGTGGAAGCGAGTCAAAAGGATTCGGGGCAAGTTCTCGCAGGACCCCCCTCCCGTTCTCCAGGAGAATGGGACCGCAATCTCGGACCCCGCGTCCGTGGCGGAATCCTTAGCGACCGCTTTCTCTGCATTCTCTAGCCGTGATGCTGCTCCGCCAGCATTCAATGCACGTCGTGATGTCGCGGAAGGCCGCCGGCTGGACTTTACCTCCAGAGGCGGAGAACCCTTCAACGACAAGTTTACTGTGAGTGAGTTGCGTTCCGCTCTCGCTTCGTGCGCGGACACCGCCCATGGTCCGGACGATGTCCCGTACGCCATGCTTCGACACCTGGGTGAGCGAGGCATGGCCTTTCTGTTAGATCTGTTCAACAGGATCTGGGTGGAAGGTCTTCTCCCAGACTCCTGGCGAATCGCTACTGTGCTCGCCTTTCGCAAGCCGGGGAGAGATCACTCTACTCCGACCGGTTTCCGCCCAATCTCTCTAACCTCTTGCGTGTGCAAGTTGATGGAGAAATTGGTAAATGTTAGATTTGCCCATTTCCTGGACAGCGGAGGCCATCTGTCTTCTACACAGTGCGGCTTCCGTAAGTTTCACTCCACGTCGGATGCTCTGCTCCGCCTGGAAAATGCCGTCTGCGAGGCTTTCCTTCGTAGACAGCACTACGCCACGGTGTTTTTTGATCTGGAGAAGGCCTATGATACCGCATGGCGATACGGTATCATGGAGACTCTCCACACGATGGGGGCGAGGGGACGCCTCCCAATGTTTATATCTGAATTTTTGCGAGATCGTCGATTCCGCGTACGGGTGGGGGGAGCCCTCTCTGCCCCAAAGGAGCAGGAAGAGGGTGTCCCGCAGGGAAGTGTCCTCAGTGTCACACTCTTTGCCCTGAGCATCAACGGCATCACCTCGGTGCTGCCGGAAGATGTTCTCGCTACGCTCTACGTGGACGACCTTTCGATCTCTTTTGGCGCGGCCCAGATGCCAACTCTGGAGCGTCGACTCCAACAGGCATTGAACCGCGTCTCTCGCTATGCCGAAGCGCACAGGTTTCGGTTTTCTTTGGCCAAGACTAAGGTGGTGCACTTCTGCCGCCATCCACGGCTTCACCCCGACCCAGATTTGTTTCTTAATGGGGTGCGCCTGGATGTGGTTGAGTCGCACCGTTTCCTTGGTCTTGTATTCGACCGACGCCTCACCTGGGAGGCTCATATTCGCAGCCTTAGGGTCTCTTGTACCCGCGCCATGGACATTCTCCGTTCCGTGACGTTCAGCGCTTGGGGCGCTGATAGGGCTACCGCCTTACTTTTTTATCGATCCTTTGTTCGCTCGAAGCTCGACTACGGATGCGAGTTTTATGCATCCGCAGCCGAGCGTTTATTGCGGAAGGTGGATTCAATCCACCACACCGGCCTTCGCCTTGCGACCGGTGCCTTCCGCACTTCCCCCATTGAGAGCCTGTTGGTCGATGCTGGGGAGATGCCACTCGCTCTGCGCCGCGTGCAGTGCATCACTCGCCTGTATGCGCGAGCCCGGCGCCTCCCTCAGTCGCCAACAGCTCTCACTGCATCCGCAGCTGATCTCGATGGTGCCTATGCCGCCGAGAGACGCCAGTCATACCCTAAGCCCTTTGGGTTTAGGGCCAGGAAACTCCTTCGAGAGGTAGATATAGCTCTCGGGCCGGTGGCGCCCCTGGTTCTGCCCAGGACGCCACCCTGGAGGGTACCACATTTGGCTATTTGTCGCCACGCCTCTGCTCCCAAAGCTTGTACTGCGCCGGGAGTATTGCGTTCGACCTTTTTGGAGCACACATCGTGTCACGCTGGAACCGTGCCAGTGTATACGGATGGCTCCAAGTACCAAGAGGGGGTCGGCTTCCACGCCGTATCCCCTCTGTTTGAAGTGAGCGGGGCTCTACCAGGCGCTGCGTCTGTCTTCACGGCCGAGCTGGTGGCAATACACCACTCGGTACGGGAGATTACGCGACGTGCCCGGTTCGGAGACCGGATTGTGATCTATAGCGACTCACAAAGCGCCCTGAGTGCTCTCGGGGCATTGGAATCTCCGCATCCCCTGGTTCGCGATATCCGTGACGCCACGGTTTTGGCGAGCCGGGCAGATGTCGAGATTATCTTCTGCTGGGTTCCTGGACATGTAGGAATTGCGGGGAATGAGGGCGCCAAAGAGTCCGCGAGGACTCTGCGACCGGACCAGCGTTTCGCTCTTCCTCACACCGACTACATGGCAGGAATACGGGCAGCTCTTCGGACTGCTTGGCAAAGAAGATGGAAGACGGTCGAAGGGAACTTAAAGTTGCGTGCCATTGCGCCGCGACTGTTCCCATGGACCTATCCCCCAATGCCGCGGCGGCTTCAGGTTGCTTTCTGTCGTCTCCGAATCGGACACACTCGTGTGACGCATCGCTATCTGATGGAGCGCTCGCCTGCGCCCTATTGCAACGACTGCGTCGTCCCCCAGACTGTTCGGCACATTCTTGTCGAATGTCCCAGTCTGGGTGATCTTCGCGCACGACACCTGTCCCGGTACCGGGATGGGCGGGGTCGCTACCGCCTGTCCCTTGTTCTCGGGATGAGTGCGTGTACTTTGACTGGTGGACTTATTGACTTTTTGGGGGAGGCCGGCCTTCTCCCTTTTATTTAACGCGATTTAATTGTTGTTGTTGTTTTTGTAATTGTTTTGT
Organism: Ceratothoa steindachneri; assembly: GCA_963969495.1. Taxonomy (NCBI): domain Eukaryota; kingdom Metazoa; phylum Arthropoda; class Malacostraca; order Isopoda; family Cymothoidae; genus Ceratothoa; species Ceratothoa steindachneri. Next base: position 55,549,055 of record OZ018337.1, read on the forward strand.
TATTGCTTTGTTATTGTTATTGTTATTCCTTTTTATTGTTTTCTGTTTAATTTTTTAAAGTAGCCTAAATTAGGCTGTTTGTTTACGGCAACTTATGCCTTAGTCGGCAGTCGCCAGATAGCCCCTTAATTAAAAAAAAAAAATGCATTGCTCGCGATTATTGGAGCAGCCATTCAATTGACAAAACTGTGGATTTACACGACCTTGTGGGTACCTATGGCCTGGCAAAGCTTCTTTAGGCAGTAGAGAGGTTGCGCGGTTGCGGTTCTTGGAAGAGGTTGGTGTCCTACATTATATTCGATCTTCTTCGGTTTGATTGGGGGTAAAACTTATTGGCGAGTCAATGTGAGCGGCGAAGATCCCCACAGTTCTTTTTAAGGTAGCGAGATTGATCTATTGGATCTAGTCTCTTCCCATGCATGACCGGTCCAAAGTGAAGGTGGCTAATTATTGCTATAGTACTGCCTGTCCACGCTAAGTACATTGCAATTTAAATGACAATGATAACATATACCCTGAGCCCACTAGTGGGTGAAAAAATCTATGTACTACGATGGCTTTTACTAAACTATGTTGTTCCTACTTGGTGTAGATGAGGCGCGTCCACACACACACACACATACACACACACATATATATATATATATATATATATATATATATATATATATATATATATATGGGTAAAAATCACGGGAGGTAACACGTGAATAAGTATAAATATTAAATATTTGGTTGTACCACTTAGGGAAAAAGAAAGATTGATTGGATCTGGTACTTTCGTTATCTTAATAACATTGCTTTGTATTTATACAAAGCAATGTTTTCCCTATAAGGTCAGATCTTTTTAGTACCTCTGATAATTTTGATTTAAGGAAGAAAGATAGGACTGGATCTAAAGAAAACAAACCGGGGCTAATATTTACATTTCTCTCCTTTGTGCTGGAGATTAGGAACGATTACAAGATATTTCTGCCAATAAAATCATTTACATGCATTATGGTATCTGCTTTTGACCAGTTAATCTGGTGACCCAATCTTTTGTAAAGATTCAATTGCATCCTTATCTTCAAAAGTTACTGCACACCACTGATAACAGTCTACTCAAAGTAACCGCCCTCAGCTTCTACCACGGTTTCATGGTCTTCACAATACGTGGAACATCGCATGGATAGTAGGCAAGCTACTTGTTCGTCTGGGTGTTGTGCAACTGGTCCTGGCAGAACTTCTTTTCATCTGAGAAGAACCACATCACCTCCGGCTCAACAGGATGCTTCCGTTTCTTCAGGAGCTTCTTTGCCTTGGTCAAGCGGTTCTCCTTGGCCTTGGCTGTCAGAATTTGTCCCCTGCGCCTCTTGTACGAATGGTAGCGAAGGTCCTTATTAAGGGTCAGCATCGTGGCGACTCCAACACCCATCTCTCTCGCCAAAGCCCGGATTCCTTTGTTAGGGTCTTCAATCTCCTTGTCCTGCAGTTGTTGGATGAATTCCGGCGTGCGGACGCAGTCAGAACACCTGCTGTGTTCCTTTCTGCTGGTTACGGCTTCGTAATCTCCGTTGCAGCTGACCATGTCACGTCTTACGGCCTTTACAGTGTTAGCAAAGGAATGAGCACCAGTCATGATGTCGGCATGTTGATACTCGGCGCGAATCATCATGATGCAAGTAACTTTTCCACTATCCAGATGCATTCCACTCCTCCACGTCAGCTAAATCTTTCTCTTACTCTGTGTCCTATCCAACGCCTTTGACTCTTCACCGATACATCAACATGTTCCTGAATAAAAGGAGACATTAAAAATCGTCATTTAACCTGAATACACCATATATATATATATATATATATATATATATATATATATATATATATATTTATATATATATATATATATATATATATATATATATGCAATGTCCATATGTCAGATAAGGACCATCTAATTAACTGGAACTCGGCAAAATGTATTTATCTTTCCAATGACCCTATAAAAAGGAATATCATTGAATGTGCTTTTATAAGCCAATGCGATAATTTTAACTTTTCTCCTGGCTTATATAAAATAGATGCTATAATTAAAAAACTAATACTTATATAAATTAGTTCTGAATTTTGTCTTTAGTTTTATATACAATCTTTTGTTATGTGGACCCATTTTATTTTTTTAATTGTCACTGCTTTGTTATGTAAATTGTATTTTCCCCCTTTTTTTCGCTCCTCGTGTCTTATAATCTACCTCGTTAGGCTATCTCCATTTCTTTTAATCTGTTACCCTTTCCGTCTTCTCAATTTGACCTTTCTACCTGCTTCTTGTAATATCTTAATGTGAATCTTTACCTTCGCCCCTTCCGTCTTCCTCATTGGTCATTGGTAATTTCTTGTTTTTGAGGCGGTCTTTTATACTTTTCTTTCGTATATATACCTTTAATATAATATTATTTCTTGTTGTTATCCTTGATAAAAACTTAATAAAGTTCGAAAGTACTCGGAAACACCATTTCATTTTTTCCTGCGGGTCATTGCATTCATTTGCTACCCTCACGTGATACTTTATGAGTTTTTCATTTCATATATATATATATATATATATATATATATATATATATATATATATATATATATATATATATATATATATATATATATATATATATATATATTTGTTATGCGACGTAGGGAAAAAGAAAGATTGATTGGAGCTAGTACTTTCGTTATCTTGACATTTTCAGTTAGACAATATGAATGTAACATCAGACCTGAGGTTAGTCAGTTTTGATGTTGCCTCATTATTCACTAAAGAGTCCTTTGATGCCTTATTGGATTTCCTTGCTGGTATTCTAAGCTCTTATGATTTGCCTTTGCCGTCCAACTCGATCATTCAACTTATTTGTTTATGCATTAAAAAATGTAAATTTAGTTTCATTGGCAAGTTCTACGAACGAGTGTTTGGTATGGCTATGGGTAATCCCTTATCTCCCTTATTGTCAACTATATATATGGAATATTTTGAAACGAAGCTGATTCCACCGGTTTCATCCACTAAATTGTTTTGGTACCGCTATGTAGACCATGTCCTAGGAATTCTAAAGGAAGATTTTAACCTCGATGGTTTTCTTTTATTTATTAATTAATTGGTTCTGTCAATTAAATTTACTTTAGAAAAAGGAGAAAATAACAGCCTTCCTTTCCTAGATGTTCTAATGATTAGATAACCAGACAGGTTTAAGTTTTCATATTTTCAGGAAACCGACAAATAATTTATCCTATGTCCAATTATATTCAGGTCATCCTAAAAATATTAAAACATCAGTATTGTCTTCCAGGTATCTTAGGGCACTCAGACTATGTAGTCCTGACTATATAGACCAAGAATTTACAAAAATTGAAAAGATTACCTTCAATCTATGTTACCTGAAATATTTTTGGGAAAACTGCATGTATAAAGAAAGCTAAAAGAACATTTTATAACCGCAAGTTAGGGAAAACAGAACCTTTTCACAACATATTACTTTTACCATACCATGATAAATTTTTGTAGGTAGTACAAATGTTAAAACAACTTGATATAAATGTAACTTTTAAATACAATTATACATTAAAAAAATATGTTAATTCAACAGCCCAAGGAACGATAATAATTTAATATATAGTATACCTGGTTTGGATTGTAATTTATTCTATGTAGGTCCAACTTCTAAAAATATCTCTGTAAGAATTAAGCAACATCAAAATGCAGTATCTAAGGGGTATTCAAATAATGCTTTGGCTGTCCACAGGTTCAAGATGAGTCACTAGATTAATTGATCAAAAGCAGATACCAGAATGCATATAAATGATTTTATTAGCAGAAATATCTTGGAATCGTTCCTAATCTCCAGCACAAAGGAGAGAAATGTAAATATTAGCCCCGGTTTGTTTTCTTTGGATCCAGTCCTATCTTTCTTCTTCAAATCAAACTTATCAGAGTTTTGTATAGAGATGGAATAAAATAGATAGTTAGAAGAAGAGAAAGTTGCTAAAAGGAAATTAATTAAGGCAAAATACACAATGGTCTTCAACAAAATTTGCATTCAAAAAAGACTGCTACCCAACTACACTAATAAATATATATATATATATATATATATATATATATATATATATATATATATATATATATATATATATATATATATATATATACATATGTATATATATTGTTCCATGTAATTGTTTGAATTTAATTTAAAGTTTAAGCATTTTGCTCGTTTCCGCAAACTTAAATCTGCAAAGTCTTCTAATTGAGATTGTTATATATTAGCGAATTACGTTTGAGCTTAAAAACAAGTTTTAAGCTTTTGCAAATTACATGAGCTTTGCTACAATTTAGTCTTAATCCGACTCTGTCCAAGGGAGAGAAAGAGGTGTCAGAAGACCCTCCTATATGGATCCTTCTGTTTCCCTCTCATCTCCAGGGATCCGCGGTCTATAAAGAGATCCTCAAGGAATTAGGATTTAGTTGTCCCCTCCCACCTACCTTTCCCTGATTTTGGCTAAAAAAAATCGCAAAAATTACTTTTGGAAGAAGTTTAACCGGGGATAGAAGTGCTTGATGGAAAATTCAATCCTAGGTAATGCCCCCCCCCCCCACCCTCAAAGATAATTCCTAGATGCCGAACCCCGATAAGCTCAATCCTAGATAAGGCCCCATAATATTGCCTGGGGACTGTTGTCTGGGATTGATCCGAATGCTAAACGAGGATGCCTAGAAAGGACAAGAAGGAAGGTCCCTCCAATGACCTGCGGCCTTTTGTGATAAGATGTTAAATGGTTATTGCATTGATGGTTTCCCATGGTTCAAATCACTTACAAGTGCCTTTGAATGACTAAATAAGGCTTCTGCCACTAGATGGCGCCACCCAGCGCCAAATCCGATGGCAGATTTGAAAATCTCCAGTGAATAACCCTATGTCCCATGGTCCTATGGGTCATTTGATAGCTCTAAATGGATACTATTGAACTTTACTCCCTTTGAAAAATGGACTTTACTACTTTTAAAAAATAAATGAGGTTTCTGCCACAAGATAGCGCCACGCAGTGCCAAATCCGATGACAGATTTGGAATCTCCAGGGTGAATAACCCTATGTCCCATGGTCATATAGGTCATTTCAAGGCTCTAAATGGGTACAATGGAACTTTACTCCTTTTGAAAACAAAAGTGACGCCTAGACCTGGCGCTTCGCCGCCGGTAAAAACGGGGAGCTTTATTTTATTAGGTTGTCAAGAAATTAATGTTTTGTTTTTAAAGGAAAGTGATTTTTAATATTGAAGAAAATAATTTTATTCAGGAAAGTAATTTCCATTGTTTAACTAAGCAGTGGATTCCTTTGTTGACGGATTCATTTGATGAAATATAGGAGGTAATTGAATGGTAATGCCATCAAATCCAAAACATTACCTGATTTGGGGAGACCATGTGTAGCAGTAGGAATGTTTATTTTTATTGTTTTGCGATCAAGCCATTGTTTTTTTCTTAATTTTCCAATATACAAGGTCAACAGACCTAAGTCAACATGCTCTCAATTATTCTGACCCGTGACCTTATGCCTTTACGACCTTCAAAACTATCAACAAATAGGGCAATCCGACCCATAGCTAATTTTATTTTAATAATTCCCAGACTAACCTTGGGAGGACCTTGGCAATTATATAATTCGAAAGAGAATGTAAAACAACATAAGGGTTTCAAATTTCGTTAAAGTCGGCCGAATAATTACGATGTTATTGCAAAAAAAAACTCATTGAAAATTAAAACGGTTACCATCCGACCGCCCGACCTACGGACCGACATAGTAACTTAGAAGGCACGTGACTAAAAACTCCCTTTTCATTTACCGTGATAATTCTCTCCATAAATATCTCACGGTCATTTCAAATCAATACAAATGAAGCAATCGTCACACGTTGTAAAGTTCTTCCAAACAGTTTATGTGGTACTCAAACCCCATGTTTGTGGACTTCTCGTGTGTTTGTAAGATGATTACACGCTTTTTTATGACTGATATTTAAAATTCTTGCCATTTTACGACTGTCTTGTCGAAGATTAAATGAAAACCCGTTTGGTACCTCAAATGAGGGAATGGTTCGGTGACAGATCATGCATATTTCAGCAAGACTCGCCTAGAAATTCCCCAGACATGAACCTTATTAGTCCGAAGTCGCCGGAACCGATTTTTTTTTAACTAACGCCTGATATTTACCAATATTCAACACATTTTCAAACATGTCATCTTTTTTTACTGCTAATGGGGTACTATTCCATTTTTTGTACTCATGAAGGTTCTAACAAAATGTTGCTATAAAATTGCCGTAATCGTCTCTAGCTTCAAAAAGGCCTAAGCATTTCTATATTTTAAAATATGCCTATGCATTTATATATTTAAAAATGGACCTAGGCATTACTAACTTGAAGGCAAAGTTGTCTATAGCTTTATAAAAAGGCCTAGGCATTACTAACTTATAATTGGTTCAGGCGTCTCTAGCTTAAACAAGGTCTGCTGACCAAAATGTCGCGTGCCCTCACTTTTCTGATTTATGACCTTACGACCTTCAAAACTTTCAAAAATTCCCCGACTAACCGACATTCAAAATAGAATGTAAAACAACATAAGGGTTTCAAATTTGTTAGAATCGGCCGAATAATTATGATATTATTGCCAAATAATTCCCGGGTTAACCTTGGGATGACTTTGGCAATTATATAATTCGAAAGAGAATGTAAAACAACATAAGGGTTTCAAATTTCGTTAGAATCGTCCGAATAGTTATGATGTTATTGCCAAAACAAAATAAATCCTGGGCTAACCTTGGGAGGACTTTGGCAATTATATAATTCGAAAGAGAACGAAAAAAATATAAGAGTTTCAAATTTCATTATAATCGGCTGAATAGTTACAATGTTATTAAAAAACCCCACAAAAAACGGGGACCGACCGACCGCCCGACTTAGACCCGCGACTAAAAACACCTAGGCATTTTTATACCTTAATTAAAATAGGCTGATGCATTTATATCGACATTGTTTTGTAGGTGATCTTCTTCATCTTGTGGATGCGGATTTTGCCGCAATATTTTTTTTTATTGTATATATTATATTATTGATATTGACGCAATTTTGTGGGGTGCAGTTTATGAGGTTGGTGTTGACTCGGATGACCTCTTATAGGCCCTTGCGGCAAACGTCATCCGTTGAATTATGTATCTTGACAATCTATTATTACCTGTGGCGCTCCGGCCCGAAGTCTTACCCTTCTTCCTCACTAGCGGATTGCAATCTCATTAGTCTGTTGCATATGTGACGCCGTTAAGACGTCTTTTATGAAGGGCGAATGGGAAAACTTACTGAAAACGAATTAAAATACTATTCAAGCGTTGGGATAAAATAACACTGAAATAGATAAATAAGGTTTCAAAACCACTTGAACAAGTCATTTTTGTGGATGGAAAGTACCAGTAAAGAATTTAGGCTTCCACTGTAAAGAGGGTTGTCGGTTGCCATCACGCGGGTAGTCAACGAATCTGACAAATAGACAGTGGGTCGCAGACAGTCGGTTTTCGAGTACAATCGGGCGGACAGATAATGTAAGGATAGCCTCCGGGTTCACGTTTCCCCCTCATTTCGAGAGAACCCTATCTATACCTGTTGGAAAGATTGGCATATGGAAGTCAGCCTACCGTCAGGTTTCTGGTTGTTTACCTTCTCGTTTATAGTTGTTAGGTTAGGTAAAAACAAAAAAATCCCTACAAAACCAATTTATCAGCCCACCCTTGACAAGAAACTAGGCCCCAAAGTTAACTAGAACTTGACGATAGATTGCATCAGTATGGGGGGGCGAGTCCCCTATGGCCCTAAACAAGAACCAAGACGATAGCCAAGACGGAAAGGAGAGTTAGAGCAATTACAGCCTGAACGGAGGCTTAAAAAAGTCTTTCGTAGGGAGCTAGTCGCTTATACAGGGGGCGGCAGAACCGATTGAGCAGTTTTGACCAGTTAATGCTCGTAGGAGGAGGAGGAAGGGAGGTGCGCGTGGTTTCGCTCTGCTCCGTAGACATCCCCATTTCAGTAGCAAACATGGTGTGGACGGGAGCACATTGCGGCTTTGCCTTGCGCGCGTATTTTGAGAACAATCAATCTGTGATTGCGACGCAAAGGGCTTTTCGGCGACGGTTCTTTATTCCGCGCAACCATGCTGTTCCTCAGGCGAACACAATTCGGTCCTGGGTTAGGCAGTTGGAGGCAACTGGTAGCACACTAAGAAGAGATACACATGTTCGACGCAGGTCCATCAGGACACCAGAAAATGTGGAGATGGTGAGAGCAGCGGTTGCCGAGACGTTCTGCTCGAAGGCACGCTGTTGCTTTGGGAATTTCCGACCGCAGTTTGAGGAGGATTCTGCGAATGGATTTGAATTTCCATCCCTACAAAATAATGGTGGCTCAAGAATTGAACCAAGCAGACTTTGCCAACCGCCAAAATCTGTATGAAAACATGCTTGCACAGATCGCTCCCGAGGCAGCTTTCTTCAATAGCGACGAGACACATTTTCACCTCTGCGGGGCTGTGAATAAGCAAATTTCCGTTATTGGGCTGAAAATAACCCCCGAATTATCCAGGAAATACCACTACATCCCCCCTAAACTAACGGTGTGGTGTGCCATATCACAATTTGGCGTGATAGGCCCGTACTTCTTTGAGGAGGAAGGAATGACCGTGATCGTGAATTCCGAACGTTATGTCTCAATGTTGCACAATTTTCTGCAGCCCAAAATGGAGGAGATTGTTGAAGATGAGGGATTAGGGGACGTGTGGTTCCAGCAGGATGGGGCTACGGCTCACACAGCCCAAAATTCACTCAATGTTTTGAGACGAATGTTTTCCGGAAGTTTGGTGTCTCTGATGGGTGATTTAGGGTGGCCTGCGCGGTCACCTGATTTGAGCATTTGTGACTTCTTTCTTTGGGGATATTTGAAAGAAAAGGTGTTTAAACGTCGCCCTCACAGCCTACCACAGCTAAGGGAGCGGATCATTGAAGAAGTTAACGCCATACCCCGCAGTATGTGCGAATGTGCTGTACGAAACTTCAGAGATCGACTCCAACAGTGTGTTGCTGTTAACGGCCGCCATCTTCATGGCATTATCTTCAGAACCTAGGGATTATAAATGGTATGTACTGCTAACCTCGAGTATAATAATATTGCTTCTCTATATACCCTCCTTACTTTTTTATAACTCCTTAAAACTGCTCAATTGGTTCTGCCGCACCCTGTATATGGCAAGCGGAGTCTGGTGCGTGGACGCAGACAGCTCCATCCATACACGGATGGAGCTGTCTTCAATTCCACCAGCTACTGCTCTTCCTGACCCACTCGGCTAGGTCCGGCGCCTGGTTTCCTTGGTGTTGCTAGTGATAGTCATTCTGACCTTTATGTGAATTTCGTTATGTGGTCGAGAGATCGTCCACTCGCCGCTCAATTAACGTGTCGTTCCTTGAGATTAGGGAAATGGACTTATGGGTGTGACACCAGGAGGGCAACCTCGAATTGTAGACACAACCGTTAAGAGCACCAATTCACACACAATATTGAAGAAAATAAGAGGCTCCAAACGAGCACAGAAACATACAAGTGCACAGAACTCAGCGTAAATATCAGAATAGCAAGTAGGCCACTCCAGAGCCCGCCCATTCCGAGCAGCCCTAGTTTTTGCTACTCTCGAAATCCGCACCGTCACCAAAACCAAGGAAGGAGAAGGCTAGAGTACCGCAACGCATTTAAACCTCCAACGAACAGCAAAAATAAACAACAAATTTTTCAGAATATGTCAGAGAATAAAGTAAATAAATTAAGTAAAAACTGCGGAATTATTAGGATAACATATACGGAAGAACATTGTATTTGATAACATATAAAATTACTTATTGCTTAATGTATTAATTAGTGTGTATATATTTTTTAGTGATTAACATTCAATCGCTACGTTTGTGTGGCGTAGTTAGTACGGGTACTAACTACGGTAGCTCTCTCTCAACGTTAGGTCCTTCCGTGCTTTGGCAAGAGGATCATCTTTGCCGTTTTATAAGCATCGGGAAAGTATCCCGTATTTAGACACGCGTTGAAAATTATTCCCATTCCCTCGATGACGTTCGCTGGTGCCTTTTCGAAGTTTAGCTTCGTAAGCCCCGATTATCCTGGGGCTTTCTGATGAAATGAACGGAGCGCGCCGAGTAGTTCTTCTTCGGTGATCTGGGCGTGTCCGTGGCGTTGTCTTTCCACCTGTATACCGTATACCGAGGAAAGTACCGTAAGAAAGATTTGAAGGTCATTGGTGGCTGACGAATCAGGACATACGATTCACGGAATGACAAATAAATGAGCTGGAGGGGTGGGTAGGCTCAGTTTAGGCTAAGGATAAAGGGATGGCCTATTTGTAAGGCGCATTCCCCATTTTAATTTTAGCGATTGGGAGTCATTGATTAATTCTCATCACCTTCTCAAATTATTTTATTTCCAAATTCCTCTTTTCACGCATTATAAGCCTCTTTTAAAAGGGAACGGAAGCTAAGCCAGCAAATCAGATTTCTTTTTTTGTTAATGGCATTCCATAATCAAGTATAAAAGGAGCAATGGGAAAAAGATAAATAGTAAAAAAAATCTCATAACAGCATGATGAAAAGAAATATACACGCAAAAATGACGACAAAAAAGTATAGCAAAAAAGAACAAGTGCGTCGTCCCAAAAAGTTAATTAATATGATAACGTAGAATTCGGATACCCAACAAGTTGAGGGTATTAAGTAATGGCAGAAAAAAAGTGTGTGGAACCTACATAGAGTAGTAGTGTGAGAGCGAATTCTGTAATGATGAAAGCGTGGGAATCGGATAGGAACGGAAGAAGTAAATATAAAAGTGTCCTGGCTAAATTTGACGATTTTTAATGTCTCCTTTTATTCAGGAACATGTTGATGTATCGGTGAAGAGTCAAAGGCGTTGGATAGGACACAGAGTAAGAGAAAGATTTAGCTGACGTGGAGGAGTGGAATGCATCTGGATAGTGGAAAAGTTACTTGCATCATGATGATTCGCGCCGAGTATCAACATGCCGACATCATGACTGGTGCTCATTCCTTTGCTAACACTGTAAAGGCCGTAAGACGTGACATGGTCAGCTGCAACGGAGATTACGAAGCCGTAACCAGCAGAAAGGAACACAGCAGGTGTTCTGACTGCGTCCGCACGCCGGAATTCATCCAACAACTACAGGACAAGGAGATTGAAGACCCTAACAAAGGAATCCGGGCTTTGGCGAGAGAGATGGGTGTTGGAGTCGCCACGAAGCTGACCCTTAATAAGGACTTTCGCTACCATTCGTACAAGAGGCGCAGGGGACAAATTCTGACAGCCAAGGCCAAGGAGAACCGCTTGACCAAGGCAAAGAAGCTCCTGAAGAAACGGAAGCATCCTGTTGAGCCGGGGGCGATGTGGTTCTTTTCAGATGAAAAGAAGTTCTGCCAGGACCAGTTGCACAACACCCAGACGAACAGGTAGCTTGCCTACTATCCATGAGATGTTCCACGTATTGTGAAGACCAAGTACCTCCAAATTGGGGTGGTCTTTTAGTGTGTGTCTCTCCAGTGAAGATAACGCCATGCTTGAGCAATTAGTTCTCTTAGGCTCAATTCAGACGGCTATGTGGAGCTTCTGGAGATTGTATTAAAATCCTCGCCTGAGAGGGTTGCTGTTGGAAGGTCATACCTCCAGAGAGAGTCAAATGTGGTTGACGGAGAATTTCTAAGACTTTACCAACTCCTCTTTCTGGCCTTCTATGCCCTCCGATTGTAATCACATAGATTACTATCTATGGGACTTGGTTGAGGAAAATTCGAACCGCTCTACCTTCAACCTCAAAGGACGAGATGGAGGACAAGATCAATGAGGTATTCGAAGATCTTCCTAGGGACATAGTGAGGAACGCGTGCGCAACGTCCCGGCGCCCTCTTGAGGTCGTGGTGGAAGCTGAGGGCGGCTACTTTGAGTAAAGTGTTATCTCCCAGCCATAATCTACCTTATCTCTATTTTTGTTAATACATTTATTTTTAGCTGAGCTATTGCGGGGGGGGGGGCGGTCTTTCATGCAAACTGTAAAATTTAGCTCGAACACCCTGTATATATAGTGTGGGGATACAGAAAGATAAGAACTGCCTTAGTACTTGTGAATGTTAAGTACATTCGAGCTTCGAATGGTGGATGAGCTTTTCAGACTGGATTATGAAATCCACATAAAAATCAGAATGCCAATCACTGGTGAGACCCAAGGTTCCAGCCAGCAATGATGGAACTTATTCATGACCCCATTTGGGGAGAGACACCTTTACGTGTTAGGGGTTTAGAGCGGATAAGGGGAAAAACAGTGGGCTTAGAGCAGACAAAGGATGAAAAGGGTAGGCTTAGAGCGGATAAGGGAGGAAAATGAGGTATTTTGAGCAGATAAGGGAGGACAATGGTGGGCTTAGAGAAGACAAAGGATGGGGGCACTGTTAATCCATCGGCAGGGTTTCGAAACAGACGAATAGGTATGTTGTGGTGTGAAGACGGTAGGGGAAATGCTAGCGGTGTTGTGTAGGGCTGTGTGCGTGATGATGCTGGAGCCAGTTCATGCCGCCGCTGAAGGTTCTCGCTGCCTCGACTTCATAAATCTAACGCCGCGAGTGAGTGAGTGTTGAATGCAATAAGATTTCTGCGTGGGAGTAACTGATGAAATGAGAGAGACTAATCTGGAAAATGAAAATAGAGATCCTTTAAAATGGATAATAAGTAAGAGAAATGTGCGTAATGAATAAAGATATTGAAGTGGTGGTGTATGATACGGTTGCATCGACCGAATGGTTCATTAAATCTGTCTCGGAGTGGTGTATGGTATGGTGTGTGTGTTGGGCGAAGAAACTCAAGGTAGATAATTTAGGGACGAAAGAGGTGTCACGCGAGAGAGTGGAAGATTCGTTCATCGGTAGGCCTACTTGGAATCTGGCCGAGTGGATGAACGCCTGTTCCGACTAAGCATTTTTTTTTTTTTTTTTTTTAAGAGCTCATCTGGCGACTGCCTACTTGGGCATTAGTCGCCGTATTAAAACTGGCCTAGTTCTAGGCTACTTTAAAATGAAATTAAAGAGAAAAAAAAACAACACCCCAAAAGGGGGAAAGGAAGCAAGCTGGTGCGTCGGGGAGAGGTCCCCCCGGCGCAGGAGCGTGCAACTAAAGAAAAAAAAACAAACAAAAAACAAAACAAATGCAAAAAAACAAACAAACCTTGCTTAAATAATAGGGAGAAGGCCGGCCTCCCCCAAGAAGTCAACAAGTCCACAAGTCAGTGTGCACGAATCTGTCCCAAGCACAAGGGACAGGCGGTAGCGACCCCGCCCATCCCGGTACTGGGACAGGTATCGTGCGCGAAGATCACCCAGACTGGGACATTCGACAAGAATGTCCCGAACAGTCTGGGGGACGACGCAGTCGTTGCAATAGGGCGCAGGCGAGCGCTCCATCAGATAGCGATGCGTCACACGAGTGTGTCCGATTCGGAGACGACAGAAAGCAACCTGAAGCCGCCGCGGCATTGGGGGATAGGTCCATGGGAACAGTCGTGGCGCAATGGCACACAACTTTAAGTTCCCTTCGACCGTCTCCCATCTTCTTTGCCAAGCAGTCCGAAGAGCTGCCCGTATTCCTGCCATGTAGTCGGTGTGAGGAAGAGCGAAACGCTGGTCCGGTCGCAGAGTCCTCGCGGACTCTTTGGCGCCCTCATCGGCGCGCTCATTCCCCGCAATTCCTACATGTCCAGGAACCCAGCAGAAGATAATCTCGACATCTGCCCGGCTCGCCAAAACCGTGGCGTCACGGATATCGCGAACCAGGGGATGCGGAGATTCCAATGCCCCGAGAGCACTCAGGGCGCTTTGTGAGTCGCTATAGATCACAATCCGGTCTCCGAACCGGGCACGTCGCGTAATCTCCCGTACCGAGTGGTGTATTGCCACCAGCTCGGCCGTGAAGACAGACGCAGCGCCTGGTAGAGCCCCGCTCACTTCAAACAGAGGGGATACGGCGTGGAAGCCGACCCCCTCTTGGGACTTGGAGCCATCCGTATACACTGGCACGGTACCAGCGTGACACGATGTGTGCTCCAAAAAGGTCGAACGCAATACTCCCGGCGCAGTACAAGCTTTGGGAGCAGAGGCGTGGCGACAAATAGCCAAATGTGGTACCCTCCAGGGTGGCGTCCGGGGCAGAACCAGGGGCGCCACCGGCCCGAGAGCTATATCTACCTCTCGAAGGAGTTTCCTGGCCCTAAACCCAAAGGGCTTAGGATATGACTGGCGTCTCTCGGCGGCATAGGCACCATCGAGATCAGCTGCGGATGCAGTGAGAGCTGTTGGCGACTGAGGGAGGCGCCGGGCTCGCGCGTACAGGCGAGTGATGCACTGCACGCGGCGCAGAGCGAGTGGCATCTCCCCAGCATCGACCAACAGGCTCTCAATGGGGGAAGTGCGGAAGGCACCGGTCGCAAGGCGAAGGCCGGTGTGGTGGATCGAATCCACCTTCCGCAATAAACGCTCGGCTGCGGATGCATAAAACTCGCATCCGTAGTCGAGCTTCGAGCGAACAAAGGATCGATAAAAAAGTAAGGCGGTAGCCCTATCAGCGCCCCAAGCGCTGAACGTCACGGAACGGAGAATGTCCATGGCGCGGGTACAAGAGACCCTAAGGCTGCGAATATGAGCCTCCCAGGTGAGGCGTCGGTCGAATACAAGACCAAGGAAACGGTGCGACTCAACCACATCCAGGCGCACCCCATTAAGAAACAAATCTGGGTCGGGGTGAAGCCGTGGATGGCGGCAGAAGTGCACCACCTTAGTCTTGGCCAAAGAAAACCGAAACCTGTGCGCTTCGGCATAGCGAGAGACGCGGTTCAATGCCTGTTGGAGTCGACGCTCCAGAGTTGGCATCTGGGCCGCGCCAAAAGAGATCGAAAGGTCGTCCACGTAGAGCGAAGCGAGAACATCTTCCGGCAGCACCGAGGTGATGCCGTTGATGCGACTAAGCAGAGACACCTAAATCCTAATCGAGTCGTTTTACTCATGTTCAAAAGAGCCACATAAGGGATCGATAAGTACTCCCGACGATCACTAGTAAAGATGAGCACTCCCCGTTGTGACCAAGTAAGAGTGTAATCACCACTACCTGTGTGTTTGTGGAAGTGAGGATATGTTTTCTTTATAGTTTTTCGATTTGTTTGTTTACTTACGTTATCATTTTATCTAACTTAGCTAAAAATACATTTTGTTTTCTTGAGAGTGGCGACCTTTATCCGATTCCAAGAGTGGTAAAGTGGAGAAGGATTGCATTAGAAAACCTCAGCCACCCTAAATATAGGAGCCTATTACATATTAAACCTTTATGAAGAAGTTCGTAAAAAAATACTTCACTTATCCGCGCGAAGCCCACCGTTTTCAGTCTTTATCCGCTCTAAACGAAACTTTTCATCCTTTATCCGCCCTACCCCCACCGTTTTTATCCTTTATTCGCTCTAAACGAACCTTTTTCATCCATTATCCGCTCTAATCCCACCGTTTTTATCCTTTATCTGCTCTAAAACGAACTTTCTTCTTCCTTTAACTGCTCTAAACGAACCTTTTCCCTCTTTTATCCAACATAAGCCAACCGTTTTCATCCTTTAACCGCTCGAAATGAACCTTTTATATCCTTTATCCGCTCGAAATGAACCTTTTATATCCTTTATCCGCTCGAAATGAACCTTTTATATCCTTTATCCGCTCTAAAATGAACCCTTTTCATCCTTTATCCGCTCTAAGCCGACGGTTTTCATCCTTTATCCGCTCTAAGCCGACGGTTTTCATCCTTTATCCGCTCTAAGCCGACGGTTTTCATCCTTTATCCGCTCCAAACCAACCGTTTTCAGCCGTTATCTGCTATAAACGAAGCTTTTCCATCCTTTATCCGCTCTAAAACGAACCTTCATCCTTTATCCGCTCTAATCCAACGGTTTTCATTCTTTATCCGATCCAAACCCACCGTTTTCATCCTTTACCTGCTCTAAACGAACCTTTTTCATTTTTTATCCACTCTAAAACAAACCTTCTTCATCCTTTAGCCGCTCTAATCCGACCGTTTTCATCCTTTAGCCGCTCTAAACGAATCTTTCTCATCCTTTATCCGCTCTAAAATGAAACTTCTTCATTCTTTATCTGCCCTAAACGAGCCCTTTTTTCCTTTATCCGCACTAAGCCAACCGTTTCCATCATTTATCCGCTCCACCCCCACCTTTTTCATCCTTTATCTTCTCTAAACGAACCTTTGTCATCCTTTATCCGCTCTAAGCCCACCGTTTTCATCCTTTATCCGCTCTAAGCCAACCGTTTTCATCCTTTATCCGCTCCACCCTACCTTTTTCATCCTTTATCTGCTCTAAACGAACCTTTGTCATCCTTTATCCGCTCTAAGCCCACCCTTTTCATCCTTTATCCGCTCTAAGCTCACCGTTTTTATCATTTATTCACTCTAAACTAACCTTTTTTGTCCTTTATACGCTCTAGACCCACCAATTTCACCCCTCATCCGTTCTAAAGCCACCTTTTCCATCATTTATCAATCTCTCCTTAATCTTTATTATTCACCGAATTAGATTTTTTCTGTAATCTTTGCCTATAACAAACAGATTTATTATCCCTATAGTTTTTTCCTTCACCTTTCTCCCCTTTATCTTTCTACAAAAATACTATCTCAGCATTATTTTAGTCCTCTGACACTCTTTCACTCGTTACAACACAGCTACTAAACCAATTCCCTTAACACAATTAGCACCACCTTTTAGCATCTCAGCGACTATATCATCTACTCCAGCTGCCTTTCCAGTTTTCAGATTTCTTGCAGCACTAACAACGCCGTGCGTGTTTACCTCTTCCATACCCCCGATGCAGCACCACTAACCTAATCATTCGCGTCATCTTCCATACTCACAATATGCAACTCATCAAAGGTACTCTCGCTATCTACTTTTGACTTCATTGCTCAAAGGTATCTTGCGATTCATGTTCTTGATTTTCACATTCATCTGTGGGTTTCTCACGTTTCTCATTTCCTTCCAGAATAACTGCCCGCTCCTATCCGGATACTCATTCATTTTCCATTAAAATGCTTTATTTGCTGCTTTCTTACTCTGCCTAATCACTCCTTTCTATCCTATCTTTACAACTACTCTTTTTTGGTCTCAAGTACGTATTTAAACCCCCCTCTGTGAGTTTTGTGGTTCCAATGAAGGACATTTGGTTGAGGCGAGTGGTGTCACGTCATTTCTTTTTGTTTCTTGTCTTCATCCGGTTCTTGGTTTCGCATCGGGGAGGGAATCTTTGTGAGGCTTTTGATTAAGTATCGTTTCCCTGTATTTATATACATAGATTTTGTATTCTCTCGCCCCCTCCTTTCTTATCCTACTTAGGACGGTTTTTAGTTAAAAAATGAAAACCAACGAAGGTACATCAAACATTTGGTTGTTTTCATGTAAATGAAAGTGTGTGTTTTAAGGTCCGTGAACCAGGAGATGAGAAAAATAGTTATGGTAGGAGGGATGGGGGGAGGTTCGTAACTGAGCCTATCACAGTTCTGCAACAAATAAATCCCTCACCCCCTTGGGGCCTATTGTACACTTATTTCCTCGGTAATGGGAGTAGGCTTCGGTGGTGAACGGGCGCGAACGTCTTTCTTCCACTATGTGCCGTTGTGTGGACGTAGAATTTCATCGTCGCGCATTTTCCACTGATGGTGTATTTTCTGTCTTCTTATGTCTGCCCTCCCTCGCGTTTCTTTCCGCACGGGGTGTCGTCATCCCGAAGGTAACCCAGGTTTGAGTCTTCAGGATTCTCATTAATTATAAGTGGTCTCCCGCTGTTTGGTTTAGAAATCCTTGTCACCTCCCATTCTTGGATTCTTTTTCCGTCGAACCTTCTTCCTGAAGGTCTCGAGGCATCCCCCCTCCCTCCTACTCCCCTTCGTTTAAAGGTGGGTAAAAATTCGGTGAGGATAGTGAAGATGAGCGGCCATTAAAGTAATGGAATAACTTTATTAGCGACTCCACCGTGGCTGAAATTGTTTAGAGTTGCATAAAGTTTTACTATCGCAGGAGCGAGTTCATTTTGACACTATTATCCGACAAAGATTAATGAGGAATAAAGTTGGGCCCGGATTGCTCCTTTGTCCTCTCCAGTGCCCCCCCTCCAGCGCCAAAACTCACTGGAAAGAAGGGTGGGGGAGAGCGAGAAGAGGCCCCGTTCCTTTAAAATAAAGGCTTTTTAGTGATCGAGCGATGAAAAACGAGTTGTCTAAGCTTGTATATCGCCCGAATGCATCGACATTGATAGAATCACCAAGTCGCGCTTGTGTAGGGTTTCCATGACATAATTTGAGATCTGAAAATGTGATTTTTCACGAAAATGTGATCAGAGATGGAGTGCCGATGTATGGCTATCGACAATTATTGCATTCTTCCATCTATCATTAAAGATAATGTCGGTATTTTACCGATTCCTATTTTGTACTAATCATATAAATCAGCAAACTCAGTTGTCTCGATATCTCCGATGGAACATCATTGGCTTCAGCGAGGAAGAAAAGAGAATGAACTATTGGAGAGCTGTCACATACTCTTATGGTCCCATGGACAAGTAAAATAATCAATGAAAGCCTTAGATAATTGTATCAGGAAGTATATGATAGCAATGACCATCATACACCAGATGACAACTTCTAAAGAAGTGAGGAAGAATTCTTACCAGTAAAGAATGTCGATATTTTGTACTTGTATTTCTTACAAGTAAGCCAAGTCGCCGGACCTACATCATCTTACTTAGACGAAGAAGTTGAGGACTTCTGTGCAACACTCATGAGTACAGATAGAGAAGGAAACCATCAGTTCAAGAGGATTACAGGGTACTTCAGTGAAAAGGTTGGTTGGAGAACAAGGTATTATAGTCGCTCGGTAGGAATATTCACGGTAGGTGAAGGAAAAGAACGTGGAAACAGTAGAATTTGCAAAAGGATAAAACTTTTACATGGATTTCTTCGAAAAGAGACATGTCATAAAAGATGGACAAGTATGCGACTAAATGAAACACAAAATGAAATCAATTACATACTTCAACCGGAAAAAAAATCATTAAGGACATATCGGTTATCAGTTTCTTCAACACAGGTAGTGACCACTGATTTACTCAGGAGCAAGATCAAAAGAGATCTAAAACAAGAGAGAACCAATCTCATGTTAAAGAGAATAAACCCATTGAAATTCCCAGCCAGAGTAAAATATATACCATCCAAAATCAACTAGCAAACAACTTTAATGGACTTAATGATCAAGGAAAAGAATCCTCATTAAAAAAAAAATCAACAATTATATAACAGAAACTAATTTGCAAATAAAATTGAGACGAGGTCATCTAACATAAAATAAGGAAGGTTATTAAAAGAATGCTAGGCGAAAGGCGGAAAATGAGAGGGTAAGGAACAATGATCAAATATACTGAACTCAACAAGTTTATTAAAAAAAAACTACCCACTGTAGAACATAGAACATAAAATATAAATCTAAGAAAAAACTATTAAAAAGAAAAGATGACTCAAACAGATAGAACAACACCTACCAATTTTCAGTCACAAAATGACAACACCAAAGGATAAACAGGGACGCAAAATTGCAAACAGGAAAAAAAAATCAATGAAAGACTTAGATAATTCTATCAAAAGTATATGGTAGCAATGACCACCATACACCAGAGGACATCTCAATAAATGAGGAAGAATTCGTACCAGTAAAGAAGGTCGATATTTTGTACGTTCTCTTGAGCATGAAAAATAGTAAAGTGTCTGGGGAGGAGGGGGGTAATAACCGACCTAATAAAAGCTCGGGTAAACGTCTTGATGACCTACTACCTACTATAAGTTTCACTACGTTTAAAGGAAAGTTGGATTCCATTAACCTGGTTAAACGCATCCGTTGTACTTATTTAAATAGGAAAATCTTAAAGAACTACAAATCACTAGTTTCTTATCAACAACCTATAAAATTACTTCCAGAAATCATAACCAACAGACTAATACAATCACTTAACTGTAATCAACCCCCAAAACAGGCAAATTTCAGAATTAACTTTAGTACATACTTTAAAATTACTTACCGGAAGTAAGTATAGTACATACGGAACTGGCCTGTGGCCAGTTTCGAGACGACTTCGACCCTTAAAAGCATTTGCCAAATGGGTGCTAGAAAAACATAAAAATGGCCACAGGCCTACACTAAGAAGTCGATGAGGTTACAGTCAGGCGAGTTAGGAGGCCAAATGTCAGGTGCTGCAAGATCGAAGAAATTCCCGATTGCAAGGGCTGAATCTTCCGGCTGGTGTGGCAGGGTGAAGTCTATCTGTCACACAGATAGACTTTGTGGATGATCTCTTGTGGACTTCAGCGATGAATTCCGTCGTTCTGATGTGACCAGATCATCGACCATGGGTTATCCTCTCTGCTGTCACCTCGTAGTCGAATCATGAATCTTCTTAGCTCCTTTCTGACCCTTTTCCACCATCCTTTTTCTGGCGTCGAGAAAGTCTCAAATATCCTTGTTTGTTCTTCTGGCGGATTCAAAGGAGAACTTCGTGCCTCTTCCACAAATCGGGGGGGGGGGGGGTGTCAAAATTTTCCATAGTCAATTGTTCTAAGAGGAAAATGAAGGATAATGAAGGTTTAAAAAATAGGAATAAAATTAGTATTTGAAAATTGCGAACAAATACCGTCCGCACCCTGTGTATATATGCATTCAGTAAGAGAGAGAGAGAGAGAGAGAGAGTGTGTGTGTGTGTATGAGAGAGAGAGAGAGTGAGTGAGCGAGAGAGCGTTTTTCTGCGAAAGAGCGTTCGAGTGAAACTTTAAATAAGTGTGGCGTCCGTTGCTCTATTCGCTTTAAAGATTTCTTCTCATATTCTCTCTTGCATTAAGTTCACTTCTCACTCATCCATTCCCTACCAAACTACTACTACTACTATACTCTTCGTATGTGTCCGTGAGCCGACTGCATTTCTTGATATTTATCAGGATTTACGTTTGCACTAAATTACAAGGGATCTCGTATTCTTACCGCAATTCTTGAGACACTACCAAAACTACCACCCTCTGGCTACAATTCCCCCATTTCGGCTTCCATCCAATTCATCGAAAGTTCGATCCCTATTTCGGGGTTTTGTAATCGAAAGCCGGGAGTTTTCTGTCGGTTCTTCCTACCTCATCTCATGGTTCCTTTGTGGTTGGCAGGATTAGTGTGGGCCGAATGTGTTAAAGACGACGTGTATGAGTTTAATAATGCATCATTATTAGGACAAAATTAACATTACATCCAGCACACACACACAACCCCTTTCCCACGTTGCTCGCACTGTTAGACCTTCGAATCAAAGGAGTCCCGGTCTGGGTGATCTTGGCGCACGTTACCTGTTCCTGTTCCGGTACACGGTTTCGTGTACGCAGACTTGCGGACACTATGATTTTTTGGAGGAGGCTGGCCTCCTCCACTTCATTTTACTCTGTTGTAGGTTGGATGTTCATGCACCGGGGGCAGGTGGGCCTACCCCCAACGCCGGAGCGCGCTTCCTTCTTGTTGCTTCTTTGCTTATCTTGTTTTTTTAATTTGTTGTTGTTTTAGTGTCTTGCCTTTGTTCCATTTTTTTATCTTTGTTATTTACTTGTTTTTTAATCTAGCCTGGTATTAGGCTTTGCGGAAATTACGGCGACATTTGCCGTAGTAGGCAGTCGCCAGATGGGCTCATAAAAAAAAGGTCCACCAATTGTGTTATCGTTATGTCTAATTAATTGGGACAATTCAAATGCCAAAAACTGAGCGTCCGAGCACGTTTTACGACCATTTATGTCCCTTAGATTAGCTACGTGCAACCGTTTTGGGTCGAGGTTTCCATTGGTTCATTTTTTTTCCATTGCAAAATTGAATGAATTCCTCGAATGGAATCTTTCATGAAAGTGATGAAATGTGTGGTAGGTTAAATAGGTGTGAAGTAGTTCTGTGTGCTGCCCTGGTGTTGAGGGCATCACTAGTATAGTCTCTTTTTATTGTTCTTTTGTGTTTTGTATCCTTCGTCAGTAATAGAGCTGACCGTCTATTCCTTTTGTAGGTTCCTCCGTCGTGGCTTTCAAGCCTTTCAAGTAGTATTTTGGCTAACTGTTTTGTTTGTATTTTCATATGGCCATTTTTGGCCTCTTTCATTTGAAATTTTTAACTTTGTTGTTTATTCTTTTTTATTTTATTTTTAATTAAATTTTAACTTGGCCACTTTGCCTCTTTTTTTTATCTATGCTTATTGTTATTACAATTAATTTATCTTTCTCTTCTTTTTATTTTCGTTGACTTTGTTATTTAGTTATTCATTTCTTATTTTTTAATTTAAATTGTAATTTAGGCACTTCGCCTCTTTTTGTTTATGCGTTTTGTTATTGCTGTTAGATTATCTTCCTTTTCGTATTATTTTAGTTAACTTTGTTGATTATTTATTATTATTCTTTTTTATTTTAATTTAATTTTAGCTTGTGCACTTTGCCTCTTTTTTCTTTATACTTTTTATTATTGCTTTTTCTTGATCTTTCTCTTTCTTTTGTTTTTGTTAAAGTTTAATTTGGGCACTTCGTCTCTTTTTATTAAAGTTTATTGTCTTATGTTGATTGTTTATCTTGGTCTTGTCTCGGTTTTTGTATCATGTTACTTTGGGCACTTAGCCTCTTTTTATTGTTTGATTATTATTTTCGCTTTCTCTTAATCAATTATTAATTTATTTATTTTTTTACATTGTTAGGTGTAGATTGGTCTTATATTTTCTCTTGCACGTGCAAGTTTCATCCGCTAGGGAATAGTGCTGTTCTTTCTAATGTGCGTTGTCTGAATTGAGGTATGTCGAAATTATTATTGATTTTGGGGAGTATTTCTTCCTCTACCTTATCCCATGTCTTTCTCCCTAGCCTCTGGATCTCCATATTGATCGGTTTGAGTCCGGTTCTATTGTGTAGAATCGATTGTCTAATCCGGTCGATCCTTTTCGCGCCAGTTATAAGCAGTGTGGCTTGATTCTGTACCCTATGCATCGTCCTGTGAGAGGTACAGCTTGCCATCTGCGTGATTATGGCTCGGTACACCAGGACGGAGCGTACTAAGAGCGTGTAGAGTTTCCTCTTATTTGGCACGTTGAAGCTTCGGAAACTGTACAGTTTCTTTAGCTTTCTTTTGGAAAGACGCAAGCCGAGGACTTTTCCATCCTTAGAGTACGGATAAATTTCATCCTCAACGACGACGTCTTCTATTTTCTGGCGGTTCATCGGAATTATCTGGAATTTCTGGCGGTTAGTCTTGATTTTCCGCCTTTTATCGTAACGGTTGATGTTATCAATCTCGACAGCTGTCACCCTTGCTTGAACTCTAGCGTTCCTAATGGGACTTGGACGACTTGTGTGATGTCATCTGTGAACTGCAGATACATCGAATCGTCCCTCACTGGAGCAGGGGGTCTTTTGTGTACACGAGGTACAGCAACGGACTCAGACAGTTGCCTTGTGGAACTCCCGCCTCGAGTTCGAATTCGGGTCCTTTGTAGCCCTCAATTGCGATTTTGGCTCTCCTCTCCATGACATAGTCACAAAGGACCCTTTCCAAGATTGGGTTTAGCTGGAGGTTGAGGATCTTGAATTGTAGCCCCCTCATCCAAACCTTATCAAAGGCCTTCTTTACATCCCGCAGCACCACGTCTACGCATTTTCGCTCAGCTTTGCTGCATGCGAGTTTGTCCGTTACAGGGTGAGGGCGTTCTCCGTTTCTCGTCCCCTCCGGAACCCGTGCTGCTGACGGTTGTGAGCTCCTCGCTCGGCTAGTTGTTCTTGAAGCCTGTCAGCCAGGAGCTTCTCGTAGACTTTTGCAACGAATTGCAGCAGAGAGATTGGCCTGTAATTGAACAGTTGATCAGGGGGTTTTCTTCCCTTAGGTATGAAGATCATTTTAGCAATCTTAAAACCATCAGGGAAGTAACCCATGTTATAAATATTTGTGTTTCCCTGAATGATCTGCTATGTGGCATTTATCAAGTTGATTTTGGTGATGCCCGTCCAGCCTGGTGCCCTATGTTGAAAGGATCTTACAGTGACCATAACCTCGGGTGTTATGGGTCTGCCATGGCCTGCCATCTCCCTGCCTTCGTCTACTTGATGTTTTGGGTGCGTGCGGTGTATAATCTGATTCAAGTCTTCGATCAGTTGACCTTTAAATTGCTGGTCAAGCTCTTCATTGTCTTCTGGGGCGATACTGAAGACGTATTTCCAATAATTCCTAGATCTTTCTTTTAGAACTGCCGGGTCCTCTATATAATTCTCGTTCTCTTTTATTCCAGCCTTCGTTTTTCCGGTTAGTCCTTTTAGTTTCTTGATTTGACGCCAGAATTGATCTGGATTCAGCTCGCTATCGATTTTAGCTATTAGATTCCAAATTTCCTCTTGTTGGAGGTTGATAGCCTCTTTTAGCTCTGTGCTTAAGCGCCGAAGCAGTGAGCTTCTTTCCCAGTTACGTACTTCCCGTCTTATCTCTTTCTACACTTCCCTGTGAACACGAGCGATCTCCCTCATCTCCTCTGTCCATCTGGGCTGAGGAGGGGTTTTGTACCCAGTTTTGGGTACGCACTCGCGGTCTGCTTCTAGAATAGACATAGTTATCCTCTCCAGTTCTTCGTCTATTATTTCCTCCAAGGTTGCGTCGCTTAGGTCAGCTGGGGCGTATTAAGTTAGTCGTCTCTTGTAAAGTTTCCAGTTGGCCGAGGCGTAGTGTTTGCGGAGAGAGACTGGAAGCTGGATCGGTGTGAGTGGTATTGTGGTGAGGATCGCTATTTGGGGACTGTTGGGCCAGGCTCGCTATGGTACGTACTCGCGGTCTGCTTCTAGAATAGACATAGTTATCCTCGCTATGGTAGTTGAAGGGGAAGCCTTCACTTGTTAAGATTATGTCAGATATGGTGGCTGATGTGGAAATGATATAGGTCGGAAAATCCAGCCCTATCCTTTGGATGTTTTTTCTTTCCGTAATCAATTCCAAGTTTCGGCCTCTTTCGTTGGTTCTACCATAGTCCGCCGCATGACATCTGGCATTAAGGTCGCCGCCTAAGATTGTCATTGTGCGGTGCACAAACAGTGTGTAAAAGTTATTTATTGGGATGTAGGCTCGACGAGGGGGTTGATAGGCTGCGGCTATCACGAGGTTTCCTACCAATGTGTTGAGTTCGACCGCCACAAAGGATTCGTCCAGTTCTGGTAGAGGTTTGAACGAGATGTTTTCCTTGTCAGCTATATCAGCACCATCAAACCTTTCCTGTGAGTGATTATTCATGACCACTCTGTAGCCCGGTATTTTAATTTGACCAGCTGTAGTGTCAAAGCCGTGCTCTGTTATAAAAATGATGTCGGGGTCAAGCACCCGGAATGTTTCCATATGCCGTTGCTTTCCCCTCCCATCCGTTTACATTGAGTGCCAGGATGGATCCTCATTCTGTTGTTTACTCTTTCCATATTGTCTTTTTAGTGTTTCTGGGTAATGTTTTTTTTTCCTCCCGTTTCTCTTCTTCCTGAGCTCGTCGTTAGAAATTTTCTCGCAATTGTTGTGATGTAGAACCACCTTTTGGCGGAGCAATGCTTGTTCTACTGTTTCACTGTCGATTTCGGCATCGTATTCCCATTTAAAGACTTTTGATTTAATGCCATGGAATATTACTCTGGGATCCATCTCTTCGGGAAAGGGAAACTGTTCGCAGGCGTATATTGTGATATTGATGTTATCCGCACGCAACCTTTTCTTCTTCCCCTTGGTCTTCTTTGTTTGAGGAGGGGCTTCTGAGTCCGATAAGTCTGAGGATTCAGAGGAATCAGTAGTAGCTGAACCAGCACTTTCCTTCTCTTCCTTGTCTACATGTCTCTGTTTAGGGGCAGGAATTTTCACTTCGACTGCTTCTTTTTTCTCTTTCTTATTTATTTACAATTTTGGGGTTGTTTTTTGGGGTGCCGTCTTGTACCTCTGTCTGTTGATTTGGGACCATCTGCAATTTCATGACATCCCTGGAGGGAGGGTTGTCCGGGAACCACATTTGGTCCATACCGTTTTTTGCGAGCATTTGATTTAGCTCTTTACGAACGTTCCTGGTCGCGTAAGATTCATGACGTGTGCGTGAAGTATGCACGTCACAATCTTGATTGAGTTTTCGTTCTGTAGTTTGAGGTAGGTCTTCTTCGTATCTACTTCTGAGAGAGCCGCCTTTGCTGCTTAAGCGTAGGTTGTATTGGCTCTACGCGTTTCCTCTTGTTTCTTTAAATCATGTTTCTTTTTGATTACTTCTTTTTTGACAGGGCAGGCCATGACCATTGACCCGTGTCCCTGCCCGCAGTTGACGCACTTTTCGAAGTTGTTTTTGCAAGTCTTCCAATGGTGGCCCTTTTCGCTGCATTTGGCACATGTCTCATGTGGCTCCTGACAGTCTTTTATCGCGTGCTGCTTCATTTTGTAGCACCTAAAGCAGAATTGAACCGAGTAAATTCCCCTTTTTCGATTTGGTCCACGCTTACTTTGGCACTAAACATGAGCAGACCATTTTCTTTTGTCTTCTCGGCGATTGTGGTCTCAGCGAAGACCACTTTAAAAACGTGCGTGTAGTCACTGTTGTCTCTTCTGTTCTTGAACTTGATCACTTCGACTACCTTGGCCCAGGTTTGTCGAAACTGGATTTCCTCCTTGATTTCCTCTTTCGAGTGTTGCCCGATCCATGGGTCGAGTCGCCGGCATACCAAGCTCCTGTGGGCCAGGTTCTGAGATGGTATGGCGGGCTTCAGACCAATTCCTCGAAGGACCTCAACTGCCTCCTCTTTGGTGATGGCCTCAATATCCTTCTCCTTTTCACAGATAACAACATATCCCGAAGCCATCTCCAGTAGTCTTATCATGGCAATACTTAATTTGCCATAAACAACCTCGAATACTTTTTCTCTGCTGGGCTTGGGTTTTCCATCGATTGCCCGCAGGGCGTTCCTAGTCGTGTTATCCTGGGCCATCTCTCGAGAGAGTGACTCCTCGGGGCTATATTCTTATGCTCTCTAATCGTTGGTTGTGGTATCTTGGATCGAGAGGAAATTGTTCGTACTCCCTTTCTTCTTGCGGTGTTCCTTTATGCTCGTTTGGGGTGACTCCCTCTTCTTCGTAACCCAGCATCCATGGACGTAAACTGTCAAATGGGGTGGATGAATGATGATGGGTGAATCCGGTTGGACCTTTTGTTGGTTAGCACGGAATCAGCCATCGCTAACCGGGGATGCCGCCTCTCGTAGGTTTGGGTATCAGAACTGCAGCCGGCAACTTCCCCGGAAGTTGCAGTCCTGCCCCTAGTCCCGGTGCCCCTGACGCCGAGTTCCACTGTGGGCTACTCCTCAAACTAGTTTTTCTTGGTGCCCCCAATTATGTCTATCACAAAGAACGTCATAGTTGGGACGAGGCAAGATGACAGGTAGTCAAGTTCATTTCTGGCTCGTTACTCCGTCGAGGTAATGTGTGTGTGTGTTTTAGGCCGACATAAAGTCGCCTAGGAGCAGCTTGCAAAAATCTCTTTCTCAAAAATCCCCGTAAACAAATTGAAGAAAATCTCCACGTTTTTCGGCTGGCTTTCCCTTTTCTTTGCCTCTTTTATCGAGTACGAGATGTCTTGCGAGTTAGCGTTGTTTACTCTATGAAGTCTGAATCCTTCCTCGAATCGATAAGATAATATAGCATAAGGTTAGAATGTGGAGAGAAGGATAGGATAGATAGAAAACTTCGTGTAAAGTTTAGGTGTGTTGATGAGATAATAATGAGTATAGGATGATAGATGAAGGTGATAATGATTTGTGCCAGGTTGCCTTGCCAACGCTTTCCTTTTTTTTCTTTTTTTGTGAGATACGTAGTGGTTATTAGCATTCGAGCCTTTGTTTTCTTTTGCTCAATTGATTAATTATCTGTATCTTTTTTTATTTTGTTTTTATTTTATTTTTTGTGTGCTTCCGCTCTATTGCAGTAGGTTTTTTGTTTTTTTTTTGGTATTTATTTTTTTTTTATTTTTGTGTTTTTCTTCTTTATTATTTACAATAGTTCTCTTATTTACTCATCCAGTTTCTCATTTCGTGTGTATAATTGGTAGTCTTATTCGGTTGGTATTCTCTAGGTGTGATTACATTTTTGGTAATCTCGTTTTCGTTCTATGATTATTTTTATCAATAGATCGGGTTGATGTTAGTTAACGGTCTTTTCAGGCTTCCGTCGAATCGCTGTTTGTACTGCATTCGACGGAGCTCATTTTCCGGTACGATAATTTGGCTCATTTCATTTCGGGGTATTAAATATTTTATATTTTCCCACAGCTTCTTTGCTCGATTTTGTAGGACTATGTTCAGGAGTTCTATTGCAGTTCTTCGATGGGGGTCTTCTGATAGTATGTGATCCTGTCTTTTTGAATTTGTGATCAATTTTGTGGCTCGGTTTGTAGTCATTGGGCCTTTTTTATTTTTGAGTTGTCCAGTGTGTTCATCGGTATTATTGGGTAGAGAAGCTTGGGGCGAAGTAAGACCATGTATAATTTTCTTTGATTTTTACCTGATAGCTTTCGGAATCTGTACAGCGCAGACAAGGTTATTTTAGCCTCGGTGATTTTCTGCAGTAGATAGCAGATATACCAGTTGTTGTCAGTTTTAGACCCAGGACACGTCCTTCTGTGGAGTATGGATATGCCTCTCCTTCTCCTCTTCGTTGGATGTTTTCCTTTTGTTTACGGGTATTACTTTGAATTTGTCTTTATTTTAATTTTGTTGTTTCTTTCGTAGTCATTCAGATTTTTTATCTCTCTTGCTGTTCTTCGAGCAACGTCTCTTGGGTTTTTCCTGTCGCTGGTAATTGTTTGTGTGATATCATCCGCTAATCGGATGTACATTGCACATTCGGGGGTTGGATGTGGAAGGTCCCTGGTGTACACTGTGTACAACGTTGGTGAAAGGTAACCTCCCTGGGGGACACCGGCTTGTAGATCGATTGGGTCGCCCGTTTGGCCGTTTATATGTAGTACGGCTTTCCTTTTGTCCAGGTAATTGCATAATGTTTTGCAAAGGTTTATATCCAAATTAAGGCTACAGATCTTGGCTTTTAGGCCGGGCAATCACACCTTGTCTAAGACTTTTGCAACATCATAGGGTATTATGTCTACTCTGTTGCTTCAAGCTGTTTCTGTGGCGATTTTTTCGGTTATAATTGCCAGCGCGGTATCCGTTCCTCGCTTGCTCCTGAACTCGTGTTGTTGTCGATTATAGAGGTTATTTTCATTAAGGTGTTTGATTAACCTTTCATTTAGGAGCATTTCTAGGATTTTACCCAGAAATTCGAATAGCGAGATCGGACAGTAGCTTCCGACTCGGTGTTTCGGTTTGCCCGGCTTCGGTAGGAAGATCATCTTTGCCGTTTTAAATGCTTGGGGAATGTACCCAATATTAAAGCACACATTGAAGATCTTGACTAACAATTCATGTACATTTTCCGGAGCATTATTTAGGTGTGCTTTCGTTATGCTGCTTTGACCTAGTGCCTTCTGTTTAAAAGATTTAATGGCTGTTAGGTATTCAGCCATTGTAAAGGTCATTCCTTCCCCCAAGGGTTGCACTTCCTGGTCCTGTATTGTCAGCTTTATTTTTCCGTTTGGCTGTGATCCTCGTAGTTTCCTGAATTCTCTCCAGAATTCCCTCGGATCTTTTTCTTTATCCATTTTTTCTATTATGTCGTTCAAGACAAGGTTTGAATTTTCTTTAATAAGTGTACCTATCTGACTTCTGATTACGGTTAGTCTTCGGTACCTTTCCATTGTATTTCCCAATTCTATAATTTCATTTATTAGATTATGAAATTCTTCCATTTTTTCCCGTATCTCTTGGATCCATCTAGGTGCAGGTAGGGTTCTGTACTCTATTGTTGGGGGGTGTATTATGTCCGCCTCACTGATTTTTTTAGTGATTAGTTTCAGTTGGTTTTCAATTTCATCTGTTCCTTGGTTGTTTAGGGATCCAATTTCTATTGTACTTAAGCAGTGTTTTTATCCAGTCCAGTTTGTTCTGCTGGTTGCCTTCCTGCGTGGTGCTTTGATTTGGATGGGCGAAGTTGAGATGGTAGTAATCATGCTTAGATGGTCGTAGGGGGGTTGCGGGTCCTGGTTCTGTGTGGTGGTTTAGGTTAAAATTTTGGTTCGTAAGTATGATGTCTGGAGTAGTTGAAGCACGGAAAGTCTGGTTCTTCTCAGTTTACTAGGTCTCTTTTTATTAGAAGCTGGGGGATTTTTCTCCTGTTCCGTTTTCATGGTTTGTGTATCTTGCTTCCTTGCATCTTTCATTGAGGTCTCTGGCTAGTATGGTTGAGGCCTGTCGACGGAAGAACTTAAGGAAATTTGGAATTTGAAATTAAGAGCCTCTTGGGGGTTGGAAAGCCCCGGCTATAACCAGATGTCCTGTGGTCATTTTTATCTTTATGACTAGATAGGACTCTTCTAGTTTTTTTTATCTCATTGAAGTAAATTCCAGTTTCAATGCCAATTGTTACACCGTCGCATCTTGTCTGGGTGTAGTTAGTGGTAATGAATCTATAGCTTGGGATTTTTATGGACTCTGTATCTGTGTTAATTCCGTGTTCAAGTGAGATAATTACTTCTGGATCTTTTTTTCGTATTATATTTGAGTAGGTCAGTCTTTTTTCTTACCATCTGTTTAATCGTCGCGCGCGTTGTTTAAATAAGGGCGTTCGGGTGAATGAAGTACTCATGGAGGAGAAGCTTAAATAAGGGCGTTCGGGTGAATGAATTCCACATGGAGGAGGAGCTTAAATAGGGGCGTTCGGGTGAATGAAGTCCTCAAGGAAGAGGAGCTTAAATAAGGGCGTTCGGGTGAATAAAGTCCTCATGGAAGAGGAGCCTAAATAAGGTCGTTCGGGTGAATGAAGTCTTCATGGAAGAGGAGCTTAAATAAGGGTGTTCGGGTGAATGAAGTCCTCACGGAGGAGGAGCCGGATTTCGAGCCCTTGGTACCGAGTTCGATAGCCGTCGAGAACGGGTACAAAACTCATTACGTCACTCGTCAGCAGCTACGAGTCTGACACTTGCGCGAAGTCAATTCTGCCTACATGAATCATGGTGAACATCGCGGTGTAGTTAGTGGTTGGCTATCTCCTTCGCATCCTTCATAAGCACAACACATCACTCTTCCGTCTCCGGAACTCCTCATAGGGTTTTATTTCACATCCCCCTGATATCGAACGGGTAGCCCCTTCAGTAACGACTAGTTTCTGGTGCTCACAATTGCTAGTGATTGCCATACAGACCTTTATGTAGATTTCACTACGCGTTCGGGGGACGCTGCCAATAATAATGCGAAGCAAAGTGAATGACTGATTACCACCAGCTTGGTTCAGCTTCTCACGTTTTCACTGCCAATTTTTCTTCTTTTGGGCTTCTGTTAACTTGTGGTCCCTTAACCGGAAGGGGATATCAAATGACACATAGGGTGAGATGTCCTTCAACCCCAATACCCGCAGTTTACCTTCCCCGCCCCCAAAGCCTACATGAGTACCTGAGCCTCTCTATACAGTAGCGTCCCAGACTAGGCAACAAATTATCCAGATTGAAAATTTCTTAAAAATAGTCGTTCAATTTCTATGATAATTCCGCAGAATATGCTTTGAAATTTGCCTCAAATGGGGTGCCAGGTATATTTCATAGAACACGACACTTAAAAGTTAAGGGGAAAGTAATCCGATGCAGTCATAACCAGAAAACAACGTAATTATCCCATAGACAATTGAACAATATTCGGCCGCAGGACTTCGCTAATTTGTTTCGTTGTTCGGGCAGGATTTTATTCCATTTTTCTTTCAATCTTTGATAGAGAGATCTTCAACTTTCTTTTGGTTTCCGGACCATAACCTTCTCACCATTTTCCATAGGTTTAATAAATCAGGGCTCTGCGCAGGTTAGCTCAACACGTCGCTATTTTAAATTAAAAAAAAAAATCCATGCTTTAGTAAGTGAGGTCTTATTTCCGGTGGCTGTTATCCGCCATGGGGACGGATCATTTCCACTGTAATTCTTGGGCTCGAACTCTCATATTATTTGAATTAATGAATTATGTCTCGAGAGAAACGAAAAAAAAGTCACATTTTTACTAAATGCAATAAACAAAGTAATAAAAAATTACTTAAAAACCTGTATTTACTGGCAATACATGACTTTTGTATACTGACATTTATTTAGGGTTGAAATGGGAGTGAAAAGAAAACTCTGTATCTCTTAAAGTGTAAGTTATTTTATTAAATCTTACGCATCATTCGAAAGAGAAGTGGTTCAACTTTTATAGCGGTGGCCTTCAAAATAAAAACTGAAGGCCGCAATCACCAATGAGATACAGGCCATTGCACCACACACGCTAGAGAAAGTGATGCAGGCCATTTTGAACACCCAAGAACAGTTTCGCCGTCTCTTTTGTGTGGCACGGAACATTGTCCGCAAAGTTTACTTCCCGTGGAAACATGAACAAAGAGTCCAGCGTTTGAAAACATGTCCCAGACCATAACGCTATCAGCCCCAAATTTAATCGTTCTTTCCGTGCAAGTGGAATTCAATCTTTTTTTACCTGTATGATCCTTTTTACATGTGTTTCCCACCACTCCCATCCGAACGAATTATATTTGCTTTCGTCGCTGAAAAACACGCTCAGTAACGAATGTCAAACTAGAAGTTTTAGGGTTTTTTTAAATTTTTGTTTTGTTTTTAGCGCATGAAGCGTCCCACTTGGCCAAACAATGTTAGATAGTTTGGCGATACACATTCATGTTCAGGGCAAGTTGACGTTAACTACCGGCTGCTGTCTCAAATCGGTCCTGCATTGATATTCGTTGCATTTTTCTTTAGGATCCCATCTGGCGACTGCTTAGGGTAAAAGTCGCTGTCATCACGGTACAGCCTAATACGAGGCTAGATTGAAAACCAAAACCAAAACATGTAAAAACTAAATTACAAATATACAAAAAAAAAAAAATTAAGGTCAAAGGCAAAGAAACAAGCAAAAATGAAGCAAGAAGAATAAGGAAGCTCGCTCTAGCGTCTGGGGGAGGCCCGCCTCCCCCCGCCGCAGCAATATGCGACCTACCACAGTCACATAAAATGGAAGAGACCAGCCTCAAAAAATCAGCTAGTCCACAAGTCTGTGTGCACGAACTCGTCCCGAGTACAAGGGACAAGCGGTACCGACCCCGCTCGTCCCGGTACCAGTGAAGATAACGTGCGCGAAGATCACCCAGACTGGGACATTCAACAAGAATGTGCCGAACAGTCTGGGGGACAACGCAGTCGTCGCAATAAGGCGCAGGCGAGCGCTCCATCAAATGGCGGTGCGTCCCGCGAGTGCGCCTAATTTGAAGACGACAGAAAGCGACCTGAAACCGTTGTGGCATGTGGAGATAGGCGCACTGGAATAGTCACGACGGAATGGCATCTGCGATCTTCCCTTGGGAGTGTTGTTTTTTTTAGGTCGACCCGTTTTCTATGTCCACTTGCAGGACCCGGTATCGTTCTGGAGTTTTACTGTGTAAAATCACAATTTTATTATCAATTCCCATGCTTCCAAAGGTCAGACAGTGTCTCATACAACACTGCCACACAACTACACATTAATTTCTTCAACACAATTTATATCCGCTGTTTTATGATATGAAACTTGGAAAATATCAGAGGAAAATTTCAAATAATATTATGATCCAATTTTGATGGAAATTAAACGAGTATTTTTTAAGAAAATGTAGATTTTATTATACCCTACACAGATTTTTACTTCGTTCATCATCTTCACTTTCTTTCCTGGTCTCTCCTTACAAACGTCCTCGTTGATATTGCACTTTAAATTCGAGGGGAAAAAGAGATAATCCTCACTAGGGCGCCTCGTGAGCCTCATCAAGATGACCTGCCTTCGGTTGCGTAATTGTTGCAGGTTCGGTAGAGGTGTTCATCTCCCCGGTCCAATGACCAACTGGACGGATCCCGGACGGATCACCAACGCCCCGACGAACTCCGCTGAACGGCCAAGGATCCAACACTCCCGGGTTTTGTAGACACATTTACAACGTGTTAGGATTCTTCAACTCTATTGGTTCGAAATCCCCCGTTAACCATTTCTGGATAGAATTGTTACTGAAAATGAAGAACTCTCGCTAGCCGAGTGGATACGGCGTTCGTCCTCTAACGTCGCGGTACCGGGTTCGATCCCAGCAAGAGCGGACACAAACGTCAGCGCACGTAGAGATCTGGGTACCAATTGGTGGACGCGCTGTTCTCACCCCTGTACTCGGGTGGGTAGATCTTAGACTTCTCATCACATATATTGCCAATTACAACACTGCTTTATTTCCTCTCCCGTCTTCGCAACACAACACAGACACTCTCTCTGTTCCAAGGAATCCTGCCGATGGGTATCTATATATCCACATACCTCTGACACAGAAGAGGTCCCTCTGCCCTAGGGTGATGAAGGTTCCACTTGAACGCTGTTTGGTGTCAAAACGTAATACTTCCTGGCGCCTTTCCCCAAAGAGGCCCCCGGGCTCATCAGCGATTGTCATACTGACCTTTATGTCTATTTCATTATCCGGTCGGGATCCGCCTGGATAAATGCAGGTTGACGAACCACTACTACTACTGAAAATGAAAAGTGGGTTGTTTACTGAAATATTAAGGATACAAACAATGCTTGATCGCCCCCCTCCCCCCCCAAAAAAAAATTCTTGCTCCAAGATGTGGTCACTAACAACAGAAGTCTATGAAAGGAGTTATTCATTATGGGTCCATCAATAATAAGGGATCACCATTCCAAATTAATGACCTCCCTCCTCCCCCAAAACTCCTAGAAGATCACCTCCCCCCCCAAAGCAATCATAGTTGATGAACCCCCTAAGAAACATATTGCTATATTTAAAAAAATAATCGGTAAAATAAATTTTATTAAAATAAAAAAATACACGAACAAATTAGACAAACAATTAAACTACCAAAAAAGAGTAAAATATTAATCCGAGGAGTAAAAGAGAGGAATATGATGGCAGAATTTTCAAATCCGCTCAAACTGAATCGATCCTGCCACATAGGTTAGGTCATGTTAGGTTAGCTTATTTGAACCTAACCCAAGCTAACCTACCCTACCCTACCCTAGTACCCTAACCTTCCCTATCCTAACCTAACTTGCCCTAGTACCCTAACCTCCCCTATCCTAACCTAACCTACCCTAGTACCCTAACCTTCCCTATCCTAACATAACCTACCCTAGTAACCTAACCTACCCTAGTACCCTAAACTAACCTACCCTAGTACCCTAACCTTCCCTATCCTAACCTACCCTACCAAATTCAATCCTAAATAGCATTTTTACTTTATCTTTTATCTTAATCTTATTATCAATTATTATTACTTATTTAATTAAAAAATCCATTCCTAAGTAATGCCCCCCCCCTAAAAAGGATCATTTCTAGATGCTGACCCCCCTGCCCCCATCACTCAATCCTAGATAATGACCCCCTAACATAGGCTGGGGGATGGGGCGTTGTCTGGGATTGATTCATAATAAGCAAGCATTTACTGAAAACATATGTGTTCAGTCATTCTCAATGTTTAATTGAAACGATTGGAAAAAAAACCAACAACACCACCCTGTACTGGTGAACCGAGAGGGTCTCCTCCTCTTTCATCACATTTCACGCACACAACTTGCATGTTTGCCGCTATTCCACACAAATTCATGCGCCAGTTTGGGAAGTGATTCCTCTCATCCCCTTTCATCGGATTTTGCACCACTTGAAGGAAGTGCAAAATTTTATCCAATTATATATTTCATCCAAACTAAATGAATTCTTCAAGAAAGATGTTCCCTAAGGGATGTTCTTCGAGGGAGATGTTCCCTAAGGGATGTTCTTCAAGGGAGATATTCCCTAAGGGATGTTCTTCAAGAAAGATCTTCCGTAAATGATGTTATTTTAGGGAGATGTTCCCTAAGGGACGTTCTTCAAGAAGGATCTTCCCTAATTGATGTTCTTAAAGGAAGATGTTCCCTAATTGATGTTCTTAAAGGAAGATGTTCCCTAAGGGATGTTCTTCAAGAAATATCTTACCTAATGGATGTTCTTCAAGGGAGATGTTGCCTTGAAGGGATGTTCTTCGATGGGGATGTTCCCTAAGGGATGTTCTTCAAGGGAGATTTTCCCTAAGGGATGTTCTTCAATAAAAATCTTACGTAATTGATGTTCTTTTAGGGAGATGTTCGCTAATTGATGTTCTTCAAGGAAGATGTTCCCTAAGGGATGTTCTTCAAGAAATATCTTACCTGATGGATGTTCTTCAGGGGAGATGTTCCCTAATGGATGTTATCCAAGGGACATGTTCCCTAAGGGATGTTCTTCAAGAAAGATCTTCCGTAATTGGTGTTCTTTTAGGTAGATGTTCCCTAAGGGAT
Source organism: Ceratothoa steindachneri (assembly GCA_963969495.1). Lineage (NCBI taxonomy): Eukaryota > Metazoa > Arthropoda > Malacostraca > Isopoda > Cymothoidae > Ceratothoa > Ceratothoa steindachneri. The sequence goes on from OZ018337.1 coordinate 55,585,768, forward strand.
GTTCTTAAAAAAATATTACCTAATTGATGTTCTTCAAGGGAGATGTTCTTCAAGAAATATCTTCCTTAATTGATGTTCTTCAAGGGTGATTCTCTCTAATGGATGTTCTTCAATGGAGATGTTCCCTAAGGGATGTTCTTCGAGAAGGATCTTCCCAAAGGGATGTTCTTCAAAGTAGATGTTCCCAAGGAATGTTCTTCAAGGGAGATATTCCCTAAAGGATGTTCTTCGAGGAAAATGTTTCTTAAGGGATGTTCTTCGAGAGAGATGCTTCCTAAGGGATTTTCTTCAAGGGATATGTTGCCTAAATGATGTAAAATATGTTTCCCAAAGATGTTCCCAAGGAATGTTCTTCAAGGTAGATGTTCACTAAGGGATGTTCTTCAAGAAAGATCTTTAAGGGAGATGTTCCTAAGGAATGTTCTTCAATGGAGATCTTCTTCGAGGACAATGTTCCTTAAGGGATGTTTTTCAAGGGAGGTGTCCCCTAAGAAATGTTCTTAAATGTAGATGCTCCTAAGGAATGTTCTTCAAGGGAAATGTTCCCTAAGGGATGTTCTTCAAGGGAAATGTTCCCTAAAGGATGTTATTTAAGGGATTTTCTTCATAGGAAATGCGCCCCAAGGGGTGTTTTTAGGGGAGACTTTACCAATGGGATGTTCTTCAAGGGAGATATTCCCTAAAGGATCTTCTAGGGAGATGTTTCCTAAGGGATGTCCTTCAAGAGAAATTTTTCCTAAGGGATATTCTTCAAGGGAGAGGTTTCCTAAGGGATATTCTTCAAGGGAGATGTTTCATAAGGGATATTCTTCAAGGGAGATGTTTCCTAAGGGATATTCTTCAAGGGAGATATTTCCTAAGGGATATTTTTCAAGGGAGATGTTCCCTCGTTTATATTGTTACCCATTATATGTTGTTTTGCTCACGCGTGTATAACCGGCTGTGATTGTGCACTGTGATGTCGAAGGACGAGATCAAATACTTTCATCTCCCTTTTCATAGAAATATGACCGTCGTTTCTCCTCCTCCATTTCATCATTCCCAACAAATACTGTATTAAGCAAATAGACCAAATTTAACATATTATGGTCTTCGTAACGGATTATTACCTAATAGTTTCGAAAAGGAGTAAAGAAAAGAACGCAGGGATAACGGGAACATCGCTCACAAGCTTTCCGGGCGGAAGATGTTCATTAGGGAATCCTTAATGTGTGTGTGTGGTAGTGATGATGGTGGAAGGGCGTAATGGGGAGCCTTGGGTGAGGAAGTTCAAGTTATTCAATCCTCCTCTCAATATGATTGTTGGATTTATAAATAATTTTGGCTTGGTTGAATTCGATTCTATGCTCTTAATTTTGTATATGAGCGAAGAGACGAAGAAAGTGAGCCTCTCCTGATATATTCGGGGTGTTCTTTGATTCTCTTACTAAAGTGACCCGACTCATCAATGTAGGATTTGTCATAATCTTTACAGGGAATTAAATATACATCTGCGTCTTTAATATTTTTGAAGGACTATATAAATTTAACAAATTATCTTGAATATTGTTGCCCAATCCATAAATAAACCGCCAGAATCGATCAATCCTCGGGATTAACAGTTGCTTCCCCATCTATAAACATAATTATATTTTTCATTATACTTCCATTGTTTTCATTTTGTTGGGTCTAATTTTTCGCCTTTATATACTGGTCTCCTTCTTTTCTTATGTTCTTAATTGATAATGGCGGAAGCCGAAACTAGTTCTGTTCGCAAATAAATCGGATTCAATTATTCTGGAATGAAAAGGTCTTTAAGAATAAAGACGAAAGCGCTCGGAATCGTTTTCACTTTTCCCTTGTGGGTGTGTGTATCTGCATAACTTTGACTCACGTGCACTTTGTGAGCTTTATTCATATATATATATATATATATATATATATATATATATATATATATATATATATATATATATATTTATTTATATATATTCGTTTTTCCTTGAAAATGAACTGAACAAGTTCGAAAGTACTTGGAATCTGTGGGATTTTTTTCATTTATTGCTCTACTCACGCGCTACTTTGTGAGTTTCTCTCTCACACACACACACACATATATATATATATATATATATATATATATATATATATATATATATATATATATATATATATATAAAGGATGAGTAGGGATGTGGTACCAAACTTTGTCAACTCGGAATAGTGGGGCAGGTGGGGGGATTGTCCATCTCACTGACCAATTTAAGTTAAGTTACATCGGGTTTGGTTAGTCGGCGGACGGAGCTTCAGACAGGCATTGATAAGCTTACTTTCCACCACCCTTACCTTTACCTCCCTTCTGGGGGGTAGACGGTCCTTAGGAATGCCACCAGGTCCGGAGGGTAGGAGATGATGTGGGTGTTGCGTGCATGTGGAGGTGAAAGGTCTCTTCATTGGGGTGTTTTCCCCCTCGAATTTAAAGCGCAATAACAACGAGGCCGTATTACGCAGATTGTTTGTACCCGTTAAGAAAGTGAAGATATAGTGAAAATGTGCGGAAGAGATATAGCCGCAAAACCTCCTACAGGCGTTGGGGCCCGGAGGGAACAGAGGCCTCGAAATGTGACCCGACATTCCCTTGCCGGTTTCTAGTGGGAAAATGGACGCCATTTTTTGTTGCTCCGAAATATAAACAAATCCAGAAAAAATGGAAAGTAAAATCGCAGTTAAGTTGACAAGAAATGGCACTCACATGAGATTTAACTGAGCTAAGTTAGGTCGCAATATTGTTATGGAGAAGTCATTTGTTCTTAATTTGTTCCTGGTTAAGGGTCTGTTTCCTTGACCAACTGACCGGACAAATCCCGCTGACTGGGAGCTATCCCGGAGATGCACCAGTCGAGGTGTCTCTAGATTTTGTCTCAATTGTTGGAGTGTCCGAGTATCGTATATGTATGTGTTAGAGTGTCGAGTATAGTATATGTATGTGCTGGAGTGTCGAGATATGTATGTGTTGTGTCGAATATGGTATATGTATGTGTTGGAGCGTCGAATATGGTATATGTATGTGTTGTAGTGTCTAATATGGTATATGTATGTTTTGGAGTGGCGAGTATGGTATATGTATGTGTTGTAGTGTTGAGTGTGGTAGTGTATATCTGATTCCTGGTGGCAGTTGCCTGCATCGGTCAAGGCGTCGCAGTGTTGTTTTGTAGATCTTTTTTACTTCATCTCAAATTGTCTTTATAATTGAGACAAGAAACATGACTTCACTTTGTAGTTTTAGCTTAACTTAACTTTGTTTATCTTTAAGTGATCGCCTTTTGGGCAGTTAGAGGTGAACTTTATAAGGAATTTAAGTTTGTATAGTATTTTGCACATTTCAGCAAGGGCTTTATAGTTGTAAATAAAGATGTCTAAAAGAAGTTAGACGCCTTATTTTATACTTACCAAGCGAACAGAGCTCTGTATTAAACGTATGCATACCAGCGTTACGGGGTTGGAAATGAGAGAATGTAATCACTACAATCAAATTAATATATGTACAAATACAACTTTTGCATATTCTGTACAATTAAACCCTCGACACTTGCCAAACTGGCAATCACTATTAATGTCCAAGGACTATGACGGGTGAACCACACGGGTTCAATTCAAAGCGAACAATAAGAAAGCTAGGGAAAGTTTTCTGCTACATATTTTATGTAGATCAAACAAATTCGATTGGCCAACCGTATACAAGAAAGGAACATAGAGAATTACAACAAAAGAAAGGAAGATAGGGAATTACAATCTACAATTAACATAAAAATAAACCACTAATAAGGCTTATCACTAAAGCACCTTAATAATTTATATTAAAGTTTGTATGTCAGAAGGTATATTTTCCTACACTATTTGAGGCATTGCTATGGCGGCCCATTATGATCTCACTCTTTTAATATTAATATCAGTCACTAAAATTTAAGGACGCAAAATTTAATCCTATGAGTAGCGGTGCATATCCCCGGTGCTGCTTTGACGTGGACACCTTGACTCACCTCTTTGTACGCTGTTGGATTACTTATATACGACAATGATATAATGTTCTGTGTTTACATTCTTGTGTGTTATATACACTTGGTTCAGGTCTTGAGTGTATGAATTTGCATCCTTTGCATCCTTTTTTTTATTATTCTCTCCTTCTTACCCCTCATTCTTTCCCGGTTATTATAATAATTTAACCGAGGTGGACATTTATGACCATGTGTAATGATGCGTCAATGCCTGAAAGGAAAATTTAGGAGGCACAATAGTGCTCGAAAGTGATGTCTAGCGAGGAAAAATGAAGTTTTCGCCCGTTAATTTATACGCAATTCGTGTATTTGTGGTTGTAGTGTAAACCTAACATGTACATGTTGTGTTTCAATCGGGGTATGTTGCGTGACGTAATGCAACATGCAGAGTTGCGCGGACATATTTTGAGCCAAGCTGTCATGCAGGAAAGCGCTGGCATTTGGAGAAAGGGGGATATTGTTGAAATGGCTGAATCCTGTCACTTGATCCTCTGGCAGGTTGGAATTATTCTCCTAGTGCCACTAGGTTTAATATATTTTTTTCTAAATTTATTCTTAAAAGAATTTAAAAATTTAAACCAGAGAGCCAACGGTAAAAATGTGACCGTTGTCGGATTATTTTCGGTCTAAATTTTTAAAAGAGTTGATGAAGTATTCTTTCCCCGCCCTAAAAAAAAATGAAGCGAAAACCAACCTGCACCCCGAAATAGAGAAATATAAATACATAGTTTCAGTTGCCGGAACCCGAAAAAGTTAGTGCACTTTCGGGATTCTGATGTGCAGAAGCAAGACCGATGGTTTTGTCCCCTTTGATAACCTCTCATTTAATCATCTGACACTTTTGAAATAGATTTAATTCGTCACGAAAATTCAATTTCTTGGCTTTAATGCTTTATGGTCGTCCGGTCAGAAGTACATCATCTAATAGTCCATTTCGAGTTGAAAATCCTCTAACCCGTTTTTTGAGTAATGCGGATATGTACGCCATCTCCATCAGGGAGCGTTTGCGCTGTTTTGATTCCTTGGTTAAAATTGTACACAAGAAGTCCTGAAAAGAGACTTTTGTGTGGATATATCGATGCAAATGAAAGTTGTTTTTATAGAGAACGACTTAGTTGATCGCAAGTACAGGACTAGTTTAGAAGCATCACGCTCCATCCCTTCATTTGTGCAAATATAAAAGTCCTTCTCTTAAAAAAGCAAAACTGCTTCCATTTGCATTGAGCTTATGATCGGATGCGCTACCTAGCCTAATACCGTGGATAATTTGTTTATGTTTCTTGCGCCAACTCCCTCTTGTGACGATTTTCTGTTGGAGAATAATTTACATAGATTTGTGCATCGAATGATTATCAATTGTTGTTATTCGAAGAGTTCAATGCATTTACCAATATTATTTGAAATAGCACAAATAAACGACCCAACATTTTCGCTGACGTCATAATTAATCGCACCGCGCAGTCACCTGTACAAGTATACTGAAATGTCAAATCAAGCAGGCTGTATAAGGCATATACAGTTAATGCGATCCATTAAGAAAATTAGATGATATTATGAAACGGTTACCTTACCAGATAATAATATTTTAACAGTACAACAACTGACGAAATAGCACGTGGGATACAGAACTACAGAACTACAGAATCTAGGACCAGCAAAGACCCTAAGGTCCGCTCGAGGCTAGTCCGCTACACTAAATCAAAAACTACGATACACCCTTATCTACGAGTGTATCTCTAACATGCTATTTTTTTTTTTTTTTTTTTTAATACTATCTACTGTACACACTTATCTACATGTGTACATTATCGTGCAATTTTAACTAATCAAACTAGGGGTCGGGGGAGATAGAAAGTTTTTCTTCTCATCTTCCGCAGCCACTCGACTGCTAGTGGTGAAAAGCTAATTTAGGGATAGAGACTACTTATAGGATAGGCGGAAAAGAAATGGGACATCTAAGCTACACATGCAGAGAATCGCCGGCATCATTTTTAGTCATCATAATTTCATATCCTTAAACCTCCGCTCCAAACTCTCTCTCTGCAAGGACGTTTAAATTCACAGTGCTCAACTACGTTATATTTAAACTATTCAAATGCACGTCGAGACGATTTTTGAACATATTAACCGAAGTGCTATCTACTACGTGGGTGGGCAGCCGATTCCAATTTTGAGTAACTTTAAATGTAAAATAGTTTTGGGCTATACTAGTGTTAAAACGCTTGTTCACTAATTTTAACCCGTGCTGACGAGTATTTCCCCTATGATCCAGTTCGAACAGATTGCGAAAGTCCACGTTTGAGAAACCCTTTAGTATTTTAAATACTTCTATTAGCTGGCCACGTAATCTTCTGCTTTCTAGCGATGGCAAATCTAAAGCCCTGAGCCTTTCCTCGTATGATCTATTCCTCAGCTCTGGAATTAATTTCGTAGCCCTACGCTGCACTCTTTCTAATTGCGCAATATCTTTCATTAAATATGGAGCCCAAAATTGAACAGCGTATTCGAGAAGTGGCCGCACAAGGGATTTATATAAAGGTAAAATTACATCCTTAGATTTGAAGATGAAATTGCGCGCGATATAACCCAAAACGCGATTTGCTTTTTTACACGCATCCGCGCATTGCTTCGAGAATTTAAAATCGTCTGAGACTAATACTCCCAAGTCTTTTTCTAATTTAACCGCGTCGAGGACTTGGCCTTTCATGGTATAATCTACTCTTAAATTATGGCAACCCAAGTGCATTACCTTGCATTTGCTTAAATTAAATTCCATTTGCCACTTGTCCGCCCAATTGGCAATCGAGTTTAGGTCCCCCTGCAATTTATCGACATCCGATCTTACATAGGCACGATTACCCAGCTTCGTGTCGTCCGCAAATTTCGAAATCCGACTAAGTATGCCTTTATCTAAATCGTTAATATAAATTAAAAACAATAAAGGGCCTAAAACAGAGCCCTGAGGTACCCCACTACTAACGCTGGCCCAATCTGAACATTCCCCATTTATTACCACCCGCTGCGAGCGATCTTTCAGCCAATTTCTAATCCAGTTTAAAATCTTACCAGTCACCCCAATCGCTTTAACTTTCATTAATAACCTTTGGTGGGGGACGGTGTCGAACGCCTTTTTAAAGTCTAAATATATTACGTCTACAGCTTTGCTTTCATCGTACACGCAAATCATTTTGTGGAAGAATTCGAGCAAGTTAGTCAAGCACGATCTCGCACGCCTAAATCCATGCTGGGTATCGTTAATCAGCTTATTTGCCTCGAGGTGGCTCACTATTCTATCTTTAATTACAGATTCTAAAAGCTTCCCAACTACCGAAGTTAGACTAATAGGCCGAAAATTCGTTGCTTCAAATCTATTCCCCTTCTTAAATATAGGTGTAACGTTTGCTCGCTTGAAATCCAACGGAACTACGCCATCCTCTAATGAGCGATTGAAAATTTCACGCAATGGCTTAACGAGTTCATTTTGAAGCTCCTTTAAATGAATTGGATATACCCCATCGGGGCCCGGAGATTTCGACTTTTTCATTAGCTTAATAAATTTAAGAATTTCCTCGTCCTTTATACTTACATCGGATATGCATTTATCAGCACTACGAACTTCCCCAATTAACGATTCCAATTCGGAAGAATCTTCCACAGTAAACACGCTCGTAAAATGCTCATTTAAAATTTTAGACATTTCTGTCGGAAGTTCAGTCAAACGACCATCCTTATCTTTGATCGGCCCTATCGATCCTTTTACGGGTTTCCTATTATTTACGTACCCATAAAACCGTTTCGGTTCATTCTTTGAATCCTTAGCGAGGTTTATTTCATACTTCCTCTTCGCATCTCTGACCGCACGTTTAACTTCCCTACGAGAATCTATGTAATTTTGCCGACTTATAACTGACCCATTGTTTTTATGAATTTTAAATTTTCTATTTCGGTCCCGGATTAAGCGTAGTATTAACGGACTAAGCCACGGAGCTCTCACCGACTTCCCGCTCTTACGCACATACTTAACCAAATCAGAATTCACACGAAGCAGCGTACATCGAAGTTCTGCGTACATCTCTCCTACTGACCTGTTCTCGAATCGTATTCCCCAGTCTATATCCTTAATCCTTTCGCGAAAAATATCGAAATCACAGCTACCAAAACGAGGGATGAGCTGCGAGCTCATTCTAACTTCTACGCAGGTGTTTAGATCGAATCTAATCGCATTATGGTCGCTGGAAGCTAAATGTTCACCCACACGTACGTTTTCTAACAATGACTCATCGGTTGCCATGATTAAATCAAGAATATTGCTATCACGAGTAGGCTCTTCCACTTTTTGTACGAGAAAATTCTCCAACATAAAGTTTAATAGCCTCTCACCCGGTTTATCAGAAGTAAGGTTGCTAAAGTTAACATTAGGTAAATTAAAATCGCCGCAGACTAATGTGGTCCCTTTTCTAATCCAAGACGTAAGCGTATCGAAGAGTGCAGCATCTTCTCTTTCCAATTGGCAAGGCGGACGATATAGCACGACTAAGTTAATTTTATTTATAGCATCTAAACTTAGCTGGACTAATAAAGCATCACTTCGCATATCATCCTTAGACGAGTCCATCGTTATGGCGTTTAGATCCTCTTTTATATACATTAATACGCCCCCTCCTCTACCGGTTTGTCTATTTCTGTAATGAATTTTGTACCCCGCTATATCGAACTCGCAAACACTGATGCCCGTATGAGTGTCTAACCATGTTTCACTTAGGAATACGAGGTCGAAATTACCCTCTAGAATAACGGCTTTTATTTCGGCAATTTTATTTTTTAAGCTACGAACATTCGCATATATGCATCTCAGTTTGCGCTTTACGTTAACTCTTCTATAACACTCAGATCCGTTCCGTTTCCCTGCACCCCGTCGATAGTGCCCTCTTCACGCGTGGGCCGGCCCGGCGCATCGGCATCACGTGGCCGCGCAACTCTCCTACCTAAAATGCTACGTACGGACTCGTCTAAGATCCTACCCAGCCGACTATTACCCACATCGCTTAGGTGAATTCCGTCCTTTTGGAAAAGTGACGGATGGTCCTGGAATGAATCCCATAAGTTAAAAAAGCTAACACCAGTTTCTCGACACAACCGCTTAAGACATTCGTTTGTATAGATCGCTCTAGATTGGAGGCGCAACGTGGATTTAAGTCGGGGGAGAACACCAATAATTCCCACGTTGGTTGCTTTTGATTTCGCCGTATCTATCATGGTTCTGGCACGAAAAACTATATCTTCCGGGGTGCTGTCATACCTATGGACGTCGTTGCCCCCTACCATCGTGATGATCGTTCGTTCACCACGCGTATCTTCCAACTTCTCGATCTCGGCGGCCACGTTGTTAATGCGGCCACCGGGATAGCAAAAGCGCTTACGCTTAGAAGGGTTACGCGCAGCAAACTCCTGATCCTGCCTTCTAATTAAGGAGTCCCCCATTAAAACTGTTTCCTCTTCCCCCTCGATAGGAGTTAGCAACGCGAAAGGGTTCGAACAGGGTAAGACGAAGTTCTGATCCCTCGTTGGTCTAGCCCCATTTCTAACACGTCGAAATTGCGATTCCTGAGGCCTAAACGAGTTTAAAATTCGTTGTTGCTCGTCAACAATTACCTGCTGAGTCGAATTTGCAGGCCGCCTATCTCTATTACTATTTTCCCTCCCGCGCATGTCGTGAATAGCAGAGTCTAGTTTTGAATTTAAGTCATCGACTTTACGGTTAGTCGAGATCACATCCCTCGCAACGGTATTTAATTCCAGTTTGATCTCGCTGATCGCACTTGACAACTTGCGTTCAAACGCTTCGTTTAACATACAAAAACGACATATTCTAATTTGCTCAAGGTTCGAGGGAACGTAAATTTCCTTATTAAATGAAGCAGCGCACCTTGAGCATTCGATCTTTATAACGGGCATTGTCGGTTTTATGTTTTTTTTTAATTCGGAACTAATTTAGAAAACAAGCTGCACAAGCTAATATACTGTAATTGAAAGATCGAACTTTATAATACGGCGATATATATAAAAGTATTCAGTAGCAGAGGCACGATAAATTCTGAGCACAGTGAAATTAGCGGGAGCACAGAGCGAGCACGTCTTTTCAGTAGAGAGTCGGTGGGACGAATGGAAAGAGTCGGTGGGACGAATGGAGAGAGTCGGTGGGACGAATGGAGAGAGTCGGTGGGACGACAGTTCTTTAAATTATTTTAGCATCCAACCTCAAAAATTAATAATTCTCTCCCACCAAGAAATCGCCTTGAGCAACGAGGTTGTTCGAAAATAAAAGAAGCATCGTTTTCGGCTCATCAAATTTGATTTAAAGGAGAACCTAAATGATAATACTAAATTCCCCCAATGGTAAGTAGTTGTCCCCGGAGGTTATAAAATACCAAATGGCAAGTTAATCAACCTGACGTTCTCTTCTTAAATAAACTTTAATGTGTATTGGCAGTCAACAGTGTTCTTGAAATTTACCTTTTCAACAAATAAATGTTTGCCGAAACAGCTCGAATTTTCCCCTCGCCTGGTCCAAAAATAAGACTACAGAGCAGAGAGCATTTTAATGGTTTACATGAAAGTATTTGACATTGTCTCTAATTGGGAGACGGATTGTCTTGATTAACGGAACGAAAAACAACAAACTGTAATAAATGGTGTTATTCACAATGATCAGGTGCCGCTGATATTATACCCTAGGTACGAAATCATACATTTTGGGACTTGCATAGTGCTTCATTCCGGTATAACATCTAAGCAGAGTAGTAGGTCTTTTTCGATTGTGTTGTTTTCTTCTCCTTGGATACACTCGAAACAGGTTCCGCTGAGTGGAGACTTTTGATTTTAAGAAGTAACATGGTGCTAGATAAGTTGAACAAGGATAGTAGTAGTAAGTACAGCGATGCTTTTCTCGGTCTAAAATTACCTCAGCGAGAGTGTGCTGTCGCGTTTTTCTCCCCCCGCTTCAAAATGTCGCGTTTAGTGGAATTCAAGCGATGCATCACCTTATAGAAAATTTGTGTGTTTGTTTACGTATGCTCATTTCTCAATGTATACCACTTGGCATACACGTGGGGGGGGGAGACAGGAAGGGATTCAGGTCATTGTGGGGGACCTGTATCATTTCACTATGAATAAGGGAAGGGACCTTTGCTTTAGTGCTGGGGTTAAAGTTTACAAGGGTAAAGCGTTGTGCTTTCCCTCAGCAGCATTGACCTTTCTTTGTAATCCGCCGCAAGTAATTGATCAGTATGATACGGCCCCCCCTTCTTCTTTTCCCCTCTGAACGCATTTAACGATAGAGAAGTGTGTCTGGAAACCCTTTCTTAGAGGAGAAAATCCATCGATTCGTTACCTCATTGAGTTAGAAGTATCGATGAATTACGCTAATGGTTGAGATTAGCCCGTCATTATTCGCCACTGGTAACTAGGTTAGTTCCAAGGGGTGATCTTTTTTCGGGGGCTTTCAGTTAAATTCAAATTAGTTTCGTAATCGCGAGTATGGCTGATTACATGCATGAGCACGGATGTTTCCGCTCGAGTGAAGGTATTTTATAGAGGCGAAAAAATCTCACCTGCTGAAATTTTGAACTTCGAACTTCTCTATCTTGTGAGTTAACATTTTCATTTTGGAAAGGGCTTTCGTTGCTAATTGTTGAATTTGCATAATTAAGCTGAGTCTTTTCCCCTTCATTGTAATTTGATTTTTTTTTTATTGAGCTTATTTCTTCTTTCCATCCTGAAAGAGAAGTTAAAAGATTACCTCTTCTACTTCGGCTTACGAAATATCGTGTCATCTTCGATCTTCTTATGAAACTGTCCATTCATTCCTTTGTGTTTCTTCCCGTTTGCTCATTTTAAGAATTCGTTGCCTGTTTTCTGTTTTCCAATTCTGAGTAAAACATTCGGGAATTTGTGTAGGCTTCGTAGCGCCTATTTGCGGAAGAAACCCCGAGTCCGAACTGAGCACCTGCAAGACCCGAGTGCGAACTGAGCACCTTATCGCCTTTGCGGTACCAATGGAAGACTGGACGCGCTTCATGAATGGCTCACGTTTGTTCCCATCTCCTCTTCTCGGCAGTGGCGTATCCAGAATAAAAAGGAAGGGGGACTAACCTGAATTCCCGTCTCTGAGTAATCTGAGAAAAGGGCATTGATGATTAATAACGGTTATCTTACACACCATTGATAATTAATAATGATTATATTACACAACATTGATAATAAACAACAGCATCTCATAAAGGAGTGAGCACGAACTCGCTCAGATCCGATTTTTTCACACATCAGAAAATTATGAATTGTAGTTTCTTGGACGTCAATTAAAGTATAATATTGAATTTGATAATTATTTTGGAGATTTACCTCCATTTTAGACATGTATCATATAAGATACATTCGATCGCAACGGTTTAAAAAAACTTTATTTTATATATTCTATATTATTACATTACTCCTGAATAGCAGAATGCAAATACGGCTTAAAAACGAAACATAAACATAAACGAGTCTGAAATTTGGAAGGGACTTAATCCCCCTAGCTCCCCCCTCCCTGGATCCGCGCCTGCTCCTCGGTTACGTTCTCAGCAACTTCACCAGGGTTCTAAACCTTGTAATTTTGAGGTTCTGACTCGTCCAGGAGAATTTCTACTTTATTAAGTTCCAATCGCTTATAAGTTCGTGATTATGTGATCTTGTGCTCTCTTATACACTCCTGTTCAGGGTGATTTTATGTAGGTGCCGCAAGGCATTTGCAGTTCTTCCCTTGTTTATTCCATTTCTGCCTTGTTTCCCCTTTCCACTGGTTGGTGGGCCCCTTTATTCTTCCCATTAAATCCAGAGGAGCAGGGCACCGGCAGGGAAAATCCCGCTTGTGCAGTATTGATGCCAGGAAACTGCGAATGGAGGCCAAAAATGAGTGCCATTTATCAAGAGATAAATAGTGCCATCCGTGGCCCATATTTCCCGAGGAAGCATCGCGAAAGGCAATCGTCGCTGTTCACCGAATGGAGCGGAACGCCGCCTCTCACCAGACCGCCCGCCTTCTGCACACCCCTTTGGGCCTATCCACCTTAAGGGGGTGTCCAAGTGTAGATTGACCAACGATGCTGCAACTGACATCTGGTCCATTCTATTCCCTGCCTGGCCACAATGACTAAAAGAGGATGCCTTAATTATTGTGCTTGGAGATATTGGGCAGAGTTGCCTTCCCTACTGATCCAGTACGCTCCAAGTAGTCTTCTCTTTAGGCGACTCAGTCTATGTACCTTCCATACTTATTCGTTTCTCAACTTTACTTTCTTGACGGACCTCCTCCTCAAAATCCTGGTTGGGGGAGGGCTTCATTGATTTTCGCTTCTTAGTATATAACTCAAAAAAAGTCCGCGCATTCTCGTCTGTCCCTGGCGTGTTGTGCAAGTTTATTCGATTGTTGTAAGCGGGTGTGTGTGTAGGGGGGAATAAGGTGTAGTACTCTTTTAGCCTTTCCACATTTTCTCCTTTCTTTCTTAATTCCTTGTAACGATTTTCGGAACGGGGTAAGATGAAGGAGGTGTTCCTGCACTCCAAGTAATCTCCTCGTTTCGCTTTTCAACCTATTTACTTTCCACATAGTTCCAATTACACTAGATGTCCCCCCCCCCACGTCATTTACGTTTTCTCAAAAACGCTCTCAGTGCCATGCCTTCGTTGGTTTTATATAAAATAAAAGCTTTCAAAAAAGCCCCCCCCCCCAAGCTGTCAACGCCTTCTCCTATCCCAAATGTTTAAATTGATATTTTCTATTGTTCATTTCTTCCTTGGTTCCATAATTGCACTTCTTTCAGTACATTCGTGTTTTTTTCATGTTCTTCCTATGCTAACTTTTCGTATTGACGTTTCATCTGTTTAATTTCCATTCTTAGTAAAGTCATTTTATCTTCAGTACTTCTATGTCGTGATGCTCTAGAAAAAGGGTCTCCAAAGTTTTTGAGTACTAGTAGCATATCCTATATTTCACATATTTTCGCTGGCCAAACCATCGAAATTCAAAGTAAACTTATAGCCATCAATAAAGTTCGAACCAAACTTAATCCAGTCTGTTCCTTTCTACACAAGTACATAATAAACAGATATTTCCAAAATAAAAAAATAAACTAGCATTATTTTTTCATGACTGCATAACAGACAAGAGATTTAGATACAGCAAAAGACAGCAGTGCATACATATTTTTCAAGAAATCAAACTCGTATTTACTCCTGATTGGCAATTGGATATTTCATTTTTGGTCAAGGATTCATGAAGCTTTGCACAAAACAAAATGGGAATGATGGACCTGCTTTTTCTAAAATTTTCAAATATTCCTGAACCGAGGTTTTAAGTTCGAGGAGCCAATTATTAGAGAGGACTTCAAATCCTCATCAGATAAATTGGAGGAGAAAGTAGGACTTGACTTACATCATTCTCGAAAATGTTTGATTGCACGAGTATGGTGTGCCAAAAACTGACACAAATCCGCAATTAAATCACTTCAAATTTGGAATTTGCTCAGCCTGCAAAGATTTATAAAATTGGATTGGATTTCTTTGTTTATACTGATTGGTCTTTCAACATGTCAGCTGACCGGATATCAATAATTTCTAACTAACTTGGGAGAGTTTTAACAGAGCAGTTTTTCATCATGATTAGAAAATCTTTCCTGGAATTGTTTTTGCAATTCAATTATGTCTTTTGCAAATGAAGAAGGAAATTCTGTTTCACTTTATTCATTATTTTTTTTAGATGGTAATGAAACAAGTTACGAACTTTTACGTATTTCAAGTACCATTACCTTTTGCACTAAATTCTTTGACAGGCACGAATAAATTACAAAATAATTTTATTCACCTGGAAACTTCCGATTCATATGATTTCTATGGCCTGTCACGTCTGCAAAAAAAAAGAGATGCCAATTTCCAAAGCATTGTTTGATAAAAGTGTTTGAGATTGATTCTTCTAATTGAGAAATGAATCTATTTCCTCTTTGAGCTGAAAGGACAGTGATAGGATGTTTCCACATTTGTCATCAAACCTTTGCAAGTCAACAGAATTAATTTCCTTCGGAAAATCACGAAATTGGTGATGATTAAGTCCGTGAAATCGAACGAACTTTAGTATGGAAACAGGTTTCAGGACGCAAGACATCATCCACATATTTTCCGCTCACTGTTTGTTCATGAATAATTCAGAAACATGGGCTTTAAGAATCCACTATCCTCTCAAACTTTTGTTCTTTGTACAACCCAGACATGTTATTTTCTCCACTATTGTCATGCATTTCACTTAGTTCCGCTCCAGACAGGTTTTTTTTTTTAATTCTTTGAAGATGTTTTCTGTAGTTACAGTGATATGCACTGATGCTATTTCTTGGATGACATATAAACTGTCGATGCCACAGACGAATACTAGGAGTTGATATATCTCTTATACACAGTCGATCCATTAATTGAGAAAGAATACAACTTAGAAATTCGTGCATTGACGAAATTTGATCAATTATATCGCTTCCGATATCCTCAATTCTACAGGCAACTGTAGTTGGATTTACTTTTTCTGTCATAATTCTCCCATTGATTCCATCATGTACTCTTTGATGAGATTTCCATCGGTGAATGCTTTCCTTCTTTAGCCAAAATCAAAGCTAATTTGTAATTGGTCACTGTTAATGATTCATTTTCACTTTGCTCTATAAAAAGAGCTTATTGGGGACGGAAGAAATCTGCTCTTGTTGGGGAGGGAAGAAACCTGCTCTTTGTTAGAGCAGGTTACTTCCCTCCCCAACAAGAGCAGGTTACTTCCCTCCCCAACAAGAGCAGGTTTCTTCCTTCCCCCACAAGAGCAGGTTTCTTCTCTTCCAACAAAAGCAGGTTTCTTCTCTCTTCAACAAGAGCAGGTTTCTTCTCTCCCAAACAAGAGCAGGTTTCTTCCATCCACAACAAGAGCAGGTCCCCCCCCCCTGATTTCTTCCTTCGCACATTTCCACTTTTGCGCACCGCCTCAGTTGTATCTCCTTCCTCAACACCATATTATTATGAATGAGGTGTTGTAGTGCGTGCGTTTATGTCCCTGGAGTGTGTAGTTCCATCTAAAAGGTTGCTGTCACATAAACCAAATTTGGGGCCAAATATATTGCACCCTTCTTTTCATTTCATACATTTCGTTTTGGGGGGATTCTCAGCACTCTACTTTTGCTCTCTCTGGCACGAGAGAAAGCAAGTACTCGTAATAATTGTGTGTTTACGGCCTTACTTTAACGAAATGGTCAAAGATGGCCTATCTCCATTGCTTCGAACAAACCCCCTTCCGATAGACTTGAATTTCTGAGGCAGCGGAAAAGATAGATCCACGTCCTCGTCATCGAGGACGTGGCTCTATCTTTTCCTCTTGCACTTATAAGGGTGACCGTTCGCGCGCACGACAAACGAAATAATAAACAAGGTCTGCTGACCAAAGTCGCGTGTTCTCACTTATTCTGATTTATGACCTTACGACCTTTAAAACTTTCAATAATTTCCGGACTAACCTTGGGAGGACCTTGGTAATTATATCATTCGAAAGAGAAGGTAAAACAACATAAGGGTTTCGAATTTTGTTAGAATCAGCCGAATAGTTATGATGTTATTGCCAAATAATTCCGCGGCTAACCTTGGGAGGACCTTGGCAGTTATATCATTTGAAAGAGAATGTAAAACAACATAAGAGTTTCAAATGTGTTAGAATCAGCCGAATAGTTATGATGGTATTGCCAAATAATTCCGCGGCTAACTTTTGGATGACTTTGCAATTATATCATTTGAAAGGGTATGTAAAACAACATAAGGGTTTCAAATTTCGTTAGAATCGGTCGAATAGTTATTATGTTATTACCAAAACCCCCCAAAAGCAAAATATGGACCGACGGACGGGTGGACCGACCTACCGACCGACCAACCTACATAGTGAGATATACGAAATGTTTACCCTATTAGACTTCTGGTTTAATTATTTTTTTGGTAGTGCAGAATCTCCGGGAAAGAAGGATACAGGAAGAGAGGAGAAGAGGCAAATAAGTTTACTTTAAAGCAAGTCGAAAAGTTTGCAAAAGTTGATTGATAAATTAAGGGAGCTTCGAGTTGGTATCCAAATCAAGGAAGAAAGAAGCAAACAATCCAAACAAATTTGATACCTGTTGTTCTTCAAGCGTCGAATCCTTCATAATCCATTCTCAAGCTATTAGAAAGTGGATAATCCAAATTTACAGATGCTAAAAAATATGATTAAATGGTAATTAAATTATTGTATAAGATTTTTAATGCCCTTTCATTTCTAAGGAACCTATGGTTTTCCTTAGGTAAAATAAATATTGTAATTCTTTAAAGATTATTTTTTTCCCTTAAATACAACTACTGTTTATTGAAACTTACCTAAATGTTTATTTTTTTTTAGGTTTGTTTCGAAACTTTTGTCTCGCCCTATAAAAAATGAAGAATTTGGGTTGTTTGAAACGGAACTACAGAACCGTCCAAAAAGTAGAGAACAAACTATCTAAATCTACATTTTCTTAAAAATACTCGTTTAGTTTGCTTGGAAATTACACACAATCTTCTATGGAATTTGCATCCGATAGGGTCCAAGTATCATTTGATAAAACAAAAGATAAAAAAAAAAAAGTTGTAAGGAAAGAAATGTGTATTTCAAGAAAAGTTGTGTTCTAAACTATAGAAGGATGACAAAACTTTGTTTTATACGTAAAAGTTCGTAACGTATTTGTGGCAACACCCTCCTACGTGTAGTACATACTGATAATGATTGTAGAACTCATTTATCAGGATGGAGAGACGAGTTAAAGCGGTCAAAATCCTTCAGAAAGTAGGTTGTTCACTGGAAGAGGAAATAAATTACGTTGTCTCACATTTCGAGTCAAATCGGGTAAAAAAAAAAAGAAGTGATTTCACGAATAAAAAAAAGGCTCGATGAAGATATTGGGTCATACGATATGACAAAGGAAGACCAAGTTTAGGAAGCTCAAAGCTCGCTAGAACCGATTTGAGACAGCAGCCCGTATTTACGTCAATTTGCCGAGAATGTGATCCTGACTGAGGGTTTCAAATTTCGTTAGAATCGGTCAACTAGTTACGGTATTCGCAAATAATTCCAGGAGTAACCTTGGGACGACCTTGACAATTATATGATTCGAAAGGGAATGTAAAACAACATAAGGGTTTCAAATTTCATTAGAATCAGCCGAATAGTTACGATGTTATTCCCAAATAATTCCTGAACTAACCTTGGGAGGGCCGTGACAATTATATTAGTCTAAAGATAATGTAAAACAACATAAGGGTTTCAAATTTCGTTAGAATCGGCCCGAGAGTTACGATGTTATTCCCAAATAATTCCCGGACTAACCTTGGGAGGAGCTTGACAATTATATCATTCGAAAGGGAATGTAAAACAACATAAGGGTTTCAAATTTCGTTAAAATCGGCCGAATAGTTACGATGTTATTCCTAAATAATTCCCGGACTAACTTGGGAGGAGCTTGACAATTATATCATTCGTAAGGGAATGTAAAACAACATAAGGTTTTCAAATTTCGTTAGAATCGGCCGAATAGTTACGATGTTATTCCTAAATAATTCCCGGACTAACCTTGGGAGGAGCTTGACAATTATAACATTCGAAAGGGAATGTAAAACAACATAAGGGTTTCAAATTTCGTTAGAATCGGCGGAATAGTTACGATGTTATCCTCAAATAATTCCTGAACTAACCTTGGGAGGGCCGTGGCAATTATATTACTTTAAAGAGAATGTAAAACAACATAAGGGTTTCAAATTTCGTTAGAATCGGCCGAAGAGTTACGATGTTTTTCCCAAATAATTTTCGAAGTAACCTTAGGAGGAGCTTGACAATTATATCATTCGAAAGGGAATGTAAAACAACATAAGGCTTTCCAATTTCGTTAGAATCGGCCTAATAGTTACGATGTTATTTCCCAAAAAAACCTTATTGAAAAGTAAAATGGTTACCCTCCGACCGACCTACTGCTTGTTATAGTAACTTATAGATTCTAATAAATGGAAGGTCAGATAAAGTGAAAAGGGTAAAGAGGACGAAGATATTAGCAGACCTCATCATCTAGGAACGTTCATGAACAATTTTATGCCAAGACCGCAAGCACTTACATATACAAACTTGAATCCCATAAAAATTCATGTATGTGGTTATTAAATTGCTACCTTTTATTTCAAAAATATCTGAAGGGCTCGATTAGCGATTAAAAGGAACCCCGAAATTTACAGTACAGGTGTTCCCACGATCTCTGCCATCGACCGCACATGTACGTCTTGTGGTAGGTAGCAGACTGTCACTGCCTTGCATGTGCGTCAGCTGAATCATTTACTTAAAGGTTATTTCAGGAACGCCGGCACTGCGAGTGTCAATTATCTGCCTTTTATCCGGAAATTATCGTGGCTAGAAGTAGAGCGATGGGCTGGGGTTTTTTTTTCACTTCAATGTTATTGTATGTTCACATTGAAAGTGTTTGGGGAAATACGCATGAATACACATCCACGCACATACATTCGACTCAACTTCAATGTGACCTTTTCCCGGCTCGATCCTGACGTATGGACGTCGAGTTTTCCAGGGGGGGAGGGGAGTTCTTTTGGTGTGTGCCAAAGCAGCAGTGTGAATCCGTCCGTTTTTGTTGCTCTCCGTTGGGAAGATAGGAATCGAATCCGTGTGTGGCCGGTATCAACGGATGCAAAGATCGACCGACCGCCTTATCTTGCAGCCGGGTCTTACTTTTTCCTCTCACAGAAAAGCGAATTGGTGATAAGTTAATCTTTTTGGATCCCCTATATTGTAATAGGGCTTGAAGGAATGGATTTCTCGCTTCTGCTGTTGAGAGGAGGGCCCCCCTCCCCCCCAAAAAAACACGACAAATATATGCAAAAGATTACAAGTTTAGGGGACTTTTTTCGGATGGCCATTGGGATTAATATTATGTATGTGGTAGAGAATTTCAAACTAAGAGAGGCTGTGAGGGAGAGATTTCCCTTCGAATAGGAGATGGACGCCATTAATGTGAAACGAGACCTAAACTGCGACACTTCAAGAGGTCAAAGGTGAAAGGTATAAATATCGAAGAAAGGTGAAGATGGTGCACTGAATCGGGTGTTAAGGAAGAGGAAAGTAATTTGATGCACATGGATTCATATAATCTTAATGAGACAAGCTCGGAAATGGGTTTCAAAATTTAAAAATTGTCTATGGAAGCTTCGACTTTACAATTTGTGGATTGAAGCCGATCTGGAGAAAAACTCCCTCTTGGAAACAATTATCCGTGTCTTATGGTTAATTCCCACGTGGGAACAGAATCGGACCCAAAGGGAGTCGATACTGCCGCTGGAATTGCCTGGATTACATCCAGGGCAATTAAATTTATAAATTACGGGAGGGATTCTGTCTTTACAGTTAAAATATTGTCCTAAGTGATGTTTATTTACAAAATTCATTTTAAAATTTGAATGAAATTTTATTTTGAATATTGGTTATTTGCTTTTTAAATTTTAGTTTCGAAAACCCATATCGGGAAACATAATGTAGCGATTATCTTTGGGAACGGTTGGAAAGTTCATTTTAGGATGGTAACTATTATTGAGAAATTTCTCTGTGGTACTTTCAACAAGACCAATAAGAAACCCTTTTCGATTGAAACCCCCTTCCCCCCCCCCCAATTTTTTTTTACCTCTTTATGAAATCCATTGTAGGAAGGGAACAAATGTTCCAGGCACGAGAAATTAACCATTTTTAGAACCTCTTTTGAACTAAAAATCACAAACACTCAAAAAGATAAACCTTGCACTGTAAAGGTTGGCTTTACAGTCTCAAACCCTGTGGAGGAATGGGAGATATAGATGTTCAAAAGTGTGTGTGTGGGGGGGGGGGGTCATCGCGTTCTTTTACACATATAAACTTAATATTAAGTTGGACATTGTTTGCATATTGCAGGAATCTGTCGCAAGAATCCTTAGAATTAACAAGGTCAACAGACCTAAGTCGCGTGCTCTCAATTATTCTGACTTATGAGCTTCAACACTTTCATCAAATCGGGCAATCCGACCCATAGTTAGTTTTCTTTTAATTATCCTGGACTAACCTTGAGAGGACCTTGGCAATTATATCATTCGAAAGATAATGTCAAAATAAGGGTTTTAAATTTCGTTAGAATCGGCCAAATAGTTACGATGTTATCGCCATTCCGACTTGGTTCCGATAGTTTCATGAAATATTCGGGCTATTTTCCGAATCATTTCCGAAAGTAAGAAAAAAATTTGTCTCCGATTCAAAATCGAATGCAAACCGAACATTCGGTTTGCATTCGGACTCAAATTCGGCTCTGTGTGACTGGGCCTTTACGATATTTCTTGAGCAGTTGGGATGTTTCCTCACTTTTTACTAGTATCCCACTCGATCAGACCTTTACTATCATTATCAAGCCTTTTTTTCCACTCCACCCCGCATCTCTACATTTCATGGATTTACACCCACCACTTTCACAATTTTCATCAGGTTAAACAGGGGGGCCGTCGAGAAAGCCTGTGGGAGGTTTTAACGTCGCTTCTAGGCTGTGGTTAATAAGTCCGACGGCGGTTTCATCGTTATCACTATATTTTAGGTAGGCCATTTTTTGAACAGTTGGAGTTTTTTTTGTCTTATTTCATCTGTGACTTTGTATTTTTATTCTAATTTTATTAAAAATTATTAGTCTATAAGTTACTATGTCGATCCGTAGGTCGGTCGGTCGGATGGTAACCATTTTACTTTTCAATGAGTTTTGGGCAACATCGTAACTATTCGGCCGATTTGAACTAAATTTGAAACCCTTATGTTGTTTTATATTCTTTTTCGAATGCTATAATTGCCAAGGTCCTCCCAAGGTTAGTCCTGGAATTAATGAAAGTTTTGAAGGTCATATAGTTGTAAGTTCATAAATCAGAATAATTGAAAGCACGCGACTTAGGTCTGTTGACCTTGTTAACACGAGGGAAATAACCAAGATTTCCCTTAAAACCTTATCCCGAAAAAAAACCTGATATGGGAAAAGTTTTGCCCATTATCTATGGACCCTTAAACATTGATTTTACTGGTCATAGAGATCCAGATGTCTTCGAAATAGAGGACTCTGGTAGTAGTGGAAAGATCCTTGGGATCCACAGAATCAAAGATCAAGAAGTATGTTATGAGTGCAAAATGGCCTACCTCTTGCTCTGATCTTCCAAATTAAGTAAATTAGGCATTATTTCCTGAATGCCAATTAACCCTTTTCATGCAAAAATTAAATTATATATAAAATATAAAAACCCTTGAATCAATATGTATTAAAATTAAGGCAGGTTTTTCATTTATTTGAAGCTTTTATTGAAGTTTTTTATAAGAGATCATAAGAAATAAATATAATTATCGAATGTTTTGGAAAGAAAAAATACAACTCGTGGAGTTAATTAAGAAAAGGCATTAAAATTAAAGAATGTTTGTTTGTTTTTCAGATATAAAAGCGAATGAGTGTTTTCATCATCATCACATCATCACATCATCACTAACTCTATAATTTAAGAAGGGGATTTTTTTGAGTATTTGAATAATAATTTCATTCTAGTTTGGTTATGACTTATGTTTTTTTATCAAAGTTATTTCTAATAATTCTTTTATAATATAAAAAAACAAAATGGTGAAGTTCAGAAATAAGTATCGAAATTTTGTGAATTTTTTAAAACGCAAAGAATTACAAATGATGAAGTTCAGAAATTTTTTTAAATATATATCTTCTATTCTATAACTATTTTAGCAACGTGATATTTTGAAAGGGGGGAAATTTAGTTTCGAGTTCCTTTTTAAAATTATTATAATTGGCGAAGTTCAGAAAATTTATAAAAAATTAACCATGTCTGCTTTTTTTTAGATTTCAAATTTTAATCTTAGTAGCGAAGCGCAAGCTCCACGCGTAGGGGGGGGGGGGAGTGGCGAAGCCATTGCCTGGTTTCTTTATATCAAAAGAATTTTCCATAAAAGTTTTTTTCTTGCCAGATAGGTTCGTAGGCTATAGACCGAAGGTCTGCCTGCGAAGCGAGGAGTGGCGAAGCAGTTCCTCTTTTATATGGAACCTCATCCAGAGTAAAAAGGCGTATTTGCTGACACATTAGGGCGACAATCTACCTCATAGAGGAAGCTGCGACATGTTTCACTGCCATTCGTCGCTCTTATATTCCACTGGATCCCAGCGATTGCATGTTCAGAGGGTGTTTATCTGAGGCGCAACAGATAATTCTCCACCAAATATGCGCAAGCAAGGAAGGGCAGAAGCGATTTCGTCGAAGCCCGGACTAGTCTCGTCAACCTTGACGCACTGCGTGATGATGATGATGATAATAATGCACCCTATATATCGATGTACGTAGCTGCCTTAGGCCCATGAATGAAACATGACTAAATAAAATACTTCAGAGGCGCATAGTCATAAACAGCCAATAGCCCTGAAACGAGGCGGTGAATGGCTTTGTTTATTAGAGCATCCCACACGAGGATAATAATGACGAAAATCTCGATCTTATCGGAGGCGATTTCCTATCAAAAGGGCGCCTGGATGTAATCCTAAAAAAAGAGTGTCTTAGGGGGAGGAAGTCGACGGCCGTGTTCAACAAATGACAAATCCCCAATTTATTCTACTTGTCGGGTAGCTGATGGGGGGGAGGGAGATAGTTAAAATCCTGAGAGTAGGGATAATTTACTCCTTGGCTTATCATGGGTTTACTGCCTCCCCCCCCACTTCACCTTCCGTAAAGAAAGGCAAGGAGGGGGGGTCAGAATGGGTTGCTCTTTTCAGCTTTGAGAGAGACTCAAGAGAGGAGGAAATATCCGTGCGTCTTTTTTGGCGCTGAAAGATTTGGCCGAAGGGGTACTCTCTAATTAAGCTATTTTTCTTTGTACATCCACGAGAGTGTACTTTTATGTGGGCCCCATCCCCTCCTCCCTTCCCCGGCACCAGATAGGTAAATATATATCGCTTTGCTCTTTGTCCTATTTTTATTTACAAATTTCTTTGTTTCTTTCATCTTGTGAAAGTGAACGAAAACAACGTTTCCATCTTTCCTTAGACAATAACTGACGCTCGACTCCGACTTGGGAATTTGAGTCTTTCCAAGAATCATGCATACACACACACACACACACACACACACACACATATATATATATATATATATATATATATATATATATATATATATATATATATATATATATATATATATATATATATATATATATATATATATATATATATATATATATATATATATATATATATGCCTAGACAAATAGAAATATACGCACGCAGTCACACAGAGAGAAGTAAAAACACATATACGGCTAGTCAAATCGAGATAACAGAATGAAGTAGACTCATGGTCGCGCAAAGTCGGGCGTCACTCCTAAAACACGACCCTACACAACCAATACTGGCATAAAATGGAATAATACGACCATATCTCGTCCTTGATTTTTATTAGGGTTTCACGTACGAATACCTTTCTGGGTCTTTTATAAAACTGATAATCCCGCTATTTTCTGGATCTTTATTTGAACTGGGTTTTGAAAATAATATAAAACCCACATTTCTGCTTCTTTTCTAAAAAACAATAAAATCCGCAGCTCTCTGGATTTATTCTCAAATCAATAAAACCAGTACCATTTAGGACCTTTACTAAAACTAATGAAAAAAAGTTTTTTGTTATTTTCTAAAAAAACAAACAAACAATATATCCGCACCTTTCTGGATTTTAACTCAAATCAATAAAACTAGCATTTTCAGAATCTTTGCTAAAACCAATGAAAAAAGGTTTTATTTTCTATAAAAAACAAACAATTTATCCGCACCTTTCTGGATTTTAACTCAAATCAATAAAACCAGCATCCAAATCTTTACTAAAACCAATAAAAACCTTTTTTTGTTATTTTCTAAAAAAAAACCCCAATATATCCGCATCTTTCTGGATTTAGACTCAAATCAATAAAACCAGCATCTTTTTGCCTCTTTTCTAAAACCAATAAAATCCGTATTTCTTACATTCCCTTCCTAGGGTATTTTAAAATAGGCTTTAATTATAAAATACGCCTTTCCTTGTTCTCGGCACATCGCCCTTTGCCATCTTCGATCCTCGGTCGTTTTCTCTTATTTTTTTTCACACTTCACGCGACAGAGAAGGTGAGGTTGTAAGGTTTAATGGATGAAGTTTGGAACTTTTGTGCGATATCCTCGTTAGCGACCACTCGTCACCTTCTCTAGCTGTCAGGTTCATGTCGATTTGTCCGCTCGCACATCCTCGCCAAATGCTGCGTGAACGGCGATGTTCACGACCTGGTGGAATGGCCACTTTAAATGGAGTATTGGGCCAAGTATCCGTCATGTGTTACTCGGATTTATATTCACGAGTTAAGGAAGAGGGAAGGGGGTTATCACTCACCTTAGCATTGCCGAGGAGACCAAATTGGCCTTGTCCTCGAGGTGAGAGGCCCTAAATATGGCCCCTTTGTTTTAGTGGCTGAAAATGAACCCCACTGAGATTGAGTGAATCATTTGATTTTGTTGTATTTATATTGGGGATAAGGGGTACTGTTGGCGGATGTACCATTTTACTTTTCAATTAGATTTTTGGCAATAACCTCATAACTATTCGGACGATTCTCACGAAATTTGAAATCCTTATGTTGTTTTCCATTCTCTTTCGAATGATATAATTGCCAAGGTCCTCCCAATGTTAGTCCGGGAATTATTTGGGAATAACAC
This sequence comes from Ceratothoa steindachneri, assembly GCA_963969495.1. Classification (NCBI taxonomy): domain Eukaryota; kingdom Metazoa; phylum Arthropoda; class Malacostraca; order Isopoda; family Cymothoidae; genus Ceratothoa; species Ceratothoa steindachneri. Next base: position 55,611,686 of record OZ018337.1, read on the forward strand.
CGTAACTATTCGGCCGATTCTAACGAAATTTGAAATCCTTATGTTGTTTTCCATTTTCTTTCGAATGGTATAATTGCCAAGGTTCTCCCAAAGTTAGTCCTGGAATTAGTGAAAGATTTGTAGGTCGTAGCATAAGTCAGAACAATTGAGAGCACGCGACATAGGTCTGTTGACCTCGTTTCCTGATCATATTGGTGATTCGTATCAGCCCCTTCGACGCAAGCCATCTAAAACGCCATTTCAGGTTCATTTCGGTCCCTCTATTTAATATAAGTCGGCAGATGACTATAAGGACGGAAGAGCTTGAGAGTGATGAGGCACACAGACCAGGATCTACTCCTGCCCTTCGGTGCCAGAATATTCGATCTTGATCAGAAAAAGGTGCCAGAGATCCGAGCGAAGATGACACTGCTTGGGGACTCGGGGTAAGATTCAATTAACTGGTCCTTCAAATCATTAAAAGGTCATTGAATAAAAGGAGCTGATGCGAGGCGGTTATGGTTGTTCGTGTCTACGTTCTTTGCACTGAATGGCTTGCGGAATGTGGCTCTAGGTTTTGACAGGGTAAGGTTGTGTGATGGGAGTCGGGTTTAGTGTATGACCTCGGAGAGGCAAAAGTTAGGTTAGGTTATTCATTGGAGTAAAGTTTTTTTTTATTTGAAGGACAACCTGAAATCTGGAAAGTAAACAAAAATGTAGCTAAACCATACTACCATCCTCCTATCTACTGGTTTATTTTCCCATGTATTTTTGTTCTTTTTCGAGTATTTGATTTTCACTTGAATTTGTTCTCTCTTCCGCAAAATTATTCATTATTTTTTGTGTTTGGGAGGATTGCTGAGAGAACCTTTTTTTTTAATGTATGGCTTACGGTTGAGATGTGTCTCGTGTAGCAGTGGAATAACAGTATCGTTTGAGGAATCCAGATTTTCCTTATTTCCAAGTGATGGCGCGACAGGGTGAGAAGAGAAGCGCGCATGAAGCTAATCATCCACCATACATCTTGTCCCCCGGACAGGCATCTGGAGGTATCCTTTATAATTTAGGATACCTTAGTTATTATTATTATTATTATTATAGAAACCACTTAATCCCCCAAAGAGGGTAACCCCACCGAACACCCAAAGGCACTGTAGAGGAGCTTAAGTAGCATAAGAAATGACTAGAATACACAAAGTTAAGAATTCAATAAAATATAATAAAAACAATTATTTAAAATTAAACTAAAAATATAAATTACAATCTATTAGTCCCAGTTAATCCCACAGACAAGCATATAAAAAAGCATTAACAGCAGATTTAAAAACATTCATGTCAGCAGATGAATGCTTTGGAAGATCGTTCCATAGTTTGCAATGATATGAAACAAAACATTTGGAAAATTGATTAGTTCTGAAGTTAATGAAGTTGATCAAGTTTGATCCGCGACTTTGAGCGACAACATGAACTTCACTGCTCCACAGAGTATTTGAACTTATTGATTAGCAACGAGGTCCCAGCAATGGCCTTTTCCTATATTGAGAGGACAAGCATCTTCCAGGACGACAATGTCAGTATTGATCGAGCTAAAATTGTGGAGAATTGGTTCAGGGATTGGCCACCACAAAATCCCCAAATGAATCCCATTTAGAACCTTTGGGATGAGTTGAAGAAGACTTTACGAAGTTAGTCTCTTCTCCAATCGTTATTTGAAAGGGTGCAAATTAGTGCAATTGTAGGGGGCAATAAATGTTGAGATATTCCAAACTAAACCTTAGAGAAACAATGTCATGACGAATGAAAGCAAAGAAATTAAAATTTACCCTTCAAAATATTAGGGTGATCGGAAAGTGACAAAAACAAATGCCAGTGAAGTTTAATTAACCTATTTATCGCTTAGGGAATTATTATTAATAACTGCAGCCTAACGGGAAGGCCAATTTTTTATTCCTAGTTTTAAAAAAAAAATCAGATTTTTTCCGCTGAAAATTCGTCGAGTTATGTGGGATGTAGAAGAATATCCTATGGTAACAAGCTTATTTTTTCCTCGGTTTGTCTTGCATTGACTGTTGATTTAATGCTTCGTTTACAAGTTAAAGTTGGTCGCAATAAATGTCTGCCGTAAAGTTCGTGGACAGTTAAATATGGTGCCATATCTCTGGGGCTTTGACGAGGATCTGTTGAAAGGTTTCTTTCAAAAGATTGTTACCCATTATGGTTTCTCTTGCAGAACGAGTCTGTTTAGGGTCTGTGGTAATGGGGGAGGGGGGTTAACCCCAGATGGCATTTACGATCCTTTACTGCATGAAGATACACTCGGAATAAATCCTATTGATTGTCTGCAACAAGCATTGTCGAATATGTTCCTTGTTAAATTATTTATTTTTTATACGAACTGGGCGACCAGACAAGCGTTTGGCTCTTCCTCCCACCGACTGCATGGCAGGAATACGGGCTGCCCTCCAGGCGGCTTGGCAAAGAAGATGGGAGATGTTCAAAGGGAACTTAAAGTTACGTGCTATTGCGCCGCGATTGCTCTTATGGACCTCCCCCTCAATGTCGCGACTCTTCTTATAGACCTACCCCCCAATGCTGCGACGGCTTCAGGTCTCTGTCGTCTCCAAATTGGACACACTGGGTGGCCGCACCGCCATTTGATGGAGCGCTCGCCTGCGCCTTACTGCGACGACTGCGTTGTCCCCCAAACTGTTCGGCACATTCTTGTCGAATGTCCCAGTCTGGGTGATCTTCGCGCACGTTACCTTCCCTGGTACCGGGACGAGCGGGGTCGCTACCGCTTGCCCCTTGTACTCGGGACGAGTTCGTGCACACTGACTTGTGCGCTTTTGTTTTTTTGTTTTTTTTTCGTTTTAAATCGACTCAAGCATAAACCCATGGTAATTACTTTGGGTAATTTTCAAGGAGAGCGGCACACGATATTTTAGCAGTGTCTGATGGAGGATGGGCGCTTGATTTTAGCTGTTTTCAGCTTTTTTTAAAAGTTTCTCGGCTAAGTCAGTTTATATAAGTTTAATATAATTACCTAAGTTGAAAAAAACGTAGAAAAATTAAAGACCGGCTAAAATAAAGCAAAAAAGAAAACCGCTCAAATATCGTGGGCTGCTCATTGAAAATTCCCTTATTTTGATAGACTGCTTCTTCAAAAGGAGTCTATCGTTTTTACAAGGGGAAATAAGTGTTATTGAGTCAATGCGGTACATCACTCATAGTCCACAGGGTGCTCTACCAAAGGTTTTACGATAAATTAATGAAGCTTGCTGTCACACTACATAACTTCAATTAAATTTTCGTATCTGTTAAATTGGAGAAGCCCGAATTCACTTTTATAGAATAAAAAGCAGCAAAGCCCCTAAAATCCGCTCTATGGCTAGTTGTGAAAGAAGGGAAGGTAGGGTGAGGAGGAGTTGCGAGGACTTTTAGAGTAAAAATAAAGTAAATATTGATTTATCTAGTGTACTTAATATGTAAATAGATTTTATCCAATTTATATTTAAACATGTTTATCGATGTGCTGGCAGAGAATTCCGAGTTGAGATGATTTTATAATTAATAAAGTTTTCCCAAGATATTCGTCTGATAACGTTCTAATTTCAATTATTGTCCATTTGTTTACGTAGTGTTTGCAATGGGTTAAAAAAAGTGAATCAAATATTATGTCATCGTAACCAGTCATAATTTTGAAGACTATCAATTGTCCACAAAGGCCGGAATGAGCTTTGTCGTCCTTCGCTGCTGTACTCGAATACATCGATGTTCCTCTACAGATAAAGAGACCAGGACCGAGCGGAATAGCCTAAATGTGGAAGCACGAGTGATTTCAATAATGAAACTACTATTTCTTTACTCTTACATATGAAATTTCTCTCACTAAACCCGAGTGCTCTATTTGCTTTTTTATTCGGATGCAGTGCTTTGAAAACTTCTGACACATTTTCTAATCAATGACCGCTTAACGTATAATCAAAGTGTTTCATTTCGAGAGCCGTTTTGCATAACCTTGCACTTGAGATTAAAATTGACCTTCCAATATAACCGACAAATTAAATATCTTATTTAGGTCATGGTGTATTTCCTTTCGATCGGAATCGTGTTTCGCTATATGACCTAGTTTAATATAGTTTCAATTGAAAAAGATCTGCTCTACAAGTTTCAGCCCGCCGAGTATTTTTATGAAGATGCCATCTTATAAAATAAAATAAAAACATTTTATTGACTTTGGGTATTAGGTCTGTCGGTATTTCTGCTACTTTTTACTCTGGGCAAAATACTCCTTAGACTTTGAAGCAAAAAAAAAGTAGTCTTTTAGATCCTCTTCGTATTCAATGTACTGTTTTCAGTCTCAACAATAAAGTTAGTAGGTTTGAAAAGGGTATGATCTGAAGGAGATAGGTCTACTGAGTAAGGAATATGTGGTAAAACCTTTCATATTTAAAGCGAGAATGCTTTCAAAGGGTCTATCTTCAAATGAGTTCTTGCGTTATCATGTAAGAATATCACACCTTTTCGATTGACCAATTACTGAAACAATGCTTCCAACTGACAATGTCTCAGCAATGATTTATGGTTTGACATGTCTAAGGGACACTCCGATATCAAACCAAAGCCTACCAAGTCCTCAACGACAGAACAGGCAGACGAAGTTTTCATCCAACGGCTGTGAAGGCGGAAGAAGGCTGCAACAAGTCTGTTAGCTCCGATCGTCTCGGTTTCACCATGCCATTGGACCCAGCTGAAATGCTTGTGAAGTTTGTGTGCTTACTGAAGGTGCAGCAGTTAGAACACTTAAACAAACTCACTCTCAGGCCTCTTCATAAATGTCTGTCTTATGACAATGTAGACTTATCCTCGACCTCGAGGAAATGCCACGAGGACAAGGATTGTCGCATGGGTTATATACTTTTGGAAATGGAAGTCTTTTTCTTGGATCGAACCAGTGTCAACAAATATAATTATAAAAGACTCACTTTTCATCAATGCCAATTATCCTTTCCAGAAATGCTTCTGAGGACCTCTCTTGGGGTACTTAAGAAATGCTTCAATCATCTTAATGATGGACAGATTATGTTGAACAAACCTACCAAGATTTGGCACTTTACCGAGCCCTTGAGTTGGTTTATGGGAGTTACATGTGTTATATGTAAATGAGACATTGCTCGTGGTGTCAGCTTAGGATTTACTTTATTTAAGATTAAAATAACTTGTTTATCCATCGAAATTGGCAGTCTAGAACGAAAGGTCTTTGAAGAAAAACTCCTCGACTGAAATTCAACAAACCAGCTCTATCTTCTCCTGACACTTAAAGTTCCTTTTGGCTTGCTATTTTAGATTTCCCTTGCATATTCCGATGCAGATGAAGTCTTTTTAAACTCTTAGAGTATGCAGTCTCTCTCAAATGACTCACAGTACACATTTTAGGTGAATAAAATCAAATTAAAATTCACTAAACATCATTAAATATTTCTAAAAGGAGAAATATATTTTTTTTATTGACAGAAACTAAATTTTTCACACGAGCACACTCGAACATATTTTGTTCTGGTTTCTACCAATATATACGGTAGTAGCGGTTATACTTGGCTGGAAGTAAGAATTTAGCACGTATTCATTAAGACGCTTTGGTACGAGAACGTGGAGTATAAGGTAGCAGGAAAAATGAACGAGAAGGAAAGAGAAAACTGAAAATTGATCGCGAATTACAGATATCGAGTCTAAAATTTGTAAGGAATCTAAGGAACACATTTCAAACTCTTTAATAACATTGTTTCTAGTAATCAATTAGGACTTCTCTCGCGCTTCTTTCTGTCTTCTTTATCTGCCTGCAGATCTTACTCCTCCGTTTATTAATTTAGTAATGATTCTATGAGCCGGTCAAAGAGGGGGGATAATTTTGAGAGGAATAATTGCTGTATTAAAGCAAACTTATTAGGAGGTATCAGTCAGTAGTGAGGAAGAGTTACGTACTAACGCCTCATAGCAAGTTTGTACCAAGATTATCAAGCGCTGAGAAACATCGCTCGTGCGCATGCCCCGCTACTTCCCGAGACTTTCCGTCGGTGTTGTTGTGAATATGGTTTGTGTTACCACTCCTCGGGGTTTTGAAGTTGCACAAAGTTCATCCAAGTTGAGTCCTTGAATCGTGCTTAGCATAAACTTTTCAGACGCAATACAGTCGTTGACTTCGCTGCGGCAAACGCCTGTTTATTCTTGAGTCTAACAAAGATCTCAAGTTTAATTTTTGTCAAATTAAGTTGTCGGTCCTTTTCTTGGGAGCGAAAACGGGCGGAAAGTTCTGCTACTTCATAGTTGAGTCGTCGTCGCTTTCCTTGTCGTCGGTTCATTGTCGATGACACTTTGATGGTAAAGGCAAGGGCGGAGGTAAGGTATGAGTGGCATCACTGTATGTTGCCTATTTGGTCTGTTTTTATTAAGGTGAATGCCGGAAAAAGAAAGAAAAAACTCTGGGAATAAGAAAGAAAATACTCTGGGAAGGAGAAAGAAAATAGTTCTTCCGAAGAAACAACACCGTTCACTTCACCTCATACGAATGTGCAGAAAAACATATACACTGTTTCACTACATATATATATATATATATATATATATATATATATATATATATATATATATATATATATATATATATATATATATATGTTTTCTCAAAAGTACAGATGCACATACAAACACACTCGAGGAGGCCGAACATTCCTTAAGGTTATTTGAGACAGTACTATCTCCGTACATTTCAAAAACCAAAGTCCAAAAATGTGTCCGGGGTGTGTGTGTGTGTTTGTAAATGAGACTTGGCCATGGTATGTAAAACATGTAAATTCCCCTTGCGCTTGTCATTTTGCTGGGTTCGAGGCTCGTAAAATGCGTTATTTAATGCTATTATTTTTCTTCGGAAATATACGGTTTGATCATTGTCGACAACATCCGAGCGAAAATGCGGATGGAGAAGCGATCCGGGAAAACAAATAGCACTCCGATTGCAAGCTTCCGAACACCATCTGCTCGTATGTATGTGTACGGGAGTGTTCCACGTAAAACCTGATATTCATCGCTACTATTAATTTTATTCTTCCCTTTTCGCTTCCGAATCGCCACGATATGAATTGAAACGAATTGCTATCGCTCGAACTACAGCCTCACCATCTCGTCCAGTAAACTTCAGCAGTTGGGCACCAGTTATCAAGTTTAAGAGGAGGAGCACAAGTCAGCAACGGTTTTTACTGGCTGCACCCTTTCTCAGGGGGTCTCGATGTCATAAACGTGAAGTATTCCGCCATTATCTCGCTGCACAATCAACACACCTGTCGATTTAAGCGCGTTTCATGGCATTTCTACAGTTATGTAAGCTATGGTCAAAGGGCGCGTATATGAATATGATCCTGTGTATATTTATGTGCGTGGTTATAAGAAGAATATAGGATAGATGTGGCGATTTTCATCAATGGTGTTGAAGTTACAAGTGAATCATGGGGCAACATAGCTGCCGGTCCTCCTACCACAACACCCGTAATATGCGCTCGGCGTGAATGCCTACGACTATATCGCTCACACCCTTTCACTTTCTTTAGTATCTTAGAAACTTTCTGCGTCATACGCCCTCTTTGGTATTTATAGTCGCGTGCACGTGACTCTATAAGTTACTATGTCGGTCCGTTGGTCAGGGTTGGCCCATCAAAAAACCCAGCCCTAAATAACCCGGGTTTTATTACCAGGTTTTTTTTTTTTGCTTTTTCAAATGAAATTTGAAAAAACCCGTATTTTGTTTTGTTTTTCAAAATTGCACTTTTTTTCAAGAAATGAATGCTATTTATTGTTTCAAAATTCATATTTATGTTTATAATTTTAACAAATATGTATCAAATTGAGGCTATTTCTCTGATACTGACTCATAATTCATCTCTCCTTCTACAGGTTATGGCTATCATGGGCAGCCCAAATTCTCAATCAGTGATCTGTTCTTACTATAATATAATTATTAAACTAACTAATTATTAATATTATATAAAAATAGATATAGCTATTCTTTTTCTATGTTATTCTAATGTTGTAGCATTTGTTTTTGGAAAAAACCCGAGATTTGAACAAACCCAGAATAAAACCCGGGTTTAATTGGGCTTTTTCAAAATTTGGGGGTTTTGCCAACCCTGCCGTAGGTTGGATGGTGACCGTTTTCCTTTTCAATGAGTTTTTGGCAATAACATCTTAGGTCTGACCTTGTTTTTGTTTTTTCAATTCGAGCGGAAAAAAATTAAGGCCATTCGGCTATCTGAGGCCGTCGTCATGCCGGTGGTTATAAGGGAAATCGCGTCGTTTTGTTGAATAGGAGTCGATTTCGTCGTTTAGTCACATAATTCTTGTCATGTGAGCGGTAGTTCCGTCGACAGATCAAAGCTTTGTGCTCCACTAACAAGTAGACTTAAACAGATAACTTTGGTTCCCTTGGGGCCTTAAATAATCTACAAAAGGGCACAAACTATTCAAAAGTTGATAATTCGTATGGCCAAAATGTAGTGTCTGCCTTCTGCCAACTTTCTTCTGATCTCCCTCGTAAGAGGCGCGGCGATTTGCCTTCCTTGCCGCCGTGCTCACGGGACTCAGCGCCCCCTCCGGCCCCAGCTTAGTCTCTTCTTCTTTCAGACAGCCTGTATTTCTCCCCTACAATCTGTTCCACAACTTTCTCTGGTCGGCCTCTATTTTCACAGGTTAGATACTGACCTTCTTCTCAGCCAACTGTCCCTGATTGGGTCTGACAGGGGAGTGGACAATGTTCCCTAACCCCTAAGCTCCGGTTTGAGATGGTGGGTTTTTGACAACCTGCTTCATCTCCACCCATACCTTCCTCACATCTCCTTCCCTTCTCACTTCACACTCTATCATTTTTACGCCGTGCCCAAGGTGGAGCCGCCATGCCGAAGGGCTGCCAGGTCACCAGGTGGGAGGGGTGGCCTTAAATGGCGGCACCTGGCTCTGCCAGCCCCGTACGCACCCCTTGCAGTCCTACCTTTACTTTCCAAGGGGACTGCCAAGAAAAACAACAGCAGCCCATAACCGACCGCTCCCCATTGAAGCGGCTCGGTAGGGCAAACCCCCCATAAGGGGGAGATGGAAGATAGGGCCCATCAGCCGCTTCCCTCCAGAGACCTGCTGGGTCATATACTGACTTTAGCGGCGGTCAAGGCCTGTGCCTCCCCATACTCGACTCATGACACCGCTGCCAATGGGACCTGTGATGTCCTGAGGGGGGGGGGGTCAAATGGAGCTCCCCCCCCCGAGATAGATATGGTCCTTGAGGCAACCCAGCATCAGACGGTAGGGCCTTCCATGGAGGGCGAATCCGGGCTCGGCGCCAAGCACCTCAAACGGATCGGGTCTCCAAGGTAGTACAAGGAGGGGAGGGATCTCCTCCGGTCGTTACCCCTGAGACCGCCAGGACCTTCTCCATCTCGGGAGAAGGACATTACTGAGGTCGGTCCATCTGCCCTGGGGGCTCCTGCCGCCGGTGAGAAGAAGCGGATTCATTCACTGCCCTCCTCTTCTAAAAAAAAGCAACAACAAGAAAAGGATGAAAAAGACTTAGGGCTCCTCTCCATCCGTGGGGGCTGCGTGGATGGATGGGTCTGCTGCTTTGGTAAGCGACCAAGCCAAGATCGGCGCGTCCGGCCCCGCTCCCCCCCCCTCCCTCGGGTGCGGAGTCCATGACAAAGACCAAAACTAAAAGTACAAGTGCACAGGGCGGAGCCTCGATGACATCGGGGCCCCTCATTCAGAGGTTACCCGGCGTTTTCGAGCCCGCTGGCTTCAAACGCTTCCTGGTTATTCGCTCCACTGATGGCAGCATGTTGGCTAAAGACAACATGATCAATCAGAGGTGAGCTTTAGCTAGTGTGATTGGTAGAGAGCCGAAGGTGACTGGTTTCTCGGACGGGAGCCTTTTGGCGAATGCGTCGAATCCATCGAGGCGGCCATGATTAGTGCCCTTCGGACACTTGATGGCCCGCCCGTGAGTGTGACGCCGCACTCTGCCATGAACTTTGTGAAAGGAGTAGTTTATGCGAGGGAACTCGTTGTCTATTCCATAGATGACATCACCTTAGAGTTGGCCGACCATGGGGCGGACAAGGTCGAACGTGTGATGAGAAAACAGGGAGGGGCCTCGAGACCCACCCCTACACTCTTCGTCACGTTCGACTGTGACAAGCTCCATAGGTCGGTGCGTGCTGGTTGGTACCGCTACCGCGTGAAGGCATTCGTGCCACTGCCGCGGCGGTGCTATTACTGCCACCGCTTTGGCCATACTAATCGCTACTGTCGACGTACAAAGTCGTGTGTGGCCAAGGGTTTCAATTGCGGAGAGCTGCATCCCGCTTCTTCGAAGCAATGTGGTACGTATCTCCTTGAGAAAGAAATCCTGGCTGTTTAGGCTCAGGATCGTCTCTCATTTCGCGAGGCTAAGGACTTGGTCCTGGCGCGCCCGGCGCTGCCCGGAACGTCCTATGCTTCATTGTCGAAAAAGACACCCTCTGCTCCTGGCCCCTCCAGGCCTACGAATACGGTCGTTTCCGCGCCCACTCGGAACTTTTCTTCGGGTTCTACCCACCCCGAGCGCTCATCTGGTAAAGCTAGCGGCACGAAGGCTCCAAACCCAGCCCCGTCTAAAACTAGGATTCCTACCCCTTTTCCCAGGGCGACCGTTTCCCGCAAAGCAAACGGCCACGCGCCTCCACCGAGTCGTTAGACTCACAGGAGGCAATACCCCTGAAGTTCGTCGCCAAGCCATCTTCCGGGGTTCCTAAAGCTGCCTCACGAAATGAGGAAAACACTAAAGGAGCTTCGGCTCCTTCGCCCACGCCCAGTGGTGGGCTGGGTGGCTCGGAGACGGTGGATCCTCCAAAAGAGGGCCCCCTGCCTCCTAAGGTTTCGAGACGGAAAGGGAAAAAGACTCGCATGGCGAGCCCAACCTACCCCAATAAGTCCTCGAAGGCGACAACGCCTTCAGCAGCCCATTGTCTGGTCAACAACGCCCGGAGTTCTACCTCCGGGAAGCGTACGGCCATTCCCGTGAGGGTCTTTTCTTCGAAGAGGGCCCCGTCTCCTGCGAGCTAGGCCTGGAGTGCATATTCATTCAATGGAATTGCCGCGGGCTCCGGGCCAACTGGGATGAGTAGCGGAGACTCATCTTTTTGCAGGAGACCATGCTGGGTGCATGTCCCATACCCACTTTCCCGGAGTATAAGGGTTTTGCGACCCAACCACCACGGGATTGGGGCTGGGCGGGAGGATGTACGATTTATACCTGCGACGGCTTCAGGTTGCTTTCTGTCGTCTCTGAATTGGACACACTCGCGGGACGCACCGCCATTTGATGGAGCGCTCGCCTGCGCCCTACTTTGAAGACTGCGTTATCCCCCAGACTCTTCGGCACATTGTTGTTGAATGTCCCAGTCTGGGCGATCTTCGCTACCGCTTATCCCTTGTACTTGGGACGCGTTCGTGCGCATTGACTTATGGACTGTATGACTTTTTGGAGGACCCCGCTCTTCTCCCCTTTATTTAACTTTTTTTTTGCTTTATGTAGGTCGCATGTTCCTGCCCCGACGGGAGGCTGGCCTACCCCCGACGCCGGAGTATGCTTCTTTCTTGTCCTCTTGCTTTTTCTCAATATTTTTTATAGTTATTTGTTAGTTACATATTTGTTTTGTTATTTATTTTCTAATATAGCCTATTATTAGGCCGTGTGGAGTACGTCGATTTATGCCCAAGTAGACAGTCGCCAGATGAGCTCTTAAAAAACAGAAAATTCTTCTGATCTCAAATGCAGGAAGTTAGGGTCTTAATGATTCTCTTTCTCAGCGGGTGTTTTCGTAATTAAATAGGGACACTCCATCCTTTCAGCTGGTGTTTTTTGTAATTAAATAGAGACACTCCATCCTTCAGCCGATGTTTTTGTTATTAAATTGGGACACTCCATCCTTTCAGCCGGTGTTTTCGTAATTAAATAGGGACACTCCATCCTTTCAGCCGGTGATTTTAATTAAATAGGGACAATCCTTTCATCCGGTGTTTTTTGTAATTAAATAGGGACATCATCCTTTCAGTCGATGTTTTCGTAATTAAATAGGGATACTTCATCCTTTCAGTCGGTGTTTTCGTAATTAAATAGGGACACTCCATCCTTTCAGCCGGTGTTTTCATAATTAAATAGGGACACTCCCATCCTTTCAGCCGGTGTTTTTGTAATTAAATAGGGACATTCCATCCTTTCAGCCGGTGTTTTTGTAATTAAATAGGGACACTCCATCCTTTCAGCCGGTGTTTTCATAATTAAATAGGGACACTCCATCCTTTCAGCCGGTGTTTTTGTAATTAAATAGGGACATTCCACACTCCATCCTTTCAGCCTGTGTTTTTGTAATTAAATAGGGATAACCACCTTAGAAACAATAAACACATTTAAAGAATCAAAACTATGTAGTGTAATGCATCCTTTAATGAGACCAGATACTTCATCCTCGATATCCGATATAAGAGGACTGACTCTAGGTCATACTTTTGACTGTTTCTTCCGTGTACCCGGTGCCGGGATGAGCGTGTTCGCCACCGCTTGTCCCTTGTACTCGGGACGGGTTCGTGCGGGCTATGACTTTTTGGAGGAGGCTGGCCATCCCCCCCATGTTATTTCACTCTTTGTTGTAGGTCGCATTTTCCTGCGTCGGGGGCAGGCGGGTCTACCTCCAACGCAGGATCGCGCTTCCTTCTTGTTGCCCCTTTGCTGATCTTGTTTTTTTGTTTTATTTGTTGTTGTTGTTGTTTAGCTTTACTCTTAGCCTTTGTTTCTGTTTTTTCCTTGTTTACATGTTTATTTTATTCTAGTCTAGTATTAGGCTTTGCGTGAATTTCGGCCACTTTTTCCCTAGTAGGCAGTCGCCAGATGGGCTTTTAAATCTTTTTAAAATCCAATTCTTGGAATCCTCACTCAGCCTTTTCATTTTCTGCATTTGACATTTTCTTTTCTCCCTTTTCCTTATCACCATTGAGGGTAAATGCCCCCCTTTTCTTTATCACCATTGAGGGGAAATACCCCGTTCTGCATCACCATGGAGGGGAAATGCCCCACTTCTGCATCAACATTGAGGGGAAATACCCCCTTTCTTTATCACAATTGAGAGGAAATACACATTTCTTTATCATTATTGAGGGGAAACGTCCCCTTTCTTCACAATTGAGGGGGAATATCCCCTTTCGGTATCTATAGCGGGGAAATTTCCCCTTTCTTTATTACAATTGAGAGGAACTATCCCCTTTCTGTATCACTATTGAGGGGAATATACCATTTCTTTATTACAATTGAGGGGAAATACCCCTTTTTGTATCACTATTGAGGGGGGAATGTCCATTTTCTATATTACCTTTGAGGGGAAATACTCCCCTTTCTGTATCAATATCGACGCGAAATGTCCCGTTTCTTAATCAGATCTAAGGGGAAATACCCCCTATATGTATCATTATTGAGGGAAAATGTCCCTTTTCTTTATTATAATTAAGGAGGAATGCCTCCTTTATGTATCACTTGAGGGGGAAATACCCCCTTTCTGTATCAGGTGAGTGGGAAATATCCCCTTTCTGTATCACTTGCGGAGAAATACCCCTTTTCTTTATCACAGTTGAGGTGAAATGCCCCCTTTATGTATCACTATTGAGGGAAAATGTCCCCATTATTACAATTGAGGGGGAAAACGCCCTTTCTGTATCACCATTGATGGGAAATTTCCCTTTTATGTAGCACAATTAAAGGGAAATTTCTCTTCTCTGTATCGCAATTAAGGAGAAAATTCTCTTTTCGGTATCACCATTGAGGGGAAATGCTCTTTATTAAAACCACTTAAAGAATTTTCCTGCGTATACTCTGGGATCGAACGCCCGACTCTAAAATGGTTTACCCCGAGTGTCACTAATGAATTAAACAAAAATATTACTCTGTTGATTGTAAAAATGGGGCTCACCTGGCGACTATCGCCAGGGGCATAGCCGCCGATATAACAAACAAGGTCAAAAGACAAGTCGCGTGCTCTCAATTATTCTGACTTATGACCTTCAAAAGTTTCAACAAGTGGGGCAATCCGACCCGTGGGTGGCGAGGTAAGTTTTTCCCACTTTTGTTTGGCCCGGCAAAAACTCTGGAAAAAAACGGGTAAAAGGGTAATTTTTTTTTGTGAAAAACTAGTAAAAAGGATAAAAAAAAGGAAGAATTGAACTTTTACTTGATTGCTAATAAATTTATACACTTAAGTTTGATATATTTACTACATTACAACATATAGACTAAATTATATACCTGTAACTTTATAATAATAATGATAAAATATTAGTTGGTGTAACATAGGTTTTCATTACTAGTTCGAAAAATTAAACGATGCTCCTGATAAACAAAGATAGACATAATTCTGATTATCAGACATCCCTGAGTTCATTAAGGTCATCCTCTGAATATCTAGAAGTTGATTGACATCTGCTTTTACTTATGATGCTATTATTGTCTTCAATATATTTTGGTTCCTTCCATCCAAAGTGCCTGTGTACGGGAATAAGCTTAGCAACACGTTTATTGTTGAGTCTGTTTCTTAGCTTTGTATGAGTAAGTCCTGCTGTGCTGAACAACCTCTCAATCCCAGCACTAGAAGGTGGACATGATGAAGTAGATAGCATCAGGGACCAGAATTTTGTAACTAGATCTAATGAATAAACTTTTATCATATACTGCCAATATTTTTGAGGTAATAATTTGCTCAGAGATTTCTGGAAAGCTATTTTTGGAAATATTGTGACATCTTCTGTCTCATATGCTGCTAGGACAACCATTAAAATTTCATCCAAATGATCAACATAGTTACGTGCAATATCTTGTTGTTCGTCCGTTAAAGCAATCCATTTTTCATTATTTGCAATCGCATCTCGTCTTCGGTGATCAATTAAATAAGCAAGGGGGTGTTGTGGAGTTACAACTCCATTGAACCATCTCTTTATTTCAGTTCTTATTTCTTCATTGATGTTGCTATCTGCGATGAGATTAAGCCAAGCAGTAACACAGTCTGACAGGTTGTTGTGATCTTCCTGTCAATAAAATATAATATATAATGTATTTGA
The DNA here is from genome assembly GCA_963969495.1 of Ceratothoa steindachneri. Lineage (NCBI taxonomy): Eukaryota > Metazoa > Arthropoda > Malacostraca > Isopoda > Cymothoidae > Ceratothoa > Ceratothoa steindachneri. The sequence goes on from OZ018337.1 coordinate 55,626,839, forward strand.
ACTTAAAGTTGCGCGCCATTGCGCCGCGACTGTTCCCATGGACCTATCCCCCAATGCCGCGGCGGCTTCAGGTTGCTTTCTGTCGTCTCCGAATCGGACACACTCGTGTGACGCATCGCTATCTGGTGGAGCGCTCGCCTGCGCCCTATTGCAACGACTGCGTCGTCCCCCAGACTGTTCGGCACATTCTTGTCGAATGTCCCAGTCTGGGTGATCTTCGCGCACGACACCTGTCCCGGTACCGGGATGGGCGGGGTCGCTACCGCCTGTCCCTTGTACTCGGGACGAGTGCGTGCACTTTGACTGGTGGACTTGCTGACTTTTGGGGGGAGGCCGGCCTTCTCCCTATTATTTAAGCAAGGTTTGTGTTTTGTTTTGTTTTGTTTTTTGTTTGTTTTTTTCCTTTAGTTGCACGCTCCTGCAACTTCCTTTCCCCATTTTGGGGTGTTTTGTTTTGTTTTTTTCTTTAATTTTATTTTAAAGTAGCCTAGAACTAGGCCAGTTTTAATACGGCGACTAATGCCCAAGTAGGCAGTCGCCAGATGAGCTCTTAAAAAAAAAAAAAAAAAAATGAATGTTATTGAGCTAAAAACATATAATAAATATTACCTATATTAATTGTTATTCAACACACTTATTTGCATTTTATTTATTTTCATATTTAGTTTTTCAATTGCTAATTACTGTAATACTTAAAAATTTATTTTAATCTCTAGAAATTGAATTAAATATTATTAAAGAAAATGCTATGCAGGATATTTATTATAGCATTGACTTTTTCTATTGGTAATTATTGTATGTTTTAGAAACTCATTTGGAAGAAATCCAGAGCAATAGAAATTGTCTTAAGCTGCATCAGCAGGTTTCTTGCTTCCACAAGTAGAAGTCGGTTGTCAATATGATTGATGATATTTGTACTCATTTTATGAGCTTCTCTGTCCCGTATTTCTACATACTTCGGATGATTTTTCTAAGCATGGTCTTTGACTGGACCATCTTCAATGAAATTATATTTATTATAATCCCATGCGATCATTCAACTATTGACAAGTAAATAAATTGTTTAAGATTTGGTTATTGTAATAATTTTTTTTAAGCAACCAGAAGTTACAATACTTTCTAAAAGTGTAACTAATGTAATCTTTAAACATGCGAAACATTTTGAAAATTAAGAAGTAATATCAAGAATAATGTTAACATGAAAATGTACATGTTGGGAATAAAAAAAAAAATTCCAACTTGATTAAATTTTTAATTAGGAATTAGAATGATGAATATACCTAGTATTATTGTTAAGTTGTGGTAAGACACCACTCAATTCTTTCAACCAACCTGCTGGCTGGTGGTGATTACGGAAGTACCTCTGAAGATCCTTTATGGCAGCCAAAACTGGTGTTGGAGTTGCTACGCTTTCCACAAGATTCAAATAATGTGCGCTACAACCATATGCTATTATAGTCGGCCTCCAGTCAACAAGCATCTGCAATTACATAAGTATATTTACATCTATAAATAAATGAAATTATAATAACTTATACTTGCATATATGATAGTTGCTTTAAATAAATAAACATTTAAAAGAAAATGATTTTAGCTTTGTTTAGGAAATACTAACCTTACGAAGGGGCTTCATTTTTGTTTCATTTATCTGACACAAATCCAACAACAATTGCTCCATACTCAGTCTCTGCTTTTAAAATGCTGCTCTTTGCTAATTCAAAACAATAGCCTGCAGTTATGCTCTGACTCCTGCACAGACACAATCAAGTGGATATAATTTTCCTTCACAATGTATGGTACTGGCAATAATTGGATCATTGTGAATATTAGACCACCCATCTTGTGAAACGACACACATTTTGTTTTTAAATAGTATCCTCATTTCTGTATTTACTTCTGTATAAGCTTCATCTAGCAGTGGACCAGCAAGCTGCTTCCTAGTTAGCACTCGTCTCTGCTTCAGCCCACAGATTGTTTCTCCTGATGCATTTTGGAATGTATCATCATCAGCAACTCGAACAGAAATACGATTCTAGAAGTAAACAAAAATAATGAATTTTACTCTATTTTTCATACAAAATTTAATGTATAGATATATTTGGGTGATCTTTTAAGCAAATCAAATTTCTAATTGAACTATTAATTGAAACCTATAATAGGAACTATATTAGTGATTTTTAATGCAGCTCCAGATAATCTAAGATATTGATAATAAAAATACATAATTTATCCTATTCTCAATCATGTTTAATTTGGAAACTTACCTTGTAGAAAAATTGAGCCCACTTCCATTGAATCACTTAAATTTCTCATCACTTGTCTCAATAAATTTGTCAATATGATTAATAGTTCCTTTGTGCCTTCTATTTTTAATAACTTTTTGCCTTGAAAATACATCAGAATTACTCCAAATTTTCACTGTAGTTGAACTAATTTGTGAGTGGTTGATCGAAGCTAGTATATCAGAATCAGACGTTTCTGAGAAGGATGCTGATTTAACTGGTTGTGAGGTTTCAATTTCTCGAGTAGAACTTGTTTGATCATTGCTTTCATTTATTACATTAATATCATCGGTGGTGCAGTTATTAGCATATTGACAATACATGGGAATAATGCTGCTTATATTAATTTCTTGGTTAAGATTAATAGCTTCGGCATTTACAGATGGGGTTGAAGTGTTTACTGAACACTTTTTATGATGGTCTTTTTACTCGATAAACTCTTTTTGCTATTATTCTTGAACATTTTTTGCAACGAACTTTATTGGTAGAAATATCTTCATATTTAGACCACAATGAGTTCTTTGGCCGTCCACCAAAATTACCATGAATTCTCTGTAAACCTGTATATTTTGGCATATTAAATATTCTAAAATAAAGTATTAAAAATATACAACATTAGTAGCTGGGGTAAAAAAAAAATAATTGTAAAATGTCAAAGTTTTGGACTAAATATTGCTAAAAATTCAAGTTGATAACGCTATGGAACCTATATAACAAAGACCACTGAGGCTGATTCTGTGATCTTATATTAATATTATTCTTATATGAAATTTTATGTTTGTATGTTTTTTCCTGTTTTTCCCAGTTTCACCAAGTTTTACCCAGTTTTACCCGGGAAAAACTGGGTAAATGGGTCAATAGGTTTTTCCCAACCAACCCTGAATCCGACCCATAATTAGTTTTATTTTAATAATTCATGGACTAACCTTCGGAGGACCTTTGTAATTGTGTTCTTCGAAAGCAAATGTAAAACAACATTATGGTTTCGAATTTCGTTAGACTCAGCCGAATAGTTACGATGTTATTGCACCAAATATCATTGAAAAGTAAAACGGTTACCATCCGACCAACTGACCTACGGACTGACATAGTAACTTATAGAGTCGCGAACACGCGACTAAAAAGGTAGGGTAAATACCCCAACTGCGCCTCACAGATGTGCAAAAAAATTGAATCGACAGAGAAGTTTGTGGATGATTATTATTATTATTATTATCAGCAACGGAAAACAACGAAGGGATCGAGTCATCTCGGGATAATCCAGGAAGGGGTTGTTGCATGTAATCTACCCGTCAGTTGTTATGTGTCACGTCGCTTGAGCAAGTTCTTGTCCACAAGCGAAAGTCTACAGTGGGGTTTAAAGACATTTTAATTTATTCCATTGTTTGGTGCCATTTAGGGCGAAAGAGATTTATTTAGTAATGCTAATCCTCTCCAACTTTTCTATTTTTTTAATAGTTTTACAGGGGTTTAATAAGTACAGCTCGGTAGAAGGAATTGCTATAAAGCAAGTTGATAAGTTCAAATATTTAGGTACTTATTTAGTAAAGAATGGTTCTCTAAATTCGGAATTTGAAGAAAGGCTAAGACGGGCCAATCAGGCGATGGGAATGCTTAAGAATGTTTGGAATAATAGCAGCTTTTCTGTGCATAATAAAATCAAAATTTATGAATTAATGGTTAGAAGTATTTTGATTTATGGACACGAGTCTTGGTACAGCACTGTGAGGACAGATAAAAAAATATTGGCATTTGAAAATAGGTTCTGCGACGAATATTGGGAGTTAAATGGTGGGATAGAAGAATGTCAAGTACCAGAATCAGAGAAATAACGGGGGTGCACCTGGTCGATGAGTTTGTTAGATTTTCCCGTTGGAAATGGTTAGGTCATGTTTATAGAAAGGAGGGTATAGTTCGGGATACACCAGGGTTGGTGGCCCCTGGTAGAAGAGGTCGAGGTAGGCCTAGGGAGACTAGGATAAGGACTATGAGGCGGGGAGCAGGAGATGATTGTTGGGAAGATCTTGACGCATTAGCTCAAGATAGAGCGTTGGGGCGTGAGTTCATTGAGGCCCTATGCATCCCCGTGGGTGCCACAGGAAATGATTGATTGATTGACCGTCTCCAAATGATGAAACGCCTGTATTTCTATCAAATTTTCCTATTTTTGCCAGAGAAAATTCAAGGTTTCCAAAATTGATGCACGATAAACTACAGGCATATGTTATGTATGGGTGAATGTTTATATAAATTTAGATGAATAAAACGAAAGTTATCAGTGGCTAAATAATTTACTAGAAAAATTGAAATGTCCAAAATGATCCGAACGCTTACCTAGGTTTCTTGTAGAGAGAACCGGCGTTGTTTGCATGGCAAATAACTTCGGCATAATCGAAAAGATCCGCTACCAAAATTGCCTTACAATTAGGGTCATTGCAGTGACTGTCAAGCGCTCCAAGAATGTGTTCCAAAATATTTTGTCAACCTTTGACAAAACAGGTTTGTGTAATGCTGGTAAATCAACCGGTGATAGGCAAGAAGAGCTCCAAAAGAGAAGACCGATCAATTACCCAAATTGTGAAAAAACGAACCATTTTAAGATAGCTGCAGTACTTACTCGAAAGATTGGCGAGTTTCTGGGTATTATTGTCTCCACTTTCACGTGGGCGAGAGCAAGACGATGTTCACGCTCGCATACCCACGACCCGAAGAACAAAAAGGTTTCTCTGCATCCGCCAGTGATCACGTTACAGAAACAGATGGTCAATGGAGCCAAATCCTCTTCAGTGACGAATCTAAGATAAATTCGTTCGGATCCGATGGTAGGAGGTTCATTCGTCTTTTTAGCTGAGGAAATGTATGGTCTGGGGCGTGATTTTCGGTAGATGGATCTAGGCTATTTGTGCGCTTACGGGTCATATTGAATACACAAGTGTGTACAAGGAATTGCTGCAACAGCATGCTTGTCCCCATCTACAGGCCTCCAAAGTTCAACCTGTAATTTTCATAAAGGATAACGCCTCCTGCCACACAGCCAAGTTGATGAATACCTTCCTAGACGACGATTACTTCACTGTCATGAGCTGGCCTACACAGAGTCCTGACCTGAATCCCATTGAAAATGTTTGGAAGACACTCGGAGAGAGGTCTAAACCAAGGAATCCGAAAACAGTTCAAGAACTTTGGGCAAATTCCTCAAGATGAATGGAGCAAGATCACTGCGCAAGAGTGTCAACAGTGTGTTCGTTCAATTGGCATTAAATGGCAATAAAAGCCTCCATACTAAGTATTAATTACTTATAACAATTATTTACCATCAACAATTGGTCGTTATATCCCAATAGCAATTTGTTTCCGCTGTCATTAGGATCATTTTGGAGACTTAAATATTTCTATGGCAAATTTTGTAGACGATACAAATACAAGCGTTCTGATCTTTTGGGGATGTAGTTACTGTATGTAGTTTTGAGTGTCTGTGCTCATGGTTCAATTAGTTCATGGAACTCTCATGTTAGCCGCGCTGGCTATATATAGTTCAGAGGTTTGATTTGTGCAACAAACTGTTTACCTGTTGAACGATTTAGTCGCGTGTACGCGAATCTATAATTACTATGTCGGTCCGTAGGTTGGTAGGTCGGATGGTAACCATCTTACTTTTCAATGAGTTTGTTCGGCAATAACAGTAACTATTCGGACGATTCGAACGAAATTTGAAACCCTTATGTTGTTTTACAATCTCTTTTGAATGATATAATTGCTAAGGTCCCTCCAATGTTAGTAAGGGAATTAATTGGCAATTATATCTTAACTATTTAGCCGATTCTAACGAAATTTGAAACCATAATGTTGCTTTACAATCTCTTTCGAAATGTCTAGTTGCCAAGGTACTCCCAAGGTTAGTCCGGGAATATTTGGCAATAACATCAAGGGAATGAATTGGCAATTATATCATAACTATTTAGCTGAATCTAACGAAATTTGAAACCATGATGTTGCTTTACAATCTCTTTCGAATGGTCTAGTTGCCAAGGTACTCCCATGGTTAGTCCGGGAATATTTGGCAATAACATCAGAACTATTTGGCACCCGTAAGGGGCGCGGCGATTTGCCACTCTGGCCGCCGTGCTGACGGGATCCAGCGCTCCGTCCGGCCCCAGCTTAGCCTCTCTTCCTTCCTTCAAAACACTTGTTTCCTCTCTTTTCACACAACCTCTCCCACAACTTTCTCTGGTCAGCCTCTAATTTCACACGGTAGATGCTGACCTTCCTTTCAGCCAACCGTCCTGCATCGGGGCTGAGGGGGTGGGGGACAATGTTCCCTAACCCCTGAGCTCCGGTCTGGGGTGGCTGGTTTTTAACTACCTGCTTCATCCCCACCCATACCTTCCTCACATCCCTTTTCCTCTCCTCTTCACAATCTATTAATTTTTACGCCGTGTCCAAGGTGGAGCCGCCATGCCGATGGACTGCCAGGCCACCAGGCGGGAGGAGTGGTCCCAAATGGCGGCGCCGGGCTTGTAAGCACCTCTCGCAGTGCGGGCTACTGCGAGAGGTGTGCGCGATTGCATCCCGTGTTTAAAAAAGGGTCACCATGCCCAATGATGATAAAAAAAAACAAACCCAACCCTCAACTTCCCCTGTTCCATCGACGGAGCCGCCCTCGGGCAGCTCCAGCAAAAAAATGGAGGTTCTCCCCCTGTGCTTGCACAGGGGACCCTCCATATTTCTCTAACCGGAGAGGAGGCTTACTCCTCTCCTTCGCCTACGGGTGCAGGGGACTCCCCCTCACCCCCTTCTCTGGAGGTGCTTTCGGGCACCTCCCTTTTCCCAGCGGCAGTCCCCTCTTTTCTTTCCAAGGGGACTGCCAAGAAAGCCAGCAGGCAGCCCTTGGCCAGCCGCTCCCCATCAAAGCGGCTCGGTAGGGCAAACCCCCTTAGGGGGGAGAGGGAAGCCAGGCCCCTTCGGTCGCTTCCCTCAAAACACCTGCTGGCAAGAATTTTAAACCTTGCCGGGGTCAAGGCCTGTGCCTCCCCACACAAGACTGGCGACACTGCCAAGGGGACCTGCGATGTCCTGGGAGGGGATGGCCAACTGGAGGCCCCTCCTGTGATAAACATGGTCCTTGAGGAGACCCAGCCTCAGACGGTAGGGCCTTTCATGGGGGGGAATTCGGGCTCGGCGCCAAGCACCGAACCCGAATCCGCCCCTATGCAAGATCCTCCTCAAATGGCTGAGGGCTCCGAGGCAGTAAAAGGAGGGGAGGGATATCCTCCGACAGGTGCCCCCACGACAACCAGGACCTTCTCCATTTCGGAGAGGGACCTGGCTGAAGCCGGTCCATCTGGCCTGGGGGCTTCTGCCGGCGGAGGTGAAAAGCGGGTTCATTCCCCGCCCTCCTCTCCAAAAAAGAAAAAGACGAAAAAGACTCGGGGCTCCTCTCCATCCGCGGGGGCTGCGGGGACGGATGGGTCTGCTGCCACTTTGGTAGGCGACCAAGCCAAGATCGGCACATCCGGCCCCTCTACCCCCTCGTGTGCAGAGCCCCTGACCAAGACTAACACCAAAAGTGCACAGGGCGGAGCCTCGATGACATCGGGGCCCCTGATTCAGAGGTTACCTGGCGTTTTCGAGCCCGCTGGCTTCAAACGCTTCCTCGTTATTCGCTCCACTGATGGCACCATGTTGTCCAAGGGCAACATGATCCATCAGAGGAGAGGATTAGCTAGTGCAATTGGTAGAGAGCCGAAGGTGACTGGTTTCTCGGACGGGAGCCTTCTGGCGAATGCGGCGAATCCCGCCGAGGCGGCTAAGATAAGTGCTCTTCGGACACTTCATGGCACCCCGGTGAGTGTGACGCCGCACTCTACCATGAACTTTGTGAAAGGAGTAGTTTATGCGAGGGAACTCGTTGACTACTCCATTGAGGACATCACCCTAGAGCTGGCCGACCATGGGGCGGTCAAGGTCGAACGTGTGATGAGAAAACAGGGAGGGGCTTCGAGACCCACCCCTACACTCTTCGTCACGTTCGACTGTGACAAGCTCCCTGAGTCGGTGCGTGCCGGTTGGTACCGCTACCGCGTGAAGGCATTCGTGCCACTGCCGCGGCGGTGCTATTACTGTCACCGCTTCGGCCATACGAATCGCTCATGTAGACGTGCAAAGTCGGGGTCACCCGAAGTCTGTGTAAATTGCTCCAAGGTCGCACACGATAAGTCCAAATCGTGTGTGGCCAAGTGTGTCAATTGCGGAGAGCCGCACCCTGCTTCTTCGAAGCAATGTGGTGCATATCTCCTTGAGAAAGAAATCCTGGCCGTTCAGGCCCAGGATCGACTCTCATTCCGCGAGGCTAAGGACTTGGTCCTGGCGCGCCCAGCTCTGCCTGGGACGTCATATGCCTCAGTAGTTCGAAAGGCACCCTCTGCTCCCGGCCCATCCAGGCCAACGAGCACGGTTGTTTCCGCGCCCATTCGGAGCCCTTCTGCGGGCTCTACTACACCCGGGCGCTCCCCTGGTAGAGCTGGCGGCAAAAAGGGTTCACACCCAGCCCCGGCTAAAACCAGGGCACCCCCCTCTTCCCCCAGCGTGACCGATTCCCGTAAGGCGAAACGGCCACGCGCCTCCACAGAGTCGTTAGACTCACAGGAGGCAACACCCCTGAAGATGGTCGCTAGGCCATCTTCGGGGGTTCCTAAAGCTGTCCCCCGAAAGGAGGACAGCAACAAAGGAGCTTCGGCTCCTTCGCCCACGCCACGAGGTGGAGCGAGTGGCTCGGAGACGGTGGTTCCTCGAAAAGAGGGCCCCCCGCCTCCGAAGCCGCAGCGCCCGCCTAAGGTTTCGAGGCGGAGGGAGGAAAAGACTCGCATGGCGAGGTCAACCTCCCCCAATAAGTCCTCGAAGGCGACAGCGCCTCCAGCGCTTTGTCCGGCCAACAGCGCCCGGGGTTATGCCCCCGGGAAGCGTACGGCCATTCCCGTGAGGGTCTTCAATTCGAGGAGGGCCCCCGCGTCTCCTCCGAGCTAGGCCTGGAGGGTATATTCCTTCAATGGAATTGCCGTGGGCCCCGGGCCAACTGGAAGGAGCTGCGGAGGCTCGCCTCGTCCCGTTCCCCGTTAGCTATTTTTTTGCAGGAGACCATGCTAGGCGCGTGCCCACTGCCTGCCCTCCCGGGGTATAAGGGTCTTGCAACCCCACCACCGCGGGACGGCCGGGCTGGGGGATGCGCGGTTTACACCCGGCATGATGTCTCCGTTCTTCCTTTCTCTTTAGATACCTCCTCCCCGTAAGGGGCGCGGCGATTTGCCATCCTGGCCGCCGTGCTGACGGGACTCAGCACCCCGTCCGGCCCCAGCTTAGCCTCTCTTCCTTCCTTCAAAACACTTGTTTCCTCTCTTTTCACACAACCTCTCCCACAACTTTCTCTGGTCAGCCTCTAATTTCACACGGTAGATGCTGACCTTCCTTTCAGCCAACCGTCCCGCATCGGGGCTGAGGGGGTGGGGGACAATGTTCCCTATCCCCTGAGCTCCGGTCTGGGGTGGCTGGTTTTTAACTACCTGCTTCATCCCCACCCATACCTTCCTCACATCCCTTTTCCTCTCCTCTTCAAAATCTATCTTTTTTTACGCCGTGTCCAAGGTGGAGCCGCCATGCCGATGGACTGCCAGGCCACCAGGCGGGAGGGGTGGTCCCGAATGGCGGCGCCTGGCTCTGCCGGGCTTGTAAGCACCTCTCGCAGTGCAGGCTACTGCGAGGGGTGATGAGCTATTGCGTCCCGTGGCAAAAATAGGGTCACCATGCCCATAGATGAACAACCAAAAAAAAAAACCAAAACCCCTTTAACTCCCCCTTGCTCATCGACGGAGCCGCCCTTGGGCAGCTCCACCGAAAAAATGGAGGTCCCCCCCCCTGTGCTTGCACAGGGGACCCTCCATATTTCTCTAACCGGAGAGGAGGCTTACTCCTCTCCTTCGCCTACGGGTGCAGGGACTCCCCCTCACCCCCTTCTCTGGAGGTGCTTTCGGGCACCTCCCTTTTCCCAGCGGCAGTCCCATCTTTTCTTTTCAAGGGGACTGCCAAGAAAGCCAGCAGGCAGCCCTTAGCCAGCCGCTCCCCATCAAAGCGGCTCGGTAGGGCAAACCCCCTTAGGGGGGAGAGGGAAGCCAGGCCCCTTCGGTCGCTTCCCTCAAAACACCTGCTGGCAAGAATTTTAAACCTTGCCGGGGTCAAGGCCTGTGCCTCCCTATACAAGACTGGCGACACTGCCAAGGGGACCTGCGATGTCCTGGGAGAGGATGGCCAACTGGAGGCCCCTCCTGTGATAGACATGGTCCTTGAGGAGACCCAGCCCCAGACGGTAGGGCCTTTCATGGGGGGGAATTCGGGCTCGGCGCCAAGCACCGAACCCGAATCCGCCCCTATGCAAGGTCCTCCTCAAATGGCTGAGGGCTCCGAGGCAGTAGAAGGAGGGGAGGGATCTCCTCCGACAGGTGCCCCTACGACAACCAGGACCTTCTCCATTTCGGAGAGGGACCTGGCTGAGGCTGGTCCATCTGGCCTGGGGACTTCTGCCGGCGGAGGTGAAAAGCGGGTTCATTCCCCGCCCTCCTCTCCGAAAAAGAAAAAGACTAAAAAGACCAAAAAGACTCGGGGCTCCTCTCCATCCGCGGGGGCTGCGGGGACGGATGGGTCTGCTGCCACTCTGGCAAGCGACCAAGCCAAGATCGGCACATCCGCCCCCTCTGCCCCCCCGGTTGCGGAGCCCCTGACAAAGAAGACTACTACCAAGAGTGCACAGGGCGGAGCCTCGATGACATCGGGGCCCCTGATTCAGAGGTTACCTGGCGTTTTCGAGCCCGCTGGCTTCAAACGCTTCCTCGTTATTCGCTCCACTGATGGCACCATGTTGTCCAAGGGCAACATGATCCATCAGAGGAGAGAATAAGCTAGTGCAATTGGTAGAGAGCCGAAGGTAACCCGTTTCTCGGACGGGAGCCTTCTGGCGAATGCGGCGAATCCCGCCGAGGCGGCTAAGATTAGTGCTCTTCGGACACTTCATGGCACCCCGGTGAGTGTGACGCCGCACTCTACCATGAACTTTGTGAAAGGAGTAGTTTATGCGAGGGAACTCGTTGACTACTCCATTGAGGACATCACCTTAGAGCTGGCCGACCATGGGGCGGTCAAGGTCGAACGTGTGATGAGAAAACAGGGAGGGGCCTCGAGACCCACCCCTACACTCTTCGTCACGTTCGACTGTGAGAAGCTCCCTGAGTCGGTGCGTGCCGGTTGGTACCGCTACCGCGTGAAGGCATTCGTGCCACTTCCGCGGCGGTGCTATTACTGTCACCGAAGCGGCCATACGAATCGCTCATGTAGACGTGCAAAGTCGGGGTCACCCGAAGTCTGTGTAAATTGCTCCAAGGTCGCACACGATAAGTCCAAATCGTGTGTGGCCAAGTGTGTCAATTGCGGAGAGCCGCACCCTGCTTCTTCGAAGCAATGTGGTGCATATCTCCTTGAGAAAGAAATCCTGGCCGTTCAGGCCCAGGATCGACTCTCATTCCGCGAGGCAAAGGACTTGGTCCTGGCGCGCCCGGCTCTGCCTGGGACGTCATATGCCTCAATAGTTAGGAAGGCACCCTCTGCTCCCGGCCCATCCAGGCCAACGAGCACGGTTGTTTCCGCGCCCATTCGGAGCCCTTCTGCGGGCTCTACCCAACCTGGGCGCTCCCCTGGTAAAGCTGGCGTCAAAAAGGGCTCATACCCTGCCCCGGCTAAAACCAGGGCTCCCCCCTCTTCCCCCAGCGTGACCGTTTCCCGTAAGGCGAAACGGCCACGCGCCTCCACCGAGTCGTTAGACTCACAGGAGGCAACACCCCTGAAGATGGTCGCTAGGCCATCTTCCGGGATTCCTAAAGCTGTCCCCCGAAAGGAGGACAGCAACAAAGGAGCTTCGGCTCCTTCGCCCACGCCCCGAGGTGGAGCGAGTGGCTCGGAGACGGTGGTTCCTCGAAAAGAGGGCCCCCCGCCTCCGAAGCCGCAACGCCCGCCTAAGGTTTCGAGGCGGAGGGAGGAAAAGACTCGCATGGCGAGCCCAACCTCCCCCAATAAGTCCTCGAAGGCGACAGCGCCTTCAGCGCTTTGTCCGGCCAACAGCGCCCGGGGTTCTGCCCCCGGGAAGCGTACGGCCATTCCCGTGAGGGTCTTCAATTCGAGGAGGGCCCCCGCGTCTCCTCCGAGCTAGGCCTGGAGGGCATATTCCTTCAATGGAATTGCCGTGGACTCCGGGCTAACTGGGAGGAGCTGCGGAGGCTCGTCTCGTCCCGTTCCCCGTTAGCTATTTTTTTGCAGGAGACCATGCTAGGTGCGTGCCCCCTCCCTGCCCTCCCGGGGTATAAGGGTCTTGCGACCCCACCACCGCGGGATGGCCGGGCTGGGGGATGCGCGGTTTACACCCGGCATGATGTCTCCGTTCTTCCTTTCTCTTTAGATACCTCCTTTCAGGCAGTGGCTGTGCAGCTGCACCTGGATAGGAGGTATACTATCATTTCTGCGTACATTCCACCGTCAGCTGACTTCGACGCGGGGGACTTCCGCCGCGTCGTGGCACGGTTGCCGAGGCCCTATCTCTTGCTTGGAGATCTGAACGGCAGGCATCCTCTCTGGGGAGATTACACCATAAATCCCAGGGGACAAGTCCTTGCCGATCTGATCGAAGAGCTTGAGATGGGTGTCCTAAACGTGGATGAGTTTACGCATCACTGTCCGAGAACCGCTTCATTTTCTTGCCTTGACCTATCTTTGTGCTCTTCGGATGCACAGCTTGATTTTGATTGGAGGGTGGTCGATGACTTCCATGGTAGTGATCACTTTCCCATTCAAATATCATTTTCAGGGCAACTGCCGCCTGAGAGACCACCTCGGTGGTGCTTGGCACGGGCGCGGTGGCCTGCATTTCAGGAAATGACTGAATTCTCTATCTCAGTCGAGGAGTTTAGGTCGGTAGATGAGGCCGTTGAGTTCTTCTCCGGCAACCTTATCGCCGTGGGCCTGACTACTATTCCTAGGACGTCTGGCTGTTTTGCACGCCGACCACTCCCATGGTGGTCGGCCCAGTGTGAGACGGCCCTCAAACAGAAGCGTTATGCCTACATGCGCTATAAGCGCCGCCCGAACGATTTCACTGTCGCTGAATTTCGTCGGGCTAGGGCTAGGTTCCGGTATATTTCGAAGCACGCCCGCCGCTCTTCTTGGCGGGCATACGTGTCTTCACTTAACGGGAAGACCCCTTTAGCTGAGGTGTGGAAGCGAGTCAAAAGGATTCGGGGCAAGTTCTCGCAGGACCCCCCTCCCGTTCTCCAGGAGAATGGGACCGCAATCTCGGACCCCGCGTCCGTGGCGGAATCCTTAGCGACCGCTTTCTCTGCATTCTCTAGCCGTGATGCTGCTCCGCCAGCATTCAATGCACGTCGTGATGTCGCGGAAGGCCGCCGGCTGGACTTTACCTCCAGAGGCGGAGAACCCTTCAACGACAAGTTTACTGTGAGTGAGTTGCGTTCCGCTCTCGCTTCGTGCGCGGACACTGCCCATGGTCCGGACGATGTCCCGTACGCCATGCTTCGACACCTGGGTGAGCGAGGCATGGCCTTTCTGTTAGATCTGTTCAACAGGATCTGGGTGGAAGGTCTTCTCCCAGACTCCTGGCGAATCGCTACTGTGCTCGCCTTTCGCAAGCCGGGGAGAGATCACTCTACTCCGACCGGTTTCCGCGCAATCTCTCTAACCTCTTGCGTGTGCAAGTTGATGGAGAAATTGGTAAATGTTAGATTAGCCTATTTCCTGGACAGCGGAGGCCATCTGTCTTCTGCACAGTGCGGCTTCCGTAAGTTTCACTCCACGTCGGATGCTCTGCTCCGACTGGAAAATGCCGTCTGCGAGGCTTTCCTTCGTAGACAGCACTACGCCACGGTGTTTTTTGATCTGGAGAAGGCCTATGATACCGCATGGCGATACGGTATCATGGAGACTCTCCACACGATGGGGGCGAGGGGACGCCTCCCAATGTTTATATCTGAATTTTTGCGAGATCGTCGATTCCGCGTACGGGTGGGGGGAGCCCTCTCTGCCCCAAAGGAGAAGGAAGACGGTGTCCCGCAGGGAAGTGTCCTCAGTGTCACACTCTTTGCCCTGAGCATCAACGGCATCACCTCGGTGCTGCCAGAAGATGTTCTCGCTACGCTCTACGTGGACGACCTTTCGATCTCTTTTGGCGCGGCCCAGATGCCAACTCTGGAGCGTCGACTCCAACAGGCATTGAACCGCGTCTCTCGCTATGCCGAAGCGCACAGGTTTCGGTTTTCTTTGGCCAAGACTAAGGTGGTGCACTTCTGCCGCCATCCACGGCTTCACCCTGACCCAGATTTGTTTCTTAATGGGGAACGCCTGGATGTGGTTGAGTCGCACCGTTTCCTTGGGCTTGTATTCGACCGACGCCTCACCTGGGAGGCTCATATTCGCAGCCTTAGGGTCTCTTGTACCCGCGCCATGGACATTCTCCGTTCCGTGACGTTCAGCGCTTGGGGCGCTGATAGGGCTACCGCCTTACTTTTTTATCGATCCTTTGTTCGCTCGAAGCTCGACTACGGATGCGAGTTTTATGCATCCGCAGCCGAGCGTTTATTGCGGAAGGTGGATTCAATCCACCACACCGGCCTTCGCCTTGCGACCGGTGCCTTCCGCACTTCCCCCATTGAGAGCCTGTTGGTCGATGCTGGGGAGATGCCACTCGCTCTGCGCCGCGTGCAGTGCATCACTCGCCTGTATGCGCGAGCCCGGCGCCTCCCTCAGTTGCCAACAGCTCTCACTGCATCCGCAGCTGATCTCGATGGTGCCTATGCCGCCGAGAGACGCCAGTCATACCCTAAGCCCTTTGGGTTTAGGGTCTAGGAAACTCCTTCGAGAGGTAGATATAGCTCTCGGGCCGGTGGCGCCCCTGGTTCTGCCCAGGACGCCACCCTGGAGGGTACCACATTTGGCTATTTGTCGCCACGCCTCTGCTCCCAAAGCTTGTACTGCGCCGGGAGTATTGCGTTCGACCTTTTTGGAGCACACATCGTGTCACGCTGGTACCGTGCCAGTGTATACGGATGGCTCCAAGTCCCAAGAGGGGGTCGGCTTCCACGCCGTATCCCCTCTGTTTGAAGTGAGCGGGGCTCTACCAGGCGCTGCGTCTGTCTTCACGGCCGAGCTGGTGGCAATACACCACTCGGTACGGGAGATTACGCGACGTGCCCGGTTCGGAGACCGGATTGTGATCTATAGCGACTCACAAAGCGCCCTGAGTGCTCTCGGGGCATTGGAATCTCCGCATCCCCTGGTTCGCGATATCCGTGACGCCACGGTTTTGGCGAGCCGGGCAGATGTCGAGATTATCTTCTGCTGGGTTCCTGGACATGTAGGAATTGCGGGGAATGAGCGCGCCGATGAGGGCGCCAAAGAGTCCGCGAGGACTCTGCGACCGGACCAGCGTTTCGCTCTTCCTCACACCGACTACATGGCAGGAATACGGGCAGCTCTTCGGACTGCTTGGCAAAGAAGATGGGAGACGGTCGAAGGGAACTTAAAGTTGCGTGCCATTGCGCCGCGACTGTTCCCATGGACCTACCCCCCAATGCCGCGGCGGCTTCAGGTTGCTTTCTGTCGTCTTCGAATCGGACACACTCGTGTGACGCATCGCTATCTGATGGAGCGCTCGCCTGCGCCCTATTGCAACGACTGCGTCGTCCCCCAGACTGTTCGGCACATTCTTGTCGAATGTTCCAGTCTGGGTGATCTTCGCGCACGACACCTGTCCCGGTACCGGGATGGGCGGGGTCGCTACCGCCTGTCCCTTGTTCTCGGGACGAGTGCGTGTACTTTGACTGGTGGACTTATTGACTTTTTGGGGGAGGCCGGCCTTCTCCCTTTTATTTAACCCGATTTAATTGTTGTTGTTGTTTTTGTAATTGTTTTGTTATTGCTTTGTTATTGTTATTGTTATTTCTTTTTATTGTTTTCTGTTTAATTTTTTAAAGTAGCCTAAATTAGGCTGTTTGTTTACGGCAACTTATGCCTTAGTCGGCAGTCGCCAGATAGCCCCTTAATAAAAAAAAAGAAAAAAAAAAGAACTATTTGGCCAATTCTAATGAAATTTGAAAGCCTTATGTTGTTTTACATTCTCCTTCGAATGATATAATTGCTAAGGTCTTTCCAAGGTTAGTCTGGAAAAAAATTAAAAGAAAACTAACTATGGGTCGGATTGCCCCCACTTGTTGAAAGTTTTGAAGGTCGTAAGTTCATATGGTCATAGGTCAAAATAATTCAGAGCACGTGACTTAGGTCTGTTGACTTTGTTTCTTTGCAGTTTTCATTGCGCCCATTATTTAAGGTTTCCGTATCCCCCTGGCTTAGGAAGATTCATTTCCCAAGGGACCCATCAGGCCAATTTAACCTTATTAATCATTCAAAATTCCTATTCGCTGGGAAGAAGATTCATTTCCCACGGGACCAATCACGGTCGAGCGCTGGACTTCGCCACGTTATTTCCTGCACTGGGCGAATTCAAACTTCTTATTCTTTTACATTCCATTCTTTTACAATGCTCCTGTATTTGATTTTACGTGTTTTATTTTACTTTTTTCTCCTTTTTTTTATTTTTGTTCGTCTCACAATTATCCTCTTGTTTTATATTTCCCGTATTTGTGATTTTATATGTTTCGTTTTGCTCAACTGGCAAAAGTCTGCTTTTATTTCTATGCTAGACATTAGCATTTATTTTGGGCTGAGATATTGTGGTTTTTCTTTATTTTCTACAAACCTTCAAATTTAGTCAGAGCAAAATATATATATATATATATATATATATATATATATATATATATATATATATACATATATATATACGAGGGGGAGTCAAAAAGTTCTCAGATAAATGGCATAAAATTTTTATTTGTAATAATACTGTAATCATTTTTCTACATAAGCTCCATTAACATCTATACACTTTCTTAATCTATGAATCCAACGGTAAAGACCATCTTTGTAGAATTCACGGGGTTGTCTCTGGCACCAAGTAATGACCTGCTTTTTTGCTTCATCTAATGATTGAAACCGGGTTCCTTTTAGGTGTCCCTTTAAATTTGGTTAGGTTAGGTAACCTAACCTAACCTAACCTAACCTAACCTAACCTAACCTAACCTAACCAAATTTAAAGGGACACCTAAAAGGAACCCGGTTTCAATCATTAGATGAAGCAAAAAAGCAGGTCATTACTTGGTGCCAGAGACAACCCCGTGAATTCTACAAAGATGGTCTTTACCGTTGGATTCATAGATTAAGAAAGTGTATAGATGTTAATGGAGCTTATGTAGAAAAATGATTACAGTATTATTACAAATAAAAATTTTATGCCATTTGTCTGAGAACTTTTTGACTCACCTACGTATATATATATATATATATATATATATATATATATATATATATATATATATGCGGTTAAAGAGGCTATTTTTGGCAGACACAGTCTTCCTCAAAGCCCTCGGAAGGAGCTCTTCTCACATACACAGGAAGGCCTATTTTAAGTGTTACCTTAAGTTTAACCCTATAATTAATTGTGCTACTGCAATAATTTTTCTCATATATATATATATATATATATATATATATATATATATATGAACCATCGTCCTCTAATGCAAAGTCACACAAATGCGAGTTTTCACACGCTTTTCAATGGAGTCATCTTGAGGATCGGTGCGGATTCCTTTGAAAAGAAGTTCTAAAAGTTTAAATAGAATTTACTCTAAAGGATTGGTAAGGAATCTTTGACTTGGCCTCGTGCCTTGGCATTTGAAAAGGGTGCCTTCTCAATTTGGCTCGTTGCGCTTGCATTTGAACGAGGAACGGCGGTTCTGTCCGCCTTATTCACTTTTAACTCATTTATAGAGGGTCTGGAGATGGCCCCTTACGACCAAGTTTGCCGCCAGAGAGGCTCAAAGGACAGCTTCAATCTAATTTACGATGACCAACGCGAAAAACAGCTTCCAAAATACTCTTCATTTCGATCTATCTACGGGGAAGTATATTCGTTATGGCATGAGTGTGCGTAAAATTGGCATAACATCGTACTTTGCATACTTGACAACCAAAATTTTATTTTTAGGGTTTTATATATGCATACGCACACTGTACGTGTAATACATGTTTTCATTTTTGGAGCGTTATCGTTCCTCTTCACTTGATGGTGATGAGGACCAAATATTTTCATGCCATCGATCGTCATTTCGGCTCCCTCCGGACGTTTGCACCGCTCGGGTTGTATGTGCAAACGATAAAACGGGAGCTAGTCCGTGTACAAGGTTTAGGACCCTGCAAATGGGAAACAAATTTTGTAGGCACACGCAAATGTTGGGTTGTTTCCCACGTGGGGGAGAAGGAGTCACGTTTTGAATCTTTTTGCAACCCTCTCCTATTACCTTGGTCCATATTCTTTTTAATTACACGTGTCCTCCTTTCTCTTTACTTCTCTTTTTCCTCATCCCCAAATGGCTACTTTTGCAGCTATTTGGGCTCCTGTACTTTCACATCTTTATTTTCAGTTTCTTCGCCTTTTAGCGTGATGTCTTCTTTGTAATTTCATACTAATTAACTAATCCTGCAAGTATTGAATAACACAGGTGTCATTTTTCTTCGTTTTTCTTTCTTCCTTCAAAAACATCATCGTCGATTTCTCCTCCTGAAGAATTGTCTTCTGACGCAGATTCTCACCCAAACAAAGGAAAGTGAGTCAAGGTTTGCTTTGTTGGAGACATCGGGCGAAGTTAGGTCGGAAAATTACCTAACCTAGAATTAAATATAAACGAGCTACAACCGATAAATATGATGGCGTATCTGCTATGGTAGGGGAATCGAACCTACAGATTGGCAGATACTGTTGAAATTTGGAATTTACTAGTTTAGTCTATCTTAGGAAGGGAGGAGGTGACATTCTGGTGTAGCTTTTAGGGAGTGACATTCTGACGTAGCTTGAAGGGGGTTACATTCTGGCGTAGCTTGAAGGGGGTGACATTCTGGCGTAGCTTGAAAGGGGGTTGGGCATTCTGGCGTAGCTTGAAGGGGGTGAATGGGGCACAAAAGGTCACGGAATCACTTGGAACAAGGAGCGCTCCGATTGTATTATTTACACAGATTAAAAAAAAGGCATCCTTGAATTTTATAACGGACCCCCCATCCCCTTTCGTCCTTGTAATTAGAATTGGCGAGGTTTGCGATTTTTCTGGTTGCCATCTCCATAACGTAGCTGGCGATGTTTGCTAATGCGGTCGTATTCTAGATTTATTTATCATTTCTCTCCCTTCTTTCAGAGGCCAACATGCCTTCGTTGGATTACTCAATTTTTCTTTCCTTTCTCAATGTTGAAAAAAAAGTTATTGCATTCTTCCTCTGCTTCACATCCTTTTTCCGAACGCACATTGCGTTCCCTCCGCCCCCTTCCCTAACGCCCACAGGTAGATCTGCTGCTCTATACCTCCCCCTCCCACACACACACACATTTTCACCTCTATCTTCCCTACTTTGCAGATCTTTCTTTATTTCCTGCGGGGCATTCCCCCGTTGGTTTTCGGTTTAACCCTTTATTTCCCGAAGTATTGCTTTATGTAAAAAAAAAAAATGGGGGAGGCTGTAAAACATGTTCCATTCAGGCCATAAAACACATATGCAACTTTTTTTTATTGAACATCGAAGGAAATGCAAGAAAACAAAATGCTTCCACATGGCATCATTGGGAATTGTTGATGCAAACAGGAAAAAAAACCTAAAAAATAAAATCATTGTGCAAAGAACAAAGAAAACCTGGAATTTTGTAACTACATTTCCTAAAGATAAAAGTTAATTATTTTTTCATTAACTTTAATAAAATAATATACACACTTTTTTATGAAATGTAATAAAACTATTTTGCTCTTTCAACAGCCATAATGAGATGTTGCACTTGTTACACTTCCTATGTGCGTAAGCTTTGATGCAGCATTTGCATCTATGCTTTAGATCCGTAGGCACCGGAAAATGCTCAAAGCCATCCAAATGAACATCATCGACTGGCCT
Source organism: Ceratothoa steindachneri (assembly GCA_963969495.1). Lineage (NCBI taxonomy): Eukaryota > Metazoa > Arthropoda > Malacostraca > Isopoda > Cymothoidae > Ceratothoa > Ceratothoa steindachneri. Next base: position 55,647,268 of record OZ018337.1, read on the forward strand.
TGTTGCTGTCAGTCTTTTTGCATTTAGACTGACTCTATTCTCATTCGACGGCTTACCTTTTTGCCTTGTTGCTGTCAGTCTTTTTGCATTTAGACTGACTCTATTCTCATTCGACGGCCTACCTTTTTGCCTTGTTGCTGTCAGTCTTTTTGCATTTAGACTGACTCTCCCCGTAAGGGGCGCGGCGATTTGCCATCCTGGCCGCCGTGCTGACGGGATCCAGCGCTCCGTCCGGCCCCAGCTTAGCCTCTCTTCCTTCCTTCAGATAGCCCGATTTCTTCCCTACCTCGTCGCTTTTCATACAACCTCTCCCACAACTTTCTCTGGTCAGCCTCTAATTTCACAGGGTAGATGCTGACCTTCTTCTCAAGCCAACCACCCCGGATCGGGGCTGGGGGGGGGGAGGGGACATTGTTCCCTAACCCCTGAGCTCCGGTTCGGGATGGGTTTTTTTTAACAACCTGCTTCATCCCCACCCATACCTTCCTCACATCCCTTTTCCTCTCCTCTTCAAAATCTATCTTTTTTACGCCGTGTCCAAGGTGGAGCCGCCATGCCGATGGACTGCCAGGCCACCAGGCGGGAGGGGTGGTCCCGAATGGCGGCGCCTGGCTCTGCCGGGCTTGTAAGCACCTCTCGCAGTGCGGGCTACTGCGAGGGGTGATGAGCTATTGCGTCCCGTGGCAAAAATAGGGTCACCATGCCCATAGATGAACAACCAAAAAAAACCCAAACCCCTTTAACTCCCCCTTGCTCATCGACGGAGCCGCCCTTGGGCAGCTCCACCGAAAAAATGGAGGTCCTCCCCCCTGTGCTTGCACAGGGGACCCTCCATATTTCTCTAACCGGAGAGGAGGCTTACTCCTCTCCTTCGCCTACGGGTGCAGGGGACTCCCCCTCACCCCCTTCTCTGGAGGTGCTTTCGGGCACCTCCCTTTTCCCAGCGGCAGTCCCATCTTTTCTTTTCAAGGGGACTGCCAAGAAAGCCAGCAGGCAGCCCTTAGCCGGCCGCTCCCCATCAAAACGGTTCGGTAGGGCAAACCCCCTTAGGGGGGAGAGGGAAGCCAGGCCCCTTCGGTCGCTTCCCTCAAAACACCTGCTGGCAAGAATATTAAACCTTGCCGGGGTCAAGGCCTGTGCCTCCCCATACAAGACTGGCGACACTGCCAAGGGGACCTGCGATGTCCTGGGAGGGGATGGCCAACTGGAGGCCCCTCCTGTGATAGACATGGTCCTTGAGGAGACCCAGCCCCAGACGGTAGGGCCTTCCATGGGGGGGAATTCGGGCTCGGCGCCAAGCACCGAACCCGAATCCGCCCCTATGCAAGGTCCTCCTCAAATGGCTGAGGGCTCCGAGGCAGTAGAAGGAGGGGAGGGATCTCCTCCGACAGGTGCCCCTACGACAACCAGGACCTTCTCCATTTCGGAGAGGGACCTGGCTGAGGCTGGTCCATCTGGCCTGGGGACTTCTGCCGGCGGAGGTGAAAAGCGGGTTCATTCCCCGCCCTCCTCTCCGAAAAAGAAAAAGACTAAAAAGACCAAAAAGACTCGGGGCTCCTCTCTATCCGCGGGGGCTGCGGGGACGGATGGGTCTGCTGCCACTCTGGCAAGCGACCAAGCCAAGATCGGCACATCCGCCCCCTCTGCCCCCCCGGTTGCGGAGCCCCTGACAAAGAAGACTACTACCAAGAGTGCACAGGGCGGAGCCTCGATGACATCGGGGCCCCTGATTCAGAGGTTACCTGGCGTTTTCGAGCCCGCTGGCTTCAAACGCTTCCTCGTTATTCGCTCCACTGATGGCACCATGTTGTCCAAGGGCAACATGATCCATCAGAGGAGAGGATTAGCTAGTGCAATTGGTAGAGAGCCGAAGGTAACCCGTTTCTCGGACGGGAGCCTTCTGGCGAATGCGGCGAATCCCGCCGAGGCGGCTAAGATTAGTGCTCTTCGGACACTTCATGGCACCCCGGTGAGTGTGACGCCGCACTCTACCATGAACTTTGTGAAAGGAGTAGTTTATGCGAGGGAACTCGTTGACTACTCCATTGAGGACATCACCTTAGAGCTGGCCGACCATGGGGCGGTCAAGGTCGAACGTGTGATGAGAAAACAGGGAGGGGCCTCGAGACCCACCCCTACACTCTTCGTCACGTTCGACTGTGACAAGCTCCCTGAGTCGGTGCGTGCCGGTTGGTACCGCTACCGCGTGAAGGCATTCGTGCCACTTCCGCGGCGGTGCTATTACTGTCACCGAAGCGGCCATACGAATCGCTCATGTAGACGTGCAAAGTCGGGGTCACCCGAAGTCTGTGTAAATTGCTCCAAGGTCGCACACGATAAGTCCAAATCGTGTGTGGCCAAGTGTGTCAAATGCGGAGAGCCGCACCCTGCTTCTTCGAAGCAATGTGGTGCATATCTCCTTGAGAAAGAAATCCTGGCCGTTCAGGCCCAGGATCGACTCTCATTCCGCGAGGCAAAGGACTTGGTCCTGGCGCGCCCGGCTCTGCCTGGGACGTCATATGCCTCAATAGTTAGGAAGGCATCCTCTGCTCCCGGCCCATCCAGGCCAACGAGCACGGTTGTTTCCGCGCCCATTCGGAGCCCTTCTGCGGGCTCTACCCAACCCGGGCGCTCCCCTGGTAAAGCTGGCGGCAAAAAGGGCTCATACCCTGCCCCGGCTAAAACCAGGGCTCCCCCCTCTTCCCCCAGCGTGACCGTTTCTCGTAAGGCGAAACGGCCACGCGCCTCCACTGAGTCGTTAGACTCACAGGAGGCAACACCCCTGAAGATGGTCGCTAGGCCATCTTCCGGGGTTCCTAAAGCTGCCCCCCGAAATGAGGACAGCAACAAAGGAGCTTCGGCTCCTTCGCCCACGCCCCGAGGTGGAGCGAGTGGCTCGGAGACGGTGGTTCCTCGAAAAGAGGGCCCCCCGCCTCCGAAGCCGCAACGCCCGCCTAAAGTTTCGAGGCGGAGGGAGGAAAAGACTCGCATGGCGAGCCCAACCTCCCCCAATAAGTCCTCGAAGGCGACAGCGCCTTCAGCGCTTTGTCCGGCCAACAGCGCCCGGGGTTCTGCCCCCGGGAAGCGTACGGCCATTCCCGTGAGGGTCTTCAATTCGAGGAGGGCCCCCGCGTCTCCTCCGAGCTAGGCCTGGAGGGCATATTCCTTCAATGGAATTGCCGTGGACTCCGGGCCAACTGGGAGGAGCTGCGGAGGCTCGTCTCGTCCCGTTCCCCGTTAGCTATTTTTTTGCAGGAGACCATGCTAGGTGCGTGCCCCCTCCCTGCCCTCCCGGGGTATAAGGGTCTTGCGACCCCACCACCGCGGGATGGCCGGGCTGGGGGATGCGCAGTTTACACCCGGCATGATGTCTCCGTTCTTCCTTTCTCTTTAGATACCTCCTTTCAGGCAGTGGCTGTGCAGCTGCACCTGGATAGGAGGTATACTATCATTTCTGCGTACATTCCACCGTCAGCTGACTTCGACGCGGGGGACTTCCGCCGCGTCGTGGCACGGTTGCCGAGGCCCTATCTCTTGCTTGGAGATCTGAACGGCAGGCATCCTCTCTGGGGAGATTACTCCATAAATCCCAGGGGACAAGTCCTTGCCGATCTGATCGAAGAGCTTGAGATGGGTGTCCTAAACGTGGATGAGTTTACGCATCACTGTCCGAGAACCGCTTCATTTTCTTGCCTTGACCTATCTTTGTGCTCTTCGGATGCACAGCCTGATTTTGATTGAGGGGTGGTCGATGACCTCCATGGTAGTGATCACTTTCCCATTCAAATATCATTTTCAGGGCAACTGCCGCCTGAGAGACCACCTCGGTGGTGCTTGGCGCGGGCGCGGTGGCCTGCATTTCAGGAAATGACTGAATTCTCTATCTCAGTCGAGGAGTTTAGGTCGGTAGATGAGGCCGTTGAGTTCTTCTCCGGCAACCTCATCGCCGTGGGCCTGACTACTATTCCTAGGACGTCTGGCCGTTTTGCACGCCGACCACTCCCATGGTGGTCGGCCGAGTGTGAGACGGCCCTCAAACAGAAGCGTTATGCCTACATGCGCTATAAGCGCCGCCCGAACGATTTCACTGTCGCTGAATTTCGTCGGGCTAGGGCTAGGTTCCGGTATATTTCGAAGCACGCCCGCCGCTCTTCTTGGCGGGCATACGTGTCTTCACTTAACGGCAAGACCCCTTTAGCTGAGGTGTGGAAGCGAGTCAAAAGGATTCGGGGCAAGTTCTCGCAGGACCCCCCTCCCGTTCTCCAGGAGAATGGGACCGCAATCTCAGACCCCGCGTCCGTGGCGGAATCCTTAGCGACCACTTTTTCCGCATTCTCTAGCCGTGATGCTGCTCCGCCAGCATTCAATGCACGTCGTGATGTCGCGGAAGGCCGCCGGCTGGACTTTACCTCCAGTGGCGGAGAACCCTTCAACGACAAGTTTACTGTGAGTGAGTTGCGTTCCGCTCTCGCTTCGTGCGCGGACACCGCCCATGGTCCGGACGATGTCCCGTACGCCATGCTTCGACACCTGGGTGAGCGAGGCATGGCCTTTCTGTTAGATCTGTTCAACAGGATCTGGGTGGAAGGTCTTCTCCCAGACTCCTGGCGAATCGCTACTGTGCTCGCCTTTCGCAAACCGGGGAGAGATCACTCTACTCCGACCGGTTTCCGCCCAATCTCTCTAACCTCTTGCGTGTGCAAGTTGATGGAGAAATTGGTAAACGTTAGATTAGCTTTTTTCCTGGACAGCGGAGGCCATCTGTCTTCCGCACAGTGCGGCTTCCGCAAGTTCCACTCCACGTCGGATGCTCTGCTCCGACTGGAAAATGCCGTCTGCGAGGCTTTCCTTCGTAGACAGCACTACGCCACGGTGTTTTTCGATCTGGAGAAGGCCTATGATACCGCATGGCGATACGGTATCATGGAGACTCTCTACACGATGGGGGCGAGGGGACGCCTCCCAATGTTTATATCTGAATTTTTGCGAGATCGTCGATTCCGCGTACGGGTGGGGGGAGCTCTCTCTGGCCCAAAGGAGCAGGAAGAGGGTGTCCCGCAGGGAAGTGTCCTCAGTGTCACACTCTTTGCCCTGAGCATCAACGGCATCACCTCGGTGCTGCCGGAAGATGTTCTCGCTACGCTCTACGTGGACGACCTTTCGATCTCTTTTGGCGCGGCCCAGATGCCAACTCTGGAGCGTCGACTCCAACAGGCATTGAACCGCGTCTCTCGCTATGCCGAAGCGCACAGGTTTCGGTTTTCTTTGGCCAAGACTAAGGTGGTGCACTTCTGCCGCCATCCACGGCTTCACCCCGACCCAGATTTGTTTCTTAATGGGGTGCGCCTGGATGTGGTTGAGTCGCACCGTTTCCTTGGTCTTGTATTCGACCGACGCCTCACCTGGGAGGCTCATATTCGCAGCCTTAGGGTCTCTTGTACCCGCGCCATGGACATTCTCCGTTCCGTGACGTTCAGCGCTTGGGGCGCTGATAGGGCTACAGCCTTACTTTTTTATCGATCCTTTGTTCGCTCGAAGCTCGACTACGGATGCGAGTTTTATGCATCCGCAGCCGAGCGTTTATTGCGGAAGGTGGATTCGATCCACCACACCGGCCTTCGCCTTGCGACCGGTGCCTTCCGCACTTCCCCCATTGAGAGTCTGTTGGTCGATGCTGGGGAGATGCCACTCGCTCTGCGCCGCGTGCAGTGCATCACCCGCCTGTACGCGCGAGCCCGGCGCCTCCCTCAGTCGCCAACAGCTCTCACTGCATCCGCAGCTGATCTCGATGGTGCCTATGCCGCCGAGAGACGCCAGTCATACCCTAAGCCCTTTGGGTTTAGGGCCAGGAAACTCCTTCGAGAGCTAGATATAGCTCTCGGGCCGGTGGCGCCCCTGGTTCTGCCCAGGACGCCACCCTGGAGGGTACCACATTTGGCTATTTGTCGCCACGCCTCTGCTCCCAAAGCTTGTACTGCGCCGGGAGTATTGCGTTCGACCTTTTTGGAGCACACATCGTGTCACGCTGGAACCGTGCCAGTGTATACGGATGGCTCCAAGTCCCAAGAGGGGGTCGGCTTCCACGCCGTATCCCCTCTGTTTGAAGTGAGCGGGGCTCTACCAGGCGCTGCGTCTGTCTTCACGGCCGAGCTGGTGGCAATACACCACTCGGTACGGGAGATTACGCGACGTGCCCGGTTCGGAGACCGGATTGTGATCTATAGCGACTCACAAAGCGCCCTGAGTGCTCTCGGGGCATTGGAATCTCCGCATCCCCTGGTTCGCGATATCCGTGACGCCACGGTTTTGGCGAGCCGGGCAGATGTCGAGATTATCTTCTGCTGGGTTCCTGGACATGTGGGAATTGCAGGGAATGAGCGCGCCGATGAGGGCGCCAAAGAGTCCGCGAGGACTCTACGACCGGACCAGCGTTTCGCTCTTCCTCACACCGACTACATGGCAGGAATACGGGCAGCTCTTCGGACTGCTTGGCAAAGAAGATGGGAGACGGTCGAAGGGAACTTAAAGTTGCGTGCCATTGCGCCGCGACTGTTCCCATGGACCTATCCCCCAATGCCGCGGCGGCTTCAGGTTGCTTTCTGTCGTCTCCGAATCGGACACACTCGTGTGACGCATCGCTATCTGGTGGAGCGCTCTCCTGCGCCCTATTGCAACGACTGCGTCGTCCCCCAGACTGTTCGGCACATTCTTGTCGAATGTCCCAGTCTGGGTGATCTTCGCGCACGACACCTGTCCCGGTACCGGGATGGGCGGGGTCGCTACCGCCTGTCCCTTGTACTCGGGACGAGTGCGTGCACTTTGACTGGTGGACTTGCTAACTTTTGGGGGGAGGCCGGCCTTCTCCCTTTTTTTTAACCAGGCTTAATTTTTGTTGTTGTTGTTTTTGTTGTTGTTGTTGTTGTTGTTTTTGTTATTGTTTTGTTATTGTTATTTCTTTTTTGTTGTTCCCTGTTCCATTTTTTGAAGTAGCCTAGAACTAGGCTGTTTGTTTACGGCGACTTATGCCTAAGTCGGCAGTCGCCAGATAGCCCCTTAAATAAAAAATAAAAAAAAATTAGACTGACTCTATTCTCATTCGACGGCCTACCTTTTTGCCTTGTTGTACTTTTACCAGCATTAGTTCGTGAGAGCTTTTCCTCTAGTGTCTTTTTTAGGAGGCATCTGAAGACTCAATGAATGAAAATTAGTTATTTTATTTTTTATGTAACTATAGGTTAGGATAGGTTATTGAGGCTGGCCATGTACTCGCATTCAGGGGCCGAGACCGCCCCGCCAGACCAATACCCACCTCGGTTTGCAGCACTTCTATCTAAATAGGCACTATAGAACTAAAACAATTATAGGTAACAGGAGTACTAGAATATATATACATACAGACACCGCCTCAGCCGGCTGGCTAAATCACATGAGGAGATGGTGTTTACACTGCACCACCAAGCTAGGCGGAAGAGCTGTCTCTAGCAGCTAACAGCTAGCTAGCCTGGGGGAGGAGATTCTCGACGGCCAAGTGTAGGGAAGGGAAACCTTCCAAATCAGGAGTGGAGCACAGAAGTCGGACTAGTGGGCTGTGCTCACTGACTCCGGCAGCTCCTGCAGTCAACCTGGTACCAAACGTACTGCTCTGCATTCCTTTGGATGACACCGGAGAGGCCGAGAGGGGGATCTTGACAACTGGGCAGCCAGGGATCTCCATACACTTCCATGGCGCAATCTCCATTGCCTTGCGAGAATAGAAACCGTATACACAGAGCTTACAAAATCAGTTCAAATTGGTTTCACTTTCATTCCGAAAGAGAATATCTTAGGTCCCTAAACAAAAAAATATTCTTAAAACTGCCTTATCTTCCACTTGATAACAACAAATTCAACAAAGCTCTACTCTCGACTCTTAATAGATACTTTCCCCAATGCAAGTTTCTCCTAATCAATTCTAATCCTCTTGGTGTCTATACTTTCCTTCGGCACAAAGAATCACTCCCATTATGCCTGCGTTCCTCCATCATTTATGAATTCACTTGTGCGACCTGCCAAAGTTGCTATGTAGGCCAAACAAGTCTACAATTAAGATGTAGGATCGCTAAGCATATCGGAGTATCATACAGAACCAACATTCCCATCTCCAAACCAGAACACTCCTCTATATGAGAACATTCACTACAACTTAACCACCCGCTTGACCCTGATTCATTTAGTATACTCTCTTCTGCCTCCTCTTCTTTAAGTTTAAAAATTCTTGAATCACTTTAAATCAAACAAATAAACCGGGAACTCAATGATTATTCATCATCCCTCAAATTATTCACTATATAGACAAATGTACAACCAACCAAATCCCCCCTAATAGTTTTCTTTCTGCCTAATTCTGTCCGTAATATCAGTTGATACTCCCAGCTTCACTGTTATAAGGTTAGTACTCGTGCAGAGAAATTTTTATCTCTATTTTAGTTTGTCCCATTAATATCTAAATGATCTGGTTTATGATTGACTTTTCCTTAATTTAATGTTTTCGTCGTCCTCTTTGGCCCCTCCATTATTGATTATTTAATATTTAAACTTTCGTGCCTTTTTCTACTCGTATTCATTTAATGTTCAATCACTTAAAATTTAACTTTATTGAATTACTTGCTTCGCTCCATCTATTAATATCCGCTTTGATTACATACCCACTGATCTAACTTATTTTGGATTGTTCGCCCTCCCCTTATAATTCTTTCTTGCTGTGGTTTATAGTGAATTTCTTGTTGTATTCCGCTTAAGAATTCGCTGATAATGGTCATCGTTAATGGCCGAAACGTCCGGAAAATTAAATGTTCGTAACCATCGCATATGTCTTCATATTCCTGATATATATATATATATATATATATATATATATATATATATATATATATATATATATATATATATATATATATATACAAGAAAGAGAAATTGGACGCGAATGAGCAATGAGACAAGAAACAGGAGTTTTTTAGAGGTAAGTTTGAAATTCCTGGCCGGGACTCGAACCCGGGTCTGCTGATTGCCGGTCAGATGCTCTACCGCTGAGCTACCAGTCACAGTGACTCTACTTCGCCAAAAGCGTTACCCCATCAAACCCAGTATCTCTCTTTGATTCTAGTATTCTTCTAATGTCCTTTTCTCTTACCTCTAAGAAAACTCCTGTTTCTTGTCTCATTGCTCATTCACGTCCAATTTCTCTTTCTTGTACTATATTGTTATATAGTCTGCAATGCGAGGTTTCTGCACCTTTCTTTCTGTCTTCAAAATTGTTTTGAAAGGCAGAAAATAAATATGGCGAAAGCCCTGTGGTGGTTGTTATCACCCGCAGAACTTGCATTTGCTCCTTCTTATATATATATATATATATATATATATATATATATATATATATATATATATATATATATATATATATATATATATATATATATATATATATATAGTGTAAGCAGTACTTATATCAAATAAGAAAGTGTGTGCAGTTATAGACGATGTAGACGTAGCCTAGCTAAAAAAATTGCCTAAACTTTTCTTTATACTAATACTTAAGAAAAGTCCAATGATGCCACATGGAATTACGTAAGTTAGAAAAAATTTGCCCATACACATTATATGCTGAAGGTATAACTAACATTCTAATCTCACCTATAAACTTTCTTCTATGTAATATAATAGAAATGGAAATGAAATACTCTGCTTACGTTATTATTCATCAGTCAAATATCTGCGTATAGCGCACCGATCCCAATAGCATTGATAGTCACAACTATTTCCTATCTCCAGCTGACACCTCGTATGAGCAAACAACTCAAAACATGTCAAATGTCCCCATTGGCCACCCATGAAAACATTTTGATGCCACGCGAACTTATTGGACACATTATACTCGTAAGTAAAATTATCAAGATAACTATTAATGATGTCATATGAAATCATTAGGAGCGAAAGGGGTAAATGAAAAAGATGAACCGCTGCCTACTCAAGGATGCTTCCCATTATCGCCTGTTTATGAGATGTCCTCTCCTGCGCGCTGCCCCCAGGCAGTGTGTGTGTGGGGGGGGGGGGTCCGTCATAGGGCACGTGGCAACTCTGTGATGAGCGAATTTTGTCGGCGGTGTCCGAAAGGCGAACCTGATTTAAGGAATCTTCTCCCCTTCGGTGATATTTTTCGCTTTGCAATTTGCTTGGCGAAATCCAATAAAAGCACGCCGGAGAGAAAGGGGGAGGGAGGGAGGAGGTAGGGAGAGGCCCTCTCCTCCATCTTCACGACGACCAAGCTCGAAGTTAAGAGTTTTCCAGCAAGTTTTAGGAGTGGGATTTAGTAAAGGGGGTGACATTCTGGCGTAGCTTGAAGGAAGGGACGTTCTGGCGTAGCTCGAATGGGGGAAACATTCTGGCGTAGTTTGAAAGGGGGCGGGGCATTCTGGCGTAGCTTGAAGGAAGTTACATTCTTCCGTAGCTTGAAGAAGGAGTGATATTCTGGCGTAGCTTGAAGGAAGGGACATTCTGGCGTAGTTTGAAAGGGGGCGGGGCATTCTGGCGTAGCTTGAAGGAAGTTACATTCTTCCGTAGCTTGAAGAAGGAGTGACATTCTGGCGTAGCTTGAAGGTGATATTCTGACGAGCTTGAAGGGGGGAGTGAAATTCTGGCGTAGCTTGAAGGGGTGACATTCTGGCGTAGCTCGAAGGAAGAGACATTCTGGTGTTGCTTGAAGGAATAGACATTCTGGCCTAGCTTGAAGGTGATATTCTGATGTAGCTTGAAGGGGGAGTGACATTCTGGCGTAGCTTGAAGGGGTGACATTATAGCGTAGCTTGAAGGAAGTGACATTCTGGTGTCGCTTGAAGGAAGTGACATTCAGGCGTAGCTTGAAGGGGGTGACATTCTGGCGTAGCTCGAATGGGGGAAACATTCTGGCGTAGTTTGAAAGGGGGGCGGGGGCATTCTGGCGTAGCTTGAAGAAGGAGTGGCATTCTGGCGTAGTTTGAAGGTGATATTCTGACAAGCTTGAAGGGGGAGTGACATTCTGGCGTAGCTTGAAGGGGTGACGTTCTGGCGTAGCTTGAAGGAAGTGACATTCTGGTGTCGCTTGAAGGAAGTGACATTCTGGTGTCGCTTGAATGAAGTGAAATTCAGGCGTAGCTTGAAGAGTGTGACATTCTGACGGGGTCCCGCATTCTCCGGCATTACAATACTTTTAAAATGGGGGCCATGTCCTCCTGATTGCATAAATGGACATAAAGATTTGAATTACAATCGCTGATAAACCGTGGGCACCAAAGGGTGGTCCTCTTTGGCGGGGTGGAGGTGGCAAGAGCGTTTGAGCTATGTTTATCAACCGACCAGTGAGCAGGCATATGGCCCAAGGAAGAGCTACCCGTTCCGCGTCCGGGAACTGTAGGTATAGAAACTTTCGGCGGCTTCCATAGGCAGCAGAGCGATGTGTGGGAGGGGGGAAGAGGCAGCAGTGTGGCGACTGTCTATGTGTATGATGACGTACGTTGTCGGAGGTGTCTGCGCCTATGCTTCAGACTCCACGTACCGCGCGAGTGACGGCCGCTCCCTACGAGTGCCGATATATGTCTGTTCTCCCCAGGAATCGAACCAGGTACTCACGGGGGGGGGGGTTAACATAAAGGAGTTTCCTCCCCGTAGTCTTTTGTGCATCCTTAAATTAGGCTCAAATTGATTTGTAGGAAAACACTGGTATCCTATGATTCCCGAGTGTTGTTTTTTTTCCTTCGGGTGGGATCCTTATACCTGAAATAATTTCACCTTACTATCACCTCCTTCTAACATACAGCTAGTCTTTTGTACATTAATCTGCCAAACGTTCTTTCCCACTAACGCGCGTCTCAATTTCTCCACTAGATTCGGATGTCACTTCTTTTTTTTTATCTTCCGTTCAGAAACATCGAAATTCTTGCTCTCTCGAGGCTTCTTCTCTAAACCCGGCTTATATCTTCGTTCTGACCCTTCGTGTTTCACTCAATGAACGTGAACTCCTTAATTAATGGTTATCATTTATAACAAATGGAGAGGAAGAATAAGAGAAACCACAAGTGGTACATGGTTCTTTATTACTAACGTTTCGCTCTTCTAGAGTCTTCCTCGGGTCTTAGTTTCTTGTTAATCTGATGAAGCTCCAGAGGGGCGAAACGTTATTAATAAGGACCCCTGTACCACTTGTGCTTTCTCTTAGCGCAAAAGACCTGAGGAAGACTCCAGAGGAGCGAAACGTCAGTATTAAAGAACTAAGTACCACTTGTGGTTTCTCTTAGTGAAATTTAAGGAGTGTAGAGGGAGAATAAGAGAAACCGCAAGTGGTACATGGTTCCTTTTTCTGACGTTTCGCTCCTCTGGAGTCTTCTTCAGGTCTTAGATTCTTGGTACTCTGAGGAAGCTCCAGAGGAGAAAAAACGTTAGTGATAAAGAACCTTGTACTAATTGTGTTTTCTCCTATTCTCTTTCTACACTCCTTAATTTGCACTACCTTCATTTTGCATTTTAAACATTCCCATCTGGATTTATTTTTGTACTCTTCTTTTCATAGTTGTCTCACTCGTTCGGATTGTTATTACCTTCAATTGTCGCGGATGTGAAGCTGGTATAGAATGTTATGGTTCTTGGTACGAATGCCACCAGCCAGGAGTCGTTGGTAAACCTTAAATCGTCCCGCAGTGTATGGGGTTTGCGGCACCACTGATGAGGCCTACTGCGAGGAAAGTTCTTGATTGAAGTTGAATCCCTCTTTCGTATACTTTTCAGTCCATCCTTCTAGTTTCTATGGTCAATTATATGACGGTTCAATAGACGCATTTAGTTACTAGCCTTTTAGAGGAGTGTTAAAATGTTATTAAAATTGGAAGAGAAAAAAAATATTCCACAATTCGTGGAAACATATCTCCATATTACAAAAAAGACTCTAGGACATTATGTATAGATATCAAAATGACGTTTATTCTTTATATTTATTAAATTTACTCCTCCGTAGATAAATATTAAATCATAATTTCGATTAGATAGTAATTTACATCCCCGTAGGGCCTCAATAGTGGCGTTTTTGTCCTGTATATCTTGGTCGGAATGTTCGTCCCTCTGTGGGTAAAATCCCTCATTTCGTGATGTATTCCCATATTGTGAAATGCATGCATTAACCCACACCGCGCTATTTAAGAGCCATCTAAAAAATATTCGTTTTAAGCCGTGTTTCGGAAATGAGGCATCCCGTCGAGTGAGAAACGCACGGCGGCCTAGTTTTAATAATACCTTGACAACCACAAAATACGAAGGCGTGGGAAAGATTTAGTCATTTAGATATGAATTTAAATCGATAACTGGAAATAAGAATTCTGACGACCATTCAACAATTCTTGGTATTAAGCATTCTACAACTCGTCTTGATGGCGAGATTGGATATATTGTTATTGCTGCTGGAGATGTTTGCCGCCGACTGGAAGCACGCGCGAGGCAAGGTTTCTTTTGTTTGCGCTGACAGACGCCACGGCGAGCATGAATGCACTCAACGTGTTAAGATGTCGGCATCAAAAGGACTCATATGTTCAAATAAAAGCTTTTCCATCTCTCGCCCATTACAGTTTTCATTACCAACCCGTTGTTTTTTTTTATTTTCGAGTGATGTCATAAACGAAGTTTGTTTGAAATAATGTCACCATAAATATTTAAATCCGTACCAAAGTCTAACCATTTAGTCAGGGGATAGGCGTTTATAATTCTAGACCAGTAGTTTCGATCTTTTTCGCCCCTTGCCTCCCCCCTTTCAAACTTTCATTCACCCCTCTTCGAGACTGAAGCATAAGGCGCATGGAAATAATACTGAGGCAACTAAAAATGTAATATTTTACTGTTAAGAAGATTTATTTTTACTTAATCCGCAACATTCAGTAAATTATGATGCCATGCAGATTATGTACAAGCTGTAAGAATTGTATTTATAGAAAGATCGTTTCTCCAATAATTTTGTCTGCAAATTGTGGGTTCCACACCCCAAACACCGCGGCCATACAGCTCAATTCTCCTTGGTTGAGAACCCCTGTTCTAGAGTCTAGATGACTGATATATGTAGCGAGAATGAAAGGGGGTAGTGGGTGTAAACGAAAGCTCTGTCGTCCCAGTTTGATAAACAATGATTCATATTTAAAGTTATGATTTACCGAAGCGATCGCTGTCCCCAGCGCCATCTTGTGACTGAATTCCCTCACAAGCGAGCGCAATATTTTTTCTGGTTCCGCTCAATTTAAAAATTATTTCTACTATCTCACTAGTCTGAAGCGGTGGTTCGCTTTTACAGTGATTTGCCACCGATGCAAAAAGAAAGCCATGTAAAATGAGTGAAATGTTAAAAATAAACTCAAACAGTATTTGCTAGAAATCCAATAATTATCTTGTGTGTATCAATGCTGATCAAAATGTGTGCAAGTAAAAATATGCAAATGATCCAATATTTTTCTCCTATTGACGTGTGATCTGCGTAAATGAGCTTAAATTAAAATTTTAATTTTAATTCATAATCAGGTATTAATCAACCGTATTGACAGGGTGATCAAAAAAGACCACCAGTACCGTTCAAAAAGATCATAACGCCTCTAATTCTATAATAACATCTTCCATAACATTTGCTAGACAAAATTTCAGGTTTCCCATATTAGTGTACGATAACCTATAGGTATAAAGTATGTACGTATAAGTAAAGGTTCTGCCCCCGTAAGGGGCGCGGCGATTTGCCTTCCTGGCCGCCGTGCTGACGGCCCCAGCTTAGCCTCTTATCCTTCTTTCTGACACCCGGCTTCCTCACTTTCCCTACAATCTCCCCCACAACTTTCTCTGGTCGGCTTCTAATTTCTCAGGGTAGATGCCGACCAGCTTTCTCTCACTCAACCATCCTGGATCGGGGCTGAGGGGGAAGGAGACGTTGTCCCCTCCTCCCTGAGACCCGGTTTGGGGCGGTGAATTTTAACTACCTGCTTCTTCCCCCACCTTCATCCTTATCGCATCCCTTTTCTTCCTTTCTGTAGCCTATTAATTTTACGCTGAGCACAAGGTGCAGCCGCCATGATGATGGGCTGCCTGACCACTGGGCGGGAGGTGTGGCCTCGAATGGTAGCTTAGCCAGCCTCTTATTCACCCCTTGCAGAGCGGGCTACTGCAGGGGGTGATTATCGTTTGCGTCCCGCATCACAGCAGGGTCCCCATGCCCACCAATGAAAATCTTAAAAAAACTAAATCTCATTTTCGGACTGATTTCTCTGGCACAGGGACTGAGTCTTTGACTAACCTGGACCATCTTAAGGATTTTGATATGGATGCTCCTTCAGCTCCTACTATTACTAATAGCGGAGCTACAGCAGACAAGCCAGATCGGGTGGTTGCTCCTCTCCCATCTGGTCATGCTGATGATAAACCTAAAAAATTCACACTACACACTTATATGTAGAATATCTCAGAAAAATCTACTGAATTAAGCACTGAAACTGAATGCACTCCCGTGGTTTCCACAGACGAGAACAATACAGACAACCATGCTGAAACTATGACAATGAAGGTTTAAGGGAGATTCCCAAACGACAATCTAATGCTGAAGCAGTGGATCCACCCAAAACTACCCAAGACACTAGAGACTCAAGTGTTGTAACTGGAACCTTACGTAACACGTTCCACTCATAGTCCAAGTAGGTCCACAGTTGAGAATCCTTGGATCCCATTAGTGAGGCGTAGAAAGGGACAACAGAGACAG
This sequence comes from Ceratothoa steindachneri, assembly GCA_963969495.1. NCBI lineage: Eukaryota > Metazoa > Arthropoda > Malacostraca > Isopoda > Cymothoidae > Ceratothoa > Ceratothoa steindachneri. The sequence goes on from OZ018337.1 coordinate 55,663,046, forward strand.
CATCAACTACAAGCTACTTTTAATTTTAGTTGTGCAGTCACAGCTCCAACTCCCTACTTTGAGAAATACTTCCTCATCCAGGAACCTTATCCAGTTTCCTGGATTAGAGTTAGCTACAGATGTAAATAACATTAAACTGGATCCAGACATCCAGTCTAAAGTTGGACAAACATTAAAAATTGTCAAGGCTACAAAAAGTTCTCTACTGGTGGAGGCCCAAACTAGTTGTGCAGGCCACCAAGATCAGATAACTAAAGTCTCTAGCGGGAAAGCAAATCACTGTTACTGCACACCGCAAATATAACACTGTTTAGGGTGTAATTCACAGCCCTACACTACACTACGGCAGTCGTCAGAGGAGGAAATACATGGACATGTCAAGGACCAAGGTGTCATAAATGTCCGTAGAATACAACAAAGACGAGATGGACAATTAGTACCAACCGACACTTATACCCTCACTTATACCCTCACTTTTAACCTCCACTCCTGTCCGGCAATGCTTCGTGTCACTCGCTGGGTATTGGTTGAGGTGGACCAGTACCACTACCGCCCGCAGCAGTGTTACAAATGTCAGTGCTTTGGCCATGTAGCAAAACATTGCCGTAGAGACGTAGGTAGACACATGTGCCGGATGTAGGGGTCGAGGTCTTCGCAAGGATACATGCACAAGTAAGGTGTTTTGCTTCCATTGTAAAGGACCTCTACAGTAATGATAGACAATGTCCAAAATACAAATGTGAGAAAGATGTCTTGGACCTACAAATGAGAGAGCGAATTCCCCGTTTTGTAACTTCCCAAAGAATCTTAGACAAACACCCTATCTATGAGTCTTAATACTCTGCTCCTGCCCAAGAGGGCAATGTCGCAATTAACAGTACAGTTGCCTCAGCAAAGACCACACCTAACCTTCCTACAACGTCAACCACTTCACATACTCCTTCCAAATCCACGCCACAGAGATTATATCAGCACTCTGATGCTATCATGGATGTGGAGCGTGAAACAGGACCTGCTCCTCTTGTGAAAACTAGGGGATCTCCTCCAAAAGTACAGTCTGCAAATAAAATGGATGCATCTCCTACTTTGAAGAAAGCAGAACAAACAGAAAAGCTCTTAAAAGACCATCTGCGTAAGTCTGACGACCCTCACACTCAAACGTGATTGCCTTCACGATCGCAAAAGACTACCTCTATTCCACCTAAAGAACAACAGCAGCCCAAGACATTCACAGAGCCAAGCTCGCCTGGAACACAACTGTATGCAACTTCAAGCCTGGAAACACCAAAAACCCAGCCTAGTGAGACTTCTGAGACTGCCCTACAATGGAGACTCGTACTACTGACAGTACCAAAAAAATTGTCTCCTTACTTGGTCTACAAAAACCTCCACCCCCCCCTCAAAAAAATGTTACACCTCGTCTAACAGAGAGTAATGTGTAAAAGATCGCTATTACTGGCATTCAAGAGAGTCAACTTCCGTCCCGCTCCCAGAAAGGTAGTTTCTCCTACCTACCAAAATAATGCCTTCAGGCTTCTCTCCATCTACCATTCTGCAATGGAACCTGAGATCATTTCATACCAGGTTTCAAGACTTAAAATTTTAACAGACATAGGTCTCCTTCGAGACCTATAATGTGTTGTTTTTATCCAAATTACTATTGTGTTGTTATTTAGTTAGATATTTATGCTTTTATTATAAATTTATGATTTTAAATAAGGCCTAAATTTTATTTTTAGGCCTCTTTACTGAAAGCTCCTGATCTCACTATAATAGATATATCTTATTTTCGTGTACCCTTGTTATACTCCAGATGGCTTCTTATATTCTCGAAATTTTATCCACATAATTCTACTCGAGATTCACTGTTGAATCACCCTCTGGTGTCTACGGTGGTAAAACACCTAATATAATAATAAAGTAAAGGTTCTGCAAATTTGGATAAATAAAACGAAAGTTAGTAGCAGATAAGCAATATACTAGAAAAAACGAAAGTGTGCCAAATGATCCGAACTTTAGGCGAAAGGTTCACTCGTTGGTTTCCTCTTTAAATAAAAAAAAAGGTACGAAACGCACCCGTGTGTGCGAGAGACTCTCTCATTTCACATCCCACTCCTTTCCTGTAAAAGTGAATTCCTTGTTTTATCTCACTTGGTTTTAATGCCTTTTTTTCCCTGCTGTAATTTCGTCTATCCTGGCAAGTAAATGGGAGGAGGAATGCATTAAAAAATTAAATCGCCGAAAGGAAAAGAAAGTTGAACATGGGAAAAGACAAGTGAGATGGGTGGTGTCGTCTGTTTTTTTACATTCTCCCCAAAGGAAGAATAAGGCTTGTCCGAGGGGGGAGTTTTAACCTTTCGCGTTTTTTCAACCTATGAACCACGTCAAATTTCTGGCCTGAAGAATCTAATAATATGCATCAGATGCGATGGCCAAGCGTATGGGGCTGACGTGTGCATCAGATGTGATGTCCAAGCGTATGGGGCTAACGTTGTGTGCATCAGATGCGATGCCCAAGCGTATTGGGCGGACTCTGTGTACATCAGATGCGATGCCCAAGCGTATGGGGCTGACCTTGTGTGCATCAGATGCAATGCCCAAGCTTATGGGGTGGACGCTGTGTGCATCAGATGCGATGCCCAAGCGTATGGGGCTGATGTTGTGTGCATCAGATGCAATGCCCAAAGCTTATGGGGCGGAGGCTGTGTGCATCAGATGCGATGCCCAAGCGTATAGGGTGGACGCTGTGTGCATTAGATGCGATGCCTAAGCGTATGGGGCTGACGGAGGTGAAAAGAATTTAAAGCAAGTATAAAATTCAAGGCATATCTGCATATCAAAATGTAAAAAAAAATGTGTGAAAAAGGAAATTAGGAAGAAAGTTCAAAGAATGTGGGAGGGAAGAGAAAGAGAGAGAAAAAACCAACCCATTGAATACCTATCTACAAAAATAAGAATAGTCTTGGATGGAAGAGATTTATATGGAAAATTTGATTCAAAAGTTTATTGTTAGTATAAATCCTTATTAAATTCCTTAGTTACATATAATTAATATCGTTTTATCCCGATACAAAGGGCGTCATAACATCCTGAACCTCTGAACCTCACATGGCTGCCAGATTGGGCTATGCGGATGGAGATAAACTCAAGGAAAAGTTTGCTATAAACAGGTTGCTATCGCTAAACAAGCAGAGTAGCTTATCTGGTTTTTGATGGTAAATTGCCATACTTCATTAGTTGGTAGCGATAATTTAAAAGAAGAGATATTTGTAGTTTTGAATAACTTCGGCCATTTCCCTCAAGCCGTCCAAGCGAAGTCGATAGCTGAAACTCCACGTCACACTGCAAAAAGAGCAAAGAATGTGAAATAATTAATTGTTATCGTTCGATAATAATGGCGACGAGCAGAGGCAAAGATAAAAAATAAGGTCAACAGACTCCAAGTCGCGTGCTCTCAATTATTCTGACTTATGAATTCAGAACTTTCAATAAGTCTCGGAGTAACCTTGGCAAATATATTAATCGAAAGAGAATGTAAAACAACATAAAGGTTTCAAATTTAGTTAGAATCGGCTGAATAGTTACAATGTTATTGCAAAAAAACTCATTAAAAAGTAAAATGGTTACCATCCGACCGACGACCTACGCTCCGACATAGTAGCTTATAGAGTCGCGTACACGCGACTAAAAAGACGAAAGAATGGGATGAGTTAAATGTTATCGCTCGATGATAAAGGCGACAAGCAGAGACAAAGTTAAGAAAAAATATTCAAAGACCTCAACAAGGTTTGAGGTTTGCAGTGTATTCGACCCGCTGTGTCTAAAAGGCACAGCGTCTAATTTTCGTCCTAGGGTTCGTTGCTCAATGGACGGTCGGGAACGACTACATATATACACTAGCGGCCATAATATAAGAGTCAGTAAGAACAAGTGTATTTAAATATTTATTCTAGAAGTTTAACAAAACTTTGAGACTATATATTATACACATATTTGGAGATATCTATTGTCTATCTTTCATGAAAATTTCAAGTGAATAGATTAAATATTTCGTAAGTTACGAGGAAATAAGCAATCTTCCAAATTGCAGCGGCCAAAAGTTAAGGATCACTTAGAAAAAAATGTGAAATGGAACGAGAACAGAAAAGAAACCTTTACTATCAGTATTTTGTGAACATCCCTTTACTATCAAATGCTCCCGACATCTGTTTCCACAGGACTGAATAAATGTCTTGCAAAATGATGGGGTAATATTGCTCCAATAATTTTCCAAACGTTTCCTATAAGGCTGAGATTGGAAATTTGAGGTGGCCAGTCCATGAGATTAACCCCTTCATCACTCAAGAAATCTTTGACTCTCTTCGCAGTGTGGCAGGGAGCGTTGTCCTGCACGAAGATAGGAGGTTGAACTGACGAGGACGGAGATGTGGAAGGGCATGCTGTCTAAAGATCTGTTTGTAGATTTCAACATTGCCAGACCCCTGTAGGCGAATATGTAGACCAGAACCAGCAGCAGAGATCATTCCCCATACCATTACACTGCTTCCTCCATATTTCACTGTCTTCCTAATACATGCACGAGCTAACCTTTCACCACATCTTCGTCGGACGTACCTCCCGCCATCGGACCCAATCACATTAAACTTCGATTTATCGCTAAAATGAACCTGCGTTCACTGTTCTTTTGTCCAAACGACATGTTCCTGAACGTAACGAAGACGGGCTCTTTGATTCTTTTTGGAGATCAGAGGTTTCTCTGCCGGTGCCTGAGCAAGCAACCCAGAACCTCGTAACCTCCGGGAAACTGTTTTGCGCGATACGTTGACATCTGAGGTGGAGCTGAACTCTCGGGATATCTCAGCAGAACTCTTAAACCTATCCTTCAGTGACATTCTAACCATAATACGATCCTGTCTTGGTGACGTTTTACGAGGTCTACCGGTTTTGGGTTTAACATCTGTCGATCCTGATGACTTAAAATGAGCTAGAATTCGTTGCACAACACTTCTAGACCTTCCTACAGTATTTGCTATCACAGAATTTGACTTGCCCTCTTGGTAGAGGCACACAATCCTTTGTTTTTCATCACAGGACACTCGTCGTCTCTCACAAGCCGCCATGTTAACAGTTGAATGTTCCAATAATGTATGATCATAAGAAGTAACTCTTAGCCCATCAACAGTGTCCTAAACACAAATACCTCGGTTGGTAGTTCATTTTTTCTAAGTAACCCTTAACTTTTGGCCGCTGCAATTTGGAAGATAGATTGTTTTTTTCTTCATAACTTACGAAATATTTAATCCATTCACTTGAAATTTTCACGAAAGATAGATATTAGATATATCTAAATAGCTGTATAATATATAGTCCCAACGTTTTGTTAAACTTCGATAATAAATATTTAAATACACTTGTTTTTCCTGACCCCTTATATTATGGCCGCTACAGTATATGGCAAAGATGCACAGAATAGTATGCGAATTCATAAAAATAACCCGCACCTGATGCGTTGATACAACCAGACATCTTTGCTCATAATAACCTCACACCTGTGAACACACGGGTAAAGAGGAGGGCGGAGCTTTACTTTAAAAAATAACAGAAAAGCGACGCTCTTAATGGCAATGAAATGACAATGGGGAAAAAAGTTTAACTTTCTCTTAACTTTTCAATGCGTAATAAAAAGGGGTTTAAAAAACCTTACACTACCTAGCGAGTAACTCAAATTTAATTAACAAAACAAAAAGGAATTCGTTCCCTTCCTTTCATTAAATAAAAAGTCTCTAATGAGTTAATTCACTTTTTGCACGATTACAAAATACAGTGTTATGCAGCTCGCTTGTGCACCATTACACGCCACACACATGGATTGAGGATATAAGAAAGTAATTTTCATATACATGTATTTTCTTTCTCTTTTCTTGCCAGTGGACCAAACCCCCAATGTCAAGACGGCTTCAGGTCGCTTTCTGTCGCCTCTGAATCGGACACACTCGCGGGACGCACCGCTATTTGATGGAGCGCTCTCCCGCACCTTATTGCGGCGATTGCGTTGTCCCCCAGACTGTCTGGCACATCACAAAGGTGATCTTCTAGCACGTTACCTGTCTCGGTACCGGGACGAGCGGTATCGTTACCGCTTGTCTCTCGTACTCGGGACGGGTTCCTGACACAGACTTGTGGGCTATCTGACTTTTTGAGCTTCCGCCATTTTATTAGACTCTGTTGTAGGTCGCATGTTCATTCGCTCCGAGGGAGGCGGTCCTCCCCCGCGACGCCGTACCGTGCTCCCTTCGTTTTTTTTATGAGAGGGGTCTGTTTAGTTTAGTTTTGGTAATTTTAAATTAGCTTTGCACTTAGCAAAAAAATTAAATTACGGTGACTTATGTCCTTGAAGGCAGTCGCCAGATGGGCGCGCTAAAAAAAACACCCTAAATCCTGATACAGTTATTTTATTTCTTTCTCTAGCTTCAGTCTTTACCACTGTCCAGATTCTGTTGCACTGAAAATTTGACGTCGAACAGTACAAAGAATTCATCCCTTGGACCGAAGTAAAGGAAGTCTTCCTTCTCCCATTGTTACAAATTATCATCAAAACAATATGGGTTTTCAGCATTCACGGGAGATTCCATTGGCCTTGGAGTTGTACCAACGAACCAGGTGTCAATTTACAAAACCTTTCCTCGTAGGGAACCATTTATATATGTTGAGTAGGGATGTTGTCATACTTGCGGCAAGTTGAGGATTGGTCTCGTTACACCTAGCGACTCTACACTTTTTAAAGGTAGGGTCTCCTCCCCCGAACTTCGTCAGTAAGATGACGGATGACGTCAAAAGCAGTTTTTTTTATAGTTTAACTTTCGGATGCGTATTCGTGATGTACGACATCACGGTAGTAACCAAATAAATGTCATTATTAAACCTTGCTGTGGACCAGTAGAGTTTAAGATTTGGTAGGTAATCCTACGTATGTGAATGTGAGAGGGACCTATTCTGACGAATATCAGTATTCTAATTCAACGGGCTATTTAAAATTAACATCAAAGATCCGATGCTTTCTAACGAGATCTCTCATGCATATTAATTAGTGATGAAATGTCAACAATCAAATTAATGACCTTAATTTGGCAGTGTTCGGTGAACACTTGGCCCGCCATTTGTAGAGGCTATGGCAAATCTAAGGGGAGCTCACTTAGGGACCTGCTGGCTTATGAAATTATCTCGTTTGGGGATTGTTGAGTCTTTAAAATCTGCCCAATACGAAAGTCCACGATAAAGTCTTCATGATCTCTCGATTTTAGCCTGAAGAGTACTCGTTTTCTTCTTTGTCACGACCATTCTTTAAAAGTCTGGATGGTACGAAAGAGCCACACCCGACAGAAGCTTAACGCGAATATATTTGAATACTTTTATTCCATTTTTGATGCCTAATTTCTTGATGGGGGTTTTAGCTCTTAGAAATTTCGCATCAGGAAAAAGGTTTTTACAGAATTACTAGCCAGAGGGAGAGGAGAGATCAGAGTTGACAGTTATTGGGGATAGCAATCATATAACAGTCGTACACAATGTTACTTTATGTGGCAATTCTATATGGAAAAAAGGTATATTTATCAATTTAATTCAGAAACATATTGACTAAGGTGATTTCGACGACCGATCACAAATTATTTTATAACCAAGTGATTTTGTACCGAGTTTTGTGCTATCGCGGTGTTAGATATTTTGGTTAATAAGCTTTTAGCCTTTATTTGGAGGGGGCTGCTACGTTATCTACCTCAAATGGTACTTCAAATTTTATCTACCACAAATGGTACCTCATATTTTATGTTAGTAAAACCCTTTAGTATTTTAAAGCCTTCGATGAGTAGACCGTGGAAACGAAGATTTCCCAGTTGAAGCAAAGTAGTAATGGTAGTGGTTCGCCAACCTCATTTATCCATGCGGATCCCGACTGGATAAAATGAAATAGACATAAAGGTCAGTATGACAATCGCTAGTAAAGCATGAGGGCACCAGGGGCCGGTCCTCTTTGGGGAGAGGTGCCAGGAAGTATTCTGTTTTGACACCAAACAGCGTTCAGGTGGAAGCCTCGTCGTCCCGGTGCAGGGGGGCCTGTTCCGCGCCAGAGGTATGTGGATATAGATACCCATCGGCAGGATTCCTTGGAGCAGAGAGTGTTATGCAGCGAAGACGGGAGAGGAAAGAAATCAGTGTTGTAATTGGCTATGTGTGTGATGAGAAGTGTAAGATCTACCCACCCGAATACAGGGCTGAGCACAACGCGTCCACCAATCGGTAGCCAGATCTCTACGCGCGCGTTGTGTCCGCTCATCCCGGGATCGAACCCTGTACCGCGACCTTGGCAGACCACTCGGCTATCAAGAGCTCTAGTCAAAGCAAAGTAAGATATCTCGGTCTGACCTGCTAGGACTTATTTCTAGGTTTAGGGACTAATTTTTTTTTCTAGATTAGGCGCGTACTAGGGGTAAGATGTCTCTCGTGGTATAGGAAGCACCCCACACCTTGACACCAAAATTTTAAATCGTTCGTATAGGAAGGAACGAGTGATGAGGAGGATGTTCGTACGTATGGGTTGTTTACGTACTACTCATTGATTAACGTGATACCTCTCTAAGAGTGCTATATATGATTTTATTATTATTATCTAGGGTCTTGACTTATTTAAACTTTAAAGGTTCCCTGTGCCAACGTAGCGATTCGAGGAAGAATAAAAAAACTTGTTAATACAAACCAAAACTTTAATTAAAACAGAAAAAAATAAACCTAAACGACAGCAATATTACAAATTTAAAGGCACAATACTGCCTTCAATAATTCTTTAAGGAAGGCTTTATAATTTGACATTATAATGTTGGTCATTTCTCTACTCACTGCAATATAAAAAAAATAGGCTAATTGTCTCTACTGGAGTTTAAATACCTTGGTTGCTCTGGCGGTGGGTTTGAGTCTGACCTTGAAGAACTCAATGAGCCAAGACACCTCAGGAATCCGGTGGGTTCTTTGACGCGTGCCTCGACCAGATGGTTGGCAGCGGACGTGATTGTCGAGTGTGGCAGATGGGGTCCACGCCGTATTCGGGGGGGGGGGGGTCTTCAAGTGCGAGAACTATCACGGTGCTTTAGGGCGCACCAGGATAGGCGTGGTCTCTCTGACGAGAGTAAGTTGAACTTGGTTCTTAAACCAAGTTAACTTAGAGTTTAGTGTGACCACCGGGTAACGGGTTCGAGGAGGAGCTTTTTCTTCTTCGTTTCAGAAGTCCTCAAGGGCAAGGACTTTCACGGTGCTTTGTGCTACACCAGGATAGTGGGGGGGGGGGCTTCAAGGGCGAGGAGAGTACTCTGGGGGGGAGGTCTTCTTCAAGGGCGAGGACTGTACTCGGGGGGGGGGTCTTCTTCAAGGGCGAGGATAGTGAATGGGGGGTTCTCTGACGAGAATAAGTTGAACTTGAACAAGTTAACTTAAAGTTCGGTTTGATAACCAGGGACTAGCTCGAGGATGAGCTGCTTCTTAGTCCCCTTGGTAGCCCGGCCTCTCTTGCAGGGGACTTCGTAGCCTGGTTGACTCACGGATTCTACCCCGTTTTTCCCAAGTGTTTGGTATTTATACCTCGTCACCCTACTGCGGTAGGGGTAGGAGGGGGGTGGCTTGTGGACGGGCCGCAGGAGGGTTCTTACTCCAACGGTTTTTCTCAGCAAGTCTTACCTCTGGTCTATCTGGGCATTCGAGCTTGAGAGAAACGCGTCTCCAATTTCGTACTTGAGGTGAAATTGAATATTCACTCGTAGGGGAAATCTTGCAGTTTAAACCGTTCTGCTTTTCATAGGGATGCGGGGCGAGGGGTTGTGGTTACGGGATTGACCCAAGGTGCCTGGCCCGGATGTTTTTGCGGCCAACGTCCCGTGTCTCAACTGGGAGAGAAGGGAGAGGGTCGATTCCCCTACAATGTCTTTCCGCAGATGGAAAGAGCAAAATTGCAAACCCCATAACCTGACGGAAGTCTGGCAAGCGGTTTATATAATGGCTATGTAATTCAGAAGTCCGTTCACCTTTTGTGATGCTAAACAGGTTAAAAGTTTTAGGTCGCTCGAAAATAATACGCCCATGTCATTTTTAGTCGCGGGTGACTCTATGTCAGTCGGTCGATCCCCGATTTGCTTTTGCTTTTTTTTGTAATAACATTGTAACTATTCAGCCGATTCTAACTAAATTTAACATCATAACTATTTCACCGATCCTAACGAAACTTAACACCCTTATGTTGTTTTACATTCTCTTCCGAATGATATAATTCTCATAGTCCTCCCAAGGTTAGCCCGGGAATTATTTGGCAATAACATCATAACTATTCAGCCGATTCTAACGAAATTTGAAACCCTTATGTTAATTTATATTCTCTTTCAAATTATACAATTGCCAAGTTCCCCCCAAAGATACTCCGGGAATTATTGAAAGTTTTATAGGTGAGAGCACGCGACTTTTTGGTCAGCAGACCTTGTTGAATATAATCCTGCATAGATTATGACTTTTCAGCCATAATTCGTTCCATTCCGCTACTTTTAGTCGCTTTTTAAAAAGTAAATTGGCTAGGCTTTATTAGGACCTAGTACTTCGGATATTTTTATTTCCTTAGTAAAAATTCTTTACCGAAACAGTACTTTGGACTTAATAAGGTACAAAAAAATGGATAGTAGAATAAGTTATGTAGTTAGAGAGGAAATAGTGGTGTTGTTTTTTTGTAAAACAAGATTCAAAAGAGAGACTTTTGATAGTTTGAAAAAGAATTGTTCCCTAGTGAAAGGGTATCTCGGGATTTTAAAATAGAATTTTTACGAAAATAATTATAGATAAAGAGAGAGTTATAGGTCCCTGATGAAAGGGTTGCTCTGGCATACCGAAAGAATACTGTCATCAATGTTTATATAATGCCTCCACTATTGGTCGGGGAGCGATGCATTCCTTATTGTTATACCATTATATTAATTTATATATCATAGGTTTGTGTTTCGACGCCATTGTTATTTCTTTTATTGAATCCTCTCGGCTCTCTTTAAGCTCTTTTTTACAAGACGCCGCTAAAAGTTTATTTGATTTGATTTATACCGATTTCAAAAGTATTGCTAGACTTTAAAATTTAATAGATTCGGTTACATTCTTTAATCTATTTTTCCAAAGGCGCTTATAAAGCACGAGCTTATTATTTATAGTCAAAAAAATGGTTTATGAAATGATATATACTTTTCGCCTGCGTTACCAGCATTCCAAATTTCATCCCGATTGAGGTGAAATATGGAGCGGAAAGGGAGATATTAAAGGGATAATATATCTCTTTCACTTATTCCCATATGTTTAGACAGCGTTTACAGTCCTTTAGCATCCTATGCTTATTTTCTAGGCCTAAAACCAATAAGGAAAAGCTTTGATCTGAAATTTTTTTTTCTTTGAAATAGTGAAAAAACAATCATGGCCTTTTTTTTCCCCCATCGAATTTGATTTAATAATTTCATTTAGCTTAGCTCGTTTTAGGTACCAGGTGCTATTTATTTCCTCCTGATAAAGATTAAAATTTAAAGTCTATTTTAGAAATAACTTCGATAAAACTCCCATGTTTAAATTTTGATAAATTATCTCAACTTCAATTGTGATTGTTTTTCTTTAAAAAAAAATCCAAAATTAAAATATACTTTTAGAAGAGGAGCTTGCGCTTCGCAAGCAGACTTTCTGTATGTGGCCTAAAGCCTATCCAGCTTTGGTAACGGCCTTTTATTCTTTCTTTTTTTAAATTTCCAGTACATATCTCCTAATAATTTACTCTTGGTCTTTTTTTCTTTCTTTTTTTTCCCCCCACCGTGCCAGTGTATACGGATGGCTCCAAGTCCCAAGAGTGGGTCGGCTTCCACGCCGTATCCCCTCTGTTTGAAGTCAGCGGGGCTCTACCAGGCGCTGCGTCTGTCTTCACGGCCGAGCTGGTGGCAATACACCACTCAGTACGGGAGATTACGCGACGTGCCCGGTTCGGAGACCGGATTGTGATCTTTAGCGACTCACAAAGCGCCCTGAGTGCTCTCGGGGCATTGGAATCTCCGCATCCCCTGGTTCGCGATATCCGTGACGCCACGGTTTTGGCGAGCCGGGCAGATGTCGAGATTATCTTCTGCTGGGTTCCTGGACATGTAGGAATTGCGGGGAATGAGCGCGCCGATGAGGGCGCCAAAGAGTCCGCGAGGACTATGTGACCGGACCAGCGTTTCGCTCTTCCTCACACTGACTACATGGCAGGAATACGGGCAGCTCTTCGGACTGCTTGGCAAAGAAGATGGGAGACGGTCGAAGGGAACTTAAAGTTGAGTGCCATTGCGCCGCGACTGTTCCCATGGACCTATCCCCCAATGCCCCGGCGGCTTCAGGTTGCTTTCTGTCGTCTCCGAATCGGCCACACTCGTGTGACGCATCGCTATTTGATTGGAGCGCTCGCCTGTGCCCTATTGCAACGACTGCGTCGTCCCCCAGACTGTTCGGCACATTCTTGTCGAATGTCCCAGTCTGGGTGATCTTCGCGCACGACACCTGTCCTGGTACCGGGATGGGCGGGGTCGCTACCGCCTGTCCCTTGTACTCGGGACGAGTGCGTGTACTTTGACTGGTGGACTTATTGACTTTTGGGGGGAGGCTGGCTTTCTCCCTTTCATTTAACCCGGTTTAATTGTTGTTGTTGTTTTTGTTATTGCTTTGTTATTGTTATTGTTGTTTCCTGTTTAACTTTTTAAAGTAGCCTAGAACTAGGCTGTTTGTTTACGGCAACTTATGCCTAAGTCGGCAGTCGCCAGATAGCCCCTTAATTTGAAAAAAATATAAAAAAATAATCTTTTTTTCCCATATGCTTATTTTGTAGGCCTAGAGTCCAGAAAAACTTTTTCGCAGAATTCTTTTTAAATTCGGAAAAACTCCATGATTCTTTTTTTTTCTCCATCTAAATTTATTCTAATAATTTCATTTTGCTTCAATCTTTATCCTCCTGATAAAGATTAAAATCGATTTTAGAAATAACTTCGATAAAACTTTCGAATATACGAAAAATAAAAAGCAATCCCTAAATTTTAATAAACTATCTATCTGAACATCATTTGTAATTCTTTTTGTTTTGAAAATTTCAAACATTCGATAATCATTTATTTTTATGAACTTCATTTTATGTTTTCAAACTCTAAAGGAACTCTTCGAACTAAGAACTTAGATTAAAACTTCAAATATACCTAGGTCATAACCAAACTAAGAGAAAAAAATCTATTATTCACTAGCAAAAAAAAAATACTGTTCTTAAAATATAGTGTTACAAGGCAATGGCTTCGCCACTCTCCCCCATAGCTTGCGCTTCGCTACTAAGATTAAAATTTTAAATCTAAAAAAAAGCAGCCATGGTTAAATTTTTATTAATTTTCTGAACTTCGCCAATTATAATAATTTTAAAAAGGAACTTAAAACTAAATTTCCCCCCTTTCAAAATATCACGTTATAGAAGAAGATATATAAAAATAAATTTTCTGAACTTCACCATTTGTAATTCTTTGGGTTTTAAACGATTCACAAAATTTCGATACTTATATTTATTTCTGAACTTTACCATTTTGTCTTTTGATATTATAAAAGAATTATTCGAAATAACTTTGATAAAAAAACTTAAGTCATAACCAAACTAAGATGAAATTATTATTCAAATACTCAAAAAAATCCCCTTCTTAAATTATAGAGTTAGTGATGATGCTGATGATTTTTTATGATAAACTGATGACAAGACAAACCTTTGGCCATGAATATATACATATCCCGAAATTTGATCTTGGTCATTTTGTACCTACAATTATTTTTTAAAGAAAAAAAAATTAAATATTCCCGAGTTAAAATATAGTGTAATAGATAAATAATGATTCGAAAGAAATTCTAGGTCGTAGGACGAAATAGTTTTACGTTTTCTTAATAAAAAATATATAATTCTTTGCTTATAGGACTGATGAAAGAAGCCAGTTACTTTCAAAACCCGTCTCCTAAGTAAAGTATTATATATATATATATATATATATATATATATATATATATATATATATATATATATATATATATATGATAGTGAAACCACTGTATAGGAGCCAAAAGTTTAATTTACGAGACTAGTTTCAGATGTAGTTTATTATACCCTCTTCAGTCGTAAACTTAAACTACATACTGAAACTAGTCTCGTAAATTAAACTTTTGGCTCCTATACAGTGGTTTCACTATCATATACCATAACTCCACGTCATTGAGTTCTTTTACTTATATATATATATATATATATATATATATATATATATATATATATATATATATATATATATATATATATATATATATATATATATATATATATATATATATATATATATATGGCTGAATTAGGTTTTTATTCCATGAAACTTCCTATATTTTATGCCTTTTAAATCATTTAATTTCAATGAAGAACTTTAGAACTTGAATATAAATTTCTGATTTTCGAGTCATTATTTATTTTAGGTATAATAAAAAAAACTGCTCATTCAAACAATTGTGTTTTCGGACAATTGACACCAAGCCATTCATCGAAATAGGAATTCAACACGTTACGTACGTAAATTTGGAAATAAGATTGGTCTTATTTGTTCGACTCGACCAAAATAGTTGTTCATGTTAAGTTGCCCCCGCAAAAAGAAGTTTAGAGAATTCTCTTTCTAGTTTCTTTCTTGAATTTCTAAGTCTTTGCTTGCGTCCGGTGGTCTGCCTAGTATTCGATGCATTTCCTCTATTTCTTCACCTACATTAGAAATTATTCCCTTTGACGCTTCCTTATAAAAGAAAAGTTTTCTTTGCAACGCTAAATATACATATATTTTGAAAATGTTTCCTGTTTATATACTTCATTCTGTGCAGTTCCCCTACCCCCCCGAATCTAAATAGTCCAAAGAGAAGCTGATTTCCTGCTTCTAATTTTTATGACAAAGATTTCTCAAAGAAAGTGTAAGATCTACCAAAGGCATATCTGTTGGATGTCATCTAAGGAACGCAAAACATTATTGAACAGAACTCATTCGGATGATGTCTTCGCCTTGTCAAGAGAACCAAGAACAAAAGCATAAAAAAGGAACTTGGGAGAGAATTTCCCTACAAAAAGAAATTGAAGACGACTTGGCATATAACCGAAACGTTTTTTTTTGTTAGATGGTAGCGAAGGACGAACGCGAGGGTGAATTAAAATCTGGAGAATAACAGAAGTATTAATAAAACCGAATATAAGTTTATTATACAAGATTTGGGAGTTTAGGTGCATCTGTTCATTGTTCATCACGGAGCATTAAATCGCCAGGATGAACTTCCATCCTCGCACAGGCAGACAATGAAAATGAATGTGAAGATAGTGGAATCTACGAACGAACATATACAATCTCACTTAATATTTTAATTTAATTGTACCCCCCCCCCCCTCCCGAGTTCAACAGTGGACAAGGTTCTTCCATAGGTTCTCGTGGGCGGGGGGGGGGGGGGCTAAAGAGAAGTAGTAATGCATTCCAACACTAACACGGAGCGCTTTGTGGCTTAAGGGAGGGCCACTTGTTTAGCCCCAAAGGTGTATAGATATGAAAGCCCCTTTGGCAGGTCCCGGGACGGAAGACTTTAGGTGAAAATTGAGATGGGGGAGACGGTGCTGTGATTGGCTATGCGTGTAATGACATGTGTGGATGGTAGCTGTCTGCGTCCACACATCAGACTCCGCGTGCCACGAAAATGCGACTAGCTCCCTGCTCCCGTTGAAATTGAACCAGGTAATTGGGCGTGGGAATCCAACAAAATTATACGCTAAACTAACGGGATCTTTCCTTTCAAATGGAAAGAAGTAGGAACGAAAAGAAGAAGTGTGGACTTAACTATTATCCACCTGCAGAAAAAAAAAACACTTAAGACATATCGATTATCACTTCTTTCATCACACCGATCACCGACCCTTAACGCCCCTCCCCTCCATAATTACACGAGTAAATTGCTGAAAATAGTTCTTGCTAGCCGAGTGGATACGGCATTGGTTCGATCCCGGCAAGAGCGGACACAAAGGTCAGCGTTCGTAGAGATCCGGCTACCCATTGGTGGACGCGCTGTGCTCGCCTCTGTATTCGGGTGGGTAGATCTTACACTTGTTATCGCACACATAGCCAATTACAACACTGCTTTCTTTCCTCTCCCGTCTTCGCAGCACAACACACGCACACTCTCTGTTCCAAGGAATCCTGCCGATGGGTATCTTTATTCACATACCTCTGACGCGGAACAGATCCCTCTGCCACGGGGCGACGAAGGTTCCATCTGAACACTGTTTGGTGTCAAAATATAATAGAGGACCGGCCTCTACTCCCCTCGGGCTTGCCAGTAATTGCCATACTGACCTTTATGTTTATTTCATTATCCGGTCGGGATCCGCCTGGATACCGGCAGGTTGGCGAACTACTACTGCTACTTAACGAAATGATCACTTCGGTCGAATCCTTATTAGAAGACGAATAATTTTAGTGTGATTTAGTAAACTACCATCCGAAGAAGTTAGACGAACAGGTAGATAAATGGAATTATTAAAAATATCTTTTTGATAGACCAAAGAATGAGAATTGAAAAATACAATTGAAAATCTTAAGATGATAAATAAATAAAACTATACTAAACAATCGACAAGGATAGTTGAGTCCTTTCCTTTTTTCCCCCTTGTTTGTTTGGTTTTATTGGACTCGTGTACCATTTTCTGGTGTTTAATCAATAAAAAATGCATATCGGTAGATAATAAATTTGATCATCAGTTCTAATTTTACTTTTCTTCAGAAAGTTACGTTATCATTGTGGATTAAAATATCTGTCATTATTTTTAATTCCCTTTTGTTTCTAATCTGAGATCCTCTAATATCTCCAAGCACTGCTGCAAACAGTTTAGGGAGATAAGATAGAGTCTAATTCCTTTTTAATTTGAATTTATCTCCCGATTAATTGGAGCCTGGTTGACGAGGTCACTTGTAACGTGAATGTACTGGCCCAATTCGGCCCTAATGTAGGTATTAATATCCACTGTAGCCCAGGACGCCACCCTGGATGGGTGGCGGCTATTTGTCGCAACGCCTCTGCCCCCAAAGCTTCTACAGCGCCGGGAGTATTGCGTTCGACCTTTTTGGAGCACCCTTCGTGTCACGCTGGAACCATGCTATTGTATACGGATGGCTCCAAGTCCCAGGAGGGGGTCTGCTTCCATGCCGTATCCCCCTCTGTTTGAAGCCAGCCAGTCTGTCTTCACGGCCGAGCTGGTTGCAATGCACCACTCGTTACTGGAGATAACGCGACGTGCGTGGTTCGGAGACCGGATTGTGATTTATAGCGACTCACAAAGCGCCCTGAGTGCTCTCGAGGCAATGGAATCTCCGCATCCTTTGGTTCACGATATCCGTGACGCCACGGTTTTGGCGAGCCGGGCGGTTGTCGAGATTATCTTTTGCTGGGTTCGTGGACATGCAGGAATTGCTGGGAATGAGGGCGCCAAAGAATCCGCGAGGACTGGGTGACCGGACCAGAGTTTCGCTCTTCCTCACACCGATTACACGGCTGGAATACGGGTAGCTCTTTGGATTGCTTGGCAAAGAAGATGGGAGAAGGTCGAGGGGAACTTAAAGTTACGTGCCATTGCGCCGCAACTGTTCCCATTGACCTACCCCCCAAAGCTGGAACGGCTTCAGGTTGCTTTTTGTCTTCTCTGAATTGGACACACTCACGGGACGCACCGTCATTTGATGGAGCGCTCACCTGAGCCTTATTACGATGAATGCGTTGTCCCCCAGACTCTTCGGCACATTCTTGTTGAGTGTCCCAGTCCGGGTGATCTTCGCGCACGTTACCTCGGGATGCGGAGGGTTGTTACCGCTTGCCCCTTGTATTCGGGACAGGTTCGTGTACACAGACTTGTGGCCTAACTTTTTGGAGGAGCGTGCTTCCTTCTTGCTTGTTTTGATTTTTTGTTTTCCTTTGTTTGTTTTTGTAATTTTGTTATTTGGTTTTTGCTTGTTTTTTTTTTTTAATCTAGCCCCTAGTATTAGACTGTAACGTGATTACGGTGACTTTTGCCCAAGTATGCAGTCGCCAGATGGGCTCTTTCAAAATGTAGGCATTAATATTTCATTGTTTTTGTCGCGTTCTTTGTTCTGACTCGATACGGAAGAAATCGAACGCTTTGTCATTTTATGCAAATGATTGCCGTATAGAGATATACTTTTCGTATTCGTTACTGTAATAATTGTTGAAGAACTTGCAAATGATTCTTTGCACGGCAATAATTCTGAAACCTGCCCCTTATGGTGGAGTATTTTTATATATATACAGTACCGTCCCAAACATTTCCAAATCTACATTTTCTTGAAAATACTCATTTAATTTCCATGAAAATTGTACAGAATATTCTTTGAATTTTGCCTTTGATAGTGACCAAGTTTTAGCCCATGGAACAGCGGATAAATATGGTTATATATGAAGTAATACGTATTTAAATAGAGGATGCCTTCCAAACTATAGAACAATTGAAAAAATATTAATAATAAGTATTGCTGCCCCTGTTTTTGAGTAACTTGAACACATCTTCGGCCGTAGGACCTCAACAATTTGTCAATTTGTTCACATTCTATTCTTTATCCTATCTTTGCTAGAGATCTTCCACCTTCGTTAGTTTCTGAGCCATAACCTCACTGAGTATCTTCTAAAGGGTTTCTATTGGGTTTAGATCAGGGCTCTGCGTACGTCTCACATCGATATTTCACCGTCTTTGCTGTTTGGCATAGAGGATTGTCCTGCATGAAAACAGGCTCATGTACGCCCGATGTTCGGAGACAGGGGATAAGATGTTGCTGAAGCAGATTCTTATTTACCTCAGAGTTTGCTTTGCCGCGTAAACGAGGTAAGAGACTCCAGCGCTTGAAAACATACCCACGCACTATAACGGTGTCACCTTCAAATTTAACCGTCTTTTTCGTTCATCCAGGATTCAATCTTTCATCTGTGAGACGCCTTAATGCTACTTTCCATCCGATCCGAACAAATTAAATTTATTTTCGTCCCTGAAAAACACTTTTCTGCTTTTCAGCACTCCGCAAAACATGCTCAATACCGAAGGCCAACCTAGCGGCTTTATTCTTTTTACTTACAAGTGATTTTTCGCAGTGGAGGCTGCAATGATTCACACCTCTTCCAAGCGAGGCTATAGAGATCTGGCCAGACACTTTCGCATTCATGTTCCCGTACAACTTGACGTGAAATATCAGCTGCTGTCTCAAATCGGTCCTTCATCGACATGCATTGCATCATGCGCTCTTCCCTGGTAGTTTTGTTTTCGAATTCGAACCGTTTTCTTCAATTTGATTGACCTGATATCCTCATGGAGCTTTATTATGCGTACACTCACTTATTGATATTGACTGATGACTATCTAGAAATGTCAGTGTAGAGAAATGGCTACATAAAGCCTCCCGGAGGGCCAGGCGGACATATACCTTAAAATCTGCTCCCCCTCCTTGTGGAGAACGCCGGACAAGCGACACCCAAGAGCAAACTCGTGGGAACGGTAGCGAATAACCGTAGCTGCCTACCCTGTTTGATCTCCCCGCCGCTTAGGTAGTTGGAGCGACCACCTGTGTTAAGGCGACCACCTAAAGCCCTTAAACGACGCTCTAACGATCCAATTACCTACGAGATCCATAAACCCGTGGTTATGTCACCAAAAAGCGGTGCTAGTCAAAAGGCACGCCAAGGATTGTGGGGGTTGGGGGTGTCAGTAATTAACAAGCCGACTTGGGCACCTCAGTGCCAACCTCTGCACTTCTCGCTCTTACCAGATGCGAACTCACCATTCGGTAAGAAAGACGAAGGATCAGTTCGTGAAGATCGATCCTTTAGCCAGACAAGACGATTTTCGTGAGAAACGATAGAATGAGATTGAGAAGATTGATCCCCCTCCCCCCCGGGCCGAATTAACATAAATCATCAAGTTTTGTATTGGTGCCATACCGAAAAATCCTTTACAGACTTAGAAGAAGTCTGACTGGAGAAAAGAAAACCCGCTCACACTCGAGTGACTCACATCCGAAGCTCCGTAAGAGTAATAGGAGAAGCACCCAGCCCCAACGAGATTCCGTTCTTTAATTACGGTAAAAATCCCCCCGAATACCCCCCAAATCTAGTTGGGCACCCTACGTTGAAGAATAAGAAACCAAGAGGCTTCAAGATTATTCACAAGAGGACTCTTGGAGCGAAGAGCACCATAACTCTCTCCGTCTTCTTAACTTAACCAGAGGCAAAGTTGCAATAAGAAGTTGACAGCGCCCTACCTCGCTCTCTCCATCACATCTCGGCGAAATTCTATCATCGGCACTCCAAATCCCCGAAGTGCGAGATATGCCCTCCAACGACCTCCGGCAATCCCTGATCCCGTCTATCATGTGAGTTAGCAAGAACATTTATATTCATATTGCGATAGTATGAGGTTAGTACGTTTTACGATTTAATAGAAGTAAAGACAATTGTGCGTGAACCCTTGTCATATTTGTTGGTAAAAGAGAGTACTTTAACTTAATGTTTAACGCTAATCTAAAAGGGTCACGATAAAAATACTAATCGGAAATTGGGGGGTTTACCGGGAGCTTATTTGTTTACTTTTGTCATTGAAGATATTGTAATAGGCGTAGTTGCCAACCGGGATAGTCGAGGTTAGCTTAGGACGAGGATATAAATGTGATTACTGTTTGTTTTTCATAGTTAAGTGTTAAATTTAAAATATATGTTTATTTTGGGATAATTCCTGTGTGTTTTCTTATATCCTTACGTGTTGAAGCGGCTCTTTCTTAAAACAACAAAATTCACACTCTTAGATCAAAGCCTACTTCATTAAAGAAGTATATCACGACCACAATGTATCCTGCGACAGTCAGACTGTGTCATTTCTTTACTCTTTCACTGGACAACCTACTTTCTGGAGGATTTCTCGACCTTAACGCATCTCGCACTCCACCCGAAGCTGAAGCGTGGTTCCTTCTTCTTGCTTTTCTTTTGTTTTTAGTCGCGGGCGACTCTACATCTCACTATGTCGGTTGGTCCCCATTTTTCTTTTTCTTTTTAATAACATTGTAACTAATTCGCCGATTCTAACGAAATTCGAAACCCTTATGTTGTTTTATATTTTCTTTCGAATGGTATAACTTCCATGGTCCTCCCAAGGTTAGCCCATGAATTATTTTGTTTTGGCAATATCATAACCATTCGGCCGATTCTAACGAAATTTGAAACCCTCATGTTGTTTTCTCATTCTCTTTCGAATGAGGTTAGTCTTTAAATTATTGAATGTTTTGAAGGTGGTAAGGTCATAAATCAGAATAAGTGAGAGCACGCGACTTTTTGGTCAGCAGACCTTGTTTGGTTGTTTCTTTGCTTTTGTTTTTTGTTTTGATTTAATCTTTGTTATTTGGCTTTTGTATGTTTTTTTATCTTAGCCTAACATTAGGGTGTAGCATGATTACGGTGACTTTTGCCCAAGTAGGCAGTCGCCAGATGGGATCCTACCCCCCTCCCCCCCCAAAAAAATACCCCGCGTCTCGCCATCCTGATAAATGAGTAATACCGTCAGATGTTACAATTTACCTGGGACAGTCTTGTCATACATACCTTAAGGATATTTGCTGGTAACCTGAAAGTTATGTTGTTTTCTAGTTTTCACATTACTCTCATGGGTTTTTTTTTATCCATTGCTCTATGAAATGAAACGTGGACACACTCAGACGCAAATTTCAATAAATATTCTATGAAATTTTAATTAAACAGTGGAATGTTAAATGGGGGGAAAAAAACCATGACGAAGAGAAGTGTGCAGTAGAAATGAAAGCGAGACTTAATTGTAAATACTCAATAGTTCACTTAAGAATGACAGGGAGATATGAATCCATCCAAGTGGGGTAAAAGAGAGGTGAAACGAGTGATTAAGCAGGGTAAGAAAGCAACAAGTGAAATATTTGGGTGGAAGATGAATGTGGAACAGAATTTATTCTTGAAATGAGAAATGTGAGAACCCAAGACTAGTTTTGTGACTGTTGAGGGCGAGAGATGAGGGTATTTGTGAGTGACGAGGTCGAAAGTAGATGGCGAGAGGGGTTGTGTGAATTGTATGGTGTGTGTATGAAGGAAGTCAATCAATCGCCGTATCAGGGTATGGAGCTGAGAATTATACAGGATGTTGGTACTGCTGTAAGAAGCCTGAAAAATAACAAAGCAGATGGAGTAGATGAAAGAGTGACTAAGATGCTACAAAGCAGTGGTAATTATGTTATAGAATTGGTGATGTAAGGCGTTTAATGGCGCGGGTTCTTTAATTCTTATTTGATTATCCTTTTTAACTGATGGAAAACTATGTTTAAATAATTAGGTATTTATAATAGATAGGCAAAATAATTTTCTGTAAAAATGCTGTTATATATATATATATATATATATATATATATATATATATATATATATATATATATATATATATATATATATTTCGACCCCTACATTTGTGTTCCCCTAAGTTAAGCATCTTTGTATTAATAAGTTTACCAGCGATTGAAGATGATGGAAGTCTTTGTCGAAACCTGGTTTGTAAATAAATTGATCTAGGATGTTCGCGGCTTCTTCTGAGGCCGGGTTAATGCTCGTCTCTCTCGAATAAGGAGTGAAATTTACACTTGTGGATTTTAGTAATTTATTAAAAAATATCTGGGGTCATCTGGAAATCGGTAAATTTCTGGCCCTAATTCTTTCTACGGATACAAAGTTAAATTTGTCTGCATATTGGCTTTACGCTAATGAACTGCGATGTCCGTGCGCTTGAATGGGAAGACAAAATATTCGGCTGTTTCTGAAGAAGGATTTTTTTCTAGTTTGAGATAGCCCATAATGTTTATTCATATTTCAATATACGAAAAAGGTTTTGCAATAAACATCACAGGTCCTGTGGGAATTGGTAAATGTCTGGCTCTAATTCTTTCTACGGATACAAAGTTAAATTTGTCTGCATATTGGCTTTACGCTAATGAGCTGCAATGTCTGCGTGCTTGGATGGGGAGAGATCTTCGGCTGTCACTAAAGTATATATGGTATCGTTGGCGCTAATCGCTTCTCCATTTAACTTTCTCTCCTGCCTAAATGAGTCACTAGAGTGGCGGCGATTCATGGATCAGACCATTCTCATTTCTTTGCTCACGCCGTAAATATCTCTCAAGAAGTATTTTTGTGTAAGTTGGGAAGCTTATAAGAATAAATTTACATTTTTGCTTCATAATTATACTATATGACCAAGGCCACGTTGAAATATAAAGAGTTACGGTGACAGCGAAGGATTTATTTATCCGTCAACTTCTTGATTGTACTAATAACAATTTTGTGACGTCGACCTAAAGGAATGAGAAGCTCAAACAATGGTTAGCGAATATAAGAAAATGCTATACACAAAACTACACACATCTGACCACGAACGGGCGAGATTAATTTGACAGAATATATTGCGAAAAAAAAGTGGTTTGATCTTTGACATTTTTGTAGTTATGTTTACCTATTTTCTTTTATTAACTCACATTTGCCCTTGGATTTGTTTATTGAGGATGACCTAATTAAGATTGGAAGACATTTCGGAAATAAACGACTAGACTTCGTTGATGCTTTTCCTCGTCGTACTAAGTACACCCGAACTTCTTTTTTTTTTAAATGTATTGGTAGTGCATTCAAGAATGCATTGCTGTCGATCTGGCGAATATTCAGTGTTAGCAAGTAAGGAGGGGTCGTAAAATGTCTTGGAATTTATTTAGTCTTTAATTAGGGACTACTACGTTTCGAGTTCAGACTCTCATCTTCAGCTTCTACTAAGAAAACAATAGAATGTATACCAGGGACGAGCCATCGAATGCTTCCTGCTGCTCATTCTTGACAAATGCAAATAGATAAGCACATTTTTTTGTAAAACTTTCTGATGCCCTCGTTGCTTCTCGCTTTTTTAAAAAAAATCTAAATTATACGATAACCATTGGATTTTTTTACCCTCGGAAGAAAGTTGGGACCATAGGGGAAATGAGAGGCACATAGCTAGAATAGTTTAAAGAGTAGAATATTTAGGGCCGGGTGGGTAGAATTTCCCCATGCTGCACATAAATTAACACAATAAACATCATTAAAATATATGACGCTAGCAAAACTCGCCTTAATAGGGACAAATTGCATTGAAAACTATGTGAGAATGTAGACTGCGATTAGTCGTTAGAGAAAGGAAGGAGGGGTCACTTAAAGAGGGTTTTATGAAGTTCAACTCCACCTTTACAATGGTTGTTTACATTTAAACGCAGGTGGGCCCGCTGTGCTCACCCCTGTATTCGGGTGGGTAGATCTTACACTTCTCATCACACACACAAGCAATTACAACACTACTTTCTTTCCTCTCCCGTCTTTGTAGCATAACACATACACTCTGTGTTCCAAGGAATCCTGCCGATGGGTATCTCTATCCACATACCTCTGATGCGGAACAGGTCCCTCTGCCCGGGGGTGACGAACCTTTCAGCTGAACGCTGTTCGGTGCCAAAACATAATACTTCGTAGCACTTCTCCCCAAAGAGGAGCGGCCCCTGAATAAAGGCAGGTTGGCGAACCAATACTACTACAACTACATTTAAACGCATTCAACAGCTTAACTCTTTTCTCCATGCCGCCCTTGAGCATCCACTTTATACACTAGTACGTACTCATAAATTTACACACTTTTCTTCCCCACTAATGTCAAACCAACTCTTTGCTATCTACTTGAACCCTACAAGGGGCTCTGTTTTGAAACTAAGGGCCATATCCTTTTCATTAACCGGTTCGTTATTACGAGAGCCATTTGTTTAGGGCTCTGAAAGCGAACATTGCCGCCCGCTCGCATGATTATCCTTAAAGCTGAGCCCCTCACTGGGGGCACGACCCCCTTATTTCCCTTTCCACCACGGGTTTGATGATGTGATAACGGATGACTTGGATTATGAAAAATCTCGTGAATCGTGGGTTCGAATCCCTTAGGAGACTATTTTTACTCGCGTGCGACTCTATATCTCACTATGTCGGTCGGTTCCCGTTTTGCTTTTTTTGGGGGGAGCGGGGCAATAACATCATAACTATTTGGTCAATTCTAACGAAATCCGAAACCCTTATGTTGTTTTACATTCTCTTTCGAATGATATAATTGCAAAGGTCCTCTCAAGGTTAGTCCGGGAATTATTGAATGTTTTGAAGGTCGTAAGTGAGAGCACGCGACTTCGGTCAGCAGACCTTGTTTTTCATTTTTCTGATGCCTTTTTTAAGAATATATTTTACGTCTTCTTTTACTTCAGTTTATGCAGACGTGGAAGAGAATGAGGGAGGGGGGGGAGACTGAAGAAATAAAGAGGTGAAAGAAATGAAAATAGGAGTTAAGATAGAGGTCTAAGAGACTCATAGTCACTGTCATCATCTTTATGTGGTGGGTAAAGGGGGGGGGGAAGTCCCCAAAATAAGCAGTACAGAGTAAAAGCACTTAAAAAGGCAAATTTGAGCGTTTCTCAATTTTTTCAGACCACCCTCTGGTGATTTTTAGAACTTTGGAGGGGGGGGGGGTCACTAATAAATATGACCAAGTAATTATAATTAATTTGATTGGAAACTTCGAGGGTATCATAAAAAGATCCTAAAAATAACAAAAAATATGCTTGCTTGTTTTTTAATTTATTGTTTTTATTGTGTCCACGGTTTGGGGAGTCAGGTAATAAGTATATGAACGTAATTGAATTCTAGTTTATTGAATACAGTTCAAAATTATGTACAATATAAACACACATACCCATAAGAATAATGCCATGTCGGAAACCCATTGATACTAATGACACTGGTAATAATAGTTCAATCTTCACTTGTCATTCTACATCAAAACAAGTTCAACAGACCTAAGTCGCGTGCTCTCAATAATAATTATTTACAATAATAATAATTAATAATAATTAAAAAACTTATTATCATCAATTAACAAACATATCATCTGACCTTTCGACCTTCAAAACTTTCAAAAACTCATTGAAAAGTAAAATGGTTACCATCCGACCGACCCACCGATATAGTAACTTATAATCGCGTGCACGCGACTAATAATGCAAAGCAAATTTTTACAAATAATTATTACATTGTTAGAGTAAAGAGAAGGAAAAATCTAAACTTTAGATTCTAAAGGGAGAAAATGCGTAGGTAGGAATAGAGGAAAAAAGAAGCAGAAGCTCAATTTGTGGTTGAACCAAGTGGTAACGGTCATAAAAAAAAACCGACATAAGATGAACATTCTAAATCCTAAATTTGGTCCCTTTATACACTGAAGTGGCAAAGGTTATGGTAGCTCTAGTATGGTGTAGGACATCTCCCTCTAACCCGACGAAGTACAGCGACTCGAAGTAGCATCGATTTCACAAGTAGACGGAAAACCCCTGAAGAGGTGTTAACCCATGCTGTCCACCGTTTCCTGATACATGATTGGGTTGATGTTGGCTGAATGTTGTGGCGACACGAATCGTCGAAGCTTTCCAGAATGCTCCTTGATCCAATTCCGCGTAACTTGGACCCGAAGACACGGGGTATTATCGTGTTGGAATACCCCATCATTGTTGAGCTACATGGATTCCATGTGCTAACAGACAGTACAACGTAGCGGCCACCATTCAATGACGTGTTTAGGTGGACCAACGCACCCAAACCATGTTAACTGAAAATACCTCAACGCCAATATGGAGCCACCACCAACGTTGCCTTGTTGACAAGTGGGGTTCATGGCATAATAGGGTCTACACTATAACTGAACCCTTCCATCAGCCGGTAATGTGACTCATCGGGACACATGTTGCCAGTTCTCCAGGGTCCAACTATCAAGGTCACAAGACCAGGTGGGGTGCTGTTTCCGATGTCGTGGTGCACTGATAGATATGCGTCTTGTACATCCTGCATAAAATGTGGATGCGATTTCAGCCAGGGTTACCTGTCTGTTATCGTGACCAATTCTAGGCAGACGGCGCTGATCACTATCAATAAGCTTCCGTGCTAGAGCACTGCGCTGTCCACGGTGGGCGCTATTGTTTTCCATAAAACATACGGGATGCTGATGGCCGCACAGTTTCAGAGACACCGCCCCTGGTACTTACGATGTCCCGTATGCCATTCTTCGACACCTATTTGAGCGAGGCATGAAATTTGTGCTAGACTTGTTCAACAGAATCTGGGTGGAGGGTCTCCTCCCAGATTCCTGACGAATCGCTACTGTGCTCGCCTTTCGCAAATCGGAGAGAGATCACTCTACTCCGATCGGTTTCCGCCCAATCTCTCTAACCTCTTGCGTGTGCAAGTTGATAGAACAATAAGTAATTGTTAGATTAGCCTTTTTTTCTGGACAGCGGAGGCCATCTGTCTTCTGCACAGTGCGGCTTCCGCAAGTTCCACTCCACGTCGGATGCACTGCTCCGACTGGAAGATGCCGTCTGCGAGACCTTCCTTCGTAGACAGCACTACGCCACGGTGTTTTTCGATCTGGAGAAGACCTATGATACCACATGGTGATACGGTATCATGAAGATTCTCCACACGATGGGGGCGAGATCATCGATTCCGCGTACGGGTCGGGGGAGCCCTCTCCGGCCCAATGGAGCAGGAAGAGGGTGTCCCGCAGGGAAGTGTTATCAGTGTCGCACTCTTTGCCCTGAGTATCAACGTTATCGTCTCGCTCCTGCTGAAACCAATTATGTTAGATTTTCTTGAATAAATGTTATCGGGCAAAACTTGTTATACTCTTCTGTATTAATTAAATAAAAGCATGTTGCAGTATCAGAGTTTTTGAGACCTTTTAGAATATTCAATTGAAATATCCCTTCAATTTCATCAACACGTCCTTGTCCAAAGTTGAATCCATATTTATTCCATCGCCAAAGTAAAAACCAAGCCACTAATACGAAATGTCCCGCATCATTTTCACTTTTCAATAACCTTTCGAACTTTAAATCCCTTTGATCAACCTAAAATTAATTATTTTCAATTATAGCCACAGCGAAAAGTGATGAAGCAAACTTATATTTATTTATATCCTTTTTTTTATCCTATATCCAATATTTATCTATATCCTCTATTTATTTATATTCATTATGTGGATATGAGAAACTCACAAAGTAGCGCGTTAGTTGAGCAATAAATGCAAAAAATACCACAGGAAAATGAAAGGCGGGATTTCAAGTACTTTCGAACTTGTTCAGTTCGTTCTCAAGGAATCAACTGAACAAGTTCGAAAGCACTTGGAATCCGCCTTTCATTTTCCTGTGGGATTTCTTTGCAATTATATCCATCATATATGTAGTTAAGACTGAGATACCTAAACAAAATTGTTATATGACTCACAAAAAGGGATGTCAGGCGAGCCATCGCTGATTCTCGTATTTTTAATGTCACCGACTTAAATCATAGAATAGATTTCCTTCAATTAGAGATAATTAACTAATTATCACAAAAGAAAAATTGTCATACCCTCCACTAATCATCAGAGACTTTCCCAATTTCAGTCATTCGAAAAGTTACTTTAAAGCCGGAAACTTATCGTAAGGATTTTTCATCCTAAATATTCTTAATAATCCAACAGTCCCCGACCTTTGGTATTTTGTTTTAATTATAGCATAGGTGGGCGCGATAACGAAAAAAAAATGTATCACCATAACCGATAAATGGATAACGATAACCGATAATCGATAACTGGCGATAAATTTATCGCCCGATAAGGTGATAACCGATAAATCGATAAATCCAAAATTATAATACAATATATCATGATTATTGACTATATATAAAGTTATTTTATGATGCAATAGTAAGAATATTTAAATACTGTTTCTTAGTTTCTTACCTGATGAGGCTCTCCTTCATCTCCTCATAGGTTTTGAGGATCCTCCTCCCAGCTCAAACCTACTATTTCTGCCTCCAAGGCACGCGCGGCTCGCCCATGTGCTAAACTGGAACCAAAAACTGAAATTATCGATTATCGCTAGTTTGAAACCAAAAGTATCGGCGATACCGATGAATATAGATAACGCGGGTGGGGGGGGGGGAATATTGGATAACCGAGAACCCGATATCGTTATCGCGATAACGCCCACCTATAAGTTATAGTAATGGCGAAAGGTTTTACATGGAAATTTTGTGATACCCTTATGCGTTTGATTTCTTGAGATTATTTAATTAAATCATTAACATGTTGAATGGGCATTTTGTATGGTAATCAAAACTATTAGTCGCGTGCACGCGACGCTATAAGTTACTATGTCAGTCTGTAAGTCGTCGGTCGGTCGGATGGTAATTATTTTACTTTCCAATGACTTTTTGGGGGCAATAACATCGTAACTATTCAGCCGGTTCTGACGAAATTTGAAACCCTTATGTTGTTTACCTTTTCTTTTGAATGATATAATTGCCAAGGTCATCCCAAGGTTAGTTCGGGAATTATTAAAAGAAAACTAATATGGGTCGGATTGCCCCACTTGTTGAAAGTTTTGAAGGTCATAAGTCATAATAATTAAGATCACACGACTTAGGTATGTTGACCTTGTATAAGTTATAGGTTTTAGGACCCGTCCTGCAAAAAAGGATAAAAGCGAATCGCTTATGGGATTGGTTCTGGTTGGATATCGACTTTAGGAGCGAATCCTGAGCGATAGGTTCACCATTCCTTAATAACAGTCGGATGTTGCCATAAATTGCGATGATTCTCGGTTTCTCCTCCCTTCTTTTCGAGGATCACCCACGGATTCTCGATCTGGTTATGCTCTAGAGAGTTTCGGATTAAGATCTAGGAGTTTTCATATATATCTTTGGGATCCAAGTCACGCTATTTGCACGGGATGAGTCCTGCAGGGAAACGTTTGGATCGTTCATCGGAATTACTCTTAAGACCATTTTTGATACTGGTGTTCTTGGAACGAAATTTGCCTTTGCAAAAGTGTTTGTCCTTGACTGCCAATATCATAGCGGCTATTCTAATTTTAGGATTTAAGATGTTGTAGTAAACTAGATGCCAAAACTAGTCTCGATGCAGTAAACGTCAAGCTTTAATACACTGTCTTATTTCACCTATTATTGAGACCCTTTACAAATACGTGTATATATTTTGGTATTCCGCAAAATGCAGAAAGGTAAATTAATTACATGTAAACATGAAAAATTTAGAAACATGAAAAGATATTACGTAAATATTTAATGAACAAACGAGAAGGATCAGTAACTCTATTGACACAATTTCGAGACGGAAAAAAAAATGATACGAGTAAAGTGGCGAAATGTATGAAAAACGAAGAGGGTGAAAATTAGTTTTTTGAAGATGGAGAAATTAGAATCGATGATCGAGTTTTGGGAAGTTGTGAGATGAATACGTTTAATTGCGTCATCCTGGTCACGCGAGTAGCACGAAGAACAAAGGCTGGAGTGTGGTAATAAAAATGAGTTCCATCTTTCTTGTTTTACCCTACTGCAATGAAACATTGATATTTAATGCAAAAAAAAGCACTAAGAACACAGTTGACTCGTTTGTGCCTAAGGTGTGCGTTTGGTATATGTAAGTAAAATTAAATAATAATATATACATAGCTATTTAACTGAGCGTCAGTGTCCCTTCGTAATTAAATCCGTTTATTTTGCTCCCTTTCTGTTCCCTCAACGTTCTAGTTCTTTTCCGCGTTCACTTTATAAAGTCGAACATTTTCTCATCGCCACATTTCGCCTTTTGTTTGCCGTTTCGTAAAGAAGAAAAACAACAACAGTATTTTAATGTCTTTTTACTCTTCCTTAAGAATAGGATTTGTTAATTAGGGAGGGAGTTTTATGAGTCTATCCTTCTCGAAGGAAGTTGGAGAGCCGTCATCGTGGTGCAGAAGAATCCTATCGCAGGCTAAAATAATACAGTAGGCCCAAATTTGCAGTCGAAGATTTTTTATTTTTGTATATTCTCATTCCGTAAGGTTTTCGGGTCATTTCGCAACCACTAGAAGCAGTTGGAAAGGGAAGGGGAGGGGTAGATCGTATCTTTGTTGTGCTCATTGTTCCTTTTATATTTGTGCAACTTTTTAGAGAAGATCGTTTTTGGCTAAACCTTGTTACTGGACTCCTCGCCATTTTGACTCTTGTGCTTCTTTATTCTCACTCATTAACTGCGGCGAAGCAAGCAGGTTTATGGGCCATGTAGAAGTCTAAATACCGCGTACGTAAGTGTACGCAGAAATACTCCGACACAAGCTGCGTGCCCTCTCGTATCTCTAAATGCACCTCTCGCCCCGAATTCTCTGTCGCCCTTTTTCACGCCACCGTAAACTCCGAGATGGCTCGAAGGCGTGAAAGACATACTGTCTGCCCAAAGATGAAAAAAGGTCTTTCGCGCGACGATACGGATTTTACGAGAATCGATTCTCTCTCTCGATTTCTGCTCGCGAGGGAAATAAAAGGAAAAATTCTCCCCGGAATCAGGCAAACGATCTTGGACCTACGTCGAGTTTGTGTGGAGCCCGATCCACAAAGGAAACCGTTCGCCCGCTGCAAGGAAGGAACTTCTCGGGGAATTGGTTGTTGCCGTCACGGTACTTGTAGGTGCCAAACTTCTCGCAAGCCCCATCTACCCCTTCAGAGTCTGAGGTTACACAGGACCTCCCTCTGCGGATTACCCTAGACGTAGCTAGGCAATCGGTTTTGGCTACCCACTCCAGGAGCCGAATAATCGGACAGGTACTTCGAGGAAGAAGTCCGATTTGAGTCACCATTTGGCTCACCTTCGTGATCCGGTATAGGATCATTATAACACCGGTCTAGGATTACCTTCTCATTCGGTAACCTCGGATGGCCGGAGTAAGTGCGATCATCGTCACCAGAAGAAGATCTTCACCGTCCCCTTCAAAAATACTTACGAACTCAAAAGGTATCGTTAATTGAATTATCCCCTCCCCTAACTTCACCAGTTTATTTGTGAACTAGAATCCTCATCCCGAGCCCATAACCTCGAGTATTAGAAGAGCTTAATTCAGTGTTTAACTCAATAATAATATTCCCTTCGTTCTGTCTGGTGTCATTAAGACGCAAGCATCCCAGTGAGTAATCTGCAAGTAATCTCCACGACATTTTCGTAGACTTATTTATTCAGTGCAAGATTAATCCTATTTATATTTATATCCGCTGTGTTTATTTCAAATTCATGTACATTAAAGATTATTTTTGTATCTGTGTGTTTAACTAATTTGGACGATCCTTTTGTAATTATTAATCAATCCACTCGGCTTAAATCTCAATATTACACCGATCCACCCATGGATGCTTTTACTGAGTGGGGGGACACACTCAGGGGATCATCATCTTAGTTTTGACCAAAAGGTACGCACCGGGGTTATTCTTATTCACCGGAAGTGGCTAAGGTAGGTGTATTGGATACGCTTCACATCCGCTTCACCTTGGTGCAGTAATAAAATATATGTCCAGGAAGTGGGACTGGGATTACCCACTCACTAAACCCTCGACAGGCCATGCACATCTCGTGTTGTGTTCATCTTCTGTCTGCAACGAGTCGCTGGTTCAATGTAGCCAGCTAAAGCCAATACTAACAAAGGTAATTGAGGTCACTAAGTTTAAATACGATATAAGTTGACCACCAGGTGGCGCCACTTAGTGGCCAGAGGTGCTAAATCGGCCATTTTCGCCGCAGGTCCACTAGATCATTTCCTTCTAGTTTTCATATATCCTTGTTTGTTCTTGCTTTTTATCAAGGTGAATTGTAAGTCTATTAGTTGTTCAGGTGCAAAATATTTGGGGGGTTTGTACATATTCAGACTTAAGCAGATTTATTCCACACGACTCATTGATTCATCTAATAAAAGATAAAAAAAATAATAGAAAAATGCAGAAATCTGATTTTTAGAAAAACTATTTTAGGTGCAATAAGATGATTCGTTAGAAATGGTCTTAATGCTGCCGGGCCTTTTATATTTCCGACTTCTTTAGTTTTAGAGGGATTAGGGAATCAACCACGGACGAGGAGTTCCCCGCCCCTGATCCAAATCAAGATGTAATGGACGAAGGGACTCGAAAGCGAAGACAATGGGCATCGACCTACTCGGGACAAAACCTAAATGACTCAAGGGTGTTAGCACCCTCAGATCAATTTCGATTCTTGTGTTTTTGAAAATATAAGGGAATACTTTTCAAATTCTTTCTCGTAGCCTCCCAAATGCCCCCCTTCCCCCCTATTGCAACCCAGGTCGGCGTTTGCATATTTGGGACCCAAAACTCAGTTATTGACTTGCTCCTAGCTGGTCTTGATATACGCTGTCCGCACTTACTCGTGCGCATTCCTCCTTTACATTTTTACCCTGGTCCTAGTCTTCCTTTCCCCAACCTGCGATTTCACCCGTTGGTCGTTCTAGACTGTACCGTTATTTTCCCCACTCGCTCGTGCCCATTCCTCCTTTATCTCTAAATCCATCGCCTCCCTTCTGTTCTTCATATCTTCCCTTCAACCCATAGCATCGGATCCATACGTGTGCGAGGGGGTGATGGAGAGGAAGAGGGGGTGGGGCATTAAATTAGTTGCAGTTAAGTAATTATTCATCCCCGAAACTTTCGGCGGATCAGAAATATGGCGAATAAGGCCCCGCTAACGACTTGCATCAGTTTTCACACCTGTCTCTTCTTAATTAAGGTGACCTCAATTTCTTCGCGGCGGAAAGCCCCTCCGAACCGCCCCCTTGTCCCCCCTTCTTTCCCGCTTATCTATGATGATCCTTTCAATTTTAGTCCGGGTGTTCGCGCCAGATTTATTGGAGTTTTAAGTTTCTCTTTTCGTAATACGAAAACAGGACTAAAAGGGAGGGTAATATTGGTGGGAAGGGCGGCAACCGGGCAAATTATGAGGGGATTAATGTTGGCCGTAACTTGGCGCGAAGTTCTTTATGATTTGGCGGGGGGGAGGGGACCTAAGTGAAGGAGTAGAGGCGAATTGTTAGTGGGGAAAGGGATGGATTGATGGATTTGACGATATGATGATCCCTCCTTGATCATCTCGGGGAAGGGAGAGGGGGCGGGGGAGCTTTGTTATTATTATTTATTTTGAAAGGCCTGTCGTCCCTTTCCTTTGGCGAGGTCTCCCTATCGGATATTGAAATCAACATTAAGATTAGTACGACAATGCCTATTAAACCGTTGGCGGGCTGAAGGGAGACAGGCCTAGGAAATTGTCATTAGGGAAAATGGTCTGGAGAAAAGCCTGGGAAACAAGATTAACACATGAAATCCAAGATGTGAAAAGGGGGGGGGTGCAAAGGGGGTTCTGTCCCCCCCTCTCCCTTCCTCCACTAAGAAATTGAATGGTTCTCGGGCGTGCTGATGGCCCCTCCTCCCCATCCTCCCCTTTTACGGGAAGGTTCAATCTGTAGATGAGCGGTTCGGAACCTCGTTTCTCTCTATAATAGAGGCTGGCTCCATTCCAATTCCTTGGTTCTTTCACCGCAGGAGGGGGGTGGGTATCATGGCCCTCATTACGTGTAGAATGGACAGGAGAGTTGCGCGGACCTCGGTATCTATGTACTGCCAATAGATTTTTTTCACTTTACAGAACCGCCACCCAAAAGTCTTCAAAACCTCATATGTATTCGCGGTTCTTTTTTAGTTCTAAATAATATTTTTGTATTACTACCGAACGCTTTATTATTCTTACTATTAGTAGTAGTAGTAGTAGTAGAATTAGTAGTCGTCGTCGTCGTACTAGTAGTACTACTACTACCAAAGACATCGAAACTTGCGGACAGGTAGCGGAGATCTGCCACGGTTGTGACATTGAATTCATCGGCTGCGGCTGCGCATTTAAGTCCACTCGGGCTTACTAAGGGAAATTCGTGGTCAGATCCGATTAACGGCAGGATTGCCCATATTTGATGGGCGGAATCTCATGGGGTAAAATCGGGTTTAACGCGCGCTGGAGGATCCCAGCCCGAGAGATCTATTCCACAGAGAATCCTTTTCGGAGCTTATTAGATCAAGGATGTTTAAGTTACATTTTTTTAAGAGCCCATCCGGCCACTGCCTACTAGGGCAAAAGTGTCCGTAATCACGCTACTGCCCAATACTAGGCTAGATTAAAAAACAAGTAAAAACATGTAAAAAAAACCCCGAAGATAAAACAGAAACAAAGATTAAGAAACAAGCAAAAATAAACAAAAACAAGATAAGCAAAAAGCAACAAGAAGGAAGCGCGCTCTAGAGTCGGGGGTAGGCTCGCCTCCCCCCGGCGCAGGAACATGAGACCTACAACAAATCTTCAAATAAAATGGGGGAGGCCAGCCTCTTCCAAAAAGTCGTAGAGTCCGCAAGTCTATGTACGCGAACTCGTCCCGAGTAGAAGGCAAGAATGTGCCGAACAGTCTGGGGGACAACGCAGTCGTCGCAATAAGGCGCAGGCGAGCGCTCCATCAAATGGGACTGCGTCCCGCGGTGTTTAAGTTAGATTTATAACACTCGGGAAGGGGGAGGGGATACTTAATTACTTTGAGGTCCTGGGTTGCTCTCTCTCTCTCTCTCTCTCTCTCTCTCTCTCTCTCTCTCTCTCTCTCTCTCTCTCTCTCTCTCTCTCTCTCTCTCTCTCTTTCCGTTGGTAGACGCCTTCCTTGGAACCATAGAATAATTTTTTCGTTTCTCTCCCCGCAGGAAGCCTCCAGATCCGGACAAGCACAGAAGAGGACGGCGGCAAGTACGAGTGTGTAGCCGAGAACGACATTGGCACCGCCTTCAGCGTTCTCGTCAACCTGTATGTGAGAGGTACGTCCCAGTCGGTCCTATTTTGTCCCGTCCTTATTTCCCTTGATTCGATGCGTCCGCCACTCAGCAAGTTTCACGTACTTGAGGAGTTTGTGGTTCGGTTCACTTCGCACTTCACCCTCGAAGCAGAGGTTATGAGTATTACTTGCTTCCGTTCATTTGGCGGAATTTTTAGACCCAGGATGAGATGCCGTCCTCGCCTTCATTCTCCCTTTCAGCTCCTGACGAAAAATTGTCATAAGTTGTGCCATCTGTTCATCGTGGACGAAATATCCCAACCGGATAATGAAATGTACATAAATATCAGAATGACAATTATCGTTAGTGGGGAAGGGGGAGGCGTGTATAGAGTTTTGACAACCAGTGGATTGAAAACACTTTATCGTTCCGCGTACTAATTCACCTTTTGGTAGTGAATATGACCCCCGCCCCCCATACGTGACCCTATCTTCTCCATCGACAGGAATGCGGGGCATAAGGGAAAGTGGGTATGTTGTGCTGTGAAGGCGGGGGAGGGAATGCTAGCAGTGTTGTGATTGAGTATGTGCGTATGTGGAACTCCTTACCCATGGGAAGGTAAGTATCATCGTATCTGCCAATGGGCGGCAAGATCTTATCGCTGATTAAATTTTTGCGTTTGCCCTCGCTGGTAGGGGCCCCGCGCCTCGACGCTTGAAATCCAACACCTGATCCGCGAAAAAGCCGCGTCTGGGGAACGTAATTCCTCGATCATTGGGAACAACTAATGCGATATTTGTGATGAGAACAAGTTTCTCCTATGGTCACTTTGGGGATTTCGTTTGTCACTCCGGCCCGCGGTCTCATCTGGCCCTCGCTGGAAAGGTTGCCCGCCCTTGCCATATAGGTTAAACAAATCAGGGAACATAACACATCCCTGACGTAATCCTCTCCTTATGGTCTAATACTCTGTTTTCTCTTCCTGCACTGTAACTGCAGCTTTCTGTTTCTCAAAATAAGTTTCTTTCCTATCGATGTCCAGCCATTCCAGCATCCTCATCAGTTCCTCGTGCCTTAGTTTATTGAAAGCCTTTTCATAGTCAATAAAGCAAAGGAACACATTTCTTTGTTTTTCAATCATTCTTTCCAAACTTGTTCTCATCACAAATATCCCATTAGTTGTTCCCTTGCCTTCCAAGAAGCCATATTGGCTATTTTACCTTAAACAACGCAGGAGTAAATTCATCCATCGGGAGCACAGATAAACATACAACCCCAATTTCACAAAGGAAATAGCAGAGTGCATAAAGTAGCGTAACATTCTGAAACAAAACGACGTCCTCCCTCACAACAAGAAACATGAGACATACAATTATTACTCAGCACCCACATGACTAACCTAATTATTAAAGAACAAATAGAAAACTGGAATACGTCAGCACAATAGACCTACAACACGAGTCACTAGTTATCAAGAAACCACCAAATTGCGACACTTAGACATGACTAAAATATTTTCATGAGACGCTTTACTCGAACGAACGCACAGACAAAACGGAGAAATCCACAGACCAAGCACCCCATTTACCACAGTAAACGCCCAACAAACGATCAAAAGCTCTCGAAAGCCACTCGTCCAGGCAACATATCTAACATCCATCTCAAGCACTTAGACAATACATCGTTAATCTCAGCCATCACAGAAACTTTATCCATTCCTGCCTCACCCATTATACCCCTCATACCCATACTCAAACCCCCAATACAAGCTAACTCTTACCACCCAATCCTATATAGTTTATGTCAACACTTTATTGGGTGGTTTACTTCGATCGATGGATGGCCGATTTCTTTATCCCTGTCACAGCCTTTTCTTTCACGTCGTCGTAATTCTCGTTATCCTTCAACGTTTCTCGCCCCTCCTCCGTTTGCACGATGATGCTTCCTTTACATTTATTACATTTACATAGCGTTTGTTTTCCTGTAATTGCTCAGATGCGAAGACGGCCCGAGTGAGAGGGTTTTTTTTTACGGCTCATTGTGACCTTTGGGTCCTTTTCGGCTTGGATTTTTATGTAAATGTTCAGTTTAATATGATTTGTATAACTTCGAGACCGTGAGTTATAAGCGGAGGACAAAGGGAAGAACACCATAAACTTGGGTCGATTTCTTAACCGAGTGAAATAAAAATGGTAGATGAATAGAACCGCCCCCCCTTCCCACAACAGTACTATTTACTAGCATGGCCGGATTAAGATGTTTCGGGGCCCTAGGCCATTCACTTTAGCGGGCCCCATGG
This sequence comes from Ceratothoa steindachneri, assembly GCA_963969495.1. Lineage (NCBI taxonomy): Eukaryota > Metazoa > Arthropoda > Malacostraca > Isopoda > Cymothoidae > Ceratothoa > Ceratothoa steindachneri. Next base: position 55,701,276 of record OZ018337.1, read on the forward strand.
GTCTAGGCGAGCGAAAGCATCATTATTTGAGGCATGTAAAAGAAAATGATGTATTCAAGAAAGTACAAAAGCGGATACATTTTTAAACTAGTAATATTATAAAGTGATATTAAGCAAGATCACAGTTATCATTTGACATAAAGACAAGGACGCTTACTGTTAGTATTAGCCTTTGGGATACCATATTAACCTTTTCATGGATTTTATTTTGGCAAAATCGTTAATGTTTTCCTGAAAATCAATTTCTTTCGTTAAGTACATATTTTAAATAGATGGTCAATAAACTAACCACTTCCAGATAAAGGGTTAAATAATAATCATAATATCACGTATTGCCACAGAAGCGCGGGGCTCCCAAATGTGCGAGGCCCTAGGCTATGGGCGATTAGGCCTATGTGGTAATTCGGTCTTTACTACTGGGATAGTTAACAGACACGTTTTTAGTCGCGGGAGACTACATTCACTAAGTCGAACGGTCGGTCGGTCCCCGTTTTGCTTTAATTTGTATTTTAATAACGTTGTAACTATTCTGCCGATTCTAACGAAATTTGTAACCCTTATGTTGTTTTACATTCTCTTTCGAATGATTTAATTGTCAAAGGCCTCCCAAGTTTAGCCCGGGAATTATTTGGCAATAACATCATAACTATTCCGCCGATTCTAACGAAATTTAACACCCTTATGTTGTTTTACATTCTCTTTCGAATGATAGAATTTCCAAGTCCTCCCAAGGTTAGTCCGGGAATTATCGAACGTTTTGAACGTCGTAAGTTCATAAATCAGAATAAGTGAGAGCACGCGACTTTTGGTCAGCAGACCTTGTTTTTTTCTTTTCTATATTTAACTAATTCCACGGACGGTTTATGTACGTTTATTACTGCCATACCTGTCCAGATACTGCCTCTACGGACGTACATACTTTTGCGTATGCTGTGTGCGTGCGTAAGTTTGTAAATAACTCACTCGGATTCAGAGCTAAAAAGCAGCCCGAGGAAAGTGTGTGTGTGGGGGGGGGGGAGCCATCCATCTTTCGGTAAAGGGGGGGAGGGGGTACAGGAACGAGGGTTAAGGGGAAAGAAGAGATGCGAGGAACGAGGGATAAGGGGAAAGAAGAGATGCGAGGAACGAGGGATAAGGGGAAAGAAGAGATGCGAGGAACGAGGGATAAGGGGAAAGAAGAGATGCGTGGAACGAGGGATAAGGGGAAAGAAGAGATGCGAGGAACGAGGGATAAGGGGAAAGAAGAGATTCGAGGAACGGGGGATAAGGGGAAATAAGAGATTCGAGGAACGAGGGATAAGGGGAAATAAGAGATGCGAGGAACGAGAGATAAGGGGAAAGAAGAGATGTGAGGAACGAGAGATAAGGGGAAAGAAGAGATGTGAGGAATGAGGGATAAAGGGAAAGAAAAGATGCGAGGAACGAGGGATAAGGGGAAAGAAGAGATTCGAGGAACGGGGGATAAGGGGAAAGAAAAGATGCGAGGAACGAGGGATAAGGGGAAATAAGAGATGCGAGGAACGAGAGATAAGGGGAAAGAAGAGATGTGAGGAATGAGGGATAAGGGGAAAGAAGAGATTCGAGGAACGGGGGATAAGGGGAAAGAAAAGATGCGAGGAACGAGGGATAAGGGGAAATAAGAGATTCGAGGAACGAGGGATAAGGGGAAATAAGAGATGCGAGGAACGAGAGATAAGGGGAAAAAATAGATGTGAGGAATGAGGGATAAGGGGAACGAAAAGATGCGAGGGCAGATTAATTTTCTTTTCTGGATTTGAAACGACGAAAATAACTGCGAATAATTGAACGCCGTCTAATTAGTTGATCGTTTTTCCGCTTTAAAAAAAACCCGACGCCATTAATTTGGCCGGAATGGAAGAAAATAAGATTTTATTTGTGTTGGCAGAGCATCGATAGTGTATTCCAAGTTCAGCCCATGGCTGGAAGGGCCCTCATTAGGGCAGGACCGGGAAAAGGGGCACGGAACGAGAGAGCAGATAGGAAGAAGAAGAAGAGTGGAGGAAAAAAAAAGTTATCTTTGATCAGTTAATTTTGAAGAGGGAAACCCAAACGCACCTAAAGTGGTAAAGTTAGGGGGTGAGAAAGTAAATAGCTCGGCGAAAAGAGGGAATATCCTGAGGCGCTAGTGACGAGTGGAGCGCAACTCTCCTGAAATAATTACAAAGAGTTTGGCACTTGATAATACGAACATAAGTCATTGGGTGCCATTTCACTTTCCTGGAGGTGTCATATTTCAGTCTTTTTCTTTTTCATTATTCGTGTTTTATTTTCTCCTCCACTACCTTTGTCCCTCGTCCCCCTCCCTACCGACAGTCCTCTGATTAAAAATACCATCGTTCGTTGCACCGATCGTCTTTTTTTTTCTCCCTTAAGAAATCAACCCGAGTTTTCTCGTTCGTCCGTTTTGTCTGCTTCCGACTCTCGTTTTCCCTCTCTTAAATCACCGTTTATGGGGCGCGTTACGACTGGATGGCTGAACGCCTAATGTCGTAACTTTGTTGACATTGTCTCTCACCGCGACCCGCGGGGAAAAGAAGAAGAATATGATTCCAAGCTCTTTCGCGTTTATTTAACAAGGCGTTTCTCAATTTTTTTTATTATTATTATTTTAGGAGCCCATTTTGCGACTGCTTACTTGGGCATAAGTCGCCATACTCACCACAACCTTGCTACTAGGCTATATTTAAAAACAAATAACAATATGTGAATAATAAATAACAGCGATAAAAGAAGGACAAAAGGCTAAAAGAACAACAAAAAACAAAATCAAAAAGGCAACAAGAAGGAAGCGTCGGGGGTAGGCCCTCCTCGGGCATTTCTAGACTATAGGCTTCACCTTACTCCTTGGCGATTCCTTGCATGAGGCCTTGTTGAATAAAGGCAAAAGCGCTTGTACTCTTAGGCTTTTCTTTTTCCCTGCGGGTGAACTTCCTCCTTACGTTAGTTAGTTAGTCGACGCCAATCCTTCATTTATCCAGGAGGATCACCGATCGGATAATGAAATTATATAAAGGTCAGTATGACAATTGCTGGTCGGCCCGAGGGCACCAGGATCCGGTCCTCTTTTGGGGGGAGAGGTGCGAGGATGTATTATGTTTTTACACTAAACAGCGTTCATGTGGAACCTTCGTCGCCCCGGGACAGAGAAACCTGCTCCGCGTCAGAGCTATGTGGATATAGATACCCATCAGCAGGATTCCTTGGAACAGAGAATGTGTGTGTATTGTGTTGCGAAGACGAGAGAGGAAAGAAAGCAGTGTTGTAATTGGCTATGTTTGTGATGACGAGTGTAAGATCTACCCACCCGAATACAGGGGTGAGCACAGCGCGTCCACCAATCGGTAGCCAGATCTCTACGTGCGTCGACGTTTGTGTCCGCTCACGCCGGGATTCGGAATCGAACCCAGTACCGCGACGTTGGGAGACCAACGCCGTATCCACTCGGCGAGTATCAGCTCTTCCTCCTTACGTCTGCCCCAGCACCGAGTTGTCCGTTCTTTCGCTGTCTGTCGTCGCCCGTCTTCTAATTCTTGCTGTGCCCACTCGTTTCCCATTTCTCCTAGTACGAAGCGCACTCATACCCTTGTTAAGTGGTGCTTTCCTGTGAGAGAAGGGGGGGTACGGAGAACCTCTTCCCCACGTCCGTGGTGCCCCCCCCCCCCTCCTAATCCCCCGGCTTTGCACCTTACATCTAGGTTTATACTTGACCTAAATTATTGTAGAAAAATTCCCGCGTCGATTTTTCTCACTTATCTACCCCCCCCCCCCCCTGAAAAAAACCGTATAATGGTCTCGACAAGTTGTGTATTCGTTCTTGCAGGCAGTGTGTGTGTGCGAGCGATTTTGATTAACGTGTGTACCAACAGCAGCACTTATTTAAATGGTCTGGAAATGAGCCTGAGTAAAATTTGCGTCAAGCGACCATTGATGTGGCCTCTCCAATGATCTCTAATCAGGAGCGATCCTTCGCCCATTTGCAGCCAAATGGAAGTCAGACAACCGAAATAAAACAAACGCAAGAAGGAACCATCACTCAAGGGTACATAAACACTAGTACACAGGAAGACACCATCAGTCAAGGGTACACATGAAGAAACCACCACTCAAGGGTACATAAACACGGGTACACACGAAGACGCCATCAGTTACGGGTGCATAAACACGAGTATCAGTCAAGGGTACATAAACACGACTGCACACGAAGACAGTATTAGTCAAGGGTACATAAACACGACTGCACACGAAGAAACCACTACTCAATAGTACATAAACACGAGTACACTCGAAGAAACCACTACTCAATGGTACATAAACACGAGTACACACGAAGACAGCAGCAGTCAAAGGTACATAAACACGAGTATACAAGAAGACAGCATCAGTCAAGTGTACATAAACACGACTACACACGAAGAAACCACTACTCAAGGGTACATAAACACGAGTACACACGAAGACAGCAGCAGTCAAAGGTACATAAACACGAGTATACAAGAAGACAGCATCAGTCAAGTGTACATAAACACGACTACACACGAAGAAACCACTACTCAAGGGTACATAAACACGAGTACACACGAAGACAGCAGCAGTCAAAGGTACATAAACACGAGTATACAAGAAGACAGCATCAGTCAAGTGTACATAAACACGACTACACACGAAGAAACCACTACTCAAGGGTACATAAACACGAGTACACAACTTAGGGATAGAGTTATGGATGAGGATTCTCGGTGGGGACTGAACTTGGGGATTGGAACTGGAGCTGGCTTGTATAGGGTATTGATTAGCCTTTTGCAGACTCATTTTTTCTTGTTCTTATGTAACAAAACACACTGCTGCTGCTTTTTCCGCGCCTTCCCTTGTCCGGCGTCCACAGGCTTTCCAGCGATTGTCATTTTGATCTTTATGTAAATTTTATTATTTTTTCAGAGGACCTGGTCCGAAGATTTAAAGGGGGCGAGTTGGCACAAATGGCCAATTATTCTTTTGTCTGTAATGCACCTACTTTCCTCGGTACCCCTGCCCTTGTTGGTTGTCGCCAGTTTTCCAATCTTTGTAAATTATTGGAAAATTCTGCAGGAAAGAATAGGGATGCCGTTGATGTTTTTGTTTTGTTTTAGTTTTGGTTTTGAAAACGTACATGTCCGGTCGCAACCTGCACACATGAGACTTCGCTCCCTCTTACCCTCGGCGTCACCATTTGGGACTCGATTAAATCAATTTTTGCAACTGACCCCCCTCCCCCCCCAGATCCCTCAGCGACCCATTTTAGTGTAGGACTTTTCTTCCTCGTTTTTCCGTTGATCCCTGAACCACATCGGAACCGCAGATTTGGGGGCCATTAAACGGCCGATCTCGATGGTCCTATTAAACGAGGTGCCTCGAACCATAGCTCGTCCCTGACGATTGGTCCATTACCAATTAGTCTAATACCCACTCATACAATAGCAATTAGTCTAATTGCTATGATTAGTCTAATACTGACTGGTCCAATACCAAGTAGAGTAATTGACATAGTCTAGTACCGAGTGGTATAATACCAATTAGTCTAATTGGTATAATTAGTGCAATACAAATTGTTATAATATCAATTAGCCTAATTGGTATAATTATTCTAATACCAATTGGTTCAATACCAATTAGTATAATTAGTCTAATACCGATTTGTCCAATACCAAATTACTATTGTATAAGTAGTCTAATAACGAATCGTACTATACGAATTAGGTAATTGGTATAATTAGTCTCATACCGATTGGCTCAATACCAATTAGTCTATTACTTATTCGTCCACTACCGAATAGGTAATTAGGCAAACAACTTTTAACATAATGGATAACATAAATAAAGGAAAACTTATAAAACCTTTATTGAAAAGTTTGAATTATGTTATTTGAACTTCGCGAACTAAAATCTTAAATTATGAGCCAAAGCTCTTCGAAAATCTACAATTTCATAAAATACTTTTAAAATTCTATTTTCGCGTTGAATATCTTTTAGCTTAAATTTACTCCTCGAATGATGCATCATTCCATTTCATCTTCAAAAGGCTTCTCTTCTTTTTGCAGTTCGTTGATAATTTAAAAAAAAAAAGAAGAAAATCCAACACGCGCTGCTTCTATTTTATTTTGCGTCCTTGGTATATATTTACCCTCCTCTCAGTGTCATGGACAGACTACAATTAAAGCCGAAAAAGTTGGGTATATCGTATTTCTTGACCTCGTAAGACAACATAATGTTCCTCGAAATAAGTCGCAACAGGATTTTTTATAGGAGCCCATCTAGCGACTGCTATTAGGGTAAAAGTCGCCATAATCACGCTACAGCTTAATACTAGGTTATATTAACAAACAAAGACAAAACATGCAAAGAAAAAATAACGAAGGTGGAAAAAACAAAAGCAAATAGCGTCGTTACAGGAATGGATGCCTTCAACTGGAGTTGTGGGTATGAGTTGTAACCACCGCTTCTTCTATTTTGCTCTTTGGCCAGAAAGACCGTCGTGCTTCATTTGCCTAATTTTTAAAGAAAAGGTTTTCATCGGTGGCGTTTAGAAATTTCAAACCCGTTGAAATTACTTCTCTGTAGATGCTTTGTTCTAGATCAAAGTCGCAACCTTTGCTTACACTACCGGGAAATTCTGATTTTCTTGCATTTATAATACCTATTTCGTAGTCTGTGAATATCATTTCAGTGGAGAAAGTGTGATTTCATTTTCTGCGGCGTAGTCGACAAGATCACGGAACAACTGAAGATAGCATTCTCACATTTTGCCTAACAGCGCATAAACTGAAGGCAAATTGCAACTTCTCTTTGCCTGTCCAATTGGAGCGTGGTGTACAGTTGCTTATAAAGCGTTGGAACGATCTTGAATGTTCCAAAAATGCACTGCTTCCAGTTTCTTCATATTAAAAGAGGTGGTGAATAGTAATATCTTGTTATTTCCAATGCTTGATTCTTTAACTAAAGATATTTCCGGGGAAAATGTTTTTCTGCATTCGTCTGGGAGAGGAAAATCACCTAAATGAGTCGATTCGCAACGTCCTTCCTCTCGTACTCTACTTATTACCCCTTTTTGGTTTTTCTTCCCGATATATGGTACGATAGACGAATCTACAACACGAAGTACTCCCTGAAGGATTTGGTATGGTTTCTCACTGGTATCATTGTCTTCTTTGTATTATGACATTTCACGACATGAACTTGAGTTTCTTTTCCTCTTTTCTTTTGAATTCTTTTTGATCCCAGTGTAAACAAATAGCCACTCACTGTAACCTTTTGCTTTCCTCTTTCATACTTTCACACACACGTGGATTCTTGTTGTACGAGATATGCGACTATTAACAAGTCATGCAAGCACGTTATGAACACCAGACGACGTCACATAGATGGTTGGCAGGACGTTAAGGACTCATTTGACTTTCAACTAGGTGTATGTGAATGCTATTTTTTCCAAATAACACTTTTTTTCATTTATTCATTTATTTTTAATTACTACGCGTACATTTTTTTTCAGGAATAATATTACATATCATTCATAATATAATACAAATATTAGTAGACCAATTGTCGTATTTAGACCAAACTCCATTTGCCGAATCGTCTTTTAGACCAATTGGTATTGAACCAATCGTCTTTAGACCAATCGTGGCCAACCTACTCTGACATACCATACGGGCTTGTGATGGATTGCATACATGTGGGGGACTTTGAAATGTGAAATCCCCTCTCCCTTCCCTTCCCAATGGCCCTTCCTCTCCCTCACTGGCCTTGTCCTTGCCGGACCGATCATCACCTTGCTCCACTGGCCTTGCCCCTGCCCTTTAGTCACCTCGACATCCACAGCAGCCTTGATAATGGTGCCGTGGGTGTCTGTGACGCGTACAAAGGCTTTCCCCTACGCATCGCGACCCTCCGAATCAAGGTGGCCGAAAGGACCCTGCGCTAAAATAACGCTTTTACGGACAAGCTCCGTCTCTGTCAACTCAAAATGGCGATGCCTTCTTGGTTATCGTCATGAGACGAGATTGTAATCACTTTGGTCCAAATGACGAAATATATGTAAAGCACAAGCTCCAAGCACCCCCTCCCTTCGTGAAAAATCCTGATAAAAAAATACAAAGTCAACAGACCTAAGTCGCGTGTTCTTAATTATTCTGACTTATGATCTTACGACCGCCAAAACTTTTAATAATTCCCGGACTAACCTTGAGAGGACCTTGGCAGTTATATCATTCGAAAAAGAATGTTAAACAACATAAAGAGTTTCAAATTTCGTTAAAATTCGCCGAATAGTTACGATGTTATTGCCAAAAAACTCAACATAGATGTGTACAGGAAATTCAACACACTTAAATGTATGTGGGTGTACAGAGGGGCGGTTTCAGGGTCAATAGGGGTGGTTTCAGCCCCCTTTCCCGACGCAAACATGTATATACAGTGTCTTAAAACTTGTAAACAATTACCTGAACAGAGCATGACCTCCCCCCCCCCCGCCCTCAATATTAGTTAATTGCATAATTTTTCCTATTGTAAACGAGATTCCCGACCGGATAATGAAATATACATAAAGATTAGAGTCACTATTGCTAGAAGGCCAAAGGCACCAGAGGTCGGTCATCGGTGGGGAGGGAGGGGGGCTTAGGAAAAGGGGTAGTAGTATTTAACTACCATTCAGGGTTCAGGAAACTTTTCGTGGCTCAAAGGGCGGAAAAGTGATTTGTTGTGTGCGAAGAGAGGGGGAAGAAGAGAAGTGTGTTGTGATTGTTTCTGTATGTCATAACATGTATGGATGGGGTTGTCTGCACCCAGGCATCAGACAGCGCTGAAATATTTTGTGTACTCGTTGGGGTCGAACCCGCTACCTACTAGGTGTGGAATTCGACGCCTTATTCACTCGGCTAACAAGAGTTACACCACCACTCGCGATGGGCGGAGCCAACGACCATCATTCGGGGGGAAAGTGTGTTTAGGGGAGGGGGGGGGGGCAGTACTTATTGTTTATCTACAGAACAAATTCGATCTGTCTGTGCTAATACAAACGGAGAGTCTTTGTTCAAAGTTGAGCGGAAAGACGTCATGTCCAAATTCATGGTTAATGTTGCTGTGTGACTGTTTCAGAATTCATAGTTCCATTAATGCACGACAGCAAAATATCTGGGCTGAGAAAATTCGTCCATATTTAATGAATAATTCTATTGGGAACAAAGCATTCAAGACTACAAAATTGCATTACACGCGTTGCCAGCCTTCGTCGTGAGATTTGGCCGCAAGATCTCACAACAATTCATTCCGAACTTCAATATTTGAGTACTTGTCGCTCGAGTTTGGCTTAATGGTCTTTGTTGTAACTGCCCTTTCTTCACTTTTACTCTTCTTTCAATTCAGTTGCCACCCTTCTTTTGATTAATGCCCATCCCATTTTGGTGGTCATCAATTTTCATTTTTGCTCCGTAGGGTGAATTCGATCGAAGCTGATTTTATTCTGCAATTGTCAATATTCGTTTCCGAGAATTTGGAGAGGAAACCACATTCTTAAGAGGATCAGCTGGTCTTGGTCAGGTTTCACTTCATTTTTGCCTATATACAGGTCTTGGAAAGATGTTCACCCGTAGATGTTCAACAGTGCGTAGAAAATGGAAAGGAACGCTTTTAATTTTAACGAGAAGCCATTCCTCTTTTACGAATTTCCGTAGCAAGGTTATACCGTGTATTGCAAAAGTCCTGTAACACTCATTATGACTCTCAACAAAGGACACAATGCTAGTTTTGATGCAGTTAGACACATTTTTTTTTATTGTTTTAACATATAAATATGTATTTAATTGTAATATTAATCATGTGGCCGCCCTCGTCAGCGGGCACGCGTTCCAGGCTAGACCTGAAAGACACGCCCACGTTTCGGACGAAGTCCTTCTTCATGCTAGCCCGCACGTGGTTGACTTCACCTCGGTGACAGTGCTGTGGCCGACCTTGAAAGCCTTGCCCTCGATATGCGCCCACACGTTGTGGTCGATGGGAGTGAGACCAGGCGACTGCGGCGGCTAAAAGGCTTCGGCCTTGAAGTTCATGTTCGACCCTCACCAATCTTGCAGGGTCTTGGCCGTGTGGACAGGGACACCGTCATGCTGAAAGACGTAGTCCGCCTTCTACGTGATCTTTCTCACTCAGCGCAGGACTTTCGAGTCCAAGATATCCTTGCAATCTGCCGCGAACCACACCGACGGCTTCTTGCCATTTGAAGCGACGACACCGAGTATCATCACGGAGGCCGGCTGCTTGGCCGTGGAGACGTAGCGGCCCTCAGAGACGCCCTGGCCGAAGCTTACCACGCGCTCGTTCTGCTTGTTGATGACCGGATCGACCGCGAAGGTTTTTATCATCAGAAAAAATGAGAATTCGATTGCCATGACTCATCAAGTCTTTGTGAAGGCGACGACAGTGTTCCTAACGTTGTTGTCACATACGGTCGGTGAGCAAAGGCCTTTCCACGCGCCTCAAGCTCTTGCCGCCCTCCTCCTTGATGGCCCTGGACACCGTGGTGGCCACCGAGATGTTCGTGAGTACAGTTATTTTAAGCTTCGGAGTACTTTCGAATGCCTTTCTCACAGCCAAACGATTGACAACTTGAGGTCTGCCTAAACGAGGTCGATCTTTGAGGTCTTGCCCGTTCTTGAGCCTCTCCGTGACTCTGTGGATGGTCATCCCGCTGAGGTTGAGCTGCTTGGCCAAGTTGGACTTGTGGCTCGCGCGCAGAGATCTTGATTCTTTTCAATTCAATCTCAACACACAATGGAAAAGACGTTTTAATGACATAGTGGAAGGGTAAAACTCTAAGTTTGTTTGACGGAACTTTCTCTAGCACACACTTAAACCTCTCGAAATACAGGTACTCTTCCACTTCCACTGCTTTACCACAAGACCCATTCCATAACACAATCACCACCATTTTTCAGCATCTCTGTGACTCTATCATCTACTCCAACTGCCTTCGCCATTTTTCGTACATCTCTCAGCACAACTAACCTCTTACTTGCTTATCTCTTCCATACCCTGATGTAGCACCCGATTACCACCCACGAAGTCAATCATATTTACATTCGGATCATCTTTCATACCCTCATTACACAACTCATCAATGTATTCTCACCATCTACTTTCTGACATTCTCACATATAACCCCACTACACCTGAAATCTGGAGGAGAACCAGGCCTTCCTGACCTAAGGGTCCCATGAGTAAGTGGTGCTCTCCCTATCTATCTCTCTTTAAATCTTTTTTTCTTTCTTAAATATCTCTATCTATCACTTTCTTTGAAATCTCTTTAAATCTATTTTAAATATCTCTTAAATATCTTCTTAAATATCTTTTAAATCTCTCTTAAATCTCTTTTAAATCTCTCACTATCTTTTTCATTCTCCCTACTTATTCTCCTTTTCCTCTGGCATCCTCATCTGCACTATTAAACATCCGCAAGTACGGCTCCTTTTTGCTTTCCACTACACACTTCACATCGTCATTCTAGCTTTGATAATTTTGCTGCTTCCTTCCAGTTGTTACACTCGCACAACAGCCCTTGCACTGCCTACTACTACTTCATTAAATTTGCTCTACATTGGTTCTATCTCCAAACTCTCACTTTTTCACTTTTCTACTCAAACATTCTCACATATTCTCCACTTCCAATTTAATAACGTTTCACTTATTATCCCTTCATTTACACCTTTCTCACGTTTCCTCCCCGCAACAACCCAATTTACCTTACATACCACAATCATGTCATCAGATACATGCTCACATCTCTTACAGCTTTCACATCAAATACGTCCCTCAGTATATCTTCTCATGCGGCACAAATCAATAATACTCTTAATTTCTCCCCTTTTCTTTTGCCCAAACAATGTGTGCTTATGCACATCTTTGTACTACTGAATGTTTCTTTATGCATAGAACCCCACCACCCTCTCTCCCGGTGTACCAAAATCTCCACTCATCTCCTTTCTCATTCCTTCACCTATTCGTCCTATACAACCATTAACTGATACCCATTCACAATTCCCTACACTAAATCCAGGCAGTTTCCCCCTTACAAATCCCAACTTTACCCACATAATTCTCGACCACACACCTTTTAGTCAAACCACACTGATCTACACCACATAGAATTCCATTCACTCCATCCCAAACAAACTCTTCATACTTTTTCTTGTCTGTCTCACATCGAGCAAGCATCTGCATTATCCGTTTTTTTAAGACATTCTACCATTCCTCCCGTTGCTGCATTACATATACGTCTCACACTCCATACACTCACTCGATTCACACATTTCAGGCTACTTTGGTGCCGAGTAACAATGGTTGCGCACTTTGGGGGAAAAAAGGACCATTTCTGGAATTGAAAAAGATTTAAACATTGTTTGAAAAAAATATTATTTTATTAAATAATATTAAAATAATATCATTGTCGAGAATAGAAGTTCCTTACCGCCATGTGCCCCGTCGAAACCACGAGGTCAGTCAACGTGAGCGAGGACCGTGGGAACCGCCAGAATATCAAACTGCTTTCTGCGATTAACGAGGGATTGGAATTTTAAACGCACGCCTCTGTCGTCGCCCAGTGCGTTATCAAGAAACCCCCGTGGGGGGACTTTCCATCCCTCAAACGTCGTGTTGGCGCTTGAGGCATTAACGGTTCCTGCTGGTCCCTATATATTGTTGATCCCAATTGGGCATCGACAGTATAGCCTGCCTTTTACAACGAAACAATTCATTCTCGATCGCGCTCCTTTTTCTGGACGAGCGGAAGGCTAGAATTATACCGAATCATCTGAGCCCCAGTACACTCGGCCCATCCTTGGTCTCGGTACATTTCGTTTGGCACGAATACTCCCTCCAGTTAGTGTTACTACTAGAGGTTAAACTCCGCGTGGTTAAAGTCCCTCGAATAACCATCCGATCCCCGTTTCATCTCTTAAAGCCTCGAACCCAAGCGAAGCTGAGACGAATCATCTGTGGCTTCCTTGCCAGTCATCCCTGTGTGCGTACGTACAGCCGCTCGTATAGCCTCTCAACCCCTCCCGTATAGTTCGCTCCGAGTAGCTCTGTTAGATCGATTATTGTAAACATCGAGTATCCATTGTCATTATTCTATTTAAACTATTTATTGTGTATACTGTGTACATATTAAAGTTATTTTTGTTCCTACTTTTTCATAAGCCTTCATTAGTTTAATAACAGCCAACTGCACTCTATCGTTTGTATTTAAATCCTTCGCACTCCTTCAGAGGAGGTTGGGTCTTAACTTCCCCTACTTCTATCTCCCATTTCTGTCGTGATCAGAGTTGAGTAGGTCACTCGTTTGACCTTGAGCGTGCACGCAATTCGGGTAGAAGCAATATATATATATATATATATATATATATATATATATATATATATATATATATATGTATATATATATATATATATATATATATATATATATATATATATATATATATATATATATATATATTGTGGGTCATTCTATGACAATCATACTAATATTAAAATACTAATAATTATATTTTTTTAACAAAAAATCATTTAATTAACCCATATTTGTCATCATTTTATCCTTTTGAATGAAACTCACCTCCTACCTGAACAAGACCAGAACGCGATTTTGGATTCAGCGAAGGAATGCAGTTTTTTCTCATTATTTTTTAAATGCTGACGACCTCTTTTGTAAACCTCCAATAATTTAAATATTAGAATAAATATTCATATTACGTAAATGTTAAAAACGAATGAAAAAAAATGTCTCAAAACTTTTGGCTATGACTATACATCGACTAGCTTTAATCCCCATTTGCTATCTAAGAGTTGTCTTCCATTTGTGCACGGAGTATAATGACGGCTGTCCTACGTTTCGTTGCCCCAGATGGAACGAGAGGGCGCCATAGTTTCTCTGGCACTTCTACTTAGCGAAGTGTTTACCAGCGTTAATCTTTGCGCGTGCGCAGGGAAGCATCGAAACGAGCGGGCACCGAGAACCGTTTCATTTCAACCTATTAATATCGGTTAATCTTCTAATTATAGCTTAATGCCTGTATTTAATTCATGCTACTGCTGAGATTACATTGGCTCGTTTAGATTTTGCAAGTGTATGCCTGTTTGCATGCGGATATAAGCACTATGTAACCATATATGTACATGTAAATCCCTAAACGGGATTCTACAATGTAATTTTGACTGTCGGGGCTCCTTTTATGGACAATTCCGGGCGGGGGGGGGAGATTACAGCATGCTTTTCCAGAAATAATATCTAAAGTGACAAGCTTTGGGATTGCAGTTTTAATTATGGTAACTTTTCTTTTCTTCTATATAGATAAAGAGACACCCACAGTTTTATGATAAAATGCTTTTATTGTTTGTTTTTTTCTTGCCATTATTATGACTAGCATTCGTTTCCATCTTTTTAAAGTTAGTATTGTAATAATTAAACATGCCTAGAAAGCAAAATTACAGTGAAAGTTCAGATTTTCAATTTCGGATAGTTGATCAATCTGACGGTGCACTGTCCCAAAGATTTGCTAAGAATCTTGGAATTTCCCTTTCTTGCCGGACATTTTAGAAGATGTCTTCGTGCTGTTTGAAGCTACATTGAGAACAATCCACTGTTAAATGCTTGCCAAGTGGCGGAAGGATTCTACGACCAGGAGGAAATTACTTGCACTCTCTTGAATATTATGGAGGTAGAGTCAAGAAGATGCCTCTTTTAACTATGACGAATATTAAGACGAGGAATGAACGAGCTGAAGAAATGGGCGATGAGCCTTTGGAATTTTTGGCACAGAATATGATTTGGTGACACTCTCAGGTGTTTAACATAAACCGACACTCTCAGGTGTTTAACATAAACCGGTTACAATTCCCTGTGAAACATGATGATTTGTTTGTTCTCCTTTGGGGAGCAATTTGGAATGCTGAAAAGTCAGAGTTGGTCGTGTGTTAGCAATACCATCTCAGTATAATACGTTTGCATACTTAAAGAGGGACTTGTAGTAGTTCGCCAACCTACCCTTATCCAGGCGGATCCCAACCGGATAATAAAATAGACATAAAGGTCAGTATGACAATCGCTAGTGAGTCCGACGGAACCAGTGGCCGGTCCTCTTTGGGGTGAGGTGCCAGGAAGTATTATGTTTTGACACCAAACAGCGTTCAGGTGGAACCTTCGTCGCCCCGGGGAAGAGGGACTTTTTCCGCGTCAGAGGTATGTGGATATACATAGATATCCATCGGCAAGATTTCTTGGAACATAGAGTGTATACGTATGTGTGTATGTTGTGCCGTGAAGATGGGAGAGGAAAGAAAGCAGTGTTGTGATTAGCTATGTGTGAGGTGTAAGATCTACCCACCCGAAAACGGGGTGAGCACAGCGCGCCCACCAGTCGGTAGCCAAATCTCTACGTGCGCTGACGTTTGTGTCCGCTCATGCCTGACTCGAACGCAGTATCGTGGTAATTGAGATTTGTAGCACAGGTAACATCAATGGCACCCTAGTGGTAAATGGTACCGAACTGCAAACCTCCTATATATACATAGATCTCCTTATTGCAATGATAGCAAAATTTTCGCCAGTCAGTTGAACTGAAAATGAACTGAAATACCTGAATAATGGAAAGTTTGCTGAAAATAGAGTATTTAGTTTTGATGATCCAATTTAAAAGCAACTAGTTTGTTTTCCACTTTTAAGATCCCTCTGGCGGCGGCCTATGAAAACACACTGGTGTCTTTCTTTAGACTAAATTAAAAAACAAAAGGAAAAATAATAGTAATAAAAAACTAAACAAAAAATCGTAGTTAAAAAGATGCACGCTCAGGCGTCCCTTGAGAACCCCGGGTCTTCCAGTGACCCACTAATAACGGTGTTGTGTTGAGAAGCAACGCTGGACAAAGAAGTGTGTAGATGGCAACTAGAATGAAGGCATCAAACCAATAAGTGCACCTGCCAAACTAAAAAAATATTCCTTGGTAGTATAAGTCACTTAAAGGAAAACTATCTTATGTTATTAGGCAAGTGTGTGTGTGTGTATGTGTGTGTGAATGAAGAGTAGGACTCCATTCTTCACGATGACCCAAATTTATCGAAACATCCAACCCGGAAAAATCCACTTGTGACAGCTAAACGAAATATTCGACTTGTGATGGTGTGAAGGGGAAGAAGGTTCTTGCGAGCGATGAACCAACCTTTCGTGTGACATAAAGTGGTCATAGTAAAATGTATCGACGACCCAAAATTGACCCCTATGACCCAAAGTTCACTATGAAAATCGTGAAATACGCCGATTCTGTGATAGTATGAGGTGCTTTGGGTACAACGTTACTGTGAAGAAAGAGGGTTATCTAGAATTGCTGTGTGACGGTTTAGAGGATTGTTTTGTAGATTGTCAACGTGATGTGTTTATGCAGGGTGGGGCTCAGGCCCATATGTCGAAATCAATTGAAAACTGGTTTGATTCTGTTGCCATAGAGTCAAGACCGGCCGAATAATTCAACCGATTTAAACCCGAAAATCTCTGAGGCCTCGTTAAAATGAAACTTTGTCAATGTGACGCCTCTACCATCAGAATAGGGACCCTAAATGGCTTAAAAAAATTATCTTCATCACCCTCAAATGATTCGTCAAGTGTCTTAAGAGTAAAGGATAGTCAATAAAGTACTAGCTGCCCGATAAGTAAAGTATTAGCATTGTTTTGGTACCAATTTGTCCCGCGCGCCTTGACCTCTCTCCGAGACTGTATAGGAAACAGAATAAGCTTTCTAAAATTGAGATAGATGAGGTACAGTGGCAGAAAAAACTATGGAAGATAAACAAATGCCTCTCTAAACTGGATACTTTATACATAAAGAGAAAAGAGATGACGCCGTTGCATTGAATGAAAGGAAAGAGATTAATGGAAACTTGTTCGGGCGGAGCTTGTCCACCAAGGCTAGTGGCGGATCCAGGCTAAAAAAATGGGGGGGGGGCTAACCTAAATTCTTCCCTCTGAGTAGTCTGATAAAAGTGTATTGAACATTAATAATGGTTATCTTACACACCATTGATAATAAATAACACCAACTCACACAGGCGTGAGCACTAAATCCCTCAGATCCGAGTTATTTTTTTTCACACATCATAAAATCATGAATTGTAGTTTTAGGATTTCAGCTAAGGTATAATATTGAATTTACTAATTATTTTTGAGATTTACCTCCATTTTAAACATGTATCATATAAGGTACATTCCAACCCTGGATTTAGTGTCAAAAATTCTTTCTCCCTTTGGGCCAAAAAACCTAAAATTCCTATCGTCCTTTTAAATTTTCAATCGCTCGAAAAAAATGAAAATAAGGAAACAGGAAACATGTTTTTCTAATAGAATTTCTTGAAACTAATGTTAAACATTCATAGTTACACCTCCACCATCATCGCTACTTACACTGAAACTCAGTCGTCACTCTCTTCACTGTCTTCTCCATCCCCGTTGAATTTTCCAAATATTCGACTCTAGAATCAGCCATATTTCTATTGGATTTTGATGGTCAAAGCTGAGGACATCTGGACAATTGAGTTGGACCATCATTAGATTGTAAAGAGAAAAGGGGTTCAAACTACATCTGCTTGCAGCTTTTATCTGTTTTATTGCCGAGAATCCACGCTCACAATTTGCGAAGGTAGCAGGAAGCGAAAGTAGAATGTCGATGAGAGGGAGTTGTTGTGGTTCCCCAGGCTCTGTCATTCCAGGAAGTCCGCACCACGCAGGTAGGAAGGACACCACACTGACTGGATCCGACCATAACTGATGAACATGTGAAATTTTGTGTTGTTGTCTGAGAGCTGCCAAGTTAGGTCAATCTGCTATGAGATGCGTGACTGTGTGGGGACTAAATTGGCAGAGTGGACAGAGATCTGTACGGGTGTTGTCTATGCGGTGTTTGTAGGTGTTTACTGACTGGTTGTTTCCATAGCGAAGTCGTGTAAGATGTACTCTCTCCGACCGTGAGAGTTGTGTTTCTGTGCTGCTTATGTCAGGGAAGGGGGGTATTTTGTTGGGAGGGAGATTGCTCAGGGCTTGCCTGGTGAGGTGTGTGTGAATATGTTTTTTATACTGTTACATTTGCAAGTTGTGGTATGGTACGAGTATTTAGGATGTTTGTGTAATATCTGTGTGGTGTGTTTACTGTTTGTCTGTGGGTGGGTGTGTGGTTTCGTAAATAGTGACAGGGGCTGTTTGCGTTGTTTACGACAGATGCTAGGAACTGAGTGCCTCTCATGTTCAGATGTTGTTTTATAGTTAGTATCTTGGTTTCAGCATGTAGGGGTTCTATGTGTGTTGTTTGTGTGCCACCAAGTATGATTCTAAGTGCAGTGTTTTGTGTGATTTATAACTTATTTAGCTGTGTGTTGGATACGCAGGGGCCCACGCAGGGCTGACATTGTCTATTATGGACTGTATGTGTTGCTTGTATACTAGAGTGAGTGTTTCTTTGTGTTGTCCAAA
This sequence comes from Ceratothoa steindachneri, assembly GCA_963969495.1. Lineage (NCBI taxonomy): Eukaryota > Metazoa > Arthropoda > Malacostraca > Isopoda > Cymothoidae > Ceratothoa > Ceratothoa steindachneri. The sequence continues at coordinate 55,719,833 of OZ018337.1, forward strand.
AGTTGTACTTGTTATTGCTCTGAGTGCGTTAAGTCTTGGCCTGCATTTTGTGATTATGTTGTTTATGTGTGGTGCGAATGACATGGATGTGTTATATGTGATTCCAAGTGCTTTTGTTTCATGTGTGGGGGGTATTGTGGAGGTGTTCAATGTTGCTGTTAGTCTGTGTTGATGTTTTTTGTTGTGACTTGTGAGAAATGTACTAGTGGACTTGGTGGATGCTACTTTTAGTCTGTTTTGTGTTAACCAATTTTCTAGTTGTGTAATGTAGGCTTGGGCTTGTGTGGAACATGTGCCTGCATCAGTGTGTATTGATATGAGTGTTAGGTCGTCTGCATATGATGATATTTGTATGTTGTTTGGTGATGTTGTTATGTCGTGCATGTATAAATTGAAAGGTGCGGGGCTTAGGACAGAGCCTTGTAGGACTCCATTAGGGAAGTTTCTAATAGTAGATGACTCGCCATTGTAGTGTACGAATCATTGTCTTCCTGATAGGTATTTGACTAGCCAGCGTTTGGTGCTGTTGTGTAGTGTTTTTTGTAAATTTTGTTAATGAGGAGTGGTCTGGAGATGGCATCAAACGCTTTACATATGTCTATTGTTACTAGCTGTGTTCTTTGTGGTCGTCGTCTGGGGTTGATGCTATCTTGTACTGTTTATGTGAGATTGATGAGTAGTTTTGTGCTTGAGTGGTCCTGTCTGTAGCCGTGTTGTGTAGGTGACAGTGGAATATGTGATGTTATCTTGCGTAGGAGAAGGAGTTCTACGACTTTGGATGGTGTGCAGAGTAATGTTATGGGTCTGTATGATGCCGCTTCTGTGGGTGTTTTGATTGGTTTGAGTAGTGTGATTGATGACTTTACCATATTTTTCAAATGTTTGGTATTATGCAGTTTGCGTATGAGTAGTTTGCTATATTTGTGAGTGTTTGTGTGCCGTGAGGACCGAGGTGTTTGAGATGTATGTTGGATATGTTATCAATGCCCACGTCTGATGAGTTTTTAGTTGTTTTATGATGTGTGCAGTGTCTTTGTTGTTGCAAGCATTACTGTGTAATCTAGTGGGAAGTTTAGTTTGCCTCTGTATATATGTCCGTCTTCTTTGTGTTTGGGAAGCTGACTAATTTTAGAGTAATGTGTTATTAAAATGTTGGCATGTTATTTGCGTGAGGAGATTTTGTCTGAAGGGTTGATGGATGCGTGACTGTGTACAATGCCGCTGTTTGAGTTAGTGAGGCTTCTGATTGTTTTGTGTAGTTTGGATGTATTTGTTTTGTAGTCAAATGTTTTTAGGAAAGCTAATCAGTTTTCTGTTTGTTTCTCTATTAGTTTGGTGTTTATGTGTGTTAAGTTCTTGTATACGGTTTGTTGTGTTTTGTGTGTGCGGGGTGGGTGTGTCACGTAGATTGTTGCGTTCCCTTATATGTCTGTTGAGAAGTTGGGGTTATAATGTTTTCTGTTGCCTTTAGGGATGTGTGCTTTGTCTACGTTGTTTATTGAACTGTCATTGAACTGTATGGTTGTGTGGTTTAATATCGGTGTTGATGTTATCTATGTATGATTTAGCTCCTGAAAACTATCTTCGTTGGTTTTCCGAAAACTCTCTCAGGCAGCTCGCTGGTATGGTGGGTGTGTGAGAATGTGTCTGTTGTGGTGCGCAGTGTGATGATGATTGAGAGGTGATCTGATGACAGGTCTGTTACAGTTTTCCATGTTAAGGAAGAGCCAGGTTTGGTGAGCAGAAAGTTATGTCTGGGTAAGTGCAATTGAAATTTGCTTGGTGTGGAGTGTGTGTGTGTGTGTGTGTGTGCGAGTGTCTGCGCTATTAACGATGAAGAGCTGATCTAGTTGTGTGCAGATTTTTGTACCTCTTTGTGAGGTGTTGTGTTGGGCATACCAGTCTGTGTGTTTGGCATTAAAATCTGTCCCCAGAAGAATGTTTGGGAGGGTATTCAATGCCTGTAGTCTAATCATGTAGTTTGCTGGTATACCTGGTGAGTGTTCTGGTAGAATGTATGTGTTCATGAGTGTAATTTGTTTAGTGTGTCCAGTTTTTATTTGAAATGCTTGTAGTTCTGTGTGTCTGCCTGCTTGTTTAAGTGTTCTGATATGTTGTTTTTTTCTAGGTAGGAAATACTATGGTGTATATAAGTGATGAGGCCATCACCCTCACCATGTTGTCTGCCTTGTCTGATGGCAGTGAAGTTTGGAATGTTTGGAGTTTTGTGTTTGCGCTGTAGTTTTGTTTCTTGTATTATGGCAATGTGGGTCTTAAATTTATGTAGGAAGTGTTTGAGTTCCATGTGCTTGTTGGATACTGTCTATGTTAAGTTGGGGAATGTTAATGTTGCGGCGGTTGTTTCTGTGTGGCGTATTTCTTTGTTTGTTTGGTGTTGTTGTTTGGTGGTTGGTTCGAGGTCTGTTAGTAGGAGGGGGTGTAGATGGATGAGTAGGTATTGGCTGTGTATTATGTTGGGGAATGGGTGGTGCTTGTGTGTGATGAGGTAAAGGAATGTTAGGAGCAGGTGTTGGTTGTGCAGTATGTTGGGGGATAGGTGGTGTGTGAGTAGGTAAAGGAACGTTAGAAGGTGGAGGTTGTTGTGTTTGGTCGGGTGTGTGGTGCTTGTGCCTGCTAGGTATTGTTGTGTATGTTTTGGCATAGAAGACATGTCCACCTTGCGGTGTAGTTTTTTAGTGTTTTGAGAGTGGTGCACCGGAGGTGTTCCCATTCACTACATGAGTTGCAGTGAACTGATGCACCTCCGGCACGTTTGGCTGTGACGTGCCAATTGCAGATGGGGCAAGTGTAGTAGTTGGAGGGATTTAGTCGCCGGGTTACCGAACCCCTTTAAAGAAAAAAATGGCGGATGCCAGCAGTGTGGTGCCGCTCAGGGCGCAGCACTTTGGAAGATCACCGGGGGTTCCAGTCCTCTTAGGTTTCCCATGATTTGTAGATCCTCCGCACTCCTCCAGTGAGGTTGTTTGTGGTTGGTCGATTGGTTCGGTGGCAGGTCCCTTCCATCCGTCCGCGCCTGGCCTCCGAAGTAGATCCAGGACGAAGACGTGACCACACCAGATCCCCAGTCGGAGTAGATTCGATAACTCTGCTCCATATTTTCGATTCAGTTCCCGCCACGTAAATGTCTCAAGATTTTGTTTCCACTCCTTGTCGTACATCTTTGATTTAAGGATTGACCATTCATCTGAGATTTGACCTCTGTCGAATGATTAAAAAAAAACGACGGAAATGAATTTGCAGGATGTGAATTTCTTTGTCCCCCCAAACCTCGAAAAACATATTCAAATGTATATATTAATTGTATAGTAACCAATCATCATCCCTAGAATATTTTATCTCTAATTTTCCCCCCACATTGAATTTTATATTAAAATGAAATATAATTTCATATCCAAATATTCTAAACATTAAATATTAATATTTCTATTACAATTCGAAGTAATTGTTTAATAATTGAATTTAACACTCACTCACAATAGTAAAATATTAAAAGAATGAATCCATACCAATAACCACAAAGTACTGCCTTGCCCTTAACGGCTTGAGAATATCAAATTTAAAGAACAGATGTTTTCATTTATACTTTCAGAAAAAAAAATTGCACTTGATACTTAAAATTTTACAGTTAATTTTTGTTCTCAATAAGCCCTTTACCTTTCTCTTTTCTTTTTTTTTTTTTACTTTACAATAGCAGGTTTCCCTTCATGGTTTTCCTCGTCAGGCCATTTTTAAACTCTGCAATACTCGTAGCCTCTAAGACTTCTCCCTGCATGGATGTTATTCACCTATCAAGGGATTCCTTAAAATTGAGTTTGAGGCACTGACGAAGGAAGAATCTGACCCGTTCAGGGGGAAGCCAGCATATTCGTGACCAGAAAAAAAGAATTGAAGATAGGTCTCTTTTTGTATTTTTGAAGCACAGTTAATGTAGATGAAAGGAGTCCATGAACTCTTGCCAGAGACGATTCACGAGTTTGTAAGCTACGCCATAACTATCTGAAGATACGAAGCCCACTTGATCGATAAATTTTTCCGAGGCCTAGTAATCCATTTAGCATTCTCGCGTTTTTTCCCGTTTGTCTCGTCTTCAGCAATCTATAAAATATAATATATCTAATTTTAATACCTTATCTTACGAGTAGTATATGTCTCATTTTAAATAAAAGGTTATTAAAAAACAAGGTCTGTTAACCAAAAGTCGCGTGCTCTCACTTATTGTGATTTATGACCTTACGACCTTCAAAACTTTCAATAATTCCCGGAATAACCATGGGAGGACCTTGGCAATTATATCATTTGAAAGACAATATAAAACAATATAAGGGTTTCAGATTTCGTCAGAATAAGCCCAATAGTTACAATGTTATTACAAAAAAACAAAAGAAAAGCAAAACGGAGACCGACGACATGTGAGATGTAGAGTCGCCCGCGACTAAAAATTACCTTAGAAAGATGATGCGCGAATCCCGAATATTCTTTCTGTAAAATTTCTATCACCCTCTGAAGATGCTGCAACCATCGTGTGCCATCAATTCTTTTGGGATACATAGGCGTTTTATTTAAGGTGACGAAGTATTCTTTCAGTTTAGCTTTATTTTTGGCTGACTTTTTATACAATAAGTTAAGTGATTTTAGGAAGAGAAGCAACTTATTATGACATTCAGTGTTTTTTCATGGAGTCTTTAAAACAAAGTTTAATGCGATGACCCAGACAATGAATCGAGATGACGTCCTCGTTGTCTCCTTTTAACTTACACCAAACTCCATTTTTTTCACTCAACATCACTGATGTTCCGTCAGATTCAATTCCTACCAGTCTTGAGACCGGATAGTGTGATTTTCTCCTGTAATCTTTTTCACACTTTGCTTGATGGCTTCCACTATTCCATCAGCATTTGCCTCTGTCGCAGTTTGGATTCCACAGAAATGGAGAAATATTTCTCCTCGATGAGCAAACCGACAATAAAGAATCTCTTCTTCAAGTGTTGAAGCGTCTGTTAATCCATCGGACATCAACGAGAAAAAAAGGCCTTCTCTTCAAAGTTATGTTTTAATTATTTTCTCTCATTGATTGCAATGGCTTTAGTAAATTCTTTTCCTTCTTTTCTGGTATTATATTGCTTACCCACCTCCAATTTCTTTGCTTTGTCAAGCTTACACAGGTTTTCGAATTCGGTGTAAGGTTTGTTCATTTGACTTTTGTTCTTTGACAGAAAAGCCAGAGCAACTTGGGTTTCTCCAGGTTTTGCGTTTTTAGCCAACTTCTTTGATGAGTTTATTTTATGCTCCTTTGAATTTTTATGTTTAGCGATATTTTCATATTTAAAAACTTTACTGCCAGTTGCAAAGGGAAATTCCTTTCTTGATGAAAATTGCTGGCAAGGATCACATATCATTACCTTTTTTTCATCGTAGGGAAAGAAGTCAAGGACGCCCTTCTTTCCATTTTGGTAAAAATGTCCGATTTCGACTTTACTCTTTATATTCCCGCTGTTTCTCCAGAATTTTTTTCTTCAGTTAGTTTTGATTTTTTTTTTGGGGGGGGGGGATAACTCCGAAGAAACAGTGAATGTTTAATTTTTTGACATTTATAGAAAAATGTAACTAGAAAAACAAAAATTAAATTTTAAATTATCAGAAAAAAATGGATTTTCTTATATTTATTTTTAAATCATATTTATCAATAATCAGTATGTAAATCTTGTGTAACAAAGCAAAATTTAATATCCTACAACTTTTATTTAAAAATGCTTTTATTTTTGTTTTTTAATTCATCATTTAATACTTTCAGATTTAATTATTTTAACACTTATTTTTGGGCGAATTCAATGGAATAAGTAAAAAAATTAAGAGTCTAAATTAAACACATGAAATTTTATTAAATATAAAATAATACATTTAATTGAATTTAGTTATAAAGGTTTATTACACTTATTATAGTATCAATTTAAATAAAATGGAAATATTTGTTCCATTGTATATTGCAATGGCTTATATATGATCCATTGGTAGCTGTAAATCAACCAATGATAGATAGTGAATAAAGTAAAAATTCAAATTAAATACAAAAATACAATGGAACACAATCCAACCAATAGGCCTAGAACATACCAGTGACACAATGACACAAAGGCAACCTTTCTAAAACAATAATAATTCTAAATGCACGACCGAGTCAGATGATGAGAAAAGATTAGAGTTAATATTGAGCCAAACGTATCTTTGGGCCTTGGATTCTTTGGGATTCACTTTGGACCTTCCTGTGGATTCATTCTAAATGCATGACCGAGTCAGATGATGATAAACGATTAGAGTTAATATTGAGCCGAACGTATCTTTTGGCCTTGGATTCTTTGGGATTCACTTTGGACCTTCCTTTGGATTCGTTCTAAATGCACGACCGAGTCAGTTGATGAGAAACGATTAGAGTTAATATTGAGCCGGACGTATTTTGGGGCCTTGGATTCTTTGGGATTCACTTTGTACCTTCCTTTGGATTCATTCTAATTGCACGACCGAGTCAGATGATGAGAAACGATTAGAGTTAATATTGAGCCAAACGTATCTTTGGGCCTTGGATTCTTTGGGATTCACTTTGGACCTTCCTTTGGATTCATTCTAAATGCATGACCGAGTCAGATGATGATAAACGATTAGAGTTAATATTGAGCCGAACGTATCTTTGGTCCTTGGATTCTTTGGGATTCACTTTGGACCTTCCTTTGGATTCGTTCTAAATGCACGACCGAGTCAGATGATGAGAAACGATGTAGAGTTAATATTGAGCCGAACGTATCTTTAGGCCTTGGATTCTTTGGGATTCACTTTGGACCTTCCTTTGTATTCGTTCTAAATGCACGACCGAGTCAGATGATGAGAAACGATTAGAGTTAATATTGAGCTTAACTTAACTTTTGGCCTTGGATCATCCTTATGGATTCACTGTATCAACACAAGGATTGTATCTCGACTAACCTTTAATAAAATCACAAAGAATTGCTCGGCCTCAATTCTATTTATTATTAAGAAAATCACAAAATATGAAATTATCTTTGTGACTAAGTCTCGTTTATCCGCCTTTTATTCTCCAAACCGTTTCTTTCCAATTCTTGTTCATTCCCTGAATGACGCCTTGATAAATAAATCCCCAAACTCCTGGAATATCATAATTCCCATGAACGCCGGAAATATTTCATTATTTTGCCTTAAGTTGGGGTTTCTTTTTAAGGGGGGGGGGGGGTAAAGTGCATTTGGAAGCTCTTTAAATTCTCGTAATTCAAAAAACCGTTTCCCCTCACGTCATACTAAAAAGAGGGAAGTTTCTATGGAACAAAAAGGGTGCTATTTCAGTGCCCTTATTCGAGAGCCACCTGGGAGGGGGATGAAGGACAGCGTTAGTCAGTCGATGGCTGCGGTCAATCTGGCTTAGGCAGCCGCCGTTTGACGCGAGATGCCCGGCCCTTCGTTATATGCCCTCGTCTCTTGGGTATTACTGTAGGGAGACCCTAAGGGCGTGCCTTTACAGCGATTCGAAAAAGGGTTCTTAGTCACGGGCGTCTTTTCGGACCCCAACATTTCGTGTGCGTCAGGTTTGTCTGGAAACTGGCTGTTTGCCCCAACCTTTACCCACTATGTGGTCCTTTGCCCATATGCGTTAACGCTTCTAACGTAAATATCTTTGTCATTATTAACCCTTGCCACAATACCAAGACGTTAGCACCTACCAGTTTCCCTCAAAGTGTGATTGCCGCGGTCAACCGCCACTAAAACTATCTCCTTTATTTCCATGCAAAAGGCCCTTCATAGTGTAAGAGTGTTATATACTGTGGCATCTCGTCCAATCATGGCTCATATATGGGCAGAATTCCCCTAGCCCCCCCCCCCCCACACACACACAAACCCCCCAAATGAACACCCATCATACCCAATATCGTTAGCCATCAGCCATCAATCTCAAACAATCATCTACATAACCAAGCCACATTTTACGAGGTCTTCTAACCTTTTGAGACCACGATACTCACTGTCGTATATTCTCTTCGCAATTCTATTTGCATCCATTATTTTTAAGGCAATACCTCTCATTCACACCGCAAACATATCTTCTCGTTCTTGACTCTATGCACCTTATGCACATCCAAGCATCCCTCTCAAGTTGTCCATTTACACTTCTCTCAGTCGAGATCTTTCTTTCTCTTTACATACATGGTCTCACTACCATAAATCAACGTTGACACCGACATGATCTTATGAAACAAAGAAGGACTGGACTTATTTTCAAAAACGCTAGAAAATAAACGAAAAGAATACTAAAGTATACACCCCTTTGTATAGAAGGTCTTAGTAAGAGATGTTGCAGGATGTAGGACATTGAAATTCGACAAGTATTAGGAGTAAGATGGTAAATTCGATAAGGTCAGGTTTCCTTCTCAATCTGGAGCTCCTATTTGACAAGCCTCCCTCGATAAGGTCAGGTTTCCTTCTCAATCTGGAGCTCCTATTTGACAAGCCTCCCTCGATAAGGTCAGGTTTCCTTCTCAATCTAGAGCTCCTATTTGACAAGCCTCCCTCGATAAGGTCAGGTTTCCTTCTCAATCTGGAGCTCCTATTTGACAAGCCTCCCTCGATAAGGTCAGGTTTCCTTCTCAATCTGGAGCTCCTATTTGACAAGCCTCCCTCGATAAGGTCAGGTTTCCTTCTCAATCTGGAGCTCCTATTTGACAAGCCTCCCTCGATAAGGTCAGGTTTCCTTGCCCTTAATTGCTGTGGGAACTTGCCCTTGCATCGATTTAGGTAAAAATAGCTGGTTCGTGTACACAGACTTATGGACTCTACGACTTTTTGGAGGAGGCTGGCCTCTTCCATTTTATTTGACTGTTTGTTGGAGGTTGCATGTTCCGGGGGGGGGGGCTACCCCCGACGCCGGAGGCCGCTTCCTTTTTGTTGCCTTTTTCTTTTTCTTTTTTTTTAGCCTTGGACCTTTTTATCGTTGGTATTTGTTATTTACTAATTGTTATTTGTTTTTTAATATAGCCTAATATTAGTCTGGGGTGAGTACGGCGACCTTGCTTTATTAGGCAGTCGCCAAATGGCCTACTATTTTTTTTATTTTTTAAGTTAAAAATAGAAGTTTCTTTTACGATTTTTACACCATTCCACAGTTAAAATGGGACACTCTTAGAACAGACGTACTTGGGTTTGTTTTATTCCCACAGGAATGCTTTAAATAATTAGATTAATTAAATACAATTCTTCCCACTGCCACCTATATTTTTTTTTTGTACCTTACATAGGCTTACCATAGAAGGTACCTTGCAGTCAACTGTAGGCTCTGTTCTATGCTAAAGCTCTTGTCTTGTTAATCCTTTTGTATCCCATTTGTGGGAGAATATTAGAGAGTAACTGTAGGTTCTGTTCTATGCTAAAGCTCTTGTCCACCACAATTATGGTTGGTCCATTAACCCTAAATAGTTCGAGTGATGGTGCTCCCTCACAGGTTGGATTTTCAGAGATGTGTAAACATCTTTTTCCGCGAAAAATAAGGAGTTTGCCCTTCCTTCGATCCCACCTCCTTTCTCCCTCACTACTCCTTCGAGTGATGCCTGCGTCCATTTCCTTACAGCGTCAAAGGTCCTTTCAAAACCGGGCCCCTTTGGACTCTTGAGACTAGCAAAAGGTTTATTGAAGCGTGCTCACGAAGGTAAAAAAAAAGAGGCTCTCGTTACATATTGTTGATTTGGTGTATGTCTGTTGGCATGATTGTATTTGTACCAGCTTACTTAAGTCTGCGTTTAGGGAAATAGGGATTGAATTTCAAGCAGTTCGGAGGAACACGACAAGAAAAGTTTCAAATTGTAGGAGTGCTAATAAAATTAAAACCAAACATGGCTTTTTTAAATATATTGGTTATTTTATTTATGATAAATATGGAAATATAAAATTAAGAAGTATAAAAAATAATGAGAAATACTATAAATGTGAATTAAATTTATTTATTGAATAAAGCGGCAATTTTTGAGGGGTAACTAAATAGTTTTGGTAAAAATGATGAATTACAGAAAATGATTTTTTTAAGGGTAAACTATATAAATTTATATTTTTATTGGTAATATTTATACATGCCTCTACAAAATAATAATTATTTTGCGGGCAACGAAGCAAAACAAAGCATTAAAGGGCGGCTCCTCAGCGCGAAATTGGATTGCTTCGTTTAAGTTTGGAGAGAGATCGAAAGCTCAGATCTGATTAAGACAAAAGAAGACGGCTAGCGTTAACTGGGATTGATGCGTACAGACCTCAAAGTATGGGAACGCAGTTGAAGGAAAAAAGAGTCAGGTTTTTTTTTTACGGAAAAATAATTCACAGTGAAAGTGTGATTAACCCCGTCGAGAAGGTCTGTATGAAGACCAGAATGCACACGATCATGTGCACATACATTTAAAATCAACCTCTCTTCCCCACTGTACGAGCTCGTGTCACCCATCGGAAAGAGAAAATTAAAACAATATTTACAGGGGGTGAAAAAACTTTCGGACCACCCTCTACATCGATCCCCACCGCTGGAATTGCTAAAAGCCGACCCGGGGAGAATGATAGCGAATTGGAACACATGGACTCTTTCACATTTGCGAGATTTTAATACTATCGAACTTTGCGGTTCGCAAGCAAGAGGTGGGTATGGGTAACCGCTCTTCTCCGCCAGCGTCGCTGGAAGAACTGGTACTGAATTTGCTTCACGAATAGTTCAAAATCCCCAAAACTAGGTTCAAAAAGTGTACCGAGTCAATTTAGCGATGCATTAAAGCATTTAATGCAAAGATGGACCCTACTCCTATTCCCCCTTTTCCCTACATGAAGATTTGTACCTTCTTCACATTTCACTTCTTTTAAGTTCATTTTCCTCACTACGAATCCATTTCTTTATTTTTTAAATAAATCAATCAATACACAAATACATACTTTTTCTCCATTCCTCCAGTATTCTTTCACACAACGTTTACACTTAAACCCACTTTCCAACCCTGTCTCTATTTCGCCACTAATTTCACACACGAAATATCCCATTCTTCAACCTTTTAACTGCCAACTTAACTTTTATGTTAAAGGTTGCGCCACTGTGGTAATTGCTTCTCAACACGCCATTGGAACACATCATATCCACATGAGTTTCAGCTTGCATTCACATTATACAGATTTCTAAAATACTCTTTACACTTTGGAACTTCCCCGTATTCACGACAATTTCATCATTCACACCTTTAGGCACTAGAAGTCTGGGATATAGAGGCAACTAATGTCCGCCGAGGCACTGTCTATTTACGTGACCACGGTTGCCGCCAGCCGGGCGGATGTCGAGATTATCTTCTGCTGGGTTCCTGGACATGTGGGAATTGCGGGGAATGAGGGCGCCAAAGAGTCCGCAAGGACTGTGCGACCAGACTAGCGTTTCGCTGTTCCTCACACTGATTACATGGCAGGAATACGGGTTGACCTCCGGGCTGCTTGGCAAAAAAGATGGGAGACGGCGGAGGGGAACTTTAAAGTTGCGCGCCATTTCGTCGCGACTGTTTCCATGGACCTACCCGTCAATGCTACGATGGCTTCAGGTTTCTTTCTGTCGTCTCCGAATTGGACACACTCGCGGGATGCACCGACATTTGATGGAGCGCTCGCCTGCGCATTATTGCGAATACTGCGTTGTCCCCCAGACTGTTCGGCACATTCTCGTTGAATGTCCCTGTCTGGGCGATCTTCGCGCACGTTACCTGAGCTGGGTCGCTGCCGTTTGTCACTTGTACTCACGACTGCTTCGTGCACACAGTTGTGGACTATCTGAGGATTTGGAGGAAGCTGGCCTCCTCTTCATTTGACTCTGTTGTAGGTCGCATGTTCCTGCGCCGGGGGAAGGCGGGGCTACTTGTTTCTTTGCCTTTGTTGTTTTTTTTTGCACGTTTTTCGGTTTGTTTTTGAATGTATACTTCGATCAGTTGTGACTTACTAAGAAGAGGAATTTCGCGCCTCGTGTTGCTACGGCCCGCGAAGCTTCTATCGGCGGTGCCCCAATTGAGATTATTTGTGCATTTTTAATGACGGAACCGTTCAGGATTTCAAATACCTGAATTAGTTCCGTTCTTAATCGTCTTATTTCCTACGAGTCGAGAATCCCTTCGGATTATTCCTAAAAGGCCCTGTGGCCTGGCATCAATTAGGAGACGGGACGCTTTGCTTGTTTTAGGTGAAATAAATTTAATCCATAATTCTTTTACTATTATTATATTTTTTTCTCGTCTGTCTATTTGGTTCTTTCCATTCTTCCGTACGCTTTGATCCGACTATGGATTAAATTGGCGCGTTAAACCCCTTCAAACGATTTACCATGGCGAGGTTTTTTTGAGAAAAGCCTTTTCAAGAAAAAAATTATTATATCCTTCCGTAAATAAGAGAGTCAGAATTGCTCTTTAGACTTTAAGCGAAAGAAAAATAAATGTGTAAAAATGAACTTTATTTTGTAGAAAAACTCCCATTAATAAATTCGAACCCCCCACCCAACAATTTTACACTTCGCTCTCTCATGTTTATTCAGTTTCTGCCCATACGTCATTTGTCTTTTACCCTGATGAACACACCTAATTCCATTATTTTTACTTTATATACTCTTGGGTACTCTTTTTCACCCTCTTCACCTGCAGTCCGTTTGAACACGGTTTCTTCTTCAGTTCTATTGTTGCTTTTCTGTTAACCATTCAGTACTGACACGCTTTCCACCAGTAGGAAAACCACTTATAGCACGTTTCACTCCGTCTTATAATTAGTTTGATTAATTTCTATCTTATCTTGATCCATCATGCACATCTTCCCTATTTTTACTCTTTAACCTTCTCACTTTTTTCACTCTCTCTTTGACACCTCCCTACACATCGCCCGATTCACCCAGTATACAACTCAACTTAAGTGTGGTGAGATATTTCTATCCTTCATTCACTTTTAGCATTCGTATTACGCATTATATCTAGCATCTTATGCACCGAATTACTCATACTTTGGTTCCATTTGAACGCTTACTCGCCCACGTATACTTGTGTATGTCTTTGAGCTAAAAGTATGCATGTGCACACACCGTTTTGCACTGCCGAAATCCAAAACTCTTTCGCCAGTTGCATCCTCTCCAGGCGCACCGAATTTCCCAATCACCCGCATTTTCTCAGTCCTGATCCATCGATTCATACCTCTTGTAATCTTTTACCTCTACCCATTGTCCCGATTCATTTTTTTCAGTTTCTATCATCGCAAAGTCCATTTACATCCAGAATACACAACTCTTGCGAAATTCACTTTCACTCAGAGCACTCTCACATTGGCACCCATTCACGGCACTACTATTCGTTAATAGTCAAAGCCTTTTTTTCTCGGTCTATCAGACCCTTTTGAACACACACCACTCCACACGTACTCTTCATTCTGTTTCCGACTTCTTCACTCAGTATAAACGGGTTGATTTCTCTCTTACACACTCGCACACATCGCTCCTCACTACCCAACCACCAAGACACGAGAACGATTTAACTCGTGTCCAGGCTAATGCCCCCCTCCCTCCCTAAGCAAGCCATTTACTCCACTTATGATATGCAGTAACATGTAATCACCCATAACGACGGGTAGTTGACACCGTAGTGATAACAGTCCAACTCCTCGACTAGCGTAATAATTTAATTAAATTTCTATTCTTTTCATTGTAAATATATTCATAATAATAATTCCCATTATTTTTAATATCGGATCCATTTTAAGTTGTTGATATCTTGATGAAAACATCCAACTTGAAAAAAAAGCCTTTTGCGAGCCATTTTTCAGTCATCTTTCTTGTGCCTGATATATTAATAAAAAAGGGAAAAGAGGCTGAAAAGATAACTCGGGGAGGGCAAGAAAAATGAAGGAGAGAGAGGATGAAGCCAAACTTCTAATATGAGAACAATAATCGTATTTTTTACTCTATGCGATTATTTATATAGCGATTGTTTTATTGTTCGACGTTGCGGTGTCGCGCAAAAATGTTTAGCATTTGAAGCTATTAATTTTAGCAAAGGTCTCTTTGGTGCGAATTAAAAAGCCTTTTAGTTAATTTTCTGCAAATTAAAAGGCTCATTGGTAATAATAATAATTATTTGGTGCGAATTAAAAAAACCTCTATCCTACTTTTTTACCTGTCGGCCCCTCAACCTCTCTTCTGCGAGATGGGCAGTGACTAGGAAGGCAACCATGTTCTCAGGGTGGGTTCACAGGTTCATAAGAGAGGAGATAGTGTGTTGTGTGATGTTTGGGCTGTCTACAATTAGGTATTTGATGTCTGGGCTTTGGTATCCTCTGCGACTAAGTGATGGATAAGGAGGACCAGATAAAGAGACACAGATAACCGGAATTCAGCCTGGAGGCTGGAGTGCGGCAAGGTATCTGTAGTTTGCAGATGACATCATACAGATTGTTCCGAGTACATATAGCAACGAAATAGTGCAGATTATAGAGACTGCAGCGATCGAAAACAAAACCTCGTTCGAGTGGAAATGGAAGATAAAAACAAACACCCAGAAGTTTAAAATTAGCCCCATTAACCGCACCAAACTGGCCAATGTTTATGTAGTAGATCAACGCTGTTGATACACCAGGGAAGGCACAATACTCTGGCACATGTACCACCAATGGGTATAGACAACACATGACGAACAAGATAAATTCAGCAAAAAAAGAGCTTATCAAGTTGTTCCGTTTCTGAAAATTGAGTAGCAAAAACATTCGAAATCGCTACCTCTGCTACGTTAGATCCAAATTGATATACCCGTCGATGGCCATACAGGCTGCCAGCACCATGGCTTAAAAAAAAATGCAGAGGATCCAGAACAAGGCCTCCTTAATCGTAAATCACACAAGAAGACGGGGACCTATCACACAGAGAACATTTACAACCAATCAACACACTAAAAAGACTTTGTGGCAAGATTGAAGCAGAAATCTTACCAAAACTTAGTCATAGACTAAAGAACAAGATATCCAAAAGATAGAAATTCTCAAGCGGCAGGTACGCTGCCGAGGAGATTTTAGAAATCTACACCTACGATAAACAAACAAACCCGAATTAAAACAGAGGCTTGAAAGTCTAAACAAAATAAAACAAAAATCTAAAAAGATTTTATTGATTTGAAAAGCAAGAATCGAAAACTTAATCCAAACTATACAATATTAATAAACAACAAACGGGACAGACAGAGATGTCCTCATTACCAGGAAAAAGTTTCTTGGGATTACTTTCATATCATTTTATTCACCCATTATTCATCTCTTTTTATCCACTATTTACATCACTATTGAGATTTAGTTGCATCGGGTGCATTGTGGTGTCGGGTTAAGCTTTATTCTGTGTTTGTATTGTTGTAGCTTAGCTTGACCTGATCTGAATCGGAGAAATATAATGATTTCTCCGATTGGTTTATTAAGGGAGGGAGGGAGGGAGCACTCGTTTAGGATTCTGTTTGGTGGTAGTGTATTCAGGTGTCTTTGGGGTTTGGTGATGGACGAGGGAAGTTATTGTAGAGGTGTTGGAAGCTAATTTAGTGCGAATTAAAAGGCTCATAGGTAATACCAGCACTTATTTGATGCGAACTAAAAGGCTCATAGGTGATACAAACACTTATTTGGTGCGAATTAAAAGGCTCATATTTTGTGCGAACTAAAAGGCTCATAGGTGGTACAAACACTTATTTGGTGCGAATTAAAAGGCTCATATTTTGTGCGAACTAAAAGGCTCATAGGTGATACAAACACTTATTTGGTGCAAATTAAAAGCCTCTTAGTTAATATCAGCACTTATTTGGTGCGAATTAAAAGGCTCATAGGTGATACAAACCCTTATTTGGTGCGAATTAAAAGGCTTTTAGTTAATAAGATCGAGATGCTCCTGCTCATTGCTATTAAAGACCAATTTGTGGTCTTAGTCCCATTGGGTTTGAAAGCTATTGTCATTCTGCTCTTTATGTGAATTTCATTATCCGATCCGTAGAGCCGGTCCACTATTGAAAAATGGAGAGATGGCGTAGCTATGCATCTTCACAACTTAACATACCCTAACTTTACCAACTTCTGCGTTCGTTGCGGAATGGGGATGAGGTTTGGGAGAGTTACGCGTAAATTCACCTTCACACCTACTTTCCCCCGCTTTCTTAGAGAGATGCCCTCGTTGGTCTCTAAAAAATAAATCTCCTCTCACTGTGGCGAGGAAGGGTGAATACCATCACTATGGATTCAGTTGCGCGTCGTCGGAGGCAACTAAATCGATACCCATTCGTAAAATAGGCGGAGGGCGATTTTTTTCTCCAAATTTAAAACAAAAACCAATGAGGGCATCGGGGGGAGACCGGTCAAGGAAGAGGTGAAGTTGGAGGAAGTGAAAAAGTGTGAAAGACATTTAGCCACAGATCTTCGTGCGGGCATGGAGGAGCTGCGGACGTTGAGGCTGGGATGAATCACCATACTTCAGATGTCAGCTGCACCTGTCATTCTCCCAGACGCTGTTGTATAATAATCCTATGAATACGTTAAATTAGCTTGGATTGGGGCTGGGGATACCCGACCTACACTCTTTGATTATTATTAGGGGACTCCCTGAAAGTTCTTCTGTTCAATGCGAGGTCAATCAGGAACAAGTTTCCTGAGCTCCGTGGCCTCGTAGCGACGGAAGAACCCGAAATGGTAGCCATAACAGAATCGTGGATAAAAACCTCAAACCGAGACTTTGAAGGCGAATTCACGGTTCCTGGCTACCAACTCTTCCACAAAGATAGGCCAGACAGAGAGGGTGGCGGTGTAATGTTGTATGTCAAGGATACAATCAAATCTACGAACTCCAACGTTATATCCGAACACGAGCTCCTAGGCGTTGACCTAGAGATCGGTCCTGTCAGATACAGGACCCTGCTGCTTTACAGACCCCCTTCCCAACCCGTTAAGAAGGACAGGGAACTGTACCAGCTGCTGGGTGAGCTGGTTCAAGACAGAGTGTGCATCGTTATGGGCGATTTCAACAGCCAAGTTGACTGGGAAACCAGAGCAGCCTGTGGCGAGAGCGCGCTACTCTTGGAGTTCGCCAACAACGAGTTCCTCACTCAATGGGTCAGATAACCGACGAGAGGAGACAATATCCTCGACTTGGTCTTCACCTCTGAGGATGATATCGTTGAAGATCTCTCTGTAGGCGAAGAGCTCGGTGGCAGTGATCACCAGCTAGTTAGATTTAGTGTCAAGATCCCGAAGGTAAGGTCTGTTGCCAGTCAATCAAAGAAACTTGACTTGAGAAGAGCAGACTTTGCAAGCCTTCGAGCTGGACTGACTGACGCTAGGCTAGAAGTGTGCGATGCTGTTGAAGACTCGTGGAATAGTTTCAAAACCACATTCATGAGTCTTCAATCACGTTTCATCCCTCTGAAATGCCCCCGTCTGTCTTCTGCTCAACCTAAGTGGTTTAATCGAGAAATCAGCCAACTGCTTAGGGAGAAGAGAACTGTGTACCGGCAATCGAAGATCTCGGGTGACTTTGACGAATACCGGAGGCTAGCCAGGAGAGTGAAGTCCAGCATAAGGGCGGCTAAGCGGTCTGAGGAACTCCGAGTGGCGAGACTCTGTAAAGAGAATCACAAGGAGTTCTTTGGATATGTAAACAGCCGTAAACCAATCCGTAGAGCGATTGGCCCTTTGAGGAACGAGGAGCGGACGTTAAAGCATTCAGATGCAGAAAATGCTAACCTCCTCAACGACTACTTCTCTTCAGTGTTTACTGAAGAATGTGGTCCCATCCCCCAGCTGACGGATTCCTACTCGGGGGGGAAAGCTGGAGGATATGGACTTTACCGAAGTTGAAATCAAAAAGAAGATCACTGACCTAATGACGAATAAGTCACCTGGCCTGGATGGGTTTCTACCTAAAGTGTTGAAAGAAGTGCGCGATCAAGTGTCACGACACCTGAGCGCAATCTTCAACATGTCAATCCGGACCGAATGCGTTCCTAGAGACTGGCGTGAGGCGGAGGTGACTCCAATCTTCAAGAAAGGAGATCGTAACCAACCATCGAACTACCGACCTATCAGTCTGACTTCGATAGTCGGTAAACTCATGGAAAGCATCATGGTGGACAAAGTGACGTCGTATTTAGAGTCAAACCTGCTACTGAGGAGTTCCCAGCACGGCTTCCGAAGGCAACGGTCATGCCTAACGAACCTCGTAGAATTCTTCCACTTCGTTTTCAGTGAGTACGATCGGGACAAGGCGGTGGATGTGGTCTACCTAGACTTTCAGAAAGCCTTTGATAAGGTACCACACCGCCGCCTTCTCCGGAAAGTGCGAGCGCTTGGCATAGACGGAAAGGTAGCCGGCTGGATCGAGAACTGGCTAAGTGGCAGAAGGCAACGGGTGGTGGTAAATGGACAGTCTTCTGAGTGGGTGCCCGTTACTAGCGGGGTGCCTCAAGGTTCTGTCCTGGGACCACTACTATTCATCATCTACGTCAACGACATGGACGGTGACATGGTTGCGAAGATTTCCAAATTTGCCGACGATACCAAGCTTGGTATGAACGTTGCAAAGGATGGAAATACTGCCCGCCTGCAGGAAGATCTTGGGAAGATTGGGGAGTGGTCGGACACGTGGCAAATGCCTTTTAACGTGGGCAAATGCAAAGTGATGCATATCGGCCACAGAAACCCCCAATCTCAGTATATCCTTAAGGGCACTGCTCTTGAATCGAGTGACACTGAGAAGGACTTGGGTGTAACAATCACTAGTGACCTCAAGTTCTCGAAACAGTGCATTGAGGCGGAGAAAAAGGCCCAAAGGATGCTAGGCTATATTAAGCGCCAGTTTGGTTATCGGAACCAGGAGATTGTACTGTGCCTGTACAACTCACTTTTCCGACCGCACCTGGAGTATGCCGTACAATTTTGGATTCCTTCATTGCGAAAGGACATCGCGAGATTGGAACGCGTACAAGCCAGGGCAACCAAGCTGATTCCCTCTATCTGACATAAAAGTTATGAAGATAGACTAAGGGAATTAGATCTGTTCTCGCTGGAAACCCGTAGACTGCATGGTCAGCTCATCGAAGTTTTCAAAATACTTCGAGGGTTCGACAATGTTGACTACCGGGATATTTTCACACTGAGTGAGAACAGAACGCGCAATCACGGCTTCAAACTTGAACTGAAGCGTTACAACCGCAATCTGTGTGGAAATTTTTTCACTTACAGTATCTGCGGTAAGTGGAACGCACTTCCAGTGGAAGTTGTCAACAGTGAATCTGTTGACCAGTTCAAGTCAAGACTAGACAAGGTCTTGAAAA
Organism: Ceratothoa steindachneri; assembly: GCA_963969495.1. Taxonomy (NCBI): domain Eukaryota; kingdom Metazoa; phylum Arthropoda; class Malacostraca; order Isopoda; family Cymothoidae; genus Ceratothoa; species Ceratothoa steindachneri. The sequence goes on from OZ018337.1 coordinate 55,739,230, forward strand.
GTGGCCGTTTAGGGACACAAAGCAATTGAGCAGCCATGTGCCCGCTCGATTGCTAGTCCAAAGGTACCCTCCTTGAATGGACCGTAAGGTCTCCTAGGGTACCTTCTTTCCTTGTTGTTACTCTCTCACACTCACTTTCCTCTCTCACAATCACTTTCCTCTCACACACTCACTTTCCTCTCTCACATACTCACTTTCCTCTCACACACACTCACTTTCCTCTCTCACACTCACTTTCTCTCTCACACACACACTCTCTCTTACAATCACTTTCCTCTCACACTCACTTCCTCTCTTACATACTCACTTTCCTCTCTCACACGCTCACTTTCCTCTCTCACACACTCACTTTCCTCTCACACACTCACTTTCCTCTCTCACATACTCACTTTCCTCTCACACATACTCACTTTCCTCTCTCACACTAACTTTCTCTCTCACACACACACTCTCTCTCACAATCACTTTCCTCTCACACTCACTTCCTCTCTCACATACTCACTTTCCTCTCCCACACGCTCACTTTCCTCTCTCACACACTCACTTTCCTCTCACACACTCACTTTCCTCTCACACACTCACTTTCCTCTCTCACACTCACTTTCCTCTCACTTCCCCTTCCCCCCTCTTTCTCACTCTTCTATTTCATTTTCCTCTCCCTCTCACACTCGCTTTCCTCTCACTCACTCGCTTTCCTCTCTCTCACTTGCTTTCCTCTCTCTCACTCAATTTCCTCTCCCTCTCTCTTACTCATTTTCCTTTCTCTCTCCCCTGTGGTATATCCGTTTGGTATAGGGAGATGGCATGTATGAGCCTATCATCCTTTGACTCTCGTTTTTCTAATGTCAATCAAGTGCGTCTCCTCATTTGTGATCAGGAGGCGGCCCTGAGTTGTTTTTCTATTACAGCTCGTGCACTGTGTGTCTGTATGTGCGTGTCCCCGTGTGTGTGTGTGTGTGTATGTATCTCCTCCATCACAGAGAGGCTCTGCTCGGATCCAATGCCTCCTTCTCATCTTCCCGCCGTGATTTGGTGGGTGCACCTTCCGTCTTGAATGCCCCCCCCCATCCCCCCCATTGCCTTTCGGTGCTTTCCGCTCGATTCACTTCGACATTTGGTTCTTTGTCCGACTTCGCTGGGACCCGATGGGAAGGGGAGGGGTGTCTTCCCCCTAACCCTGTCTTTTTAGAGGCCCCCTTTCCCCACTGGTCTCAGTTGTTTTCGTTGTATAGACCCCTCCCCCCCATCACCCCACCCGCCCGTGGTGGGTGCATTTATGGGCCCAAGTCGGGACGACGGCGTCAGCGAAGGTCTTCATTCTTCCACGTCGCTCCTGGCCGCGAAACGGGGCTGGCCCGTCTCATCCATCGTCGGGTCGTCCGTTTCCATTGCGTCCGTTCTGATTCTAACTTCCCCGATGGCGTTTATTTGTTTTCGCCAAGGGACGTATGGGGTCTCGTCGCTATCGCTGGTGTGGGCGGGGGGAAGGGGGGGTATACCCTCTCTACATGAGTTGTAGTTGTATGGGTCATTAACGACTCTTTTCATCTACCCTCAATGGGTTGTCGGGTACCAAATGGAGGCTTGGGTTCACTCGTTAATGCCTGTAGGAGGATCTGCGGTTGTCTTCGCTTACTTTTTCCTTCTTCCATCTCCAATTTCGTTGGTACTGGGTTTTAAATTCGAGAGGGGGGGGGGCTAACCCCTTCTCACCTTCGTTCGCGTTACGTATCTTGGAGTCCTTTTTGGTCCTATTCCCCCCATAAGAGGGTCCGTGAGACATTCAATTGGACTTTTTTCCATAGGTTTGCAGTCACTCCCTATGGTTTGCTGTACCCCGCTCTCATTTACCCATGCGAACTTGCCCTTATCCCCTACTCGGTCCCTTGGACTCCTTTTTTTTCACGTTTGTTATATATTTTATATAGATTTTAAATTGAAAAAAATTGGAAGGGGGGCGTGATTTGCCCCCGTTGATTTTAGCCTTATTAAATAAATTAATTAAATGGAATCCTTTCCCATATCGACGTGACGGTCCGCTAAGCTTGGGCCAACCTGCCAAAGCTCTAAAGTCGCCATTTGATGGAGAAGGGGAAATGAGTGACTGTTTGTCTCCCCTGCAATGGCTCATTGCAGGGGTCAAAAGTTAGAGTAAAGAGAAGTTATCTGAACGTAACGAGAGATGGGAAGGGGGAGGGCCTTTTGATTTTTAGCCCTATTATTCCCATTCCCGGACAAAGAAACAGTCAAATATGGATTCGTGGACAGATATTGACTCCAGACTCTGCGATACTTGCAATGCCCAACGGCATTTTGGGTCGCAAACTTATTTACTGGATTCCCTCTGTTCCTAAAAACCCCGCGGATGACACCTGTGTATTTCTCTCATCCGTGTGTCTGGACCCAGGTCACGGTAGTTTCGAAAGATCGAATTCTGAAACAGATGGGAAAAGGTCCATGCATGGGGGCTGAGGTATTTGAATGGAACTTAGACAGAGTTAAATTATTTCTAAAAAAAAAAAGATCGGAGCTGATTTTTTTTATTACCGATCCTAAAAGCTGCAAAAATTACTCTATAGGGATTGTAATAAACGCCCGGAGTGGCGGAAATCCGGAAAAAAAATTTCGTTGGCGGAAAATACCAGGATCGGAACTTTGAAAATTGCGGAAGCATTAATCGCAGGACTCCATTTTGACCAGTATTCCGGTATTATGCCTCGCGTCCCAGGGACTATTAAGGATGGTTGTGCGTGCTTTGTAAGAGTTTAATCGGCGAGTGAAGATGATGGATTGCTTGAAAGAAAGAGAGAGAGAGTGTGTGTGTGTGTGTGTGTATGGTAGTGTTTGTGAGGTCCACTGTAGAAACTTCTTCATATAGGAGTCACAAGAGGGTTCATTTGTGTAATTTTGAGTGTGGTTTTTAAAATAATTAGTTCTCGGTGACTTTGAATGAATCCAATTGGAAATATACATTTTCAAAAGCCTGCCAGACCAACGAAGCCTAAAGATTGTCTCATTCATTAAAATTAGAAAGCTACTCCCAGAGAGAACGGGGACCATTGTGAAAGGAGGAAGGTCGGATCCTTGGAGATGCAGCTGATGTGGCGAATTTATAGTCAGTTTATGAGGGAAAAAACGCAAGAAGTTAGAAACGAAAATTTCCCCTGCCTTCCGTTCAAGGATGACGTCAAGTTGGTCGAAATTCAGACATTGAGTTAATGTTACCTGTAGATAAAAGGAATTAGTTAGTTCTGAAAGAAAGAGCTCTTGTTAGTTGAGTCGAGTGGATACGGCGTTGGTCTGCCAACGTCGCGGTACCGGGTTCGATCCCGGCAAGAGCGGACTCAAAGGTCAGCGCTCGTAGAGATCTGGCTACCAATCGGTGGACGCGCTGTGCTCAGCCCTGTATTCGGGTGGGTAGATCTTACACTTCTCATCAAACAGAGCCAATTACAACACTGCTTTATTTCCTCTACTGTCTTCGCAACACAACACACATTCTTTTTTCCAAGGAATCCTGCCGATGGTTATTTATATCCACATACTTATGACGTGGAACAGCTCCCTCCGCCCCGGGGCGACGAAGGTTCCTCCTGAACGCTGTTTGGTGTCGAATTGCTGGGTACCTCTCTCCCCAACGAGGACCTCGGGCTCACCAACGATTGCTATGCTGACCTTTATGTCTATTTCATTATCTGGTCGGGATCCGCCTGGATAAAAGCAGGTTTGCCAACTACTACAAATACTTATTTGACAGAATTAAACAGAGGATCATTGTCCATTTACCTCCTCCCCCCCCAAAAAAAAATAAGTAAAAAAATAAAATAACACTCTTGCGCTTCGCTACTAAGATTAAAATTTAAAATCTCAAAAAAAGCAGCCATGGTTAAATTTGTATAACTTTTCTGAACTTCGCCAATTATAATAATTTTAAAAAGGAATTCTAAACTAAATTTCCCCACTTTCAAAATACCACGTTGCTAAAATATAGTTATAGAAGAAGATATATAAAAATAAATTTTCTGAACTTCACCATTTGTAATTCTTTGGGTTTTAAAAAATTCACAAAACTTCGATTCTTATATTTATTTCTGAACTTCACCATTTTGTTTTTTGATATTATAAAAGAATTATTAGAAATAACTTTGATAAAAAACATAAGTCATAACCAAACTAAGATGAAATTATTATTCAAATAGTCAAAAAAATCCTCTTCTTAAATCATAGAGTTAGTGATGATGATGAAAATGATTATTTCACCTATAAATTCAAGTGCATTAATGTGTTTTTCACATTTTCTTTCCTACTCTTCTCTCAGTCCAGTCCACTTTCGTCACTAGGAGGAGGTGGCACTCGAGTAGATGAGTCACATTCTTGTCTTTGCTTGTCTTGCCCCTTTCGAGTGAGTGCGACTATCCTAAGCTAGCTGAGGCGAGAGAAAAGGAGAAAAAGAAGAAAGGAGAAACGAAGAAAAAAAAGAAAAAGAATAAAGTTGAAACAAAAGTAGAACCAAAAATAGAAGAAAAACAGATAAAGAAGAAGTAAAAGAAAGATAAGAATGTGGAGAGTAAAGAGGAAAAGGGAAGGCCTCTTCCACAAGGGAAGACCCCGTCTTCAGAGACCAAGTGTCCGAAGGTCACCCTCATTGGTGACTCGCAAACACGGGATCTGCAGCCGCTGCTATCGGCCCGCCTTCGCACTAGCGTGAAGGTAAGCTGCCTGTCAGGACGGGGTAACCACAACATCAGAGTAGAGGCAGAGAAAGCTCAGATTTCTGTGAATTCAGTTGTTGCTCTGATGGTGAGCGGCAACGACCTCTACCTCAGAGGGGGTAAGGTTGGCCTCAGTGGTAAGACCATCCAAACGGTGATGGGAGTCGTGGATGACATAGGGCTTAAAACCCGCAAACGTGTGGTGGTTGGGATGCTTCCGAGAAGAGGTCCATCCCGAACCGCTCACGAAAGAAACGTCGCAGTGAACAGAAGGTTGGCGGATCTCTGCACGGCAGAAGGAGTCTTCTTCGTGGACCCCTATCGTACCTTTATCGGTAGAGACGACCTCTACCAAAGGGACGGGGTACATCTCTCCTTTAAAGGGAAGGCCTTTCTCGCCAACCTAATTCAAGATGTCGTGGAACGCACCCAAAGGAGCGTTCGAAACAGAGCGAAAGCGGACGTGCGCCAGCATGCCCGTGTCACTCCTGAAACGACCTTCTCGGAGGTCGTCAAAAAGGGTGTGACCACGAAAACACAGAAGCCGGGAAACGGAAGAGCGTAGGGAGTCCTACACTAGGGGACTCCCTCAAAGCTCTTCTGTTCAATGCGAGGTCAATCAGGAATAAGTTTCTTGAGCTCCGTGGCCTCGTAGTAACAGAGGAACCTGAGATGGTGGCCATAACGGAGTCGTGGATAAAAACCTCAAGCGAGATTTTGAAGGTGAATTCACGATTCCCGGTTACCAGCTCTTCCTAAAAGATAGGCCAGACAGAGAGGGTGGCGGTGTGATGTTGTATGTCAAGGATACTCTCAAATCGACGGATTGCAACATCGTATCCGACCATGAACTACTAGGTGTTGACCTAGAGATAGGTCCTGCCAAATACAGGACCCTGGTGCTTTATAGACCTCCTGCTCAACTCGTTGAAAAGGACAGAGATCTGTACCAGCTACTAGGAGAACTTGTCGAAGACAGAGTGTGCATCGTCATGGGTGATTTGAACACACAAGTTGACTGGGAAACCAGAGAACCCTGTGGCGAGAACGCACTACTCCTGGAGTTCACGACAACGAGTTCCTGACTCAATGGGTGAGAGAGCCAACGAGAGGAGACAATATCCTCGACTTGGTTTTCACCTCTGAGGATGACATCGTTGAGGACCTCTCTGTTGGCGAAGAGCTCGGTGGCAGTGACCACCGACTAATTAGATTTATAGTCAAAGTCCCCAAGGCAGAGCCTGCAACTAGTAAATCAAGGAAACTCGATTTGAGAAGAGCAGACTTTGCAGGTCTACGCGCGGGACTGACTGACGCGAGGCTAGAAGAGTGCGAGGCTGTTGAAGACTCTTGGAACAGTTTCAAAACCACATTCATGAGTCTTCAATCGCGTTTCATCCCTCTGAAATGCCACCGTCGGTCCTCTGTTCAACCAAAGTGGCCTAATCGAGAAATCGGGCAACTGCTTAGGGAGAAGAGAAATGTATACCGGCAATCGAAGATCTCGGGTGACTTTGACGAATACCGGAGGCTAGCCAGGAGAGTGAAGTCCAACATAAGGGCGGCTAAGCGGTCTGAGGAACTCCGAGTGGCGAGACTCTGTAAAGAGAATCACAAGGAGTTTTTTGGATATGTGAACAGACGTAAACCAATCCGTCGAGCGATTGGCCCTTTGAGGAACGAGGAGGGGACATTAAAGCATTCAGATGCAGAAAATGCTAACCTCCTCAACGACTACTTCTCTTCAGTGTTTACTGAAGAGTGTGGTCCCATTCCTACTCGGGGGGTAAGCTGGAGGCAATGGACTTCACCGAAGGAGAAATAAAGAAAAAGATCGCTGACCTAAAAACGAATAAGTCCCCTGCACCGGACGGGTTTCTATCCAAGGTGTTGAAGGAAGTGTGCGATGAAGTATCACGACATCTGTGCGCTATCTTTAACATGTCAATGGACCAAATGCGTTCCTAGAGACTGGCGTAAGGTGAAGGTGACTCCAATCTTCAAGAAAGGAGACCGTAACCAACCGTCGAACTACCGACCTATCAGTCTGACTTCGATAGTCGGTAAACTCATGGAAAGCATCATGTTGGACAAAGTGACGTCGTATTTAGAGTCAAACCTGCTACTGAGGAGTTCCCAGCACGGCTTCCGAAGGCGACGGTCATGCCTGACGAACCTTGTAGAATTCTTTCACTTCGTTTTCAGTGAGCACGATCGGGACAAGGCGGTGGATGTGGTCTACCTAGACTTTCAGAAAGCCTTTGATAAGGTACCACACCGCCGCCTTCTCCGGAAAGTGCGAGCGCTTGGCATAGACGGAAAGGTAGCCGGCTGGATCGAGAACTGGCTAAGTGGCAGACGGCAACGGGTGGTGGTGAATGGACAGTCTTCTGAGTGGGTGCCCGTTACTAGCGGGGTGCCTCAAGGTTCTGTCCTGGGACCACTACTATTCATCATCTACGTCAACGACATGGACGGTGACATGGTTGCGAAGATTTCCAAATTTGCCGACGATACCAAGCTTGGTATGAACGTTGCAAAGGATGGAAATACTGCCCGCCTGCAGGAAGATCTTGGGAAGATTGGTGAGTGGTCGGACACGTAGCAAATGCCTTTTAATGTGAACAAATGCAAAGTGATGCATATCGGCCACAGAAACCCCCAATCTCAGTATATCCTTAAGGGCACTGCTATTGAATCCACCGACACTGAGAAGGACTTGGGTGTAACAATCACTAGTGACCTCAAGTTCTCGAAACAGTGCATTGAGGCGGAGAAAAGGGCCCAAAGGATGCTAGGCTATATTAAGCGCCAGTTTGGTTATCGGAACCAGGAGATTGTACTGTGCCTGTACAACTCACTTGTCCGACCGCACCTGGAGTATGCCGTACAATTTTGGATTCCTTCATTGCGAAAGGACATCGCGAGATTGGAACGCGTACAAGCCAGGGCAACCAAGCTGATTCCCTCTATCTGACATAAAAGGTATGAGGATAGACTAAGGGAGTTAGATCTGTTCTCGCTGGAAACCCGTAGACTGCGTGGTCAGCTCATCGAAGTCTTCAAAATACTTCGAGGGTTCGACAATGTTGACCTCTGGGATATTTTCACACTGAGTGAGAATAGAACGCGCAATCACGGCTTCAAACTTGAACTGAAGCGTTACAACCGCAATCTGTGTGGAAATTTTTTCACCTACAGTATCTGCGGTAAGTGGAACGCACTTCCAGTGGAAGTTGTCAACAGTGAATCTGTTGACCAGTTCAAGTCAAGAGTAGACAAAGTCTTGAAAAGTGGCCGTTTAGGGACGCAAAACAATTGAGCAACCATGTGCCTGCTCGATTGCTAGTCCAAAGGTACCCTCTTTGAATGAACCATAAGGTCTCGTAGGGTACTTACTTTCCTTGTTACTCCTTGTTACTCCTTTCTCTTCCTCTATTTTCCTTTCTCCTCTCTATGAAGGATTCGTATGTGTTAGATTCTTTCTTTTTTTTACGAACTTGTGTTTTGGAGTGTTTTTTCATAATCCAGGTGCGGTTGAGGAGTTGCCCCTCCCCCGTTCCCCTTCCCGCACATTTTTCCCCGTTCCCCTTCCCGCACCTTTTTTGCCCGTTTCCCTTCCCGCACTTTTTTCCTTTTCCCCTTCCCACACCGTTTTTCCCGTTCCCCTTCCCGCACCTTTTTCCCGTTCCCCTCCCCGCACCGTTTTTCCCGTTCCTCTTCTCGCACCTTTTCCCCGTTCCCCTTCCCGCACCGTTTTTCCCGTTCCTCTCCCCACCTTTTTCCCGTTCCCCTTCCCGCACCGTTTTTTTCCCGTTCCCCTTCCCGCACCGTTTTTCCCGTTCCCCTTCCCGCACCCTTTTTCCCCGTTTCCTGTCCCGCCCTTTTGGGATCGGCGATCTTTTGACGCGAGAATGACAGAACTTAAGTGACAAAAAGGAAACTTAGGCACTTTTCCTTTTTTTCTGACTCAAAATTTCGAGAAGAGAAACAAATCCATGTCGCTCTTCAATCCCCTTCCTCATGTTTATAGGCCTCTATGTGTGCGTGTGTGTGTGTGTGTGTGTGTTTCAGTGGGCTAAGATCTCACCGAGAAATTTGCAAGGGTGGCATTCCAACGCTCTTGGTTCCCACGCTACTTCTGCCTTAGAGCGAATTTCCATTTCGAATTTAGTCCTTCTTTTAACCATCTTCCTTCAACTTCTTTTAGTTCTTTCGTTTCCTGTGTTCTTATCCACCATTTCTTTTATGATGCCTGCGCCTTATTCCTATCATATACTATTCTATTATCCCTGACATATACTATTCTACAGGGGGGTGTCTGTCCCTAAAGCGTGGACACAGGAAATATCACAATGTCTCCTCGTTCACCAGACCTTGCCACTCTTGACTCCTTTTTTCTGAGGTATGAAAAAGGAAGTGTACTCAATGGATTCCTCGTTCACCAGACCTTAACTCCATCCTCCCCTTGACTTGTTTTTCTGGGTTATGCCAAAGGGGTGTACTCAATGGAATAAAGATACAAGGCACCTGAGGCAACTGCAGGCAAATGGCGGGAACGGGAAATAAACGAAGTGTCTTAAAGTTCGGCTGGAATCGACTCTTTATAGCCTCCAGGGTGGCCGAGTGGATAAAGCGCCTCGTCTAGTTCCTAGCGCAGTCATAATTCGAATCTCGCTCCCCCCACCCTCCCCAATTTCTTTATTTTCCCATCCTCGGTAATATTTAAACTTTTATTTAAAATGCAAATAAAATTGTACGACAACTTTTATTTAACTATTTACTTATTATTCTGTTCTTTACCGACCCATACCACTATATTGAATTTTCCACAACGTATCTACGTAGTCGCATGTAAGATAAAAGGCAAAATATGTAATGAAATTATGTAAATGTATGGATGAAAGTTTCACCAAGGGGACCCTACAGAAAATGCGTCGTCTCCTAAAGTTTATGCGAGTTGTAAATTTGCAAAGAAGTCAAAAGATCCGGGCGCCCACAAACACGACTAGGCTTCAGGATTATTCGGTTTGGAGGAAACCCCCCACTTATGAACCCCATAAATAACCATTCAAAGAACCTTGCAATCCATATTCGATAAACCTCCCGTTACATTCAACTATTACACCATTTACACGCGGTGAATTGGCAACGTACGAGTGTATGTGTCACCTTGTGATCAAATAAAAAATGATAATGGACGTCATATTTAGTGATGAGGCGTCCTTCCGTGCTTGTGGCGGTGTCACTGGGCATAGTCTTTGCATTGGGTCAAAGGAAAAACGAACTGTAGAGTTCATAGGGGAAAGAGATTCAGCGAAGATCAACATACGGTTTGACATGACTCTATCAAAATTATTTTCGTCTTCGGTGACTAAAGTCACACAAACTTTGGACCTGACTAAAGTCACACGAACTTTGAACCTGACTAAAGTCACACGAACTTTGAACCTGACTAAAGTCACACGAACTTTGAACCTGACTAAAGTCACACGAACTTTGAACCTGACTAAAGTCACACGAACTTTGAACCAGACTAAAGTCACAAGAACTTTGAACCAGACTAAAGTCACAAGAACTTTGAACCAGACTAAAGTCACACGAACTTTGAACCTGACTAAAGTCACACGAACTTTGAACCTTACTAAAGTCACACGAACTTTGAACCTGACTAAAGTCACACGAACTTTGAACCGCTTCAACATTTCCCCGACCGCTAATTTGAAGATAGCGGTGTTTGAAACCGTAGTGTGTCTGCATCATGATCCACCATGCAATGTGCCAAAATCCCCGCCCACCTTCCGTCTAATATCTTAAAGAACAAAATATCCACCTCGGATTGACAAGTTTTTTGAAGGAAAGTGGCCATCTTACTAAACTACAACATGCCAAAGAAATTTTTAACTCAATATATATCCACTCAAAATCATCATCCACCCTATCAAACTTCATTTATCCACCGTGAAGTGTGCGCATTGAGACCAGCATCAATCCATCCATCCATCCATCCTTCAGGTGTACATGAACAATCCTTTTCCTTGACGGCGTTTCGGACGTGGAAGACGGTCCTGTTCTAAGACGGTACTGGCTCCTGAATTGATGTATATATTTTTTACCTGTGCTCTCGCATAGTCAAAAGGGTTCAGGGACATACATATATAAAAATTGTAGGGGGTTTGGCTTTGATCTCGACCCGTTTTGCGGAGTTTTTAGTCACCTGCATGCGATTATAAGTTACCATGTCGGTCCGTAGGTTGGTCGGTCGGATGGTAACCATTCTAATTTTCAATGAGTTTGGGGGCAATAACATCGTAACTTTTCGGCCGATTCTAACGAAATTTAAAACTCTTATGTTGTTTTACATTCTCTTTCGAATATAATTGTGAATGTTCTCTCAAGGTTAGTCCATGAATTATTTGGCAATAACATCGTAACTATTCTACCGATTCTAACGAAATTTGAAACCTCTATGTTGTTTTACATTTTCTTTCAAATGATATAATTTCCAAGGTCCTCTCAAGGTTAGTCCAGGAATTATTGAAAGTTTTGAAGGTCTTAAGGTCACATGTCAGAATAATTGAGAGCACGCGACTTAGATTTGTTGACCTTTTTTTGCAAATGTGTCTTAAAAAATAATGACAGAGATTCCCTCATTAGTTTAGATTTAAATAAAAAAAAATCCTAACCAGAGCTGATGGCTAAAATATGTTTGCCCGTAGCTCGTCACCGAAATCTGTTCGCCCGTAGCCCGTCACCGAAATATGTTCGCCCGTAGCCCTTCGCAGAAATTTGTTCGCCCGTAGCCCGTCAACGAAATCATTCGCCCGTAGCCGTCGCCGAAATTTGTTCGCCCGTAGCCCGTCCCCGAAATTTGTTCGCCCGTAGCCCGTCAACGAAATCATTCGCCCGTAGCCGTCGCCGAAATTTGTTCGCCCGTAGCCCGTCCCCGAAATCTGTTCGCCCGTAGCCCTTCGCCGAAATATGTTCGCCCGCAGCCCGTCACCGAAATCTGTTCGCCCGTAGCCCTTCGCAGAAATTTGTTCGCCCGTAGCCGTCGCAGAAATTTGTTCGCCCGTAGCCCGTCCCCGAAATCTGTTCGCCCGTAGCCCTTCGCCGAATTATGTTCGCCCGTAGCCCGTCACCGAAATCTGTTCGCCCGTAGCCCGTCACCGAAATCTGTTCGCCCGTAGCCCGTCACCGAAATCTTCTCGTCCGGAGTCCGTCACCGAAATCAATGAAATCAATTTCTACAGTCGCATCCGAAATGTTTGTAAACATGTTTATCAATGTCTCTGATAACTTGTTTCGATATACTAATAAAAATTAAGTGATAACGGGTCTTTTTATTAACACTACCCTGTTTATTTAAGCGTTGGTTTCCAGCCCAGAATAAAAAAACTGACATAAAGATCAGACTGACATGCATGGTAAAGTTTGTGATAAAGAGTAGTAAAAGGGTTTTGCCACCAGCTACCAAACATTTAAGCTTTTAATGGCCCGAGGGAGAGCCATCCGTTATACCTTTGGGGAATGTTGATTGGAAATCCTTTCGGGGGATCTCGTAGACTGAAGTGTGTCGCGCTGTGTGTATATGTGTGTGTGTTTCAATTGGCTATGCATGTGACCTTATAAAAGAAACTGTTCTAATGTGTACGCGCGAGATTCGACATCCTGCTGCGATTGGTAAGTTTTTCCTACTGCACCGAATTTTTTTTGTGTCTACCATTATAGTCTGTTAATGTGTATCAAATGAATGTTGTCCTCACCGGCACATAAATTTAGGAAATATGTTGGAAATGGACTGAAACTACCCCTACCTACTTTGGGGGACAGTGATTTTCGTTTCTTTGCATTAACAATTCCTACCCTTATACCCGCAGTACGGCGTGTTCCCCCTGTCTTCAACCAGCCCCCCGACAAGATTTACGAAGTCATGCCTGGGGAATCGCTCGAAATAAGCTGCGTGGCCATTGGATCGCCGATGCCCTATGTTCAATGGAAGAAGGTAAGCGAAGAAGTCCCGTTGACCAAAGCCGTGTCTAGCGGTTGCGATGAAGCCGATTCCTTGCTTAACGCGGTTCGCGTTTGTTTCCTCCACTAAATGGCTGGTCTTCTACATATATATTTAGTTCGCTCAAAAGAGGTAAACTGGTAGTTATAGTGAACCAGTAAAGGATAAACATTACTATAAAGAGGAAGTTCCATTAGCCATTGTAGTACACATTCTTGTGAGATCGCAAGCGGACTCGCCTTCCGTTGAACACACACAGGTTTAGGACAGTTGCGTGGCTTCCAGGTGATGCTTACATGGAGAATTAACACATCAGATCTATAAATGAATATATGGGCACGAAATCAAATGCCCCACCGCTAACATAGGACACATTTTTATAAATCGCTAAATTTCGCTAAGGGTTGTTGTAGGAAAAGGGAAGGAAGTTGAGGAGAGAAGCCATTTCTTTCGGCACCCTCTTTTGGGGGGAACGAACACCATATCGCATGTATACACAGCCTCTCTGGTCCGTGCAGCTACCATCAGCAAGTGCAACCAGACTTTCGCACTTGTTAATATTAAATCCCGCGCAGCCACATAATGTTAATCAATAGAACCCAAATCGTAGCCATCGCCGGTGATTAAGGTCTAGAGCATGGCCTTTATGCACCTTTTTGTGCATAAAGGCCCTCTTACAATTCATCATCACTCATAAAGGCCGCATAGAAAAAAAAAAATTAAAAAGTTATTTTATCCCTCAAGTAATTTATTAGTAATCTAATAAAAAATACAGTTTTATAGAAATCGAAAGCATAATAATTTCAAATATTTCTATTTAAGTAAGTACTTTTTATACAAGTAATATGTAAGTGAAAAATATTGAAAACGTAGAATTTTCAAATATTATATTTATGTAAGAAGTTTTCAAAATAATAAGTAAATGAATAATATCGATAGCATGACATTTTCAAATTATTTTAATCAAGAAAGAAGGTTCTTTGTATTCAAGGAACAAGTAAAGGAATAATAATGTTATAAGAAGATAGCATATAAACATCGAGAATATTCAATATACAGTAGGCAAGCATGTACATTTTTTATACAAATTAATGACTTCTTTGAGTTTGCTTCTTTTGAGAAAGCATTTTGATATCAGGCTCTAACATAGTGGTTCTTAGTCTCAATAGGTCCTCCAAATGCTCGTCTGTCAACTGTGTTCTCAGTTAATTCTTGATTTGCGCCAAGTACGAAAATGTTGTTTCACAACAGTATGTTGAAGAAAAACAGGAAATCAGTCGTCGTGCATGTTCACGAAGACGAGGATATTCTATCGCGTTTTTCCAAATTTCGACGGGATTTTCTCTCTTGTCAAACAGAGACTTCAGGATATTATCCTCAGACATTTCAATAAGCTCCATTTGTAACTCTTCAGGAGCCTCTGATACATCAACTAAGTGAGGTTGAAAAGCAGGTTTCAGGGTGATGTTATGCTTTTTAAAATCATTGAATCTTTTATTGTATTCTTCTATCAATGTGTCTAAAATGGACTCATATTCTTCAAAATATCCATAGATATCTTCATTTTCACTCATTACCTTCGTAAGCTGGGGAAAGTGTTCTTCTGAAAGTTTTGAAAGTTTCTTTCTAAATGCCTGAATTTTTTGCCACATATCATAAATATCACATATCATTGAATCTTTTATTGTATTCTTCTATCAATGTGTCTAAAATGGACTCATATTCTTTAAAATATCCATAGATATCTTCATTTTCACTCATTACCTTCGTAAGCTGGGGAAAGTGTTCTTCTGAAAGTTTTGAAAGTTTCTTTCTAAATGCCTGAATTTTTTGCCACATATCATAAATACATTTATCTCTGCCTTACAATGAAATTTTTAACTCATTTTGTTTTGACATCACATTAAATAAAAAGTCAACATCTGATAAATCACAATACTTGTTGTTTTCTTTGAAAAAGTCAATAATTTGCCTTCGTAAAGACAAAATTTGGACCAATACTTTCCCTTGCGACAACCAGCGTACTTTTGAGTGATATGGCAAATCTACATTAATTACTTCGTCATCCATCATCAGCATGTTTCGAAATTGACGATGCTTTGAGGCATTCACTGAAATATAGTTAACAATGCTTATAACCTTTTGCAAAGTGTCATTTAAAGTTACAGATTTTGCACAGAGATTTTCCTGATGTAATTACAATGAAAAGAAATCAGTACATTTGGTTCTTGGGTTTCTCTCTTAAGATGTCCACTAAATCCTTCATTTTTCGCCATCATAGCTGGGGCAGCATCAGTGCACACACTTACATACCAAATTAGTAAAATTTAGTCCTAGTTTATGACATTGCTCTTTGAAGTTGTTAAAAATATCTATCCCCCGTATCCTTCCTTTAAGGGTGCCTAAAGCAAGCAATTCTTGATATAATCGAAAATCATCTGTTATGGCACGAATAAAATACAATAATTGTGCTGAATCAGTGGAATCTGTTGATTCATCCAAAGCTACTGAGTAACATATATTCTTTTTTTTATTATATTTTTCAATTGTTCTGTTACATTTCAGGCCAATTCATGTTGTCGATCTGTGTTAGTCCTTATTGAAAGAGGCACCTCATTATACTTATTAACTTTATCGGGATCTATACATCCGACCACATCTACAATACATTCCTTTATGAGTTCTGCATCGCTGAATGGCTTACCTTTTTTCCAAGCAAAAATGCAACTTTATAGCTTGCTTCTGTAACACAGACTGGAAAAATTGTCTTTGCTTCTGTTTTCCATCTTTCAGTTTCTGCAGTGCTATCTTTCGAGGCTCAAAGTCCGTTTTAACTTTTTTTCTATAATTATGGGCCCCCCCAAAAATGTATTTATTCTGAAAAGCCATAAAAAAAGGTTAATAATTAATTAGTAAGGCCAGCCGCACACTGACCCAGACAAAACAGTCTTAGACAAGACATCGATAAACCTGCATCCACAACCATGTTATAATAATTATAATTATTATTATTATAACAACAACAATATAGATTAGTTATATTTTTTATGTGATTAGTATTATTATTTATCATGACCTAATTGTTGCAGAAACTAACTCAGTCTCACAAAACAAGTCGGTCTGAAGTAAGCCACGACAACACAATTACTGAGTAGAGTTCGTAGTTATTCGGAGTAGCACAGACCACAGTGAGGAGGCGGACGAGACAGGAACTCTTCCTGTATCATACGTGAAATCACCCACTCCCACTAGGCTACTGTAGCTTACACGGAAACATTGCCTTTAGAGAGCAGTTGCTTTACGTTTAGATTCACTGAATTTAAGAAAAATGCTTCCAATCTCTGGGAGCGACATCAGTAAACACATAACTTTACTTTTGTCTCTGTGTGTACATCACATTTTAAGTAGCTTAAAAAAATATCTAGGAACCATTTTATTGGACTATTATTCAGGAGAACTTGAATAGCCTCCCTTCCAAAAAGAATTAAAGGGGCGACGTTTAATAGCCTAAACTTAGAGGTCTACAAACATATTCACTCTTTAGCGTACGGTCTGCAGCAGCACCTAGCCTCTTGTAGACCATATGAGTACACGAAAGAGTAAACATGAATCTAACGATTATAGGGGGCTTTAAATGTGAGTTGATTGACCACCTTGCTGGATTGCCATCAGCCGCGACGCCGCCTCAGTAGCGTTTAAATCGGACTCGATCTCACTCGAGAAGTTTCGCTCATTAGGAGGATGCCTTGTTCTTAGGTATCTATTCCCCTTTTTTCTTGGCTTCAGCTCTTTTTCACGCTGTCCCCTCCAGTGAGGGTTTCTGCTTATGCTTATAAATGCTAGAACCGCGTTCCTGCGCCTTTACCTTAAGGGGTCTACCTCGTCTGACTTATCTAGACAATGATGTTAAATTGAGTTTAGTTTTTAAAGAGCGGAGGTCATCTGTCTTCGCCTCAGCGCCACGGTATTATTCGATGTTGAAAAGGCCGTTGATGCCCTATAACCACAGGGTAGCATGGAATCTATTGATTTTGTGGGTGCTTGCGTGCGTTCTGGGCCCTAACGCCAGCATATTTTTGCTTCCTCTATTCACTGCTTTACATGTTTATCCTTGTTGCTTTTCGTTTCTGAGTTTTAAATAAAAAAAAACAGCAATTGTTAGGACGCTTCCAGGTGTTAGGCACTCTTCGCACATACATTCTCCTCGTGGCTGCATTGGAAGTCTCGCCTCTTCTGAATACATCCTTTATTTTCCATATAAACATGTGGTGGCTTCACCAGCTTAGCCTCGGATAAAAACGCCGTCCCTCGCCATCACAAATTTGGCCGCGCCACCATGGTGGCGTCGTATGAAGGGATCCTTACTCTGAATCCAAGTGAGATTGCCGTTTCCACGCATGGACTCATGATCTTCTGGCCTTTAATTCAAGAAGTTTGTATTAAGGAAGTGTTATTCTTTGTTGTGACGATCAGTGGACCTCCGTGCTACTGAAGATGTTCTTGTTGCTCTGCAGGAACGATTGGCGCGGAGCTGGCGCCTGGCTGCCTTGGAGGAATCGCCATTTGGTCCCGGTCTATCGGTGCGCCGAAGCGATGCAACGAAAGGAGACTTTCCTCCATCTTAATATATCTGAATGTTTCTTCGGGAAGATATGGGATCATACACGTCTCTCCTTTTTAATACCTCAGGATGTGTAATGTGCACCTGGTTGATCGAAATAAAAAATAATACAGTAATTTTTAGTCACGTGCGCGCGACTCTATAAGTTAGTATGTCGGTCCGTAATTAGGTACGTAGGTTGGTCGGTCAGGTGGTAACTATTTAACTTTTCAATGAGTTTAGTGGGCAATTACATCGTAAATATTCTGACGAAATATGAAACCCTTATTCTGGTTAAAATTCTCTTTTGAATGATATAATTGTCAAGGTTGGATTGCCCCACTTGTTTAAACTTTTGAAGGTCGTAAAATAAAATGGTGATAAGGTTATAAGTCAGAATAATTGAGTACGCGACTTGAGTCTGTTGACCTTGTCATGAGAGGTTTAACCAAGATGACAAAAGTTCGAGGGCAAGACACAAATATTAAAAAAACGAAAAGAATGAAAATAATGCCAGTCTAAGAATATTGAGTGCAGCTCTAATTAGCACTATGTAGAGAAACCGACATCCCACCCTAAAAACAGAGACCCTATTCGGTCCCCACAACGTCTTGGCATTTGGCAGCGTAACCCGATTACTTACCCCCCCCCCTCCCTCTCTCCCCTCGCCTCGCGGACCACCAGAAGGCCTCCCACAACCACGAGATGCACGAATCATCAGATTTCGGGTCCGGCGAGCATAACATTGGTCAAACCGGCAATATTTCCCCTACGAGTTGGGATCCATTTTCGCGTCATATACGAAATTAGAGGAGCTGCGACTAAAAGCCAGAAGCTGCTGTTAGGGCTAAGTGAAAGACGCTAGAAGAAGAACCGTTAGAGGAGGAGGCTTAATTCCTAAGACCTTCCCCTACCCCCTCCTTCCCCTACCCCCAGTGGGTTGGTGAAGTATATAGGCGGATAACTGTTGAAGCACGAGAAGATCGAGTTAGAGATAGACATGACGAAGTCCGGCGAGAGTGCATGGCAATCAACGAAAGGGTCACAGAAGCTCATGGTGAGCCAGTCCCTGGTGGTCGGTCACACCGAAATTTAGTTTAGCTTGTATTGAGAAACAAGCTTACTCATCTCTCGTCAGAGAAACCCCGTATCCTGGTTTACAACAAAAAATAGAGATAGTCCTCGCCATTGAAGAATACCCCAAAGTGAACTCCCTCAAACACTCCCATTCGTCTAAAAGTTCACTTATTTGCTCATCGCTCGTCAGTGCGAACCATTCCAAGATTTTCCAGAAGATTTGAAAGAGCATACCTTCACAGTCCCGTTGTTTAAATCATCTGACTAAGACAACGTGCTTAAGGCCATCCGTCGCCCGCACCGAAATCACTTGTTGCTTCGAGCCAGTCAAACCGCTGGGTGTCTGTGAAAACGTCCACGCGCTTGACCACAAAAACATTCTTTCGTCTACATAAAAATTCAAGGCCAAGGTCAGTCTCCAGCCGGATTCTCGTGTGGTTGTTTTAAAGGTAAAGAAAGTAAATTATTTTTTTGAGTGTCAATTAGCGTCCAATATTAAAGTGAGCTTTGGGTCAACCATTACTTTAGATTCATTTGTTTAAATTAGTAAGCCTCACATAAACTCGTTTAATTCATAGCTGAATAGTTTGTTTTGTTCGATTTCACTTTTTTTTCCATGTTGTAATTAAAGATATATTTTTCTTAGAAGTATTTAATTCAATGCTCGAAACGCTGAGCCTGGCACTAGAAATCCTCAAAGATTAAAATAACGTAATGAAATAAAATAAATTATAGCACTCTTAGAGAAAACGTAATCAAGAAGTTTTTGAAGTACGTAACAAACCTATACGTACGTACACCAACTCAGCCCTTGCAATACCACGACACACTGAATGGGATCAAGAAACTCAATTAGCAATGAATGGGGTGCGGGAAGGTGTTAAAAGAGATACTAAACGAAGCAGTTCTGTGGAAAAAGAATGAAGTGTAAGTTGGGATTGAGAGTGTAAATTAAATTAATATTTTTCGAAAGGAAATTAGCCACACTGTTGGGTAGGCCTAAAAGGCGCCAGACGCTAAATTCTATTAGGCTTCTTCTCTCTGCCCAATAATAGTTGATAAAAGCTTAATTTTCTAAGACAAAAATATATATCGTGTGATGGTGGCAATTTGAAAGACGATGCAAATAATGGTCTTTCTTACCGAAAGGTTTAGAGAAATTGGCTACAAATATATAAATTCACGTAGAATCAACCTGCACTTCGTCACACTAAGGACATTATTAATGATGTTCTTGAAATAATCGTACTCGTGTGGAATAACAAAAGACAACGACAAAAATAACAAACGAATAAAAACAACTGAAATAAGAAACAAATAAAAATGAGTAGCAGTAATAAAAGGAATAAAAGACCAACAGTAATAATATTAATAAAAATAAAATTGTATTTAAATGAATAAAAAGACCAGCAGTAATAAAATGAATAAAAAAGACCAGCAGTATTAGAATGAATAAAAAAAGACAAACTAATAAAAAAAAAGATAAACACTAATATAATAAATAAAAAATATCAAACACAAAAAAGTGAATAGAAAAGACCAACACAATTAAAATAAATAAAAAGGTCAACACAATTAAAATGAATAAAAAAGATCAAAACAAATAAAAGGAATAAAAAAGTCCAACACAAATAAAATGAATTTAAAAAGTCCAACACTAATAAAATGAATAAAAAAAGATCAGTAGTATCAAAATGAATTAAAAAAACAACAAATAAATGAATAAAACAGATCAACATAAAATGAATTTTTAAAAAAGATCAACACAAATAAATGAATAAAAAAGATCAACACAAGTAAAATGAATTAAAAAAGAACAACACAAATAATTGAATAAAAGGTCCAACACATAAAATGAATAAAAAAGACCAACAAATAAAATGAATATAAAAGATCCAACATAAATAAGATGATTAAAAAAGACCAACACAAATAAATGAATAAAAAAGTCCAACACAAATAAAATTAATAAAAAAAGACCAACACAAATGAAATGAATAAAAAGGACCAACACAAATGAAATTAAAATAAGACCTACAAAAATAAAATGAATAAAAAATACCAACAAAAATAAGATAAAAAGATAACGGGAGGAAAGAAACCACTGAAACAATATGGTATGATTATTGAGCTGAAAGTTGGAAAGGATCTTCCGAGCGAACTAATTCAAAACAACAACAGCAAAAAAAAATAAAAAACTTCGTACTACAAAGCGAATTATTTTTTTTTTAAATTCGTTACTTTTAAAATCTTTTTCTCACTTTTCTAACTATGTCTAACAAGAATTTTACATTAACATTAAAGACGGGTTTCATTGCATCTAATGTACCTTCGTTTTCTAATGTATTTTCGATTAAATAAATACAATTAGCGAGAATTCAGGAAATGATGACTAATCGTTTTTATCACTATCGTTTTTTTTTATCTTAAACCATTCCAAATGTATCTAAAATATGCTATATAATTCCTTATCATCTTTCATAATAATTATTTATACAACAGTTAAAATGTATATAGCTAACGAAATAATTAAACAATATTTTTTCCAAAAAGTCCATATCAGGTAGGCCTATTGAGTATTAGGGGGGGGGGGAGGTTCTCCTGTCTCTTTGCCCCCTTCCTCTAATTCCAGTAAATAACGGAACTAAATCTCTAAAAAAAAATAAGATAAACCAAACAGTCGTTCCTCATTATCGTCAAAATGATTTGGCTAACCTGAAATATTTGCATTTGTCTAAATTTATTAGAAATTTAACTATTTTGTGGATTTAGCTTCATGTGTAAAACGGATTCCAAATAAATTGTATCAAAGCGAAAAAACATTCCTTGAAAGCAGAAACAGTAAAATATTACTTACCAAACAATCCATTACGAGAAACAATATGGAATGCAATTTATGCCAACCCCCGAAATAAATTGACCAGAGATGATGACGTTCTTCACTGTAATCCCCGCAGTTGTCGGGAAAATAATCCAGATGGGACTAAAAAGTGTATCTTTATAGACATTCTAGCTCCCAAATATTTGAGACTTGTTAGAGCTGATTGACCAGGGCAACATATTCTGGGCTTCTTTTATTTCCTAGAAAAAAACTGTTAACTAGAGCTTTGAAAGCTTTCCAGGTATCTTTTTTATATATCCGTCAGTGATGCCTCAAACTGCTGATCTCTAAAGTTCCTGATCTGAGGTCCATCAAAAATTCCCGCATGGAGCATAGCGTCCACTGATTTGTGGAAATTTTTGAAGAAGAAATTTAAAAGCTTGGCCTTCTTTATTAAGGGTTTTGGCATAATTTTTCATTATGCCAAGCTTTATATGCAGTGGAGGCCAAACCTTCTTCTCATAGTGCATACTATCTGCACGACTGTCCCATAAATATAGGAAACAGGGAGGCTTCGTGTAGCCTGTTTGCATCCCAAGTATAAGAGACACTACCTGAAAAGAAATTTAGCAGGGTATGTGAATTCAAAGTGTAATATTTCTAAAAACAAATTCAAAGTAATATTCTTTAAAACAATAAGAATATGAATATGTACTGAAAAATCCTGTATGAGGATGCATTAAATCATTGTATTGGAACTAATTGGATATACTGGTATGTACATCTTATTTTGAGTATATTGAGTTATGTTGTATACCTTTTCAATTAGGATAAGTTCCCCATTAACCCAAAAGGATGCATTAACCTATAGGGACACACTTCAACAAAAAAATATAACTAAAAAATGACTCATGATTTCCAGATTTGCATTCTTGTAAAATGTAAGTTGACCAAAAGGTGTATACAAGTATTAACAATTAAGAATGAAAATGTCAATATCAAAGAGCTTGGAAATGCCAAGTGTAAAATGATCTTACCTTTTAGTCACCACATATCCTCCAATTGTGAGTAGAGTAATTTAATGCATCCAGCAATTTTTTTCATATTTTCATAACTTTCAGTAAGTTGGATTGAATGGCCTATAGGAACGGAAGCTCTCTTGTTACCAATATTCAGTAACACAGCTTTTAAACTTCTACTGGAGGAATCTATGATAAGTCTACATTCTAATGGGTTGTAGGGAATTCCAAGGGCCTCAACAAGTCCTTTAACATTGGCTCAGTATGTATACTAAAGAGCTGGAAGAACGCTGTAAAAAATAGCTTCGAAACTCTTGTTCTCTTTTCTGTACCAAAGAAATGTTGTTTCTTTAGTGAGATTACTTTCACGAAGTCGAGAGCCAAGAAGTTGTGCATTCTCCTTTGAAAGCCCCAGATCCCTGGTCAGGTCATTTAACTGAACTTGAGTGAATGGTCTTGCGACCATATCATGTGTGGAAACCTGATAAGACTCAGATGTGTCATAATCTTGATCAACTTCTATAATAATCTCTTCATAGACCTCTATATGTTCATGGGGAGAAGATAAAGGAATTCCTGGACCATGGGGCAGGGGTTTGATGGCAAAAGGAACATGTAGAAAATATACTTGCATATTAAATAAAGGAATTGATTTGGAGTTGCAGATAGTACATAAATGTTTAGAAAAAGATATGTTCATGCTCAAGTGAACTATGTTAGTTTTTAATTTTATGCTAAGTCTATGCATAATAATGACATTTTCATGAGCCAGTATAATACAGAAAGCTTAAATACTTGATACAATGCTCACCTTTAAGATTTGTCATGCAAAAATAGCAGTCCGTAGTGTGGTCCTTGCCATCTCTCCACACCATGGGAACACCCAAAGAGAGGGACTTCTGTTCGCCCTGACTCCAGCGTCTTAAACTTATGTAGCATCCCTTGCAGCAGATATGTGGTGCAAAACTTTTATCTTGATCTCTTAGCCTTACTCCAACATATGCATGATACAAAGATTTAATTACAGGAGGGATTGTACTTTGCTGCTCGGAAAAAGTCACTTTGCCGCAAACATAGCAAAATCCGTCGGAGCTATTCTTGCATTTTCTGTTCATTTTTAACTCAACCACTATTATTATTATTATTATATTGCTAAGCAATTTCTAACCTGAAAATATATAAACTTATTAACATAATTACTTAAAATGTACACAAAATTTACTGCGAATACAGTAGTGCAAAAACTATTGAAATTTTGATGTAATACAGGACATGTATGAACTCTAAAATTATTATCACTCCCTGTATCGCAAAAACTGGACCTGATAGAGAAAAGCTGATGCCAGGTTCGGATTTAGGAGGTCAATTTTATTAAGAAACAATAGAGAAAACCTAAGGTACATTTTTGACGCAGACCAGTGTAATATATTTTATAATCTCTGGGTTGGTTTGGATTTTGGGAGAGGATGATCTTGAGATTTCTTTAAAATCTCATCGCCTGCTTTGCTCTAAAGAACCAAATAATCTTCGCAGAAATGTTCACGCTGGCGCTCCACGCGATAGCGCTGACTCTAAACATAGTTTTAGAGTTCTTTTTTTAAATTATTATAATTGGCGAAGTTCAGAAAATTTATAAAAATTTAACCATAGCTGCTTTTTTTGAGATTTTAATCTTAGTAGCGAAGCGCAAGCTCCCCCCGCAGGGAGAAGTGGTTCTATAATATTCCTGAAAAAAAATTCACAATAGAGGATTTTAAACTGGAAATGGTTCATTGAATATTACCGGAAAATATCAATGACGATGAATTGAAGTGTTATTTTGAATCAAATCGATTTTATAAGTGCCATAAGATTGTAATACGGATTAACACAAAGGATAAAATCATCTAATTCTGTGTCACATTAGAAATAGATATTCGTTTTAGAAATCGTCTACATAGGTTTCGAATACCTGAGGAGCTTTTTCCGACACTTCCTAATTTCTCTCTAACTTGAAATCACACACAAAAAAGTTTAGTTATGTGACTCCCCCGCTACCTAAATCTCTTGAACTCCGTTGGCCTTATGTTGTTTTCACAGACATCTAACATTTCGTGTATCTGCAAGGCTCATATCCCATTTGTGCTTGTATCGGGCATGTTGTCAATGGATTGAACTGTGTCTGGTTCCTTGTTGCAATGGGGCAGATGTCCGCATCACTTATACCAATGCGGTGTTTATTTTGAAGTGATGGCCGCATCAGAGCTTTGCCAGTGTGACCCGTGAATTTCGGTGGGGGTGGGTGAGCTGAGGGGTTTATCTGAATCGATATTGTATGAAATTGCTATGTTATACGTATGGATTGTTTTGTGGGTTTATGGTTGTCTAGTTACAGGGGAGGTGAAACTTCTTGAAGTACCTCTGTACAGAAAGTTTTTGGAATCTCTGAGCGAAATGTTTTCATCGGTAAAAAAAATCGTCTTTACCCAAATAAATGGCTTGGATGTATTAAAAAATTTCGGGAGACTTTTGACTCTTTCAAAGGTTAAAAAAAGTAAGATTGATCACATAAAAAAAATATTTACATTCGAGACGCCAATAAACATGCATGATTTGTTTATAGGTCGTCGTCATCAAAAAAGAAGGAAATTTCGGAGCGAACCGGCCATCTTCGTATCGAAAATCGCACTTTCCCATCATCCTGCGTTGATTTGTGTTCGCGTCTCGAAATTGAGATAAACTGGTCGACATTTTGTCTAAAGAAATGTCAAAGTTAACCGACGCCGAATAGCATCGAAATAATCTAATGAATAAATTTATGATTACTAATTAACTTATTAATTGTTATAAAAGTGCATAACTTATTTGGATTCTATTATTAGGTTAAAAAATCAATGTCGTTTTTAGAAGATAACAAAATTCTTTCTTAGAGTGTAAGTTGTTCCACATTTGCTGGAAGCTGTTTAAAGTTAACTGTAGTAAAATAGCTTGGCCGTTTTAAAGCTGCAAAAATGGTGTTTGGGTGCTACAGGAACTGTTTAAAAGACAACATCTCATCTACAACGTATAAATATTGCTCTATGCGATACGGGTTGCTTCCGGGGAATGGTTTCTGTGGTCGCGTTGTACAGGGTGTCCACAAAGTCTGGGTACATAGGGGATAAATACATACCTTTAGAACAAAACAATTTTATTTAATTATAATGTTAAGAAATTATATTTTCAATATGATTTCCATTATTTGCAATGCATAATTCGATGCGCCTTGCTAAATTCTGGTGAACTCGATTGAATAGGTGTACATTGCCGTCGATTTCAGCACACTGACTAATAATGCGCTCTCTCAAGTGGTTTAGATTTGCAATCTTCATTGAGTAAACTTTCTCTTTTAACATACCCCAGAAAAAGAAATCAAGGGGAGAAAGGTCTGGTGAACGAGGGGACCACTCCACATGACCTCTTCTTCCAATCCAGTGAGGAAAAGTGCCATTCAGCCAATCTCTAACATTTGTAGCAAAATGGGCAGGGGCTCCATCCTGCTGAAACCAGTCCGGAAGTACCCAGACTTTGTGGACACCCTGTAGATAATCGATGTGAATTCCGACACCACCGGGTCTGAAACGTTGAAGGTCCTCAAGGAAGCACTTGTGAAAGAGGCCTTTCAAAAGCCTTCCCAATCATCATGGCCTAAGTCCCACTTGAGAGGCATGGCTTGATGAGGGCTAGAATGAACGGTCGGCAAGACAATAGGGAGGTGGTCACTCCCATGGAAGTCATCAAAGACAGACCACTGAAAATCAGTGAGACAACCCGGGGAACAGAGAGACAGGTCAACACAACTGAAAAAATCCGTTTGGACATGTTAAAAGGTAAAGTCACCGGTCTTTAAAACAAAGAGAAAGTCAGATTGAAAGAGACTCTAAAGGACTACCTTTGGCATTACGAATGACGTCGTTTCAATATGGGTGACGAACATTAATATCTCCGAGTAATAAAAACGGAGAGGGAAACTGATCTACAAGTTCTATTAGGTCAAGTCTAAACAATGGTAAAGAAGGAGGGAAGTAAATAGAGCAAACAGTACAACACTTGTAAAAAAAAACATTGCGGCAACAGCTTGGAGGGTAGTGTGAAGGGGAGGGTAGATGCATGGTGGGATGACGAAACCATATGTAACTGACACCCCATCATGAGACGAGCCCCCGACAGGACCAATAGAGTTGAAAATATGAAAACCAGTTTGTTCTCCTGAATGTAATTTGATTACGGTGACTTATGCCCTAGTAGGCAGTCGACAGATGGGCTCTAAGCTCTTCCTATGCACTTGAGAAGAACACTTGGGAAAGTCCATTGTAAAATGGGGGATACTATGTAGAACGGTTAGATACCACTGTAGATATCTTTTTTTCTTTAGTGGCTGAAGTTGAATTTGAAGTGCGCCCCAAAGAACTGCGGGGACGGAGCGCATATTCCTTAAAATCCTTCTGTAGCAGGGGAAGTGATCTTAGAAAGAGCGGTGACGGGGGATATTTCCGATGACTCCGAGGAACCGGCAGAAGCGCCTGCTTGTAATTGGGGAGCACAGCCCCTCGGAAACCGAAGCTCGAGGAGAGATTTTCGGACTGTAAATCGGGAATCGTGGGCCGAGGACGCTTTCGATGGCGGAGGGGTCGATCCAACAACTGGAGCTGGCAATCATCGGCTTCCATCAGATAGTGAGTGGGAGGAGCAGGCGATCTAGGCGAAGTACAAGGCACTTCAACCGTTTGGACGATGCAAGGGACTTACGTCCTGTGAAGAACGGGGCCGGCTTGAGGACAAAGAACATTGAGCAGCAGGAGAAGAGACCATTGAAGACTCTCGAGGGTCATCAGAGTCAGATCCAAAGGCAGCCCTCTTATTTGGTGGCCAATGAACTAGGTGAGAAATCCTTCCTCTTACCACGGCACCGGGTACAAGAACCATACAGAGGATTCTGTCAACTAACGTCTAAATTCGTCAAGGGTCTCACCGTGAGCGGCGGTCCCGGCTAGAGTGGAGCAACGGCTAGCTATCGGTGTGAGATCGATGCTTCGAAAGTGTATCTGGAATACTTCTGACGTTAGCGGTAGATTGGCGATGAGATGCTACAGGGGTGTCGGAACTCGAACGTAATAGGCTGTTTCATCCAGCTTCACGCAAAACATCTAGGAAAAGACTATAAAAAGGTGAAGTTTGTGCTCGATCACGTTGGCGAGCCTCGCTCACGTCCAGACGCAGAGAGTAGTGCAAAGCGATGACCTCCTTTTCGTATAAGAATATTGGACAGGTTTTCGACGCAGCCTTATGACCACCACCGCAGTTAGCACAGTGCGGTGTTCTGGCACATTCAGGGTTATGGTAATCAGAACCACAATTAGTTACAGATGAAGCAACTTCTCGGTAGTTCGACGTAGGGGCTTACCGGGGCACGAAGGTACCCAGCTTTAATAAATTGGGGCAGTTCCTGATATTCAAACTTTAAAATCAACGTGGCATGTTGAGGTTACTCTGTCTACATGTGTGACGCGTTAGGAACTAAGCTTACTCTGGAAACGGGGTGGAATTGTAGTTCCTTAATTCATTCGAACGGATGGCACCGTTCACAAAATTAAGACGACGGTGAGACGAAACGGTTACGGAAACTTCGGCAATCGAAGACAGATTTCGGAATAGGTTGTGTTGAGAGTGAGATGACACCTCAGCCACGATATCACCACTACCTCATGACCACATCCGGCGTGGTTCACCACACCGGCACGTCCACTTTTGCAAGCGGGTTTTCACATGAAGAACTCAAGACCAAAAAGCGTGGATAATCTAGTTCTGGGTCCACATCGTGGACATATGGCTCCAACGAGCGAAGGAAGGGTGAAAGGGGAACGAACGTTTGCCACGAGAATCCTTAAGAGAAGGGAAAGTTTTAGGTTTATGACAAACCATTGTAAACAGAATTGACTTCACATTCTCCCTTGGGATTCCCCTCTCCCCCAACCCTATTCAGTCATACACCCAATTAGCTATCTCCCATATTACCTTCATTTGTTTCTTTTTTTGTGGTCCTACCCCCCGTCAGGGAGTTGGACCCCTCCTTTATTTAATATTACAATGGTTGTGGCTCTTTTAAAAGAGTCCTTAACAAAGTAGACATGAGAAAAGCAAAAGGTAGGGGGAGAAGAGGGTGAGGAGGGCGGGACAGGTTCAAGGCAGGTCCTGTCGCAACGAGGTTCAAAACGTCCGTGTCGCCTCCTGGCTGGAGCAGTTGTATATATACCCGCCGAGGCGGGCAGCTCCAGCCCGGCTAGAAAGTTGGTTGTTCGTAGGATCTTGAAGCGGCATCCGCTTTATTCTTGCGGCTTCTGACGTATGCTATGTTTATTGACGCATACCTGAACATCCTGGATATCAGCCCCCTCACTTCACCCGAGCATGCCTGAAGACCCGTGACGTTGAGGAAATCAACACCCTGATAACATTGTATCGATTCCGATCGAGACTGGATAGACATGAGTATATTCCCTTACATAACAGATTGAGGCTCTTCTACAACGTCAGCTGCGAGTTTGTCCACTTGGACCTACGCAGCATTCGCCTTTTATGTACCATTCATTCATTCCACAACGTCAATCATAGCTGTGGACCCGTAAGGGGCGTGGCGATTTGCCATCCTGCCCGCCGTGCTGACGGGACTCAGCACCGTCTGACCCCAGCTTAGCCTCTTCTTCTTCCTTCAAAACACTTGTTTCCTCGCTTTTCATACAACTTTCTCTGGTCAGCCTCTAATTTCACAGGGTAGATGCTGACCTTCCTCTCAGTTAATCGTCCCGCATCGGGGCTGAGGGGGTGGGGGACAATGTTCCCTGACCCCTAAGCTCCGGTCTGGGGTGGCTGGTTTTTAACAACTTGCTTCATCCCCACCCATACCTTCTTCACATCCCTTTTCCTCTCCTCTTCACAATCTATATATTTTACGCCGTGTCTAATGTGGAGCCGCCATGCCGATGGACTGCCAGGCCACCAGGCGGGAGGGGTGGTCCCAAATGGCGGCGCCTGGCTCTGCTGAGCTTGTAAGCACCTCTCGCAGTGCGGGCTACTGCGAGAGGTGTGCGCGATTGCATCCCGTGTAAAAAAGAGGGTCACCATGCCCAATGATGAAGATAAAAAAAAAACTCCAACTTCCCCTGAAACATCGACGGAGCCGCCCTCGGGCAGCTCCAGCAAAAAAATGGTGGTCCTTTCCCCTGTGCTTGCACAGGGGACCCTCCATATTTCTCTAACCGGAGGGGAGGCTTACTCCTCTCCTTCGCCTACGGGTGGAGGGGACTCCCCCTCTCCCCCTTCTCTGGAGGTGCTTTCGGGCGCCTCCCTTTTACCAGCGGCAGTCCCCTCTGTTCTTTCCAAGGGGACTGCCAAGAAAGCCAGCGTAGGCAGCCCTTAGCCAGCTGCTCCACATGGAAGCGGCTCGGTAAGGCAAACCCCCTTAGGGGGGAGAGGGAAGCCAGGCCCCTTCGGTCGCTTCCCTCAAAAGACCTGCTGGCAAGAATACTGAACCTTGCCGGGGTCAATGCCCATGCCTCCCCAAAGACGACTAGTGACGATACTGTCAACGGGACCTGCGATGTCTTGGGGGGGGGGATGGCCAACTGGAGGCCCCCCCTGAGATAGACATGGTCCTTGAGGAAACCCAGCCTCAGAAGGTAGGGCCTTCCATGGGGGGGAATCCTGGCTCGGCGCCAAGCACCGAACCCGAATCCGCCCCGATGCAAGGTCCTCCTCAAACGGCCGGAGATTCTCAGGCAGTACAAGGAGACGAGGGATCTCCTCCGGATGATGCCCCTGCCACCACCAAAACCTTCTCCATTTCGGAGAAGGACCTGGCTGATGCCGGTCCATCTGGCCTGGGGGCTTCTACCGGCGGGGGTGAGAAGCGGGTTCATTCGCCGCCCTCCTCTCCAAAAAAGAAAAGGACGAAAAAGACCAAAAAGGCGAAGAAGACTCGGGGCTCCTCTCCATCCACGGGGGCTACGGGGACGGATGGGTCTGCTACCACTCTGGCAAGCGACCAAGCGAAGATCGGCACATCCGGCCCCTCTGCCCCCCTGGGTACGGAGCTCCTGACGATGACAAAGACCAAAAGTGCACAGGGCGGAGCCTCGATAACATCGGGGCCCCTCATTCAGAGGTTACCTGGCGTTTTCGAGCCCGCTGGCTTCAAACGCTTCCTCGTTATTCGCTCCACTGATGGCAGCATGTTGTCCAAGGGTAACATGATCCATTAGAGGAGAGGATTAGCTAGTGCAATTGGTAGAGAGCCGAAGGTAACCCGTTTCTCGGACGGGAGCCTTCTGGCGAATGCGGCGACTCCCGCCGAGGCGGCCAAGATAAGTGCTCTTCGGACACTTGATGGCACCCCGGTGAGTGTGACGCCGCACCCTACCATGAACTTTGTGAAAGGAGTAGTTTATGCGAGGGAATTCGTTGACTACTCCATTGAGGACATCACCCTAGAGCTTGCCGACCATGGGGTGGTCAAGGTCGAACGTGTGATGAGAAACAGGAAGGGGCCTCGAGTCCCACCCCTACACTCTTCGTCACGTTCGACTGTGACAAGCTCCCTGAGTCGGTGCGTGCCGGTTGGTACCGCTGCCGCGTGAAGGCATTCTTGCCACTGCCGCGGTGGTGCTATTACTGTCACCGCTTCGGCCATACGAATCGCTCATGTAGACGTGCAAAGTCGGGGTCACCCGAAGTCTGTGTAAATTGCTCAAATGTCGCACACGATAAGTCCAAATCGTGTGTGGCCAAGTGTGTCAATTGCGGAGAGCCGCACCCCGCTTCTTCGAAGCAATGTGGTGCATATCTCCGTTCAGGCCCAGGATCGACTCTCATTCCGCGAGGCAAAGGACTTGGTCGTGGCGCGCCCGGCTCTGCCTGGGACGTCATATGCCTCAATAGTTAGAAAGGCACCCTCTGCTCCTGGCCCATCCACGCCAACGAGCACGGTTGTTTCCGCGCCCATTCGGAGCCCTTCTGCGGGCTCTACCCAACCCGGGTGCTCCCCTGGTAAAGCTGGCGGCAAAAAGGGTTCATACCCTGCCCCGGCTAAAACCAGGGCTCCCCCCTCTTCCCCAGCGTGACCGTTTCCCGTAAGGCGAAACGGCCACGCGCCTCTACAGAGTCGTTAGACTCACAGGAGGCAACACTCCTGAAGATGGTCGCTAGGCCATCTTCCGGGGTTCCTAAAGCTGTTCCCCGAAAGGAGGACAGCAACAAAGGAGCTTCGGCCCCTTCGCCCACGCCCCGAGGTGGAGCGAGTGGCTCGGAGACGGTAGTTCCTCGAAAAGAGGGCCCCCCCTCCTCCGAAGCCACAACGCCCGCCTAAGGTTTCGAGGCGGAGGGAGGAAAAGACTCGCATGGCGAGCCCCCCCCCCCAATAAGTGCTCGAAGGCGACAGCGCCTTCAGCGCTTTGTCCGGTCAACAGCGCCCGGGGCCCCAGGGAAGCGTACGGCCATTCCCGTGAGGGTCTTCAGTTCGAGGAGGGCCCCCGCGTCTCTTCCGAGCTAGGCCTGGAGGGCATATTCCTTCACTGGAATTACCGTGGACTCCGGGCCAACTGGGGGGAGCTGCGGAGGCTTGTCTCATCCCGTTCCCCGTTAGCTATCGTTTTGCAGGAGACCATGCTAGGCGCGTGCCCCCTGCCCGCCCTTCCGGGGTATAAGGGTCTTGCGACCCCACCACCGCGGGATGGCCGGGCTGGGGGATGCGCGGTTTACACCCGGCATGATGTCTCCGTTCTTCCTTTCTCTTTAGATACCTCTTTTCAGGCAGTGGCTGTGCAGCTGCACCTGGATAGGAGGTATACTCTGATTTCTGCGTACATTCCACCGTCAGCTGACTTCGACGCGGGGGACTTCCGCCGCGTCGTGGCACGGTTGCCGAGGCCCTATCTCTTGCTTGGAGATCTGAACGGCAGGCATCCTCTCTGGGGAGATTACTCCATAAATCCCAGGGGACAAGTCCTTGCCGATCTGATCGAAGAGCTTGAGATGGGTGTCCTAAACGTGGATGAGTTTACGCATCACTGTCCGAGAACCGCTTCATTTTCTTGCCTTGACCTATCTTTGTGCTCTTCGGATGCACAGCCTGATTTTGATTGGGGGGTGGTCGATGACCTCCATGGTAGTGATCACTTTCCCATTCAAATATCATTTTCAGGGCAACTGCCGCCTGATAGACCACCTCGGTGGTGCTTGGCGCGGGCGCGGTGGCCTGCATTTCAGGAAATGACTGAATTCTCTATCTCAGTCGAGGAGTTTAGGTCGGTAGATGAGGCCGTTGAGTTCTTCTCCGGCAACCTCATCGCCGTGGGCCTGACTACTATTCCTAGGACGTCTGACCGTTTTGCACGCCGACCACTTCCATGGTGGTCGGCCGAGTGTGAGACGGCCCTCAAACAGAAGCGTTATGCGTACATGCGCTATAAGCGCCGCCCGAACAATTTCACTGTCGCTGAATTTCGTCGGGCTAGGGCTAGGTTCCGGTATATTTCGAAGCATGCCCGCTGCTCTTCTTGGCGGGCATACGTGTCTTCACTTAACGGGAAGACCCCTTTAGCTGAGGTGTGGAAGCGAGTCAAAAGGATTCGGGGCA
This sequence comes from Ceratothoa steindachneri, assembly GCA_963969495.1. Lineage (NCBI taxonomy): Eukaryota > Metazoa > Arthropoda > Malacostraca > Isopoda > Cymothoidae > Ceratothoa > Ceratothoa steindachneri. The sequence goes on from OZ018337.1 coordinate 55,772,118, forward strand.
AGTTCTCGCAGGACCCCCCTCCCGTTCTCCAGCAGAATGGGACCGCAATCTCGGACCCCGCGTCCGTGGCGGAAACCTTAGCGACCGCTTTTTCCGCATTCTCTAGCCGTGATGCTGCTCCGCCAGCATTCAATGCACGTCGTGATGTCGCGGAATTTTTGCGAGATCGTCGATTCCGCGTACGGGTGGGGGGAGCCCTTTCCGGCCCAAAGGAGCAGGAAGAGGGTGTCCCGCAGGGAAGTGTCCTCAGTGTCACACTCTTTGCCCTGAGCATCAACTGCATCACCTCGGTGCTGCCGGAAGATGTTCTCGCTACGCTCTACGTGGACGACCTTTCGATCTCTTTTGGCGCGGCCCAGATGCCAATTCTGGAGCGTCGACTCCAACAGGCATTGAACCGCGTCTCTCGCTATGCCTAAGCGCACAGGTTTCGGTTTTCTTTGGCCAAGACTAATGTGGTTTTACTTCTGGTGCCACCTACGGCTTCACCCCGACCCAGATTTGTTTCTTAATGGGGTGCGCCTGGATGTGGTTGAGTCGCACCGTTTGCTTGGTCTTGTATTTGACCGACGCCTCACCTGGGAGGCTCATATTTGCAGCCTTAGGGTCTCTTGTACCCGCGCCATGGATATTCTTCGTTCCGTGACGTTCAGCGCTTGGGGCGCTGATAGGGCTACTTCCTTACTTTTTTATCGATCCTTTGTTCGCTCGAAGCTCGACTACGGATGCGAGTTTTATGCATCCGCAACCGAGCGTTTATTGCGGGAGGTGGATTCGATCCAGCACACCGGCCTTCGCCTTGTGACCGGTGCCTTCCGCACTTCCCCCATTGAGAGCCTGTTGGTCGATGCTGGGGAGATGCCACTCGCTCTGCGCCGCGTGCAGTGCATCACTCGCCTGTACGCGCGAGCCCGGCGCCTCCCTCAGTCGCCAACAGCTCTCACTGCATCCGCAGCTGATATTGATGGTGCCTATGCCGCCGAGAGACGCCAGTCATACCCTAAGCCCTTCGGGTTTAGGGCCAGGAAACTCCTTCGAGAGGTAGATATAGCTCTCGGGCCGGTGGCGCCCCTGGTTCTGCCCAGGACGCCACCCTGGAGGGTACCACATTTGGCTATTTGTTGCCACGCTTCTGCTCTCAAAGCTTGTACTGCGCCGGGAGTATTGCGTTCGACCTTTTTTGAGCACATATCGTGTCATGCTGGTACCGTGCCAGTGTATACGGATGGCTCCAAGTCCTAAGAGGGGGTCGTCTTCCACGCCGTATCCCCTCTGTTTGAAGTCAGTGGGGCTCTACCAGGCGCTGCGTCTGTCTTCATGGCCGAGCTGGTGGCAATACACCACTCGGTACGGGAGATTACGCGACGTGCCCGGTACGGAGACCGGATTGTGATCTATAGCGACTCACAAAGCGCCCTTCGGGGCATTGGAATCTCCGCATCCCCTGGTTCGCGAAATCCGTGACGCTACGGTTTTGGCGAGCCGGGCAGATGTTGAGATCATCTTCTGCTGGGTTCCTGGACATGTAGGAATTGCGGGGAATGAGCGCGCCGATGAGGGCGCCAAAGAGTCCGCGAGGACTCTGCGACCGGACCAGCGTTTCGCTCTTCCTCACACTCACTACATGGCAGGAATAGGGGCAGCTCTTCGGACTGCTTGGCAAAGAAGATGGGAGATGGTCGAAGGGAACTTAATGTTGCGTGCCATTGCGCCGCGACTGTTCCCATGGACCTATCCCCCAATGCCGCGGCGGCTTCAGGTTGCTTTCTGTCGTCTCCGAATCGGACACACTCGTGTGACGCATCGCTATTTGATAAGGCGCTCGCCTGCGCCCTATTGCAACGACTGCGTCGTCCCCCAGACTGTTCGGCACATTCTTGTTGAATGTCCCAGTCTGGGTGATCTTCGCGCACGACACCTGTCCCGGTACCGGGATGGGCGGGGTCGCTACCGCCTGTCCCTTGTACTCGGGACGAGTGCGTGCACTTTGACTGGTGGACTTGTTGACTTTTGGGGGGAGGCCGGCCTTCTCCCTTTCATTTAACCAGGTTCAATTGTTGTTGTTGTTTTTGTTATTGCTTTGTTTTTGTTATTGGTTATTTCTTTTTATTGTTGTTTTCTGTTCAATTTTCTAAAGTAGCCTAGAACTAGCATGTTTGTTTACGGCGACTTATGCCTAAGTTGGCAGTCGCCAGATAGCCCCTTAATAAAAAAACAACAAAAAAAACATAGCTGTGGAGTGGTGCTGCGCGACGCCAGGAAGCAGGCGGCAGTAGACTCGAATATCCAGTTAAGCGAGGCCGCCCTACACGGCCTAAGGACCCATACAACAATCGTCAATCAACAACAACGCAACTATGGACAATGGAGACAACCTGCCCCAATGGGCACAAGAGGCCGAGGAACGGCACGCGGAGGGAATCTTAGCCGCGCGCAGGGTCCTCGACGACGTCTGTAACTCCTTGGATTGGAGGTGGCGCATGCGCGTTACCCGCTCGGGAAGAAGAATGGGTCTGATGGTCCGGACAAGGTTTGATACCTCGGAGGAGTTTAGATCTCTTTCCCAGATGTCAATTGACCATTTCTGGCACCCTCAACTCCAGCGACATTGAGATTTCTTCGGACCAGGATGCGTCCTTCCATTCCACCGAGACACTGGACAGAGACCACCTCTTCAGCACTCCCTTTCAAGAACCACGGGCTTCAACCCCTGTTAGATCCCCCCCACCTTCCATATGGATTTACAGCAAGTTAACCAGGATGTACAGCAAGTTGACCAGGACGTACAGCAAGTTAGTGTAAATGTGCAGCATAACCCAGTGGAACTTCGCGCGTTCTTTGAGGACGCAACGGAGGAACTAGGCGCCTTTCACATCGACCCTTCCCCTAGTAACAGTGAATCCCCACGTCTACCAGTGATAGTGCGTTTCGGTGACCCTTTACCCCCCCTCCTTCCTGGCCAAAGCGTAGTGATACCCCCGAGAGACTTTGATATGATTACACATATTCCCCTCCCGGGCACGGCAGTGGCCACCGTAATTAACATCCCCGCTCCCTCACCTCCCCACGACAATGTTAGTGCGGCCTCGGATCATCCCTGCGACCACGGGGATGGGGTTTTGGACCTTATGAGCGCCCCGCCGGATATCAGAGGTGGTCGCCAGGGAAACAACAACAATGATAATAACGAAGACCGGATCAACGACCACAATCAAGAAGAAGGAAACCGTGACAACTATAACGACTGGGAAGGCGTCAGCCCGGGCATAGATCCTCTGGAAGAGGAATGTCACAGAGCCATAGTGGACCCTACGTCCCGAAGCCTTGGCCCTTTTTTTTCTTTTTTTTTACCCTTTTTTTCTTTTTTATCGTTATTTACATATTTTTATTATTATTTTTTTTTTAATATATCCTAATAGTAGGCTGTGGTGAGTACGGCGACTTTTTGCCTAGAGGCAGTCGCCAGATGTGCTCCTAAAATAAAAAAGGGCCCCACAATGCACTAGCAGCTCATGCGTTCGGGCCAGCGCCGAAACTGAAAATTCCGCCCTCGTCCGGCGAGCTGAATGTACAGTTGGACCCTCCACGATTTCCAGGAAAAGGCTCATTGGAACCCCTGTTTAATCGAACGAGTTAAAGGCATTTTTTAATATTTTCACTGTCATTAGAACAACATTTTTCCACACATATCGGTAAAATTGTCCAATTTCTACCGATATTTATTTCCAATAATAAAAGACCTTTATTATTCGATATTACTCAACTATATTTTGGCTCTTTTTGTGTGAGTTGCTCTTGTGCTATTTATTATATTTCCTAATTGTTCGCTTTTACCTTCGTTCCTCCACCCGAGCTTTGTTTATGTCCCTATGGTTGGTTTTCATTCGGTTCGTTGGAATTCTCGCAAGTCAACAGCTGTACCTTCCTCTCCTGTATTTGTGTAATTGCTAGGGACTTTCCTTTATTATATTTGTTTAATTGCTAGGGACTTTCCTTTCCTATATTTCTTTAACTGCTATGGGCTTTATTATATTTTTTTAACTGCTATGGACTTTCTTATATTTTTTAACTGCTATGGACTTTCTTATATTTTTTTAACTGCTATGGACTTGGTTTCTTATATTTCTTTAACATTTGGACCTTCCTTTCTTATATTCCTTTACCTGCTATAGACACAGCCGCGCATATAGCGATGTCTAGCCCTTCTATCGGGTATGCTCCAAAGGCCAATCAAGTGCTGGTATCCAACAGAGCAATCTAACCGCCCGTAAAAGAACTGATTCATTTGGCTATTTTACCCGTCGCTTTTACTATCACCCTTCGGGAAGCGAGTGTAGGTGGCCATTGCTATGGCAACCGTATTCCTCGACTGTGCCATTGTAGTTTCACTGACGATTGTAACCTACATCGTCGTGTCTCAACCCGAGTGGCTAAAAAAAAAAAAAACCCGTGTATTATGGCGGAAAAAATGAAGGTTTAAAATACCCAATTGATACAGGGTTCTTTTTAGGGGTGTTAGAGATGGGTCTATTAGATAGGGCAGCTACTTGCTTGTCTTGTAGGAGGAGCATCCACCAAGCATGGCCAATACCGCGTGAAGGTTGCAAATCATTGCTGTAGAATGTAGAGGTCGCACTCCCGGGTTTTCTTTGACACGATATTTAGTTGAAGGTTTTTGTTGGTTGTTTTTTTCTTTATTTTTATGCAGGTATTATTTTCGGTGTGTTTATTTAATCGGTGTGGCACCAAATGTTTCACTTTGCGGTGTTCCTTTTGTAGTTTTTGATTGCTTTTGCGCTGTAGCTTTTATGTATTTGTTGCGAAATATGGGGCGAAATGTTCCCCGACCCCTAAATGTAGGCTGAGAAATTGTGATGCATTGGTGACTCCAGGTCTAATTGCAGTCCTTTTATCGCCAATTAAGACTGCATAAAACTGATTAAAAAAATTTCGCGCCCAATTTATCACGGTTCGAACTACTTTTTCCCGCGCAATAATTTAATAAACTTTATTTTTTTCTCGATCTTTACAGCGAGAATTAGCCATTTCTTTTTTAGAAATTCTTAACTAATTTATACCATTTGGAATAATTTTTGAAACACCTTCGCTTTCAATTTTAAGTTAGGAAAGAAATCCTTTTAGGATAGGGATATATATATATAGATATATATATATATATATATATATATATATATATATATATATATATATATATATGCATATATATATATATATATATATATATATATATATATATATATATATATATATATATATATATATCACGCGTCATGCGATTTTAGTTATTTACAAAATAAGCCCGTGCCCCACTCTTACTACAAAACACTTGTCTTGTCTTTCACTGGATAAAAAAACCTACACTTCGTTATTCAAAAGGCTTAACACTTTGATATCCACTGGAGCTGGTAAGCATACGTTAAAGCGATTCGTTCAAAACGATACGATACGTTAAAGTGATACATTAAAGTGATACGTTAAAACGATCCGATCCAAGTGATATGTTAAAACGCTACATTCAAAACGATACGTTAAAGCAGTGTTTCCCAACCTTTTTTGGACACTAAATCTTTTGATATCGCCCCCTCTACCAACGGAATTTCATCCTTCTTAAGTTACAAGACATTATTTTAAATATAAAAATTAGAAGAATCTCATTGAAAACTTACCTCAATATGTTTTAATGAGATAGTTGACTTTGGTGCTTTTTGGCTAACTCAAGCACCCTAGGTTCCATCGTACTAAGAAGTAACCTTAAATTTCCTCTTTTTGTGATTTGAAGGTGCTTTCTGTTTTGTGAGAAATCGAGCAACTGCACTAAGCCCGCGTTCAGCCATATATGAAGATGGGAAAGCTATGAAATATAGTTTAATTGCTTCCCACAACTTTGGTAATTTTCAGAAATTTCTTTATATAACCAAAATTCCTGGCATGATTGCTTGATTAGAGGCTTCAAGATTAGTTCAATTTTTATAAGCATCTGTAAATGGGTTTATCAGCGAGTCAGGTATTTTCATATTTATGAGATCTTGATATTTACAGCTCATGTCCTCGTGTAACGTTTTCAAGTGTTCGCAATAAATCAAGAGGTCATCATCCAATATTGAATTCTTAGTCCCATCATATTCCAGTTCATTTAGATTTGGAAACAGAGACAGATTATTACGACCAATATTATTCTTGAAGAAGGAAAACTTGTCCGAGAGCGCAAATTTTAGATTTTGCTTTGATAAAAGTTACATCACAGCCTTGCAATTGCAAATTCAGATCGTTGAATATGCTGAAAATATCTGTTAATAGGCAATGTCCTTCTCGCAAGCTAACAGTTCATCACTCAAATGACCACATTTATTCTCTCGGAAAAATTTAATTATGCTGTTGAAAAGTGAATAAAATCGCCTTAAACATTTGCTTTCGATAACCACCTCATTTCGGTATGTAAAAGGAGGCGATAAAATTCTTCATCATTGTTAGCACAGAGCTGTCGAAATATTCGGGAATTAAGGGGATGGCATTTTATTTTATTTACTGATGTAATAACGTTGAGATTTATGAAGTCGATCACTCAAGTTCCTAGTAACCAGATGTTGTCGATGAATTACACAATGTATTGTGAAAACACCGGGCACAACTTTCTTAAAAAATGCAAGAAAATATTTATATCGTCATGTTAATGCTGGAGTTCCGTCAGTCGCGCAAGCAATAATATTGCTCATTGGGATATATCTCTTTCTTTGAAAAACTGTTCAACTGCAGTAAAAATAGATTCACCTTTAGTGTTTGTTTCAAGTTCCTTTGCAAAGAGCAGCTCTTGCTCAATTTTGTTATCTTTAATAAAGCGAACAAATCTAAAAGTAGTGATTGATGCCTGGCAGTGTGGACTCATCCAATTGTAAACCAAATTGCTGAACCTTAAGTGTGTCACATAGGATTTCTTCAATGTCTTCGGACATCTCGTCAACTCTCCTTTGAACAGTATTATTAATAAGTGGAATCGCTTTGGCAATTGTGCTTGGTTAAGGATGATGTACTACTGTATGCAAGACTTCCTCTATAGCTGGCAAAATCAGTTCTTCTCCAATTATGAGGCTTCTCAGATCTGGCAATCATTTTGGAGATAATATATGGACAAACAAGTCCATCATTTTGTTATAAAGGAACCAATGTTTTTTCTGTTGTTAAATCTGTCTCGTAAAGTTTGAAAATATGACAAATTCTCTTTTTCTTTGTCAGGATGAATCTTCTTTAAGTGATCAGAAAGTCGGGATGGTTTCATGGCCTCCTTAGAGAACACACTCACATAGAAGGCAAATTGGCTATTGGTTGTTATTAGGAGAATTAATAAATCCAAACTTCAAATATTCAACACTATATTGTCTGCTATTTCGTTTTGAGGAGTTTTAAGACATTATTATTGGTAGTTAAACATGGTCACTATAATTCAAATGGATCAGCAAATGGCAAACACAGAATTTCACCACCAATAATGATTACAGGCAACACGCTTAACTCACAACTAAAATAATCGGGCACAGCAAACATAAAACTGGAAAAAGGGAAAACAGCAAATATATGTGTTAGCAAGGCGATGATTAAGTTTGTATTAGTTATTAAAGTTATACAAAAATCACCATTCCTAATACTTGCATTTGTCACAATATGGGTAAATGTTATGAAAAAGATTACAACATAAAGCTTATGTGAAAACTATTGCAAAGAAGCACTAAATAATTAATATCACGCAAAGGAACGACACTTACCAACACATAACTTACGCAGAAACTAACAGCAATCCAAAACAGACGTGGACCCAAGAGAGTGTGGCTGTTACATACGTGTTTTATAAAAGTACATAACGAATCAAGTTTAAAACAACAATAATGAATTGAAGCTTTGTGTATGTACTTATTTTATACAAGTACAGATCGAACTTCAAGAATGTTTGGCATTATTGAAGAAGTTATAGCAAACTATAAGTCAGATATCAGAGGTTTATTAAAACGTTATAAAACAAACCTTTACAGTAACAGTTTGCATCAAACACATCACTGTAAACCAAATGCCGCGTGAAGAAGTATCAACTAGTCGTACGATACTCTTAATACAATGCGTTTACAATATTAAGCTATGCAAATAATGAATAGAATTTTAAATATGTACAACAGTAATATTTATAATAGCACTTACATAAGTATTGACATTAATTTTTTCATGGCCACAGAGTTAAAAGGTAATCAATTATGACTACGAGATTGCCAATTTGGCAACCTTGGAGTGTAACTCCAATTGAGCGAGAAAACAAGCACACTAACACACATCAATGCCCATACAGTAGAATTCTATAAAATTTCTGCAATTCTGCGGATTTTTTGCTTTCCATAGAATTGCAGCATTTCTATATATTTCTAAGGTCCAACAAGTAGGTATGCTATAATAATTGAGTAATATTTAAACTTGATATGGTCAACATTGAATAAATACCGAACGACCCCTAAGTGAAGCAACATCTTACGCGCCCCCTTGTACCTCAACAACGCCCACGTTAGGAATCACTGCGTTAAAGGGAGGCGTTAAAGCGATACGTTAAAACGATACGTTGAAACGATAATGTAATCTGTACTGCTTTATTTATTTATTTACTGAAAATATTTAAAAAGGCCATGAAATTAAAAGATCGAGTAGAAGGCTTAATATTGGAGAAGGGGTATCAGGTTGACTTGGAGTTGAACTTTGAGGTATCAGGTTGACTTGGAGTTGAACTTTGAGGTATCAAGTTGACTTGGAGTTGAAGTTTGGGGTATCAGGTTGACTTGGAGTTGAACTTTGGATATCGGGTTGACTTGGAGTTGAACTTTGGATATCGGGTTGACTTGGAGTTGAACTTTGAGGTATCAGGTTGACTTGGAGTTGAACTTTGGATATCGGGTTGACTTGGAGTTGAACTTTGAGGTATCAGGTTGACTTGGAGTTGAACTTTGGATATCGGGTTGACTTGGAGTTGAACTTTGGGGTATCAGGTTGACTTGGAGTTGAACTTTGGATATCGGGTTGACTTGGAGTTGAACTTTGGATATCGGGTTGACTTGGAGTTGAACTTTGGGGTATCAGGTTGACTTGGAGTTGAACTTTGGATATCGGGTTGACTTGGAGTTGAACTTTGGGGTATCAGGTTGACTTGGAGTTGAACTTTGGATATCGGGTTGACTTGGAGTTGAACTTTGGATATCGGGTTGACTTGGAGTTGAACTTTGAGGTATCAGGTTGACTTGGAGTTGAACTTTGGATATCGGGTTGACTTGGAGTTGAACTTTGAGGTATCAGGTTGACTTGGAGTTGAACTTTGGATATCGGGTTGACTTGGAGTTGAACTTTGGGGTATCAGGTTGACTTGGAGTTGAACTTTGGATATCGGGTTGACTTGGAGTTGAACTTTGAGGTATCAGGTTGACTTGGAGTTGAACTTTGGATATCGGGTTGACTTGGAGTTGAACTTTGGATATCGGGTTGACTTGGAGTTGAACTTTGAGGTATCAGGTTGACTTGGAGTTGAACTTTGGATATCGGGTTGACTTGGAGTTGAACTTTGAGGTATCAGGTTGACTTGGAGTTGAACTTTGGATATCGGGTTGACTTGGAGTTGAACTTTGAGGTATCAGGTTGACTTGGAGTTGAACTTTGGATATCGGGTTGACTTGGAGTTGAACTTTGGGGTATCAGGTTGACTTGGAGTTGAACTTTGGATATCGGGTTGACTTGGAGTTGAACTTTGGATATCGGGTTGACTTGGAGTTGAACTTTGAGGTATCAGGTTGACTTGGAGTTGAACTTTGGATATCGGGTTGACTTGGAGTTGAACTTTGAGGTATCAGGTTGACTTGGAGTTGAACTTTGGATATCGGGTTGACTTGGAGTTGAACTTTGGGGTATCAGGTTGACTTGGAGTTGAACTTTGGATATCGGGTTGACTTGGAGTTGAACTTTGGATATCGGGTTGACTTGGAGTTGAACTTTGAGGTATCAGGTTGACTTGGAGTTGAACTTTGGATATCGGGTTGACTTGGAGTTGAACTTTGAGGTATCAGGTTGACTTGGAGTTGAACTTTGGATATCGGGTTGACTTGGAGTTGAACTTTGGGGTATCAGGTTGACTTGGAGTTGAACTTTGGATATCGGGTTGACTTGGAGTTGAACTTTGGATATCGGGTTGACTTGGAGTTGAACTTTGAGGTATCAGGTTGACTTGGAGTTGAACTTTGGATATCGGGTTGACTTGGAGTTGAACTTTGAGGTATCAGGTTGACTTGGAGTTGAACTTTGGATATCGGGTTGACTTGGAGTTGAACTTTGGGGTATCAGGTTGACTTGGAGTTGAACTTTGGGGTATCAGGTTGACTTGGAGTGGAACTCTGGGGTATCAGGTTGACTTGGAGTTGAACTTTGGGGTATCAGGTTGACTTGGAGTTGAACTTTGAAGTATCAGGTTGACTTGGAGTTGAACTTTGGATATCGGGTTGACTTGGAGTTGAACTTTGGGGTATCAGGTTGACTTGGAGTTGAACTTTGGGGTATCAGGTTGACTTGGAGTTGAACTCTGGATATCGGGTTGACTTGGAGTTGAACTTTGGGGTATCTGGTTGACTTGGAGTTGAACTTTGGGATATCAGGTTGACTTGAAGTTGAACCTTGGGGTATCAGGTTGACTTGGAGTTGAACTTTGGGGTATCAGGTTGACTTGGAGTTGAACTTTGGATATCGGGTTGACTTGGAGTTGAACTTTGAAGTATCAGGTTGACTTGGAGTTGAATTTTAGGGTATCAGGTTGACTTGGAGTTGAACTTTGGGGTATCTGGTTGACTTGGAGTTGAACTTTGGGATATCAGGTTGACTTGAAGTTGAACCTTGGGGTATCAGGTTGACTTGGAGTTGAACTTTGGGTTATCAGGTTGACTTGGAGTTGAACTTTGGATATCGGGTTGACTTGGAGTTGAACTTTGGGGTATCGGGGCTGAAAGACTTTAAGAACCACTGCCTTAGCCCAATGAAACCCATAAAGCAAAATCATTGTGACGTCGCCGGTAGAAATCTCGGCCTTGCACAATTTCGCGTTCATCAACTGCCTCGAACTCCTCGACGGCAACATAATGTCGGTCATTTTCTCTAAAGGGACCCACCGTACCCTTACAGGGCTGCGATTTGGGGAGTTATTCAACCAGTAAACTCGAGCTGGATAGGGAATTGATTACTCCCTTACCCGAGGCTATCCGCGTTTGATTTAGAAGCGTGAAAATAGATTAGAAATTGTTTGCGTACAGATGTGTGTTAACTCCCCGGGGAAATATCTGATTCGTTGACCAGGTTGGCACGGGGCTGGTCTCTCTGGTTAACCCTATAGTCAATCCACTGGGGGAGGGGAGTGCATGAAGATGAAGCGGGTTGAGGTTCCCTTAGAATAGGGTCGACATTAGCCTTTGCGGGGTCCGGAACTCCGAGGGCTGCTGACCGAGTCCTGCAGGGGAGGACTTTGATGAAGGCGCCTACGTTCTTCCGGGGGTGTCAGTTATATGTTGCAGCTGACATCTGGAGGATTACGTACCCTTCCGACCCCAACCCCCGCAGATGGATTTGCGGTTATTTATCTTCTGCTTTAAACCTGAGTTGATTCTCCACTGAATTCCCCTTCCTTTCGAGCGTTGGGGCTTGGAGGGTACGCTACCCCCTAGACGCAAGGTTGGATTGCATATCCTCGAAAGAATCGCGGGTGTGGAGGGGCGTGGCCCGGAGGTGGGGGGCGTACCTCCAGGCATAGGCTTATTAGAGTTCCTCCACCCGGTGAGCCTCCGTTCTCCCTTGCGCCCGAGGGGCACCCGCAAAGTGGGGGTCATTCAGGTCGAACACGGGTAACTATGCTGCAGGTGACATCCATACGAGGATGTGTGGATATTTATCTTGCACACACTTACACTTCCTCTCTCGTCTTAAGAAATCTCTGCGTGATGCGCCCTCGTTGGTTTTCGCTTTGAATGAATAAAATATAATTAATACAATGGAATTCCTCGCACCAATAATATAATTAATACAGTGGAATTCCTCGCACCAATAATATAATTAATACAGTGGAATTCCTCGCACCAATAATATAATTAATACAATGGAATTCCTCGCACCAATAATATAATTAATACAGTGGAATTCCTCGCACCAATAATATAATTAATACAGTGGAATTCCTCGCACCAATAATATAATTAATACAATGGAATTCCTCGCACCAATAATATAATTAATACAATGGAATTCCTCGCACCAATAATATAATTAATACAGTGGAATTCCTCGCACCAATAATATAATTAATACAGTGGAATTCCTCGCACCAATAATATAATTAATACAATGGAATTCCTCGCACCAATAATATAATTAATACAATGGAATTCCTCGCACCAATAATATAATTAATACAATGGAATTCCTCGCACCAATAATATAATTAATACAGTGGAATTCCTCGCACCAATAATATAATTAATACAATGGAATTCCTCGCACCAATAATATAATTAATACAATGGAATTCCTCGCACTAATAATATAATTAATACAATGGAATTCCTCGCACCAATAATATAATTAATACAGTGGAATTCCTCGCACCAATAATATAATTAATACAATGGGATTATGTCTTTGGATGTAAGGAAAATATCTCTATTTATTCCTAAATCAACGTCATTCCCCCACATCCTCTCTTTCGGCACTCGATGGAGGCGGTATGAGATAGGGTTTCGCGTTCGAGACCAGTTTCAGACTTTAATTGGGAGCTCGAGACCAGTTTCAGCCATTTAATTGGGCGCTCGAGACCAGTTGCAGACATTAATTGGGCACTCGAGACCAGTTTCAGCCATTTAATTGGGCGCTCGTTTATTGCAGGGCAAAGCGATCGACGTCACTGAGAACCAAATCACCAAAAATGTCCTCTCCCTCAAAGACATCCAGAAATCGGAGAACTACACCTGCGTTGCTCAATCTACCCTCGGAATCATTTCCACGGATGTCCAAGTTAAAGTTCAAGGTGAGATCAAGGGTTGAACCCACCCTGGTGGTTTTGATTAATCGGGTCGCAAGAGATGTGGGTTTGGATACTCGATGAATACCAGTCCCAAGGACACCGAATTTTGCTCAGCAGGATATTGTTAAGTTGTAATTATCTTTAGCCTTGTTTAAGGTTCATTTCTTACTCATTTCTTTGAGATTTGTAATGACCGGTCTGTAAAAATATTATAAGTTATGTTGATTATGTTAAGGTGAACATAAAGGTAAAACATATTCGTTTTTCAGCTCTTCCACGTCCCCCGACGTCGGTTAAGATCAGTGACGTCACGCCGACGTCTGTGCGTATCACGTGGTCTTATGACGTGAATCCCAGTGACGTCAGTTATTACGTCATTCTTTACAAGCCCAAGGATGCTGACCGAGATTATGCCGAGATACCTGGATTAGTTACCAAGTTCTACACAGTGATTTGTGAGTATCCCTGTAATTATATTTTATACTTTGCTTTAAATAATAATAAACCCGATTCTACATAGAGGCGGTGGCGCGTATCTTGGCAAGATCATACGCTTTCTTTAGCTGTTTCAAAGCGAATGTTCAATCCAAACCACAATCCCACTTTACCTGTCTCATCTCTTACCTGTCTTCCTTCTCGCACGACCAATCCGAATTTTCTGCCATTACTCGCCTATTCTCAATGGCTTCTTTGGCTCGTTCTTACTCGGCACGATTTGAAAGATAAGGCAACTAACCCTCATAAGTCTATAAACAAAATTATCTTTTTCCCTTGCCACGTTTACTAAACAATTCGAAAACAGAACCTAAGAAAGTTTCTGCCTACCATATATTAGTATGAGGGAATCGATATTTCCCCCCTCCCTTCACAGTCGAGCCACGGGACGTTGACCACAAACATCCTGGCAGTGTAGACGCCATGGTTCAAACTCTTAACCACGTCACTCTCGCCCCTCCTCCCAATGAGAAGCTAAACGACCGTCCGAGACCACAGAAGGCGATAATCAGCTCAGGTCGGACTGGAGACCATAACATCGGTTTAAAACTGCAAGATTTCTCCCTAAGAGCGGGTATTCAATTTCACCTCGGAGGCGAAATTAGAGGAGCGTCGCCCGAAATCCAGAATGTCCCACCGGGCCATCTGTACGACGTCCTAAGAAAACCCGTTAGAGGAAGAACCTTCATGCGGCCTGTCCCCCCCCCCTCCTACCCCTACCCCAGTGGGGTGACGACGTATATATACCAAAAACTTTGGAAAAACGGGGTAGAATACGTGAGTCAGCAGGCTACGAAGTCCCCGGCAAGAAGCAGGGCTACCAACAGAAGGACCTAAGAAGAAGCTCATCCTCGAGCTAATTCCTGGTGATCACACCGAACTTTGAGTTAACTTGTTCAAGTTCAACTTACTCTCGTCAGAGAAACCCCCCCCCCCCTTCCCTATCCTGGTGTAGCCCAAAGCACCGAGATAGTCCTCGCCCTTCAGGAATACTGGAACTAAGAAGAAGAAGCTCATCCTCGAGCTAGTTCCCGGTGGTCACACCCAACTTTAAGTTAACTTGATTTAAGAATCAAGTTCAACTTACTCTCGTCAGAGAACCCCCCTTCCCTCCATCCTGGTGTAGCCCAAAGCACTGAGATAGTCCTCGCCCTTAAGGAATACCAGAACTAAGAAGAAACCCATCATCTAGCCAGTTTCCGGTGGTCACACCGACCTTTAAGTTAACTTGATTTAAGAATCAAGTTCAACTTATTCTCGTCAGAGAACCCCCCCCCCCCTCCTCATCCTGGTGTAGCCCAAAGCACCGAGATTTTCCTCGCTCTTGAGGAATACTGGAACTAAGAAGAAGCACATCCTCGAGCTAGTTCCCGGTGGTTATACCGAACTTTAAGTTAACTTGATTTAAGAACCAAGCCTAACTTACTCTCGTCAGAGAACCCCTCCTATCCTGGTGCATCCTAAAGCACAGAGATAGTCCTCGCCCTTGAGGAAGACCCCCGAGTGCACTCCCTCCAGCACTCCCCTGAGTCAAAGGATTCAAGCATAGGCCCATCGCTAGCCAGTGCGAATTATTTTCCAGAGTAATCCGAAGAGAAGAAAGGAACATTCTTTCGCTACCCCGTGGTGATATCTTTTCCTGCCGAAGGCGTAAGGCTCCCCCATCTGCCACACTCGTCAAAGTCCTTTGTGGCTTTAAAGCTATTTCGTCCGCACCAACCATCTGGATGAGCGGCACGCGTCATTCCTGAGGTAACATACTCGTAGCTCATTGAGTTCAAGGTCAGACTCAAACCCAATTCAAGGGGGATCTACAAAGGTATTTAAACTCCGGTATCCTTCCGGTAAAGGCCGTTAGCATTTTTTTTATATTGAAGTGAGCGGTGGGTCAACCATCACTATAATGTCAAGGAGGTCAATTTAGAAAGCCTTACTCAAAAATTATTGAAGTCCTTACTGTGTATTTAGTGCGTAATATTTCTTTGGTTCATGTTTATTTTTTTTTGTTTTAATTAAAGTTTTAGTTTGTTTTAAACCAAATTTATTTTATCCTCGAAACGCTAAGGCTCAAAGAACCGTCAAAGTTAAATCAGTAATAATCAAGATAATAATAATCAAACATATATTGCACTCTTAGAGATAAAACGTAATAACAGAGTTTGGTGAAGTCCGTAAACAACCCATACGTACGAACTCCTTCCATCACTCGGTCCTTCCTATACCACCACAATTAGCATATATGTATTTTATAATTAAAAAACAAGAATATATTTGTATATCCTTTTTAATGAAAGTTAACTTAGTAATTTAAGCGATCACAATAATGAAGCGAGTTGTTCGTATATAAAATTTAATTAACTTTACACCAGTGTTTGAAATGTTCTCCGGCAACATTTCTGAATGCATAGACTAAATAATTCGCAAAGTTCGACTAATGTGGATGTTTTAATGGTCCCGTAATTATCTCTAATTGCATCCTTAATGTGCTAGAACGTTGCGGATCGTGTACCATAAACTGCATCCTACAGGTACCCCCAACTGTAAAAATCAAGCGGAGTCATGTCAGATCAACCTATGCTCCCTATTTGTTATATCCAAGGGTTAGGTAAGGTTTCATCCACGTATTTTATGAGATCACGATCATAATGATAAAAAGCTCAAATTTTCTTGATTGTAAAAGTCGCCTTTTCAAAACAGCTCCTGAATTGCACACAGTTTCTGCCCACAGCGTTCCGAAATAGGAGTCGTTTCCTAGCTGATAAACCTCACTATATATTTAACCTTGTTAAATTAACATGCTTATCAACATAAGCGTGTGTGGATTTTTAGGCGACCTGTGTCGACAGATATGTTGATTTACTGTGCTATTTACCTTCAAGCTAGCTTCAACAGACAACATACTTATGTTCGCAATCTCAATGTCTTCGACTTTTTTTTTATTAAATGCATTGACAAAATTCGAATCTGGGATGAGATTTGTTTACACTCATGGTGTGTGACAGACTTTGAATATAGCTTTTTCATTTCATCGCCTTAAAATCCGGTAAACACTTGTTTTTTTTTATACCAATTACACGGGTGCTTTGCCTATCTGAATTCTGGTAGTGATCGATTAAATTTTTGCAACACTCGGTCCAAGTTTTCATCACTTAAACTTGAATCGCGTCGGGCAGATCTTCGCTTGCGCATATCTTAATCAGTTTCCTCAAACCCACACATGTCATGGATACTTATAATGTCCCTGGAATTAGGAAAAATTCTCAAATTAATAATGTCACCTATTTTCGGACACGCTTTCGAAATTCTTAAGGTCATTTTTTTTACGCAACAGGCGTTCTTTTGCTGAACTGTTTAAAGGAATTAAGTTGAACGTGGTGGAATTTTTATCGTGGACTGAGCTTCTAGGCTAAATTGGAGGCCACTAAGTAAATAAACACTATGTTCGGCCATAGGCTATGCTTTAACCAGGTCTTTGGTAAAACAATGACGTATATATATATATATATATATATATAGTATTTTTTTTTAATGGGGGCTTACATTTACTATAAAAAGACTGGGAAGTTTTTCAAATATTTAACTTAGTTCGGGAGTGTAAAATTGCTATAATCTGATAAGTTAGGAGCGCTTTGATTTATGAATCTAATTTTTATATAAAAGTGTTTTAAAATTAATATTAAACGGAGAACTTAAACACAATTATCTAAAATCACAAAGCTAACCAATGCACGGGTTACATGAGGCTCAAGGTTGACTCGACAAACACCAAACATCGCCCCGCAACCCACAGCCAAAACAATTCAGTTAAGTAGGAGGGGAACCGACCACAAATCACTTTAAGTTTGGGGAGAGCTGTTTTATGTATAGTGTTTCTAAGATTCGAAATTTAATCGGGTATTTATGCGAATTTAAAATTTGTGAATCAAGCCAAAGATTTGCTCCCAAATTTCTTAGAAATTGCATGGAAAACAAAAGCAGCTGAAATAACTCAACATAAGATCGTTGGTTCATGCTAGAGTGTATCAGAGCTTCATTTTACTAGCAAAGAACCCCAGTCCCTATCCTCTCTCCCTCCCTCCTCCCATTAAGAGGGCAGCTGCATGGACCCCTTACGTGTAGCAGCAAGAATCTCCGCCCTGTCAGGCCAGCCGGAAAACCCAGGTCTGGGTGTCGGAGAATTTTTTCGATCATACAGCACCTTAAGGTGCTGTATTATGATTTGCCCTTCTAATTCGCTTGATTGCAACCGCCTCGACTTCTCTGTGCGAGGCGTGATAGAACGAGAGACCTAAAAATTAAGCTGCCACCTGGAATGACGCGCTGAGGTGCAGGATTACCAGGACCTTCAGTGTCCTAAAACCGGAGATAGTGACGAAGGCCTTATGGCTGTGTCGTAGAATAGAGTCAAATTAACCCTTTCTGCGTTTCTCAGCCGAGGTCGAACGGCTATGTGCGTGGGAGGTTTATAATACAAGCAGAGTGCAAATTAACTAAATGTAGGCTGGCCAAACAGTCTACTATCTTGGAGGTTCCGGGACAATAGAAAAACGGTAACAAAAATAACTTTACTAATATGCAAATCGATATTCTTTTATAAGGTTAAAAAGGGGTTTTAAAACAAGTTATATACACATTAGATGTACACGAGTCTCAGTGGCTAAAGGGGGGAGGGACTTGGCAGGGACGGTCGCTGTACAAACAAACGAACAATATTAACCGAGGGTCGCTCAAATGACCTTGAGCGTATACGAAGCCGACGATGGGGGGGGGGGGGTAGAAGAGAGAGCACTTGGATAGGAGAGTTGCGCGTTGCTGTTACCTCTGATATTTAGTCCGAGGGAGTAATCCTTGCCTTGGCGCAAAGTTCAAATAATAGTCTCTTGACAATGACTATTAACGGGATGAACTTAGATCTTGCTTTCGAGTAGACACGAATCGAGACTGGGAGCGTTGCGTTCGAGGGGTGGGTACAACGGGTACGGGGTAGACTCACGCAAATTAATCGAGCATAGTCGGAGCTTGAGGGGTTCTGCAGAATTGTACAGAGTCCAACGGGACGCGAATAGCGGGTACTGACGGGGGGTGGGCAGGGGATGCAGACGGTGGATACTGCCAGGGCACGGTGGGGGGCGGATACTGCCTTCCAACTCTGGTGCCGGACGATTTATAGTGTGGTCGAATGCACCCTCCCCCCCCCTCCCTCCGAAGAGGATGATTCGAGGGTCCGACGCATCGGCAGGCGAGAGTAGTCTCACCCTATTAGCACGATGGCGGGAAGGTTCCTAAGCTGGCGAGGCGAAACTTTGTCCGACTCCCACTGGGACCTTTTCGGGCTATCAAGCTTGTCGCGGCTTTCTGCGATGGTGGGGTTCAGGCCACCACGGCGTCTCATGATTTCGCACTCTCATTAGCGTAGAAAAAAAGGGTCGCCCGAGTGTCTGTTGTCTCTCTCTCCATTTAAGGGCGCGGCAGCGCGTATCTCTCTGTCTTTCTCTGATCTCTGACAGGCTGGTTCCGAGGTCGCCAGGAGACTGTCATCGAGTGAGATAGACAGAACATGTTATCAAGATAAACACCCAAATTGGACCAATATATGTATCTTTCGAGATATTTTTGTTAAATTTATATTGTCCTTCAGAAATATTAAAGTTATCAACTTTGCTAATAATGATTGATTCAGCAATCCTCTTTTCTATATAATTGTTGGATTTGTAAATAATTTTAGCTTGGTTAAATTCGATTCTCTGGTCATAACTTTGCATATGGCTTAAACGGCTGGAGGAAAGTGAGCTTCTCCTGATATCTGCACAATATGCTTTAATCCTCTTACTAAATCGACCCGACTCACCAATGTAGGATTTATCACAATCTTTACTGGAGTCACAAATCATACTTTTCATTATACAGTTGATAATGGCGAAAGCCGAAACTACTTCTCTTCGTGAATAAATCGGATTCATATATTTTGGTTTATTATTTCTTGTATATATATATATATATACATATATATATATATATATATATATATATATATATATATATATATATATATATATATATATATATATGCGTGTATGTTTCTGCTTCTAGCCAGCCGGATCTTCAGCAGGAAAATGAAAGCAAGTACTGAATATAACATATATTGCCAACGTTTCGGGGTCTGGACCCATCTTCTAGGCTAGAATATTAAAGAATATAAGAACAATTGCTTAACAATTATGAGAACAATTATAATTAATGGCTCTAGCCTAGAAGATGGGTCCAGAGCCGGAAACGTTGGCAATATATGTTATATTCAGTACTTGCTCTACTTTTCCTGCTGATATTTATATATATATATATATATATATATATATATATATATATATATATATATATATATATATATATATATATATATATTATATATATATATATATATATATATATATATATATATATATATATATATATATATATATATATATATATATATATATATATATATATATATATATATATATATATATATATATATATATATATATATATATATATATATATATATTTATATATATATATATATATATATATATATATATATATATATATATATATATATATATATATATATGATTTTTTAGTATCCTCCATCCTAGATCTTTCAGGGAGGATATGTTCAATTGATCTCCAATTTGCATTGCAACTCTTTGATCTAATTATTGTATGTTTGTCTACCACTTTCGCGAAC
Organism: Ceratothoa steindachneri; assembly: GCA_963969495.1. Taxonomy (NCBI): domain Eukaryota; kingdom Metazoa; phylum Arthropoda; class Malacostraca; order Isopoda; family Cymothoidae; genus Ceratothoa; species Ceratothoa steindachneri. The sequence goes on from OZ018337.1 coordinate 55,792,430, forward strand.
CTCTTTCCATGTGCAATGGTCATCAGGCAGTTTTTTTACCCATTGATTACGGCCCTGTGAACGGATTCAAATTTATGCTACCTTTATCTACATATATCTTATTCGAATTCCTTTCTGGAGGTTTATAATAACCCCTTCTACGCAATTCTAAAGGAATAATCAGGTTAGCTACTCTATTTTCACTTTTCCTTACCTTTTTCACCATTCCTGCATATTCTATCAAACTTTTCCTCTGCGATTTGCCGATTCCTTACATTTTTCTCTATGCACTGAAATGTTCTAATTGTACCCAGTTTCGGGTCTTCATCAATTTATAAAAATAGAGTCAAAGATTTGAGATGACACAATGTTTAACCCAATTTTAATTCATGCCCTTCCCCCTCCATTCCTTCGTCATGTTCCCAGTGGGAGCCAAAGTTGAAATCCCCCCCTCCTGCCCGTCTTGGATTAGTCATAAATTTGGTAGCGCTAGATTCGAGCTTTATTCAACGCTTACGGATACTCTTGATCGTAATTTTGATGAAATTTGCCATACGAGACTTCTCGATCCAGTTGGTATGTCTGTTCCACCTCAGGCCAATTTATCTTGAGTAGGCCACAGACTGAAGGTCTGCCTGCGAAGCGCAAGCTCCTCATGTAAGGAGGAGTGGCGAAGCCGCTCCTTTTGTTATTTTATATTTAAAAGAAAGCAAAACCCGACGAGAACATCATTAGGAACTTGAAAACAGCTTAGCACTTTACATAAAGTATTTGGAGGGCTTATTAACGGGAGCGCGCGCAACATTCCCCCGTAAAGAACGGCGGTTATAGTAGAAAAATGAAGTCCTGGTTACTAACAAGAGATAGCAAATTTGAAGCATCGAAGCGTCCATAGGAAGCAAAAGAAAGGGGATAATTGGCCAATGTTAACGAGAAAATCGATTCCACCATTCGAAAATAATAGCCCCTTTCACCAACTGCGCAAACGAAGATTTTTTGACCCAGGAATATCGCCTGGTTGAGTCTTTCCCTCAATTTTTACACACATGTTCCCGTTTCGCGTTGTACTACGCCTATTTCTGTAACAATTTCAAGTTTGCATCACTATTAACAAAGGTCCGCCTTTGAAAAGTTCGGAGGTTATAACGGAGGGTGTGGCTGTTTGAAGGGTAGGGGAACACTGAGGATCCTTTGATCTCGAGACAATGCTTCACCGCCTGTTCTCTTCAACAGCGCTGGGCGTGTGTAAATGCAAATATTGCCTCGCCGGGAGGTGGCGTATGACCTTTTGTACCTATTACACGAGTGGATAAGCAGCTGCGACCACTTGAAAAATTCATGTCCGCTCTTTTCTCGTAATCACCTCGGCTCTTGATATAGCGGCTAATGACGGGGCCGTCAAAAAATCGTATAGGAACGCGACCCTACTTGGTTGCATCCTCTTATCCAAGCTCCCTGTCGATTACGAAGCCCCACATCCTTGAGAATTTTACGTATATTTTGATTTTATGCCTTATATGTAGTTTTATTTTTACTTTGGGGGGTTCTGAAAGTCACCACACACTCGATCGATCGGGTCCTTTTCAGTATTGGCATCACTTGTTGTTTAGAGCTCCGAGGGAGAAGATGACCCTTGCTCCCTCCCAGATTAAGGGAGAAATCGTTTGATCGTACGGCATATGTTGTAGGCCCCCCGACGTTATCACAATTAAGCGGGGCAACACCCTTCGAGAGGCTGTCCTGGGGGACCGGAAGAGTGGAGAGAGGCTGTTTCATGCTGTGGGGATTTTATAACACCCCGGTTTGTACTAGAGGTCCATGGAATAGTTACAGAGTGGTAGGTTCAATTGTAGCTTAACATCCAAGTGGGCTGGTCGTGTGGGGGTAAACACAATGGGGAGACTACACTACGATGATCCTGAGTTTCATTAAATTGGGGGGAGTCTGGGGGGCACAGCCCCCCAGTATATAATCCTAATTGATTATAGAATAATAATTCGAAAAGGACTCCAACGTACATGAATATTCCGACACGAGTGAACGATAATATTTACACACAAATTTTTTTTTCGGCCGGGCCGCTAATCTACATATTTACCTTGGAAATGACTGACCACTGTCCTCGCTTCTGTTCGCTCCCTTATTTTTTCTTCTTCACCATTTGGTCTTTCTAATGCTGAAACTAAGCTAGTTAACGTGGTACTGGACATATAGTTTCGACCAATCCTTTCTCGGCGATTCATTTGAATCCGATGGGTATTAAATTCCTTCATTCGTTTCAAAGACACTCAATAGCATGGGTTTGTTGCCGGCAAACCCCGAACCATCGCCCGGTTTTTCCCTTACTCGAGATTTTGCTGGAATCACCTCTACTTCGATCTCTTACGAAATTAGCAGGTGCTCTAACCCGACGACTCGTATTACCAAAGGGGTTATTTTCGAATGATGGAATTGATTTCCTCGTTAAACATTGTTAAATTATTCCCCTTCCCCCTTCTTTTACTTCCTATGGACGCTTCGATGCTTCAAATTTGCTATCTCTTGTTAGTAAACCAGTACTTCACTTTTCTACTATAACCGCTGTTCCTTCCGAGGAAATGTTGCGCGCGCTCCCTTCAAATACTTTATTTAGGGCGCTAAGCTATTTTCAAGTTACTAATGATGTTCTCGTCGGGTTTTGCTTTCTTTTAAATATAAAATAAACAGGCAATGGCTTCGCCACTCCCCTCTATGCGGGGAGCTTGCGCTTCGCTACTAAGATTAAAATTTAAAATCTAAAAAAAAGCAGCTATGGTTAAATTTTTATAAATATTCTGAACTTCATCCTTTGTAATTCTTTGGGTTTTAAAAAATTCACAAAATTTGGATACATATATTTTATTTCTGAACTTCTTCATTTTGTTTTTTGATATTATAAAACAATTATTAGAAATAACTTTGATAAAAAAACTTAAGTCATAACCAAACTAAGATGAAATTATTATTCAAATACTCAAAAAAATCCCCTTCTTAAATTATAGAGTTAGTGGTGATGATGATGATTATTGTCTAAATTTGGAATTGAATGTATTTTTGCTTTAGAGCCCGGGCAAGTTTGTGTTCCCTACTTTTGAACGTTTGGATGATATATCAATTCTTGAAACTTAATTCTTTTTTAGTAGTTTATTTTATTGCCTTCCATTCCGTGAAGCTATACAAATAGACTGGCTTAAAACGGTAATAAAGCGATAAAATACAACAGTTCGAGAACATTATTTTATTTATTCATTACCATTATACAATAAAAGTCAAATTCTCCAGATTAAAGCAGCCAACCGAAATAGTCCAGTTCCAGCCTCTTGAGCTATAAGTCGAACGCATTTAGCTCTTTGCAGAATTTAATTGCGATATAATACAATATTTAAAAGTAAAAAGATGCAGATGTTCTGTACAGACCAAATAGACCACCAGCACACAACAAATCAGAAAGAATAAAAATAATGAGGGAAAGAAGCTACAGTTCCTTTGAGCGGCCAAAGCAGAATGCCGGTTCGCCAGCAAAGAGCAAGATTAGAATACAAAGAAAAGTAGAGGGATTGCTGTAGTCAAGATACAACAGACAGCAGTCGAAAGAGGAAAGTTTCGGAAATAACTTAAGAGGGGATAGGAAGATGGAGATAGACCGGTGTGTTTACTGAGGTGTTTGACTGGCGAGGCTGGTGGGTCGGCAAGGCAGGGAGACCTAGCAGATCGGCGAGTCTGTTGGTACGCTGAGGGGCAGGAGGCGTGCGGGTATTAATTAAGGAATCGTCACGTGATACTGCTACTTAGGTATAGATAGATGTAGTTAGGGGGTAGTTAAGGGCTGCTAGGTATTTACGTGCCCAAGTAGCGTGTTGAATATGGCAGTGTGACGTTACGACTCTGATGGTGATGTGATGTCATGACATCATATCAATGTTAGAAGAAGTTAACGAGAGGTCTTGAAGGAACGGTCGGCCGGATTCTCCTCCGAAGATATCCATAATAACGTGACAGTAAAGGTCATCAGCGCCAAGTCCAGCTTAAACAAAGAGTAACCGGAGAACACGAGAAGGAACCACCTACGGATACTCCCCTTATTTAGGAGGTGAACGATGGGTTGGCAGTCTGAAAAAGAGACAAGAACCTGGGACCCACAAAACCATCAAAAAGACGGCCAAGAACTCAGTCCGTACTAAAGGCAGGGGCCAAGACACGTGAATCGTCTAAGTACCACCCGGGAACCAAAAACCTAGGAACTCTCCGATGGCGTTGGGATAGTCCTTAGTGTGGGAATAGGGGTGTTCCAAGGCTTCCATTGTCTATTCGAGACGTCCCACAGGAGCCATACTCTCGATGAGCGGATATAGATCAGTTGTTTTCAAAAGCGGGGAAGGTGAGTGGGTCCGCACACAAAGCTCAGAAGTACCCCAAGGCGGGCCCAGAAGGGAGAACCCCGTGGTCTGTTGAAGACCTGAAGCCATGTCCGTGGTCAGGGCGTTGCCTGGGGTTTTGGGTAAACGTCTAGCCCGAGATGGGTTAGGCGGTATCCGGGTTCGCAGACCGACGTTTCCAAGTTCGCACTGTGGGAGGATCACAGGGTGTCCCTCATGGCTCTCCGGTGACATAAGGCGAGGACGTCGTCCACGTAGACGTGGGCTCAAGCCCAATTGTGTTTTTTCTGTAATTTTGTGCTGATCGCTTGTTCGTTTATCTTCGCTCCCTTATTCTTTCTGCCCCCCCCCCCTACTTGATCTTTCTAATTCTCAAATCAAGCGAGTCTGCATAATGAAAAGTAGCGCCTCCCCCCCTCCCCCTCTTTACCCCGAAGCCTACACTGTAGACCGAACCACGACAGGGAACGAGGGGAGGAGAGTTCACCGACACGTAATGGAGGGCTGGGAAGTAGGAGGGGGGGAAGTGGGTGCATTGCGTTGGCGGGACTACTAGAAGGTGGCTAAGCGGGTTTACAGAAGTAGCTGATGTATATCCCGCTTCGGATGTAACTCGGATGCGGTATGACGTCACTATCTGTCGTCTCCGAATCGAACACCCTCTCGGGATGGAGCGCAACCTCTGAACCCTGGGGCTCCTGAGTTAGAAAATCTTCGCAACTTTCCAAAATCCCCCCTGAGAATCGATTCTTGAGTGAAGTTTGTCGACCGTGATGGTGTCTTATTTCTAATTAATCCTATTATTATTTCCAATTCTTTGGATTCGATCAATAATTACTATTTCCTCGAACCGTTAATAATAATTGCTTGCATATTCAATTTTTTAAAGTTTTGTAGCCAATTTTTAATTCCCTTTCATTAGATGTTGTGAGGACACTAGTCACACACAACTGTGTATGAATTGCAGAATAGATGAGACTAAAAATTGATGTAAAACTCGCATAGATTGGAGATTGGTGTCAGCGTGGCAAGCTTCACGTCTAGGCTAGGAAATGGCTACTCCTTTGTGTACTGGCCTCGAACCGGAGCCGACCGCATTTCGCTGGCGAGCGAATGCAATTAGGAAAGTGCAGTCAATGTTATTGGCTCGCTCTCAGCGTGATGGGCCTAGCTCTACTTGTTTACTCTTGGTCTCAGGTTTCTCTGCCTTAACTGGCTCAGTTGGTTTCGATCACTGTATTAGATGGCGGCCTAAAACTAGCACTGTTAACACATAAGCGTGGTCGACTGCCGGTGCCAGAGGCTGGCGCTAGACGAGTCTCGATTGCATTCTTTAATCCGGCGCGTCCTGACTTTTATAGGATTATGGCGATAATTTTTTTTCTTAAATCGTATTGTTTTATTAGTTTATTGCCGCTTTAAAGCCAGGTTATTAATACTGCGCCTTTTCCTGTCTATTATCACTCTTTGTCACCCACAGAGTGATGGATTATAATGATTTATATTGCTTAATATTTAATAATTCAGTTTCTCTTCCATTCTTGGCCAATTCTTTTTCCTTAGACAGTTCCTTCGATATTCTCAAATTTGCATCTATTTAGTCGCGTTGGTGTGCGCCGTCTCCAGTTTGTGAGAAAACGAAGTTGAAGCATCTTTTTAATTCCTCTCTCTGGAACCTTCCTTCTTCTGCACAGCTTCACGCTCTTCTACACATTCCATTGTATGTTTCCATCGCATTAGAATTGTCCAACATAGATTACAGCAGTTTGTTTTCTCTTATTTGCAGCACTGACTCCTTTCACGACCTACGAGTTTCGTGTCCAGGCTGTCAACAAGATTGGTCACGGTCTTCCTTCAGATCCAGTTTCGATTACAACTGGAGAAACGGGTAAGTTTATCGACCAGTTAACCTTGGTCGTGTCAGCTGATGTTCAGTCGTCTTTTAATAGGCGGATGGTTGGAGCTATTTCACGCCAAAAAAGTACTGTTTTAATGGGAGAATTCAGGCATTAGTATAAATTTGATGATCATTCGTTAATTGAGCAATAAGTTGAAGAATTTATAAGCTAAATGTCGAGATTTAATGGCTAAAGCTCTCCAGTTTTCAAAGATACTGTGTATACCATTTACTTTAAATAACTTTACACATTTATTCCTTCTGCAGTTGAGTTGATTCTGATTAATTTTCTTGATAATAACTTTAACCTATTTTGCCAAGTTTACGAAGAAAAAATGGTGAATTTTGCCATTTCGAATAAGTTTGTGAGAAAACTTGTAAAGGTTAAAGTGATAAATGAAGTAGCTAAGCCCTCCCCCCCTATATCCTCTTCTCCTGCCTCTGAATAACTACTACACTTAAAACTCAAGTGTATTTTACCCTGATTGTTCCTTACGCTGTCTTGATCATGTTTTTTTGATCGATGATCTCTTGGCGCAAGTGCGCTTGGGAGGATGGGTAAGGAACATTGCCTTATTTTCATTTCCACTACCTCTTTCTGTTCTATCTCTACTATTTACCTTTTCTTGACCCCCCAATTAATACATAGTGTGTTAAGTAAAATAATTATAGCTATGTGTACATTAGTGGTGTAACAGAGCACGAATTCGCACAAAAACGTCTTCGGTTATGGTCGGGAAAACTGCAGTTATCCATCCATCTTTTTCAATCAACCGTCATGGTTTTTTTGGGGTTTTTTTTTGTATATCCAAGTCACTGTAAGACATGTCTCGATTAAAAGGCCTTCCGATGATGCGTTTGTGAACCTGTGCTCTCCACCACGACAATCTTATTAATTCAACCTCACCTAAACTACTTCTTTTTTTCTTGTTCCACTATGATACAGATAGCGCAGGGAATGCAAGTAAGTTGAGATGTATCGAGGCGTACTTTCGTAATGTGTAGATGTATGTACATATTTGATCTCGTTTGATTTCTTGCATGAGCTGTTAACCTATTGCGCTGATTTTGTTTTCATTCTCACTTAAATCTCACCCGCGGCAGTGGTGGTAAGCGCACCAGAAACCGCCATATCAGATGTGCGTTATAGACCTCGGCGTGAAATGGAAGGACGCGAGCTGGAAACTCGATCTCTTGTACAACCACAGCTTTCTCCTGCTATCATGGTATTTTTAGTAGTGGTTCGACAACCTGCCTTTATCCAGGCGGATCCAGGCCATTACGTTTGTGATCATTAATTGCTCTCGTCTCGTGTCTGCTCTGACGACGTTTGCTCCTACTCGCAATTAACCTAATGCAACTGCCGTAATGAGAATTCGTTGCATGGTCTCAGAGGTCCCCATTACTGACCAGTGATCAGTTCAAGGTTGTAGAGTCGGTTCAAATCCCCTCTCCTCCCCCTTAACTCGAATTTTCCCATGGAAAACTCCGAATTTGTCTCAGACTTCCCTATCTATTGCAAACCCGCCCGATGAGCTCCGAAGTAAAAACAAGGTCAACAGGCCTAAGTCGCGTGCTCTCAATTTATCTGACTTACGACCTTCAAAACTTTCAACAAATGGGGCAATCCGACCCTGCGCTAGTTTCCTTTTAATAATTCCCGGACTAACCTTGGGAGGACCTTGGCAATTATACCATTCGGAACAGAATGTAGAACAACATAAGTCTCAAATATCGTTAGAATCGATCGAATAGTTACGATGTTATTGCCAAAAAACTCTGAAAAGTAAAACATTTACCATCCGACCGACTGACCGACATAGTAACTTAGAGAGTCGCGTGCCCCCGACTACAAAAGATAGCGTGAAGAGCGTCACCTAACCGAGGCAATGTGAAAATGGTTAATCGCCTACCATGGTTGCGTGCATTGCAGTCTCCCCGACACCTGGAGCAAAAGGGTCCTTCGTTTAACTCGAATAAAAAACGCAGTTTTATAATTTTGAAGTCGTTTCAAATTTTCTTTTGAAGCTTAGTTTGAAAGATTAAATTGAGACGCTCACGTGGCTGATTATTCTCATTGGTTAATTGATATGCTACCACACACCACAGTACGAAAGGGCGTACACCTGTCCCTAACAATCCCCGAACACTTTTTGGTTTGCTACCACACACCACAGTATGAAAGGTCCTCACACACCTCCCTAACCATCGATTTTTTGTTGGGTGCGACTCTATGTCGGTCGGTCGGTCGGTCCCCGTTTTGCTTTTTTGTTTTGTTTTGGTAATAACATTGTAACTATTTGGCCGTTTTAACGAAATTTGAAACCCTTATTTTGTTTTACATTCTCTTTCGAATGATATAATTGCCAAGGTCCTACCAAGTTAGCCAGGGAATTATTTGGCAATAACATCGTAACTATTTCGCCGATTCTAACCAAATTTGAACCTTTTATTTTTTTTTAGATTCTCTTTCGAATGATATAATTGTCAAGGTCCTCCGAAGGTTAGTCCGGGAATTATTGAAAGTTTTGAAGGTCGTAAGGTCATAAATCAGAATAAGTGATTGCTGGCGAATATTTGTATATGTACGGGCTTCGAGTACCCGCAAGTCCATCGATAGGCTTTCCCTTATTTTCGTTCGCTTAATCATCTTTTTATTCGTTCCCGCCATTTTCACCTATACTTTCTCAATTTCGTGCGTAATTGTAATTTTCCACCGCTATATGGCGCCATTTTTACCTCTTAATAGCGTGCGCCCAAATGAGCATTAAACTCCTTTTTTCTTGTTCCATTAGTAAATAGGAGTTACCTGAAACGAAAGAGGCTCGAATTGAGATAGGGGAATAGGCCTAGCGTAGGTTTGGGTCGATAGGCTCTGATAGTCATGAAATACTTTTAAACAACTTCGTTTTTTTTTCGTGTGCGTGATGAGGAAAGCACATGTTGAGGCCAGGGTGACCAGATTTTGAAAACTGAAATAAGGGGCGCCTAAATTGGATAGGTAGTTGACCAATACACACCACTTACGTGAAGTTAGGCACGCAGCGCGAAGTCCCTCTCAGCCAGGGTCCAGATTGTCCACGACCTACTTCATTGACTTCTCTTTTGTGTTCATTGTAGATTTTGTTACAAGCAGCTGTTCATTACATGTGTCAAAGCATTGCAATCATGCATATTTTTGCAGCTTTAAAGGATATTATAACTAAAGTGATGCCATACTATATTGAGTAAATTGCAGAAAATAAAATACCTATGATAAAAACCTTTCTATAATACTTTTAAAAAATGTTTTCCCCATTGTTGCTAGTATTCATCACTGCTGAGTGATGAATCACGCGGCTTTCACGCCACTGTGGCCAATTGTTGTTTTGCCCCTATCCCGTATTTTGCAAAATTTCACTAAGTATATTGTATTTTTTTAAAGTAATATTGTTGTAAATTGTCATTTTTTTTTTTAAATATTGAAAATACGGGACAAAAGATGTCCAGGAAAGGGTCGATACGGGACGCGGGACAAATGCTATAAATACGGGACACTCCTGTAAAATACGGAACGTCAAGTCACCCTGGTTGGGTCCTATTAGCGATTGAAGGGACATTCGTGTCATGTTGGCCTCTTTTTATTTTCGGTTTAACTTTTGATGAACGAGGAAATAAAAGTAATAATAAAAGGCCATTTTGGAGGACATTGGAGATTTCAGTTCGTACTTTTCGAACGGTGTCTAATCCGGTGGTCGGTGGACCTTGAGATACATCCAACTGGCTTGTACACATGTCTCATCACTCTCTTACACTATTGTATCGAGTTGGTTTCTTCTCTCCTCGCCGCTGCAGGCTTCAAGTACGAACTTTTGAAATTCGAGGTACGTTCTCAGACACGTCTATTTATTGGTAACTGCTTGGACACTTGATTGCTTTTTACTCGCTTTTTCTTGTATTTTACTTCCCGTTTCGAAAACATCCTTCGTTGGATTACACGATCCTCGTGTCATTTTACTATTCCCATTTTCTCTTTGGAATAAATTTTAAGGACATTTGAGGACTTAATGACTTGGCCTGTAACCTCTTTCTAATAAGGTTGGCGTCATAGCCTACTGGCCCCAGTGACCGCAGTTGTACACCTTCACTAATTTATTTATAAATATCTCCTTACTATCTGCATGATGTGGCCTCGTTGCTATTGCGCTATAAATTGTGTTTTTAGCCTTTTTTTTATTTAAATTAGCATAAAAATAGGCTTGATAATAATTTCGGTGGTTATCCCCCTTACTAACCCTTACTAATCCAGACAAGTGTTTACAATTCCCATGGTTGGTCGATGCGCATCAATGCCACGGATAACCACCACCTGTGGGCAAAGTAAAGAGAAACAATCTGGGATTTCAGTCCACATCACTACAGATGGACTGTCTCGCTTTAATGAAAAGTGGGGGCTGGCCGATCCCCTTTTGTTCTAAAGTGGACTAGCCAGCCCACATGAGCTACAGATGTTCAGCTGATGGACAAGTCATGGGCGTACGTTTCGTCAAAAGCGTTTATTTTCCATTTTTTAATTTGTTAAAGACTTTATACTTTTAATTTAGTATAAAAATGAATTTATTTAAAAGGTTTTGCTTTTATATAATTTTGGAAGAGAACTGTATTTTTATTTCAAATTTGGGAAAAATGTACGAGAATTTTCGGAACGTTGGGTCCATGAACAAAATACAACCTAACCTAACAACCTAAGCCCACCAAACGCAAAGACAGCCGATTTGTATGAGTGATATAATATTTGATTTGCCGTCTCCCGTTCACGGTCCTCTCAAAAGGTCTGTCCCCCCCGACCATTTCGCTTCACTTGTGGCACTGTGCCGAGGGAAGCATCGGACGCAGGGTTGGGAAAAGTGCAGCGTAAGGGAGTGTGAAGGATGCGGAAACCCTCCCTCCCTTCCCCAATTCACCATTCTCCAGCTGAGTCATTCCTGGCTAACGATATGCAAATGCTATTTTGTGATCGTCCCACGAGACGGGGACCACCGTTGCGGCCTCTATCGTTGTACTCATTATTCTTCCCCTGCCGAATTCCTTCGCTCTGGCAGCGATGGCTCTTTACCCAAAGTTCGGCTCCGTTGTGGCACTGCAGTGCCTTAGCTCGTGAATTATTCAGACCTACTTAGCCGCTCTCTTTTTTTGAAATTCATTAGGAGCTACGTCGTTTTACTCTTTCCCGTCTTAATGAATAACGCGGAGAGCTGTCTGGTTTATCAGCTAGATGTCGGCTTTGGATGAGTCGGGGACGCAGGATCTCTCCCTCTCCCCCACCTTACCCGTCTCGAGGTTTTTCCAGGCACATTAAGAGCACCGCACGCAGGATTATGACGCCATGAATTATCCCCTGTTTCTTTAACCAAAGTTGTTTCCTGTTAAGATGCGACGGATTCCGACATGTGTGTATTAGAGAGAGAGAGAGAGAGAGAGAGAGAGAGAGAGAGAGAGAGAGAGAGAGAGAGCGAGCAAATAGAAAATTTGCGGGGAAGAAAAGAAGTTAAAGGGAAGAACACTTGGGCAGATAAAGCTTTGTCGTTTATTGCTCTTCTATTGACGTACCTATAGATGACTGGCGCTCAGAAGGTAATATAAGGCCATCCAAAAATCTCTATGCACTAAGAAAATATAATGTCATACAATTCATTAAAGATGAAAATATCGTCTTTGTGCTCGAATTAAAAAAAAATGATTCATCTCATTTTATTGGCAAAAAGGCATAACGATTTATAATCTTCATTTTTACTTGTTTGGATCTTGTAAAGCTGAATCATCCCGTTTTTTTTTACCCTAATACAACCTAACCTAACCATCCTAATCTAGAATAGGCTAGAGGGAATTTTCTTACTGCTGAGAGACTTTAGATCTTAATGCGGCCGAGAGGCACTCTGGTGCGTCGACTCCAACAGGCATTGAACCGCGTCTCCCGTTATGCCGAAGCGCAGCGCACAAGCTTCAGCTTTCCTTGGCCAAGACTAAGGTGGGGCGCTTCCGCCGCCATCCACGGCTCCACTCTCTCCCATACTTGTTTCTAAATGGGGTTTGCCTCATATCGGTGGATTCGCTCCGTTTCCTTGGTCGAGTTTTCGACCGACGTCTTATCTGGGAGGCTCATATTCGGAGCCTTACGGTCTCTTTGTACCCGCACCATAGACATTCTTCGTTCCGTGACGCTCAGCGCCTGGAGCGCTGATAGGGCCACTGCCTTACTTCTCATATCGATCCTTTGTTCGTTCGAAGCTCGACTACGGATGCGAGTTTTGCGCATCCGCAGTCGAGCTTGTAATGCGGAAGGTGGACTCGATCCACCACATCGGTATCCGCCTGGCGACCAGTGTCTTCCGCACGTACCCTAATTGTCTATGGCGAGGAGATGCCACTCACTCCACGCCGTACACAGCGCATTATGCGCTTGTACACACCGCATTATGCGCTTGTACATACTAGGCCAGCGCCTCTCTCAGTCGCCAACGGCTCTCACTGCATCCGCGGGCGATCTCGAGACGGTGCCTATGCCGTCGACAGACGCTCGAGAGCTCGGTATAAGTTACTATGTCGCTCCGAAGGTCCGTCAGTCGGATGGTAACCGTTTTATTTTTCAGACATCGTAACTATTCGTCAGATTCTAACGAAATTTGAAACCCTTGTTATTTTACATTCTCTTTCAAAGGATATCATTGCCAATGTCCCGTTCAAGGTTAGTCCGGGGATTATTGAAAGCTTTGAAGGTCGTAAGGTCATATGGTCCTAAGTCAGAATAATTGAGAGCACGCGACATAGGTCTGTTGACCTTGTTTTATTGAAAATATGCATTTTGCATGTGTCCAAACTTTAGGAACAACACCCGGTTTATCCAGATTTATTCACCCTTGATCTTATACTTATTCTTTAAGAGGCTTTGGTGAATAAAGCTGAAAGCGGGGATTGTTTTTATTAACTCTTGCTATTTTGTGTCTGCTCGCACTTGAGGAAGGAAAGAAAACGCTTTAAGTAAATACAAAGTTGAAATTGCAATGCTTATAATTTCAAGCGAGAGCTTCGCTCCCCTAAGAACAAACTAATGAATTCAATTCAGGATGTTAGGATTATTTAGAGTTTATTTAGAGTTTATTTAGTGTTTATTTAGAGGGTATGGGGTCACATTCATTAAGGGGGCTCACGCTTATTAGAACCCGAGATGTCCGTGTTAGGGAATTTTGTAACCCCGTCCCCCACTCTTGGGATGAGAGCGTTGTAACCCCGTCCCCCACTCTTGGGATGAGAGCGTTGTAACCCCGTCCCCCACTCTTGGGATAAGATCGTTTAACCCCGTCCCCCACTCTTGGGATGAGAGCGTTGTAACCCCGTCCCCCACTCTTGGGATGAGAGCGTTGTAACCCCGTCCCCCACTCTTGGGATGAGAGCGTTGTAACCCCGTCCCCCACTCTTGGGATGAGAGCGTTGTAACCCCGTCCCCCACTCTTGGGATGAGAGCGTTGTAACCCCGTCCCCCACTCTTGGGATGAGAGCGTTGTAACCCCGTCCCCCACTCTTGGGATGAGAGCGTTGTAACCCCGTCCCCCACTCTTGGGATAAGATCGTTTAACCCCGTCCCCCACTCTTGGGATGAGAGCGTTGTAACCCCGTCCCCCACTCTTGGGATGAGAGCGTTGTAACCCCGTCCCCCACTCTTGGGATGAGAGCGTTGTAACCCCGTCCCCCACTCTTGGGATGAGAGCGTTGTAACCCCGTCCCCCACTCTTGGGATAAGATCGTTTAACCCCGTCCCCCACTCTTGGGATGAGAGCGTTGTAACCCCGTCCCCCACTCTTGGGATGAGAGCGTTGTAACCCCGTCCCCCACTCTTGGGATGAGAGCGTTGTAACCCCGTCCCCCACTCTTGGGATGAGAGCGTTGTAACCCCGTCCCCCACTCTTGGGATGAGAGCGTTGTAACCCCGTCCCCCACTCTTGGGATGAGAGCGTTGTAACCCCGTCCCCCACTCTTGGGATGAGAGCGTTGTAACCCCGTCCCCCACTCTTGGGATGAGAGCGTTGTAACCCCGTCCCCCACTCTTGGGATGAGAGCGTTGTAACCTCCCATTCATAGGAGCACTTGGTCGTGGCGGGGAAAGGCAGGCGCATTCAGTAGTCCTCTCCTCTTCCCTCTACGGCTAGATTAAGTCCGGACGTCGGTCTTTTGTGCCTCCTGCACCACCTCATCACCTATTTACTGATCCAGTGACACCGGAGGTGTGGGGGGGGGGCGAGTTGGTGGGGTTCTTTTCTCTTTCTTTCATTTTTAATCTTGGCTGGCGGGAAGCGAGGTTCGTCCCAAGCTGCATAAAAGCTGAATGAAGCGCGGCCGGCGTGTGTACGGACGGGCCTGTGTTTGCCCTTTGTGTGCGCGAGCATTGTGATGGGTTTAGGACCATTGGTTTGGTAGTGTTCGTGCTCATGTGTGGAGATCTCGCGCGTATTTATGTGTGTGGTTTACTCTGCTTTTGTCTGAATGGTCATTCCTTAGGTTATCGTAGCAGTGCTTCCCGTGGCGTCTGAAATGGGGTCTCTCGTCTTTTATTTTTGCCGATATTTGTTCCTGCTTTGGATCAATGCCGATTTTTTGCCCCCTGCCAGATTTTTAGCATTGTCGATCTTTTGTCACTGCCATCTGTTATTGCCGATCTTTGGTCCCTGCCATTTTTTTTTATCTGCACATATTTCCTCCCTGCCATCTTTTTATCTAGTAGTTTTTAAAATCATTGTCGCTTTTTTCTTGCCATATTTTTATCATTGCCGATCATTGTCCCTGCCATTTTTTAGACTTGACAGTCGTTTGTCCCTACCACCTTTTTATTATTGTTGGGAGGGGGGGAGGGGTCCTTGACTTTTTTATCATTGCCATTCATTTGTCCAGGCCATCTTTTTATTGCCACTCTTCTGTCCCTGCCATGTTTTTAAAAAAATGCTGATATTTTGCCTGTGCCATCTTATTTATCATTGTCGATCTTTTGTCCCTGCCATCTTTTATCATTGCCAGTCTTATGTCCTTGTCATATATTTATCATTGTTGATATTTTGTCTTTGCTATCTTTTTATTGACGATCATTTGTCCCTCGCAACGGGATGCCCCGGGCAGACTACCACACCCGACACCCGACACCTAAAGCAGCGGCATCCCAGGCAGACTGAAACTACCTGGGTTTTATTCATTCTAGATATTTCATTTTTCCCTTTTTTCCTTGAAAATTCTTTTTACTTCGCGTTTAATTTTGTAGGCTAGTCGCCGAACAGCTTTAATCCATCAATCCTGGCCAGGACCGGGAGTGGGTGTCATTCCCTCCCTCTTGGCTCCGGTTGTGGGTGGTGTTTTCAACAACCTGCATTCTCCCTTCCCATTTCCTTTCCACCTTTATCATGCATTTTCCCTTTCCATTTCCTTCCCTTCTTTACCATGCATTCTCCCTTTCCATTTTGCTTTCCACCTTTACCGTGCGTTCCCACTTTCCTTTTCCCTTCCTTCCTTTACCATGCATTCTCCCTTCCATTTACCTCCCCTCATTTACCATGCATTCTCCCTTCCCTTTTGCTTTCCACCTTTACCATGCGTTATCCCTTTCCTTTTCCCTTCCCTCCTTCACCATGCATTCTCCCTTCCATTTTCCTTCTCTCCTTTACCATGCATTCTCCCTTTCCATTTTCCTTCCTTCCTTTACGATCTTTCTTTTATTTGCCTATCTATACGCATTGTTCCGGGGCAGGAAATGGGGGTCCCTAATGGTACCAAATTGGTCCAGTCGGTCCCCTCTACGGGTGTTCTAGGTAAGGCGTCTGGCGTTTGCCCCCCGCTTCAAAAATGGGGTCCCGATAATGGATTTAAAAAAAAAATCATGACGAAGGGATTTCCATTACACCACCTTCCCTCTAGGGGTCACAAGGTACTTCTTCTCTAGTAGGGAGGTGCCTCACCCCCCTTCTCTTTCCCAGGGCTCCCTCCCAAGAGCCTTTGACGGCGAAAGGGTATCCCTCTACCTATCTCTCCCAGTCAAGAGGTTTTTCCTTTAGCATCATCTCTACAGGGAGACCTCCACGAGTGCCAACCCACAATCTATCACGGGGGTGGCCTCAGGGCCCAGTCGCCGAGGACGCGACTGGATCCCCTGAGAGGGACTTGGACCCTCCCCAGTTTTTCGATCCCTAAGTTGTGAGCTTCCTGGGGGCCAGTGTGCCCGGCTCTATGCATTCCCTTTCCCCGGGGATGAATCGCTCCTGGCCCCTAGGGGTTCTTTCGCAGAACCTGAGGAAGGCGAGCCTAGCTTTGGGGCACCTAAGCGTACCTCTTAATTATTTTGTTGAATTTATATTGTGTTTATAATTTATTATTAAGTTAGAAACCTAACCTAACCTAACCAATATATTTGTGTCGATTTTTTTAATATATTTAATTTTTCGGCGGCTGCATGCACCCACCCAGGCGGTCTCCTACAGACCGCCCTCCACCCCTATTTTCCTCCGCCATCTTTATTATTACGCCCCATTTGCCCGGGAGAGGGCATAGAGACCATGCTGCAGCTAACATCTGGAAGCCTGCGTACCTTCCAGGCATCACGCCCGAAGATTCGTTCCCTCCCGGTTCCATTGCCTGTAAGGGGGATAAGCGGCTCTATATCTTACACACATTCTCTATTCCTCCATCTTGCCGCTTTACAGTTCTCTCCTTACAAACTTTCCGCTGATGCCCTCATTGGTTTTTGCTTTTAATTTTGAGGAAACAAAAATTTCCCGCCCATCTGTCCCTGTCATACAGTCGACGATTCTGATTAACATTAACAAATGTGTGCCACAAGGTGATAGCTGGGGATTTTGAGCCTGTCCTCCTTTCCATTTTGACTCGGCGTAATCCAAACGTCTAGTCGCAAATCTCAAGCCCGGCACCTCCAAGACACCTATCTGGCCGTGTAATAACCACCCGCCCATCAGGTTGATGGCTCTTTTTTTACCTTTATTGCGCTCTGCCGAGATCTTGGGTGTGTTTTAGGGAGACTTTGCCGTTTTTTTTGTTTTTCGCGCATTTATCTGTCGACACAGGAGCTTTGTGCTTTATTGCTTCCCCAGAGGGACAGGGGGGGGTATACCTGCTCCCCAACCTTCACTGTTCTTTTGTTGGGGGGGGGGGAATAAAAAGCTTTGTTTCTATTCGTTTTCTTCCACAGAGGGACAACCTTTATTCTCTTGATGGCGGGGGGAGGGGGGGGGGTATATAAATAGTTTTGTTTTCTTTCAGCAGAGAGACAGGGTGTATACCTGCTCCCCAACCTTCACTGTTCTTTTGTTAGGGGGGGGAATAAAAAGCTTTGTTTCTATTCGTTTTCTTCCACAGAGGGACAACCTTTATTCTCTTGATGGCGGGGGGAGGGGGGGGTATATAAATAGTTTTGTTTTCTTTCAGCAGAGGGACAGGGGGGGTATACCTGCTCCCCAACCTTCACTGTTCTTTTGTTGGGGGGGGGAATAAAAAGCTTTGTTTCTATTCGTTTTCTTCCACAGAGGGACAACCTTTATTCTCTTGATGGCGGGGGGAGGGGGGGGTATATAAATCGTTTTGTTTTCTTTCAGCAGAGGGACAGGGGGGTATACCTGCTCCCCAACCTTCACTGTTCTTTTGTTAGGGAGGGGGGGGGGAAACTTTGTTTCTATTCGTTCTCTTCCACAGAGGGACAACCTTTACTTTCCTTGTCTTGATGGCGGGGGGAAGGGGGGGTATATAGATAGTTTTGTTGTCATTTGTTTTCTTTCAGCCGAGGGACAATGGGGTATACCTGCTCCCCAACCTTTTTATCCTTTTGCTTAGGGGGGGGGTTAATAGATACCTTTGTTTCTATATTTTTTCCTGTTTCGGAATATTTTGAGGGGAAGGGGTCGTGTATGGGTTTGTTTATTCACATATATATGCATATATTTGTGTTTATTTATTAGAGGGGTGCGCCGAGTACCTACTTATTCGGTGTTGGGTGTTGTTTGTTTGTCTTTTCTCTTTTCTCTATTCTTTCCAGGCTAATTGAACATACCTCCATTGGATTACGCCAGTCTTATATTGTAGTCAGCTCTGCTTCGTTCATTAGAGTTGATCTGGTTTGGAATGACCCCTTTGGTCATTCTAATCATTCTAACCCTCCTGTCTTTCTATCTTTCCTCTGCTATCTCGTGGCGCATTTCTCCTCCCGCCCGCGGGCTCGGACCGGCATCTCTCCTGTCGCTTTCAGCAACGAGGGGATTGCCTTTAATGAGTGAAAAGAGAGAACTCCAAAAACAGCCACACAGCGCCAACCTCCGCCAATGCATTGTCATTAAAACAATCAGAAATAATCCTGATTTGGATCTGTCCCCAAATTTAATCAACTCCTCCATGCTTCAAGTTTCACCCATCCACAAAATTTAATCGAAATCCTTCAATAACTTTTTTTTATATCTTGTGCATAAACAGACATAGAAACAGACACCAAATACGATCACATACAGCCTCCCGCCCAACTCTGTCGAAAAGTTACCTTAATATTTGATTTGATCAATAACAACGACTCTAAGCCTACTAGCGATGTTCTCTGTGTGTGTGCGTGTGCGTGTGTGTGTGTGTGTGTGTGTGTGTGTGTGTGTGTGTGTGTGTGTGTGTGTGTGTGAGTCGCGGTCTCGTTATTATTGGGTGAGATTATTTCGAATAATTATGACGGACAAACAGTCCTTATTACGTTGGGGGTTTCCGAAGGCAATGGGTAAAAGAGAAATATAATTAAGGGCGAAGTTACTTGAGCTATTGTTTTTAGTTTCCTCGAAATTCGGTTGGAGCCAAATTGAAATTTTAAAATTTATTTTTCTTCTCTTGCAGCTAAAGTTACCCGTAAAGAATTTTTTTTCATTTAGCCTCAAAATTAATTAATGGAATTTTGTTGACTTTTAGATTAAATTTGGTTTACTTTAGTTTACCAATGGGGGGATATTTTAGATTTTACGATTTTCTCCAAATTCCAACGCTCCATAAAATTCCTGATTAAAAATATTAAACATTGCTCTCACCTGTACAGAGTTGTATCGAACCCACAGCCAGTGCTGGAGGTTTCTGTTTGTGCCCAAGTTGTAGTGGTAGATTCGTTGCTTTTGTATTTATATGCTTTGCACACCTTCTACACTTGTTCTATTTTTAGTGTCGTAGCATTTTTAAATTCATATAATTAACACTAGGAAACCATTGTGCTTTTTGTAATTTTATTGTCATTCTAAGTAAACAGCACTATTTGTCTTTATTAATAAGGGATATGGTTGGAATTCTTCTTTGTTGCTGCGGGGAATGAGGGCGCCAAAGAGTCCGCGAAGACTCTGCGACCGTACCAGCGTTTCGCTCTTCCTCACACCGACTACATAACAGGAATACGGGCAGCTCTTCGGGCTGCTTGGCAAAGAAGATGGGAGACGGTCGAAGTTAACGTAAAGTTGCTTGTCATTGTGCCGTGACTGTTCCCATGGATCTACCCCCCAATGCCGCGAAGGCGAAGGTTGCTTTCTGTCGTCTCCGAATTGGACACACTCGCGGGACGCACCGCCATTTGATGTAGCCATCGCCTGCGTCCTACCGTGAAGACTGCGTTATCCCCCAGACTGTTGGGCACATTCTTGTTGAATGTCCCAGTCTGGGTGATCTCCGCGCACGTTACCTGTCCTGGTGCCGGGATGGGCGGGGTCGCTACCGCCTGTCCCTTGTACTCGGGACGGGTTGGTGCACACCGACCTGTGGACTTTTAGACTTTTTGGAGGAGGCCGGCCTTCTCCCCTTTATTTAAATAGTTGGGTTCTTTGTTTTTGTTTTTTCTTATTTTAGTAGGTCGTATGTTCCTGCGCCGGGGGGGGGAGTCGGACCTCCCCCCGACGCCTGAGCTTGCTTCCTGCTTATTACCTTTTTTATTGATGTTTCTTTTTATTTCTTTTTTTTTAGCATCCTCTTTTAAAGATGCCTAATTTTACGCAATGTTGAATATGGCGACTAATGCCCAAGTAGGCAGTCGCCAGATGAGCTCTTAAAAAAAACAAAAAACACTTCTTTGTTGCCTTAACTTAGAGGCCTCACAGCTCGCGTGGATTGAGAGGCTTTTGTTTTTGAGGTTGATGGGAAGGCTGGAACTTGGCGTGTAGAGAGGTATAAGAGCCGGGCGAGAGAATTGCAACAATAACAATAGTGCCTCTTTCGCGGGTGTGAGAATGAATAGGCCACGGATGGCGTAAAAGTTGTCAGGTGTCACCATCCTGGAATTGACAGCGGTCCCTGGCTGCACTAATGTGTACCAAAATGGCGCTGGTAGTATGAGTTATGTTTTTGAGTATGTTGCCATTGGTTTCAGTCTTCCCCTTCGAGATTAGTGTGAATCTGTTGTCGCAGTCTAGGTCTCACATCCCGTGGATTTAAAGGTTTTCTGTAGTCTGTTTTCTTTAGGGGTGTTTTTTTTTACGGGGGGGGGGGGGCGATGATGTTGAGGAAAGGAGATGAAATAAAAATGGCGTATTAGGTGAAGTGGGGATAAAAGGGACACAATTAAGGTCAAAATACTAAAGATAGATGAGGACATTTTTCAAAATTCCTAAAAAAAAAAGCATATAAAAGTAAATTTCCTTTGAGAAAAAGAAATCAAGGTTCCAAGCGTTTTAGGCTGTCTTCAGCAGTCATCATTAAATGAATGAATAAAAAAGAATCTTAGAGAGAAAAGAGGGGAGGGGTACAGACTCCATTGCGGGGAGATTTTATTAGTAATTGAGTGATTTGATAAAAGGTTAATAATAAAAAGGAGCAGAGGAAATAAACTTGGATTCCTATTGAAATTGGGGAAAGCTGCGGTGCAATCACAATGGATAGACCAGCAAAGAAGTCAGTGCCTGAATTCAAAAGCATCAATGGAATGGCCGCTGCTGCAATGAGCAGAGGGCTTCATTGATGCTTATCTCAGGGGCGGATCCAGGGATAGGGGGCTAGTGGGATGAACCCCGCCCCCAAATTTCAGACTCGATTATGTTTATATTTCTTCTTTAAGCCATATTTGTATTCTACTATTCCGAAAGAGTTAGGTAGTAATATACAAAAACAGCTTTGTGAAACCGTTCCAATCCAATGTATCATATATGATACATGTCTAAAATGGAGGTAAATCTCAAAAATAATTATTAAATTCAATATTATACTTTAATTGACGTCCAAAAACAACAATTCATAATTTTATGCGTGAGTTACTGTTATTTATTATCAATACTGTATAAGATAATTATTATTAGTCGCATGATCGCGACTCTATAAGTTTACTATGTCGGTTCGTAGGTCAGTCGGTCGGATGGTAACATTTTACTTTTCAATGTTTTTTTTTGTAATAACATCTTAACTATTCGGCTGATTTTAACGAAATTTGAAACCCTTATGTTGTTTTCCATTCTCCTTTGAATGATATAATTGCTATGGTTATCCCAAGGTTAGTCCTGGAATTATTAAAAGAAAACTAACTATGGGTGGGATTGCCCTACTGGTTGAGAGTTTTAAAGGTCGTAAGGTCATAGGGTCATAAGTCAAAATAATTGAGAGCACGAATACATCAATGCCCTTTTCTCTGACTACTCAGAGGGAGGAATTCAGGTTGCCCCCCCTCTCCCAATTTTTATCCTGGATCTGCCACTAGTTTATGAGTCTAATCAGGATATTAAATAAGGCTATAGTAAAATAGCGCCGCGTTTCAGTAATTATGTATTTCGAAGGATTCTTGAATGTTTCTGGACAACCAATTTCAATATTGATCCATGTCTCGTTGCTCTTCAGTCTTATTATTACATTATCAACTCCCAAAGTAGTAAATTCCTCCTGCAATGGAGTCCCCCTACTCCTATTTTTTATATATGATGTATCCTTCCGTTATTTATCTTTAAGTAAGCCTACTTGAGAAAGGTGAAAGCGCTCGGAATCTTAATTTCTTTTTCCTGCTGGTAATTTACATCTTTGGGTCTCACGCGATAAATGTGAGCTTTTTACCAAGTCTGCTGGAACTCTGCTGCGGGGAGGGGCGTTGAAAGGAGATTTCCCGAAAAGAAATAAGCCATGGACTGCTAAGCCTTTTTTTTTTTGTAAGTCGAAAGTTTTTAATTGTTATGAAATAAAAAAAATAATTGACTTATTTCAAGTTATTTTGAAAATCTGTTCAGAAGTAAAAGAGGCGAACCAATTAGTTGTGATAAAAAGGCGCATAGATAGATAAAAATGGGAGGAAAAATGACTTAAATGCCTGGGGCATAGGGGTGAAGATTATCTATCTCCGGGAAACATTTTGGACAAAATTAGACAATTTCAGAATGCGAACTCGTCTCTCGTGAGGCTCGTTGCCCGTGGATATCCAAGTCCTTTTTCACTCGATCCAAGCCCCGTTGGGTCCTTTTGAGGCAGTTTATCTGGGAGTCGAGGCATTTAAGGGGTCATACCCACACCCCATTCTTTTTTCTTTTGTCGGTCCTTTGACCATTGGGGTCCTATGCCCAATTTGCGAGCACCACTCCTATGTACGATGGGTCAGTCCTGCCAATAATGACCCCCTTCCTCTCAACGTCTCATCCGCCCAAGTATTAAACAAGTAAAAATATAAAACTCAACCTTGGCTGATATGGGGGGGGGGGGGCGTGTTTTAGAGAGCCGTATTTATTTCTCGTTCTCATTTTCGTTTTGAGCCCCAAACGGCTTCATAAGAAATAAGGTCATTCGTGTCCCGGCATTTAAATATGCCGTTGCCAGAGCTCGCATCTTTCCCCGAGTCGTATTTCGGCTGTAATTCGTTTGTAAAGGAACCGACGCGGGACCTTCTCGTGTATTTACGCCTCCCATTTACATGTATTTAAATACATTTGGGCTCCTTAGTGCCAAATGGCTTGTGGCTTGTTTTAAAGGTCTCCTCCCCCTTTGTTCTCTTGCGGCTGCATAAATAATGTCTCTTTTGGACCCCCCCCCCCTGCCAATTTCTTTCCAAACACACAATTCAGAAGGAAGCTCAAAATAGATCTAAAACGAGAGATAAACTCATACCCCCAAAGATTAAACCCACTGATATTTGGCACCCAAAGTAAAATACCTTCCAAATTGGAGTAGGAAACACGTTTAATGAAGTTAATGATATAATGACGAAATCTTCATTATAAAATTATAACGATACCGGTCAATTATTCGCCACTCCCTCCGTAGGGGAGCTTGCGCTTCGCTATTAAAATTTCAATTAAAAAAAAAAGCAGCCATGTTTAAATTTTTAGCAATTTTCTGAACTTGGCCAATTAGAATAATTTTAAAAAGGAACTCTAAACTAAATTTCCCCCCTTTCAAAATATCACTTTGCTAAATATAGTTATAGAAAAAGATATATAAAAATAAATTTTCTCAACTTCACCATTTGTAATTCTTTGGGTTATAAAAAATTCACAAAATTTCGATACTTATATTTATTTCTGAACTTCACCATTTTGTTTTTTGATATTATAAAAGAATTATTAGAAATAACTTTGATAAAAAAAACATAAGTCATAACCAAACTAAGATGACATTATTATTCAAATGCTCAAAAAATCTCCTTCTTAAATTATAGAGTTAGTGAATATAAACTACTATTTTACAATGGGGAATGACACTGAGGCAAGGCCATCTAGCACAAAATGAGGCTACTAAGAGACCTTTAGACGCGAGGCCCGCCAAAATAAATAATGAGCCGCGCCGTAACCATAGAAATGGGATTCAATATACTGTTCTCAATAAACTTATTAAAAAAACAACACAGGGTATAACATATAATGTAAATGAAGTTAATGATATGACAAAATCTTGATTAGACACTAATGACAATAATATAAACTACTATTTTAAAATGGGTAATTTCGGAGAATGACATTGAGGCGAGGCCCTCTAACGCAAAATGGCGCTACTTAAAGACTTAGACGCGAGGTAAAACAAGGCCTGCTGACCAAAAAGTCGCGTGCTCTCACTTATCCTGATTTATGACCTTACGACCTTCAAAACTTTCAATAATTTGAAGTTTAACCTTAGGAGGACATTGTAAATTATATAATTCGAAAGAGAATGTAATACAACACAAGGGTTTCATATTTCATTAGAATTGACCGAATAGTTAGGATGTTATTGTCAAAACAAATTAATTCATGTGCTAACCTTGGGAGGACTTTGACAATTATATCATTCGAAAGATAATGCAAAACAACATAAGGGTTTCAAATTTCATTAGAAAAGGCCTTATAGTTACAATGTTATTACAAAAAAAAACAAAAAAGCAAAACGAGGACCGACCGACCGCCATAGTGAGATATAGAGTCGCACGCGACTAAAAATAAAAAATGAGAAGCTATGTAACAATTAGAGATGGGATCGAATATACTGATTTCAATAAACTTATTAAAAAACAACACAGGGTAGAATATATAGTATAAACTATTGAAAATCACAAATCACTAAAATAGCTGAAACAAAACGATTGGCAAACAGTAAAGGGTAAACAGAGCAATAAAACCCCCCTTAAAAGGTTGAAGAATTCTATTACGAACCATATGGTAACAATGGCCACCAAACACCAGATGGCAACCTCTGACTAAGGAGCTTTCGTTAGCTTAGTGGATGTGGCGTTGGGGTTTCTGACGTCAAGGTAGGGGAGGTCATTCCCAGTGAGCACGGCATGGATATAGCCAATCGCAACACCGCTATCATTTTCCTTCTCTTCAAAGCACAACGTATTCACTCCTCTGTTCCGGAAACCTGTCAATGGAGTACTTAGTGTCCGCGTTGGGGGTGGGGGGAACTCATCCTCATGCCCCTAGTTCGGGACAAAGGATTCCACCATCGCTTGTTTATATAAAAAAAACCTACCCACCCCCTTTCGCACCGAGGGTTGAACCCTGTTACCTTTGGCCTCACCTCTGATTGTCATTCTGATGTTTATATGCATTTCAATATCGGGTCGGGAGATCTCGCTCACGACGCGAGGGACCAATGGCGTTACCTACCTACCTAATTACGAGTTAAATGTGCAGAAAGTCCCTCTCAGTAAGGACGGTAAAAAAAAAAAATGCATGCACTTAATAGCATGAAAAATGGTAAAGCATCTGTCGAGAATGGGTTGGCAATCGGCCCTAGTAAGGCTGGAAGGTGGATGTATTTCTGACCTGCTTTCTAGTCTATAATTATTTTAGAGCAAAGTAGGATTCCAAGGGCATTTTATCAAACGCTTCGGTCCTACTTATTTATTTTTTTTAAAAAAAGGTGACAATACACACTTAAGGAATTACAAGCCAATCAATCTCCTTTCTTTAATATAAATTACCACGGATTTAGTTAAGGAAACAAAGAGTAAATAAAGCCTACATTACTGATGGCCTTGTTTACACCTCTTTATCTCCTTTATTGTATATAGATTTGAGGGGTGCAAGCTTGGGCCTCCGAGAGAACGGCCCTCCCGTCGGTTCCTGAGCATGCCTTTGTAGTCTTGGTTTGTTTGTGTTTTCTTTTGCATTTGGCATTTTTGGTATTAGGTGTTGTTTGGTTTGTTATTTTTTTATAATATAAAATAGGCTAAATATAATTTCTGCGCCAATCACGCTACAGGTATTCGCAAAACGAGTGCCATAAAGAATGTACCTCGTGAATATGTTTTTTTTTTAAATATATTTTCCATGGTCTCTTCTCTTTTTGGAAGACCCTCCCGAGAGGGTCTCTTCTCTTTTGCAAGAACCCCGCCCAGAGGGTCTCTTCTCTTTTTCAAGAACCTCCCCCGAAGAGGGTTTCTTCTCTTTTGAAAGAGCCTTGCCAAGAAGGTTTCCTCTCTTTTTCAAAAACTACAAAGACGGTCTCTTCTGTTGCAAGAACCGTGCCAAGATGGACTCTTCTTTTGCAATAACCCCGCAATGAGGTTATCTTCTCTATTGCAAGAACCCCACCAAGAGGGGCTCTTCTTTTTTGCAAGAACCCCGTCAAGAGGGTATCTTCTCATTTGAAAGAACCATCCCAAGAGGGTTTCTTCTTTTTTCAAGAAACCTCCAAAGAGGGGCTCTTCTGCAAGAACCCCGCCAAGAAGGTTTCCTCTCTTTTGCAATTATCCCGCTGAGTTTATCTTCTCTATTTCAAGAATCCCGCTAATAGGGTCTCATCTTTTGCAAGACTCTCGCCAAGTGGGTTTCTTCGTTTGCCAGAACCCTGCTAAGAAGGTCTCTTCTCTTTTTTCAATAACCTTCCCCGAAAAAGGTTCCTCTCTTTAAAAAAAAACACAAAGAGGGTCTCTTCTGTTGCAAGAACCCCGCCAAGATGGACTCTTCTCTTTTGCAACAACCTCACAATGAGTTTATCTTCTCTATTGCAAGAACCCCGCCAAGAGGGTCTCTTCTCTTTTGCAAGAACTCCGCCAAGAAGGTCTCTTCTCTTTCTTAAAAACCCCGCCAAGCAAGGGATTAGGTCGTTGGAGGCACTTAGGAGCCGTTATAGAGCGACTACCCGGTGTCTTTGAGTCAGTTGATCTCTGGCGTCTTGGCCAATTGACGGACGTAGCAGAGCGCAAAATGTTCCGCCAATTCAGGGAGCGATCGTTTCACCGTTTTCGCATGAAGGTTTATTGGCCTAATTGGTAACGCCCGATCAGAGAGGTTGAATGTCCTAAAGGTACTTGACAGAACTCCTGTGAAGGTAGCACCGCACCTGACACTAAGCTTTGCCAAATGTGTAGTTACTCGCAGGAGCTTCTGTGCTACTCTTCCAAGAACTCTCCGAAGAAACTCGTTGAAGAAAGAAGTGACCGACGGAGGGATGGCGAAAATGGAGCGGGTCGTGCGGAATTCGGGTGGGGTGTCAAACTTACCATGCCCCTTTTTAGCACGTTTAACTTTACGATGAATGAATTCGTTCCTTTACCACTGCGGTGCTAATTTCTCAGTATTTTGGCTATAGGACAAAGGCATTCGACGAGCCCAAGGCCCCTCCCCCCTCCTCTTGGTTACTTGTTCTTGGGTAGTGCATAATTTACTCGAATGCATCGCCAACTGCGTGAATACGGGTTGGTCAAACCCTACTTATTCGGATTAATGCGAGATTTACCTGTTTTGAGAAAGCGATGCGGCGCTTTCGGGTATTTCGCATTCGGGGCAGAGCGCCGTTAGTGCGACCGCGTCTTTTCCGCCTCTCGCTTGTTATAATGACACCCCTCAGCTCGTTGTTCTTCCTATGGTAAAAGGATGACACCTTCGCGACCATTTATTTTGCTCCTAGAGACTACGAAAAAGAATGTCTTACCACATATTCATATTGCATAGGGATAAATTCCATTTGGAGAGGGCTGAATGAAAATTCAGAATTATCAGTCGATTTTCTTCAGTTTTTGTCCATATTTTTATAGTCATCCAAAATTTGGCCAAAATTTATAACCTAAAAGAGACTATCACAGATAAGGCCCTAGTTTTTGCTTTGGCTACTACACTCTACCCCTCTTGTATTTGCTAGTTTTAATATAGTATTATTAAATATTAGGTCATCCGGAGAATTTGTGCCGCTTTAGAAAAAATTAAAAATATAATAATAAAATATATTTAATCAATTATACATTTATTTTGTTTCACCATCTCCCAATTCCATTGCTTTGGAAAAAACAAAACAAGAAATTTCTTTGAAAAATAAGAATAGCTGTGCAAAATATTTTGGGATAACCACGCACCTCTCTCTAATGAGGACTAGGCTAGTCTAGTTAAGCTTATAACAAGGACTAGGCTAACCCATTACCAGAGATAAGCGAATTTTAACAGGTACGAATAGGTGAGAACTTGTTAGGTGAAAGTATTTTCATACCAATTATTAGTTTTTATTAAAGAAATTTGTTCTGTTTTGTCAAAATACCAAAGTGGGAAAAAGTTTAACAAAATGGTCTCAATATATAATTTATTAATTTACCTTAAAATATATATATTTTTCTTTTTTCTAAGGCTACACAAACTTTCCTGACGACCTAATAATTAAGTAGTTTCTTTTTTGGAATTGTCAATTGTATATAACCTTAAAAATACTCTTATTTTAATGTTAGGACTTGAAGTAACAAGCGACTAAAACGTATCCCCCGTTTTTTCTAGCCATTTTATTGCCATTTGTGTGACTTTGCATCCTGGTGTTTTTAATCTACCTCTTTGTCCCTGGGTATTTCAGGCTCTTGGTAGGGCCCCGTCGCTGGTAATCCCCGGCTTTTGGTAGGACCCCGTCGCTGCCTATTTCAGGCTGTTGGTAGGGCGCCGTCCCTGATTATTCAGGCTGTTGGTAGGGCCCCGTCTATTGTTATTCAGGCTGTTAGTAAGGGAAAAAACCTCTCGCTTCTTCTCTCAGCTTCCTGGTGGTGCATTTGCTTCTCCACACTTGGTCTGTACCCAGACCCGTGAGAATCGAACCCTCTCATCTTAGAACCAGAGTAGTGTTTTCCTTTAAAGTGAGTAAAAACTTTACGATTCGTCTTCCTAAACATTCTTTTTCGTCGTATTCGATCTCTCTGCACCTCCTCTTTCCGCACAGAGCCATGTGAAGAAGCATGTATAAATGAGTTTTCCATCGCGTGGAATTTCCCCCTTTGATAATAAAGTTGACGCTCGAGTTTACTCAATTACTTTCTTCTCGATGCATTCATAATCCGTAAACAATTACCCCATCCCCCATAGGACCTGCTACCCACGCACTCCCTCCAACACAGGCTTCAGATTGTTTTCTGTCGTCTCTGAATCGGACACACTCGTGGTTCGAACCCTCATTTGATGGAGCTCTCGCCTGCGCCTTATTGCGACGACTGCGTTGTCCCCCAGACTGTTTGGCACATTCTTGTTGGATGTTCCAGTCTGGTCGATCTTCGCGCACGTTACCTGAGAGGGGTCGCTACCGCTTGTCCCTTTTACACGGGACGGGTTCGTGCACACAGACTTGTGAACTATCTGACTTTTTCTTTTAATATAGCCTAGTGGTAGGTTGTGTTGTGTAGGGCGACTTATGCCCAAGTAGGCAGTCGCTAGATGGGCTTCCCTCCCCCACTCAAAGAAAATCCCGTGCCCCATATACACCCTCAACATCCTCTCTAATTCAACATTAATGTCATCTGCAACAAACAACAAGAATTACATAAAAAAAATGCCTACAACATCCACATTGCCCTAATCGAGGAATCCCACTTAACTCTCCAATCACACTTAAACAAACTTTCCACAACTACACCTCAATAAGAGTATGTACACCCAGCACACTACAGTGTGCTTAATGCAAAAAGACATCCCATTCTCCATCTTCAGACACACGGAAACCCACAAAACGACCACGTTACTAAACAACAAGCAATGGCCATATAATTCAACCAAACCGCATACAACGTTGTCAATATTTACATACCACCTACTTCCTACACTGCCCCGCAGGTTTTTGCTACACATGGTGCCATTCTCACAGCTCCTTAACCTCTTTTTAGAGTGCGATTTCAATGCCTATTTCAACATCTAGCCATCCTCCAAGAGGCACCAATATCATAGAACAACTTTACTGAACATTACTATAGAAACCAAACGCAACCACAAACCAAGTTCCACAACCTCCAATCTGACCATCTCCCAATTCTCATCGCATTCTGACTAACCCAACTTATCTACAACTTTAACAAAATAACATACACTACAAAAGAGCCAGGTAGACTGAATTCACAACACACACAGAAAACACCCTATCAAACTTCACACTTGAGCAATTTCCTTCCTTCTACTAAACCCTCTTCACCAACACAGCCTACCAGTCAAGCAAAAAAATAATCCCCAAATTTAACACTGCCAATCGACACCTTCATAAAAGAAGGAAAACAGATTCAGGCAAAACAAAACACTGTCATTGTAACATCTTAACGAAATCAACACCTCAACAAACGAACCATTACCCTCATCTACACCATTCAACACAAAAGCGGGAATAATACCTCCAAATCAACCACCAAATAGATCTTAACTCTGGTAACAATAAAAAAACGCACAACACTCACACAACCATCTCTAACATATGAATCTATCCTACCAGAAACAACAAAATTCCAAGCCCAACCGAACAATGCAACTTGCTCTTCAACCATATCTCTCAAATCGTCCAATTACCCACCAGCTACAACTGTATGAAAACACTCAAAAACATGTGCAAATTTTATATTGAGCCTACGTCTCCCCAACCTTACCCACCATTATATCACCTTAAAACTTGAATGCTGATGGACTAGACCACATCTCAAACTTCCACTTAAAATTCTTTGGGCCCCTTCAACCATATCTGGAATCACAGACATCTTCAACTACTCGTTACACATCCTCCTCCCCCCACCATCAGGAAACACGTACACGTCATCTCAAGCCAAATAAGCCCTCGAACCAACCTCCCACCTCCTACATACCTATATCACTCTTCTCAACCATCTCACAAAACTAGAAAAACTAATCAACATAATTCAATTTATTATACCCATCTCATACACCCAACATGACCGGAGATAAACACCGCAATCACAATAAAGACCACCCTAACAACACATCCTAAGAGGCTTCAACTAAAAATCCCACAGTGCACAGTCGTGGGGGCAATAGACATTAGCAAAGCCTTCGACACTGTCCAACGTCACATCCTAATTTCTAGACAATCTAATATTAGGGATACCGGAAAGTAATGTGTTTTGATTAGGAAAAATAATAAAAAACACCATTAGAACATATTTATTGCTCAATAAAATATTCACCATCGTTAGATATAGCCTTTGTCCATTTCGTGGGAAGATTTTTTTATTCTTCTGTCAAACAATTCTGGGTATTTAGAAGCAATAAAGGAATTAAATGCTGTTTCAACTTCCTGTTTACTTATGAATCTTTTTCCACTTCTGAAATGCTCTAAAGATCTGAATAAATCAAAATCTGATGGAGCTATCTATGTCTGGCGAGTATGGAGGATGAGGAAGAACTTCCCTGCCTAAGGACTATTTTTTCTTGGTTTTGTCTCGCAGAATGTGGTGTTGCGTCATTGTGTTGCAGAATGACTCCTTTTCTGTTCACTAGAGCAGGACATTTTCTACTAGAGGATGCATTGAGACGATCGAGTGACTGAAAATAAAGCTCCGCAGTGACTAACAGTTTTTTCTTGTTTCAATAACTCAAAGTAAACTACACCTTTTTTTTGGCCACTAAACACACAACATTACCTTCTTTTGGTTTGGGTGTTGTCACTGATGTTTCATTCTTGGAAAGCCATTGTTTCTTTCGTTTATTGATGTTAAAGACAATCCAATTTTCATTTCCAGCAACAAATTATTCGAGGAACGGCGTTTTTTAATTTCTTAAAAGCAGATTATTGCCAATTGTTGAATGCAATGCTTTATTGTTTGGCCACAATTCATGAGGTACCCAAATACCCTCTTTATACACCTTTCTGAGTTTTTAAGATGTTCCTGAACAGTGGAGCAAGGTGTATTACGTTTCTGAGATAATTATTTGATGGGTTGACGAGGATCTTCTTCAACTACAGCTTTCAAATGTTCGTCATCCAAAAGAGTGAGGTTTCCTGATCGTTTCCCATCAGAATGGTCAAAATTGCCTTCTTTCAATTTTGAAAACCATCTCTGACATTTTAGAAGACTTACTCCTTCAGGATAAACAGCGCAAATGTTTGTCATTGCACTTGCATTGCTGCCTCTGCCAAATTCATACAGCATACAATGGTGGATATGACTCTTTAAAGTTTTTGTCTTCCATGGACTATTGATGTGCGCCAACCATAAACACCATTAGGATCAACTAACGCTCAGGTACGTGATTTCACTTTGGAAAGTGAAACTTTTAGTTGGTTTGCCTTTTTAAAATTTGATCCAAGAAATGCGACACTTCTTAATATTTGGCTTAAATTTTCCTGAATGTTTTCGCTAATTGAAGACGGGCTTTTGTGGAACAGGTGAATGGGGGAAAGATAGACCTCTTTGCTTCCTTTTCATATTGTAATGTCGGAGCAGAGTGTAGGATGTGCGAGAAAAAAGTCATGAAACCCGTTTTTCACATCAGCACTCCTATTTGGATCCCCAGATTGATCTAACCCTTCTCGAATTGAGACCTCGCATACCACGTTGGTGTGGAGGTCATATTTTTGGTAAGCGTACGCTCGAAATTTGTTGGACCCAAAGGATGTGGGAACTGCCAAAGACGTCACATGTCGTGTCAATCAATATTTGTGCGTGATGCGACCAGGGATATAAACACACCCACTGTAGCCCGGCCTGACTGAGTCTCACTCGACCCAGCAAAGGAGGACCGAAGAAGACGTGGTATCCATCAATCGAAGGTGACCTTGCTGGTCTCGTTCGAGTTTTCCCTACTGGGTCTAACTCACGCATGGAGCTCTGCCTTAAATGTGGAGAATCTGTGGTTTTTAAGAGTTGTGATCAATACCAATCTTCAGTGCTTTAACCACTAGGCCTATTTATACTCTAATGGTTGTCTATCCAACTAAAATGCTACTTTGGTTATGAAAGGTTTTGGAAATGTATCATTCTGCCTTCAGGATTTTGAGCGCGACCGATTGAACGACAAGTCGCCTTTCCTCTTGATTTTCTCTTCTTCTTCCCCTAGGACAATGACTTTTAGAGGAGGTTGGCCTCCTCCACTTTATTTGACTGTTGTAGGTCGTATGTTCCTGCGCCGAGGTGAGGCGGGCCTACCCCCAACGCCGGAGCGCGTTTCCTTCTTGCTACTTTTTTGCTTATCTTGTTTTTTGTTTTTATTTGTTGTGTTTTTAGCTTGTTTTCTAGTTTTTGTTCCTGTTTTTTTCTTTGTTATTTACTTGTTTGTTACGTGATTACGGCGACTTTTGCCTTAGTAAGCAGTCGCCAGATGGACTCTTAAAATTCAAAGAAAAAAATCGTCCCCTGCATTTATTGGGCAGAGTCCATCCATTTGAGGAGAGTCCTCTGTGTGTTCTTTCTTCAAATGGATAGGCTTTGTGGTGTCTCTCCTCAAACGGATGGGCTTTTAGTGGTTTCTCCCCTCAAATGGATGGACTTTGTGATTTCTCTCCTCAAATGAATGGGCTTTGTAGTTTCTCTCTTCAAGTGGATGGGCTTTGTTGTTTCCTATGTGGTTTCGCATTTTTATCGCATGGATTGTCCCTTATCTGAAACTAGTTACATCGACGCAAAGAATTAGTTCGCAGTTCCAACCTGCTGATAACATCGGCAACTTCTTTGCCGTTAAGAGGAATTTACATTTGATGGTTGTGCGCTTGTGTTATGTGGCTGTGCATACATACATGGACACAGGGTTTTTTATGTACATCCCCACTCCCACCCAAAGAAGTTTTGAAGGAAAAGTTGGACAAGGAAATTTAGATTGCGAGTTTCACGTGTCAGGATTGTAACAGTAGTATTTTTGCCTTTACGGACCTCCTCGACCCTGTGGAGAGCCATGACTAGAGGGGAGCTTTGCTCCCACTCACACGTTACCCTTCTTATCAAATTCCCCAGTATAGTACTACAATATAACCGTTTGAGTGGTCGAGATTTTCTTGCATATTGATTACTATGGTTTTGAAATGTACTTCCTCATCATTTCTTCTTTATGATACCCCATGAGCAATGAGGGCCATCGCCCCCATTCGTTCTCATCGTTCCCATTGCTCGTAAACCTTTTGGAAACGAAAACTTCATTGTCCGAAGCGTCATCCATCCCTCAAAATTCATATTGTCCAACACCCCATTGCTCGCATTTTGGTCGATATGGTGCTTTTCAATAAAAATCTGCACTTTACTCCACATCGCATACCTTTCTTGGACCTCAGCGCTAGAAACCTCTTCCCTTTTATCTTTTGATGAAAATTCTTGCTATGCTTCCTTCCAGTGGCGTGCGATGACTTTTGAAGATGAGGAAGCAATTCAATTTTTACCAAAAAATAAATATGTTGTTCATTAAAAATAACTATAAACTTGTAAGCTACTCACTTTATTTGAATGTTATTCTTTTAAAATTTTATTTTAATGTTAAAATAGCTTCTGTAAGTATGCACAACCACAAGGCGGTTTATCTTAGCATACCATGTTTGCCAACGGTCAGTTGAGCGGAAGAGCAAATTGATAGGGTCTTGAGAACCCTGGGTGTGGAGGAAATGACCCCCTTGACCTCACTTGAACACTACCGGTCACTGTCTGTCCTCAGTGGGCGCATGAGTGTTCATGTTTAAGGGCTCTAGGTATCCCTGCTTTAGCTAGGGCGGATGAATAGTTCTACTACCGACATCCTTGAATGAAGTGGATTTACTGAATTATAGCCATAGTTGTGTCCAACATTCCTGAATTCAGCCACTTCCCTTCTGCTGGGAGACAGCCCTGCACCCCTTGTTTTTCCTTACTTTCCTAAACTTTATTCTATCGTAATTCATTGTATCGAAATATGACAGTAATACATTTAGCCATGGCTCCCAGTCCCCAGCAGGCCTTCAGTGGTCGGGGGGTGCTAAGAATCTCTAGGTTGGTAATTTTTTTTTGTTGTTTGTTTAGCTTGTTGTTGTTGTTGTTGTTGTTGTTAGTTTCTAAAATTCTCTCTCTATTAGTTTTTGTCAGGCATTATTGTTATTTTGTCTGGCGACATTGGATCTAACCCTGGCCATATCCGTCGTAAATTCTGCAATTTATTCTACTGCAACATCCGTTGTCTCTATGGCAACTTGAGAGAGCTTTCTGTTGCCTCAACTAAATATGATATTATTTGCTGCTCTGAGACTCTTGTAGCAAATTGGAGACATATCTCATAACTCCTTTTGCTCAATTTTAATAAGCCTATGCAATTTCTCAGGAAATCCTTCCCTCGAACGCCAGGCTTGTGTGTTTATACTCGAGCGGGACTTAATGCTTCACGTTTTAGTAAGTATGAATGTGGATGTCATGAGATCATGATTATTAGAGTATGCAGCCGTTTTAATAATTTTTATATTTTTTGCTTTTATAGAAACCCCGACTTAGATGACAGTATTTATGATTGCCTTCTAAATTCATATATTAATAATCATGAGGAGGACAAGAAATCTTGATTCATTTGTATTGGTGATCTGAAGGCTCATCTCAGAGACTGGCTGTATTCAGTTTCCCCCAACAATCAACATGGTATTGCTCCTCTTGATTTTTCTGATATTATTTACTGGTTGTGAGCAGTTAGTTACTGGGGCAACTCACACATCCGGTAATCGTCTTGATCTTTTACTTACTGAAGTGGCAGGGGTTGTTGAGGTTCAAGCCACTGCACCAATTGGTTCCTCAGATCATCGAGGGTTGGCTTGTAAAATCCAGTTAGATTTCCTTATTCCAGACTTTACCATCTCCAGGGAGGTTGTTATCAAATCTAGAATTAGCTGGGATGGGATTAACCGTGCTTTTAATTGTATTTTCTGGAGGTATATCTATGATGCCCCTTGCCCCATTACCGCATTGAATTTAAGGTTATTAGACTTGAAATGTAGGTTTGTACCAATGAAAAATTTTAAAGCCGATCTCACGAGAAAGCATGGTTTAATGGCTAGTATCGCCTGGCCTATTGTCATAAGCATGCTGCCTATAACCTCTGGTCTGATAACCGCTCTCGGTTGTGTTAGGAGAACTATGCTGCGATGAGGAACACGGCAAATAATGTTTATAAAGAGGCTGAAGCTTAACATAATGTCCATTTGAAGAATGTCCTCACTGGTGCGGCTCGGCCGCATATTTGGTGGTCAGCACTTAAAGCTGCTTTGTTTGGTGTTGAGCCTTCTATTCCTCCTTTAATGAAGCCTCGTGGTAGCGTTACATATCATCCTCTTGATAAAGCCAGCATTCTTGATGACAGTTTTAATTCTAAGCAAAGTAGGGAAGAGATTCAGCTGCTCTTAGACTGTCACCTAGTTTTAATACATTTGCCTTCAGATCCTCTGAAATCAAATTTATTTTATCTAACTTGGACGAGTATGGGGGAACTGATGCTATTGGTCTGTTTCCATTGATTTTAAAAAAGATTTAGCAGTCAGCTATCTCCCAAACTGGCTGTTATATTTCGTATTTTAGTTCTTCGGGGGTCATTTCCTGAATGCTGGTGTTCGGGCAACATTACGCCAATTTCCAAAGGATCATCATCATCTGCCTCTCCCAGTGAATATAGGCCCATTTTCATCACACCAATTTTATCTAAGACTTTTGAACGTCTGCTGTCTAAACGTCATACTGTATATTTGAGACAGTTTCTTCCAGTGACTCAGTTTGGCTTTAGAACGGAGCTAGGCACTACCGATGCACTATTATTGCTGGTACATAAAATGCAGTCTGCTTTAGACAATAATTGTGAGT
Source organism: Ceratothoa steindachneri (assembly GCA_963969495.1). Classification (NCBI taxonomy): domain Eukaryota; kingdom Metazoa; phylum Arthropoda; class Malacostraca; order Isopoda; family Cymothoidae; genus Ceratothoa; species Ceratothoa steindachneri. The sequence goes on from OZ018337.1 coordinate 55,829,130, forward strand.
CTAGGCTTGTCTCTCTTGACTTTAGTGCCGCCTTTAACACTGTCATCCATAATGGTTTGATTTTTAAATTAAAGTCTGTTGGCATTGGTGGTAGAGTGTTTAATATTTTAACAGAGTTAAAATACTAAACACTCTACCACCAATGCCAACAGACTTTAATTTAAAAATCAAACCATTATGGATGACAGTGTTAAAGGCGGCACTAAAGTCAAGAGAGACAAGCCTAGACTCACAATTATTGTCTAAAGCAGACTGCATTTTATGTACCAGCAATAATAGTGCATCGGTAGTGCCTAGCTCCGTTCTAAAGCCAAACTGAGTCACTGGAAGAAACTGTCTCAAATATACAGTATGACGTTTAGACAGCAGACGTTCAAAAGTCTTTTTCTAGAGTATATTCTGGAGTTCCTCAGGGGAACGTTCTTGGGCCTTTGCTTTTTATATTATATACTAGTGACTAATAAAATTCTAGCATATGCTGATGAAACCTCTCTCTATGCTCATGTTCCATCTCCTGCAAAGAGACTGAGTGTTGCAGACAGCCTCACTGAGGATTTTAATAAAATTCATTCCTGGTGTCTTCAGTGGAGTATGAAATTGAACCCTAGTAAGTTTAAGGAAATGATTGTGAGTCGTTCTAGATCTCTCTTACCTGAACATCCTATTTTTTTAATGAATGGAGCTTTGATTAACAAGGCTCACCACCTCAAGCTCTTGGGAGTAACTCTAGATTCGAAACTCACTTTTGAAACGCATCTAAGATACATGTCTCAGGATATATCGCAGAAATTGGGCATTTTTCGTAAATCTAATCAAATTTATGAGGATGATGATGTTCTTCGCAAGTGTTTCTTTTCTTTTATTCTACCTCATTTTGAGTATTGCCCTGCTGTATGGAGTTCTGCTGCAGACTCTCATCTGAGGTTACTTGATCGTGCATTTAATTCTGTAGTAAAGTTTTACTATCAGATTTGGATGTAGACATTGGGCATCGTAGAGATGTTGGAGCTCTTTGTATTTTATTTAAAGTAGTGAATGATGTAAATCATGCTCTGCCGAAATTTTTGCCGAGATTTTATCAACCAGCCAGAGTTACTAGGTATTCTGAGACTGCAAATTCCATGGCACTCGAAATTGGTCGTCATTCTACATCTCAGTTTTCCAAGTACTTTTTAGCGAGCCTATGACGTAGATTGTGGAAAACCTTGCCCACAAATATTGTGACTACTCCTACGCTTGAGAAGTTTAAAAGATTGGCTAATGTCTTATTGTTGCGTAACCGTGGGGTTGTTTAATTCTTTTTCCTTTCTTTCTTGCTCTGCTTTGACCTACACTGAGACCTCTAGGTGGTATAATTTTTCTAAATTTTAGTGTGTCTCTTTGCCTGGTCTATTTAATAATAATAATAACAATTGGCCAACATTGTATTTGCGAGTGCAACAGTTTTGGATGACATCTAGTCTTGGCATTGGCCTACCTGTTTTAATAATAGTTTCTTTTTCATTATAAGTCATCGCACTGAACTTCTTTTTTAATAATTTTTCAATATGCAATCACATTTTCTCACGACTTTATTTGCATCCATTTTGTTTAAAGGGAGGTTATCACTTAAAAAAACAGAATAAACAATACGCCACACTTATCTAAGCACTTACTCGTAGCTACTAACTGATCTCAAAGATACGAGGCGTGAATCCGGTACGGCTGCCAGAATCCAGGAAATATAAACAAAATGCTTAAGATACAAGAGCGTAACCATACAGAGTTTAGGCTATATAGCTGCTTTCATTCTCAGAACCAGTATTTAAAAATAACCTAAAACTTGTTTAAGCTTCAGAGTATAATAATAGTTACGTCATTGTGTCTTAGATATTTTGTTGCTTTTTCCTCGATTCTGGCAACCCGGCAGAGTTGCCAGATGCAAGCAGATGACTGCAAAGCTAAATTTTCTTCCTTTTCCGTATACAAATAGGTTAGTTTTTTCTTAATTTTAACACGGCGTTGAAATATTTAGATAAAAATCATAAAACTCTAATGACTGTATATTATTACTAAGAAAAGCAAAACATCTTTTAAACTATTCATTCCAAAGCACCAAAAAGCAGAACTAATATTGAAATTAAGAGGAAAAAAAAAGAGTAGAAATCTTGACGAAAAGGATGCATTTCTTCAATTGCAATCGGGCTCATCAGGGTCTAACGCCGATTCGATTGAAAGTGAACGGTACCGAATGGCGTATACAAATATAGGTAAGCATAAATGTGAAAATAAAATTGATTCTGCTGTCACATATTAATTGTCTGGGTGTAATTTCCCTTTCTTTTCTTAAATGGGGGGAAGCATTGCTTTCCTTGCTTCCCTTGTTTCCATTAACTGCACGCCACTGCTTCCTTCATCTGTTCATTTTACAGCTGAACAAGGTCTTCTGTGTTGAGTTATTCCTCGTGGTCCTGCACAAGCTCCTCCACATCACCAGAGTCAACCTCCAATGCCAAACCTTTTCCAAGGGTCATTACCTCATCCACGACTGCCTCTGCCGTCTCTTCTGGTGCCTCCCCAAAGCTTTCAAAATCTATTTCAGGCACACAACTTGGCCAAAGTTTCTTCCAAGCTAACTCTAGTGTGCGTTTAGAAATCTCATTCCATGCCTTGGCAATGAGGTTTATGCAGTGGAGGATATGGAAGTGGTCCTTCCAAAACTCTCTTAAGGTTAAGTCCGTGTCACTGGTAACTTGGAAACACCTTACAAAAAGATGCTTGGTTGTATAATTTCTTAAAGTTTCAGATCACTTGCTAGTCCATTGTCTGAAATAGAGTTGTGTTGGGTGGTAAGAATTTAACTTTTATAAAGTTTAGAGCAGCATGTAGGTCATCTTCCAAACTTCGTAGATGTGCAGGAGCATTATCCATGATAAGAAGACAATTTAGTGGCAGATTGTTGTCCTCAAGATATTTTCTGACTACTGGGGCCAGCACATCTGTCAGCCATTCACGAAACATATTTCTCGTCACCCAAACCTTTGAATTTGACCTCCACATTACTGGCAATGTAAACTTGTGCACATTGTTTCTCTTCAAAACCCATGGGTTTTCTGAGTGTTAGACAAGAAGTGGTTTTCTTTTGCAGTCCCCACTCGCATTGACTGACACACATTAAAAGAGTCAACCTGTCTTTTATTGGCTTGTGCCCAGGAAGTGTCTTTTCCTCTTGAGTGATGTAGGTTTTTCTTGACATTTTTTTTTCCAGAATAGTCCGGTCTTATCACAGTTAAAAACTAGTTGTGGGAGGTAACCTTCACTTCGTACATAAGCAGCAAACTCACCCACAAACCTTTCAGCAAGATCTTTATCAGAATTTGCTGCCTTACAACACTATGAATGCCCCTTCGTTTGCGGAACTTCTCTAACCAACCTCTGCTTGCTTTGAATTCTTGAGTATCAGAGTCGCTTGTATTGGGTGTTTTAGCCACTAAATCACTGTGCAACTTCTTAGCCTTTTTACATATTTTGGCCTCAGTAACACTGTTTACTTTCAGTTGCATATCATTTATCCAAACTAAGAGCAACTGTTCTACTTTTTCTCAAATTTGTGGCCTTTTATTTGATTTTCCAAACGGTCCTTTAGCCACATCAGCGGCCTTTAGTGTCCCTTTATGTTTCATAAATATACAGATAGTTGACTTAGACATTCCATACTTTTTGGCTAGGTCACTAACAGACACTCGACTCTCTCTTTTCTTTATTAATTCGTGCTTCAGGTGAATACTACAACGCTTATTTGTCCTGCCACCACTTGCATTGTCACTTTTCACTTTCTTAGCATTCATAACAAGGGATAATTTGAAGAAAAACTGTAAAAAAACATTTGCACAGCACGGAAGAATGCGCGAGACTGGGCAGGCTTTGTTGGCTGACGTCGTTCGAGATGGGAGTGAGAGTCGAAATTTTGCCGAAATATTTGTTAGACTTCGAAAAATTCGACTTGGAATGGATTCGACTCGAGAGGTACCACTGTAATTACCATAATACATTGGAAGTGATGACAAAAAATTGGGTAAATATGTAGATTATCGGCGCGAACGATGGGACGTACTATTTCGTCCATGTTCCAAAATGTTTCACGTTTTTGGAGTACATTTAAGTTGACGGCTCGTGTGGGGGTAAACACAATTGGGGGACTACACTACGATGATCCTGAGTTTCATTAAATTGGGGGGTCTGGGGGGCACAGCCCCCCAGTATATAATCCTAATTGTTTATAGAATAATAATTCGAAAAGGACTCAAACGCGCATGAATATTCCGACACGAGTGAACGATAATATTTACACACAAATTTTTTTTCGGCCGGGCCGCTAATCTACATATTTACCAAAAATTGTCTTCTCTAGATGCTCCGGGTGTTTTTTGACGATGGGGGCGAAGCCCCCCTCCCCCCCCGTTCTACTTGACAGGAAACAAATAGGCCCAGCTCTCAGTGAATCCAACACTTCTTTGTTTTCGTTTAATTTCGATCGTTTTTGTTCCTTAATGGGGACCCAACCAGCGTGATATTAGCAGTCTGGAGGAGGAGGAAGGGGTGGGGGCTCTTACGTTCGCACACCATACACACCCGAAACACACTTGTAAATGTACACACTGATATACCTTAATGCTCGATCACGGAAACACGCGCTGTTAATTAATGCACTCTTAAATTCCCACTTTAGCAAATTCTCTTTTCCTCTCTCTTACTTTGAACGGGTCTTAACTCTATCCTCGAGGTTTTATCCCCGTGCGCTTTCGAATTTGTGTTCTCGACTGCCCCTGCTCTTGCTACGAATTGTTCCCGCCCCCCCCCTCTTTTTGAGTATTTACCGTTTTATCGTCTCTCTTTTTTTTTTTTAGAAATTATCATTTATAAAGTTACTATGTCGCTCAGTAGGTCGGTCGGTCAGATGGTAACCATTTTACTTTCAATGAGTTTTTTGGCAATAACATCGTAACTATTTGGCCGATTCTAACGAAATTTGAAACCCTTATGTTGTTAAACATTCTCTTTCGAATGATATAACTACCAAGGTCACCCGAAGGTTAGTCCGGGAATTATTGAAAGTTTTGAACTTTTTAAGTCAAAATCTATCTCTCTCTACCCCGATTCTCTGCTTCGTGAATAAACCGACTTGTAATTTCTCAGTTTTTTTTTCAAATGCGCCTAAACTCCTCTGTTTACTGTGTATGTGAGTTTTGCCTTCTTCCCATTTCCCAATTCCTTTTATTGGGTATTTTATTCCTCCCGCTTTCATTGCAAGCGTGTTTTCCTTTGGTCTTTGTTCATGATTTGTGTGGCGGTCGGAGCGCTTCGAGGGAGTTTTTTGTGTCTCTTTGTTTCCCATGATTATTTCATCTCTCCTTCACCTCTGTCGTTTATTGCCCAGATGGAAAATGAGTAGACTCACGTTCTGGTTTGGCCAATGATTCACTAAGAGATTTAATGAAGGAAATTTGTTATTTGAGGGTCTTAGAACTTAAGAATTGCGGGTTGGTTGGTGAAATCCAAACTGCGACCAGTAAGGTCGAAGGTTCTTTACAAGGGGGGCTGGGGTCAACTCCCTTTAAAGCATGTAGGGTTCTATTAAAATTAAAATCAAACATAGCTTTTCGGACTTGTTTATTCAATGATTTATTAAGGAGTGAATATATATATATATATATATATATATATATATATATATATATATATATATATATAATTGCAGTAGGAAGGATACGACCATCAGTGACATTCTTATTTATTCTAAGCAACGTTTCGGATATTACCCAATCCATCATCAGGCTAAAGGGATAAACACAATTTGTGAGGCGAACAAATGTTAACATAAACTAGATACAAATCAAAAGCAAAATAATTTAGATAGTGAACTTATAAAATTAAAAGTACTAATAATTGCAAGTACATATACAGATAAGGAGAGGAACAAATTCATACCTCTGTCAGCGAGTCAGGGAAATGACTAAGAAATTTACTCAAAATCGGACACGATTATGGGTAGTTACACTCGAGGGTTTGCGCACACCTCGGCATTAGTTTCCGAACAGGAAAGTCTCTCGCTAGTAAGGAAGTCTCGCCAATCAGAGATCACATTTTATAGTGTAAGGTTGATGCAAACAGCAATAATTTTGAGATTCTGCGCTCTAATCCTAACATCACCCAGCTCAGAATTCTGGAATCTCTCTTCATAAAAACACATTCGCCCACGTTAAACTCAGACTTGACCTGCCACCCATTATTGGTAATAGCCACAACCAACCAGCTTCACACCTGTTAATATTCTACCGACAATAAACTACCCATAATCGTGTCCGATTTGGGGTAAACTTCTTAGTCATTCCCCTGACTCGCTGACAGAGGTATGAATTTGTTCCTCTCCTTATCTGTATATGTACTTGCAATTATTAGTAATTTTAATTTTATAGGTTCACTATCTAAATTATTTTGCTTTTGATTTGTATCTAGTTTATGTTAACATTTGTTCGCCTCACAAATTGTGTTTATCCCTTTAGCCTGATGATGGATTGGGTAATCCGAAACGTTGCTTAGAATAAATAAGAATGTCACTGATGGTCGTATCCTTCCTACTGCAATTAAAATTACGCTTTCTTAGAAGCAACCTTGTTGAATATATATATATATATATATATATATATATATATATATATATATATATATATACACCAGGCAATGGCTTCGCTACTAAGATTAAAATTTAAAATCTGAAAAAAAGCAGCCATGGTTAGAATAAATAGGTAATAGTGGGGAAATAACATGAAATTAAGCGGAGAAGGGAAAGTTATAAGTTGAAGTATGAAGTAAAAGTTCTGGGACAAAGCGGAAATCAGATATTTACCTAATTTAAATTTTACTTGAACATAATAATACATTTTAAGATTAGTCATTTCTAATAATTAAATATATTACAGGGATACTTAAATTCTATTAATTAATTATAAATATATTACATTTATTATTCTATCACTTTACTAATATATATGAATTCATTTTATAGATATTATTTGTAATTTAGTTGTTTGTTTTTAGGCACTTTATTATATTGATTATAATCGAATTATTAATTAAATATTTTGTTACTTTAATCACTTATCTCTATTATTTACCTTATACTTATTATTTACCTTTGTTTGTTTGTTGTTTGTATAGGTTTATTGTGCAATAGCGATATATGACATAATAATATATAAATACATAACATAAGCATTACACAAAGCGGGGAGCCCGCCGGTGTTGGCGTGCAGCAAGACGCGGCGGTGTGTCCCACGCGTGGCTTGTCTGCTGCTAGTGGGTGGCGGCGGTCCTCACCACCCGTCCCCCTACTGGGCGCGGGCGGCGGTGGGTGCTGTTCTCAGCACCTCCAACAGCTTATTTGTCGGTGTGTGGAAGACCACCAGGCCGGCTCTTGCCTCTCGCGCCCTCATTAAGGCGCCTCTTACAGGGTGAGGGGCTGGCGCTTTCTCTGGCCTGAGGTGGGTGGTGGCTGGGCAGGAGAGGAGGTAGTGCACCAGTGGGCACCGGGAGCGGTCACCGCAGTGTTATCACCTCCCTGCCACAAAGTGGGCGTGCAGCTCTTCCCGCGTGGAGTAACCCAACCTGACACGCTGCAGCAGCACGCCGTTCGCTCTGGGCTGCTGGTAGGCTGCGGCTGCAGCATACCACGCCGCTTGCTTCCTGGTCGCCGTCAATTCTTGGTGCAGCTGGTGGGCGTTATGGGCGGCCATGCGCTTGGCCTGCGCCTTGAACTGCTGCAGGCTGGGGTGCACAGTCCAGGTGATGGTGGGGCCGTGGGCGGCCTCGTCGGCAGCTTCGTTGCCACGCACGCCCACGTGGCTGTGAATCCAGTGGAGCCGGACCTGCCTGCCCTGCGCTGCCAGGTCCTGCAGGGTGCACAGGATGGTGGTAGTGAGGTGGATGTTGTCACTGGTGTGGGCGTGCTACAGTGCCTGCAGCCCCGACCGGGAGTCCGTGTGTATCACCACAGCGGAGCAGGGCGTGCAAGATTGCTACCACCTCCGTCTGGAGGGTGGATCAGTGGTCTGATGTCCTCCACGCCCGCGCCAGACCGCTCTTGACGAAGGCGGCGCCGGACCTCCCGCTGTCGGGGTCGACGGTGCCGTCGGTGAAGTAGACTGCGCTGCCCGGTTTCGTGACCTCAGACATGGCTATAAGGGCGTGCTGGTGGTGAATTCGGCGGTGGTGGGGGGCTCCCATGGTGGTGGTGGAGCGTAGGCGGGGTGGGGGGTGTCAGGGTCGCGCCACAGCCAGTTCCCAGGCCTGGTTGAGGGTGTTGGTTGCTAAGGTGACGTTTATGAGCCACCTGTCGTTACGCAGGCACTCGATGCCCTACGCCACGGAAATCCGGAGTCTCCTCTGCGCCACACCTTCCACGTCGCGCTGGAGCACTCTGGCCACCCGACAGGCCACAATGCAGTCCACCCCGGCTGTGATGGGCACCAGGCGGGCCTAGCTCTGCATGCCACAGGCACTGCACCACCTCGGTGCCCCCAGCATGATCCTCATGGCGGTGTTTTGCACCACCTCCAGACGCTGCTGCTGGGGTAGCACTACAAGGACCCGTGCACTGTAGTCCACCAGGGAGCGCACTGCCTGCAGATAGTAGAGGCGGAGGACGGGAAAGGTTGCACCAGCGCTCGGCCGCGTCATGGCCCTCATTCACCTTTGTTACTTTATTTTCTATTTTATTTATCAAAAATATTGAAATAATTTGTAATAGAATAATATACAAATATAAGATTAGGAAATAACAAAATAATGCTAAATACAATAAATGTGAATAACATTTATTTATTAAATAAAAAGGCAATGTTTGAGTGGTAACTAATTATTTTATTTAGGCAAAAATGCTATTTAAAGGTTAAAATGTACAAATTTACGTTTTTACAGGAAATATTTATACATTCTGCTACAAACTTATCCTCTCCTCAGTGTATACTTTTATCGAACGAAGGTACCCAACAATTTTTCCTTCACACTAAATTTGCATTTCACAGCGATGGGGTGCTATTTGCTGTAGTATACCTCCCAGAGGAGTTCATCCCTGTAATGGCCCCCAACCCCCACCTTCACAAACACCCTCCATGCAAACCTTCACACTATCCATTTTTCCTTAAGTCATCCCTTTCTCTCTCACTCATTCACAAGCTTAATTAACGCGAGTGTTCGATAGACTAACATTCACACGGTCTTTCAACCCTTCGCACCCTCTTATCCACACTTATATTCACTTCACTTATATTATTCAAAGTCACAACCTCATACGCACTTTTCCTCGCACCATCACTTTTTGCTCCTTCCTCCCTTCCTCTCTCACACTTCTCACATCAAACATCTCACTCAAATCATTCGTGTTGCTCTCTCACTCCGACACAACACAAGAGTTAACAGTATGAGATACGTGCCCCTTTAAGTGCAAAGTGACTGATCTGTTGAGGCTCCTAATGCGGTTTGCTATTGCTCGATCGAGCCTGCCCCCGCCCCCGGAGCGAGCTTCCTTTTTCTTACATTTTTGGTGCTTGTTTTTATTGAGAGTTCGTTTTTTTTTTTGTCATTGGTTTTTTGGTTTTGTTTTGGAATTTTAGAATCTCCTAGCACTAGGCTTAAATTTTAATAGGGACTTATGCCCTTGAAAGCAGTCGCCAGATGGATGTGTATATAAACAAAGCTATTGCTCGAGCTTCCATCTACACTATTCTTTCCCAGGTTGTCCTTGAGCGGATCTTTATTCCGTAGTTTTGTAGTTCTACTTCCATACAATAGTATCATTTCACATTCTTGTCGAATGTCCCAGTCTGGGTGTTCGGGGGGACGGGTTCTTGTACACAGACTTGCGGACTATACGACTTTTTGGAGGAGTCTGGCCTCGTCGATTTTATTTGACTGTTGTAGGTCGCATGGTCCTGCGCCGAGGGGCGGTGGGCGTTCCCCCGATGCCGAACCGTCCTTTCTTCTTTTTTCTTATTTTGTTTGTCGTGTTTTTGCTTGTTTCTTTGCCTTTATGTTTTTTTTATTTCTTTGTTATTTGTTTTATTGTTGTTGTTTTTTTTTAATCTAGCCTACTATTAGGCTGTAGCGTGATTACCGCGACTTTTACCCCAGTAGGTAGTCGCCAGATGGACTCTTAAAAAAAAAACAGCTCGTACCACTATGGGAACGTGGATATCAGCAAAATCTGCTACCAATTTCTAGCCGATTCTAGACTCAAACCTTTAGCATGCACTTTCCTACCGTTTAAAACCTAGTGTCACAATAGGCTTCACCTGTAGGCCCCGTTATTTACAACATACCACAGGGCCTAGATACTTAAAATATCACGTGTGATTAAAGGCCACACCCTAGATGTTAATAGAGAATAGTCAAGGTTTGCTTCATGTTGCAGAAATTAACTAGCAATTTGTGCCATTAAAGGAGTCTAATGCATTTACGAATATTAATTGAAAGAATTAAAAAAAAAACTATGGGAGGAGCAGCTTCGCCACTCCTCCTTACATAAGTAGCTTGCGCTTCGCTGGCAGACTTTCTTTCTGTGTCCTACGGCCTATCATGATTCTTTTTTTTCCTCCATCTAAATTTGCTCTAATAATTTCCATGCCAAAATTTTACTAAATTATCTGAACTTCACAATTTGTAATTTTTTTTAGTTTAAAAAAAAATCAGAAAAATTCTATACTTATATTTTTTTCTGAACTTCACCATTTTATTTTTTTATATTATAAACGGAATTAGGCAATGGTTTCGCCACTCCCCCCCCCCTACGGGGCAAGATTACGCTTCACTACTAAGATTAAAATTTAAAATCTAAAAAAAAGCAGCCATGGTTAAATTTTTATAAATTTTCTGAACTTCGCCAATTAGAATAATTTTAAAAAGGAACTCTAAACTAAATTTCCCCCCTTTCAAAATAGCACGTTGCTAAGATATAGTTATAGAAGAAGATATATAAAAATAAATTTTGTGAACTTCACCATTTGTAATTCTTTGGGTTTTAAAAATTCACAAAACTTCGATTCTTATATTTATTTCTGAACTTCACCATTTTGTTTTTTGATATTATAAAAGAATTATTCGAAATTACTTTGATAAAAAAACATAAGTCATAACCAAACTAAGATGAAATTAATATTCAAATACTCAAAAAAATCCCCTTCTTAAATTATAGAGTTAGTGATGGAGGATAAGGTTACTGAAAGTACAAGATTAAATTCCACTCTTGGTGGCAGCAAAGTCAGTGAAGACGAGGTAAAGAAAGTCTTAAAAATACTTCCTCAAAAAGTTAAGAAAATACAGCATAAAAAGAAAGTCTTGAGAAAATACTCCCTCAAAAAGTTAAGAAAATATAGCATAGAAAGAACGTCTCGAAAAAATACTCCACAAAAGTAAGACTTCAGAAAATACTACCGAAAATAAAAGCGTATAAATGTATAAGATTAGTACTCTGATTCGCCTATCGAAATTGAAAGAAAGTCCAGAACGCGTCCTGTGCATATCTAAATACAATCCGTCGTGTTTATTATTCTACTACTTACATCGTGCCAATATGCTGGCGATATTTTTTTTTTCTTCGAAACAGAAACGATTATATGAGGGCCTGTCTCAATTTCTATCGCTTATTCGCGTGATTCCATCTATCTAAAAAGAAATTATTTGATATCGACTTTTATTATGTATTATATATTTCTAAAGATCATTCATTGCAAAGGCACGTTTCAGTAATCAAGTTACTCTCCCCTTCGAATCTGAATAACGGTTGATCTAATCGTGGAAATGTTTAAAAGAGATTCTCAAAAAATTGTAGTTTGTGAAATACACTGAAAATCTCGTTAAAATTCATTATTTTTTATTTTTGTTTTTACTTTTACTTTTTTGGAAAATGGAAACTTAATAATGAATGCCTTCGACAGGAAGTCTCATTAATTAAAGCGCTCGTTAATTATAATGAGCGATGTATGAATATATTGCTGCATATTATTCAAAGCTTTCAACAAGTGGATCAACCCGACCGATAGTTAGTTTTCCTTTACTAATTCCCTGGCTACCCTTAGGAGGACCTTGGTAATTATATCATTCGAAAGGGAATGTAAAACAACATAAGGATTTCAAATTTCGTTAGAATCGGCCGAATAGTTACGATGTTATTGCCCAAAAATCCATTGAAACATAAAACGGTTACCATCCGACCGTACCACCTACGGACCGGCATAGGACCTTATACAGTCGCGTGTACACGACTAAAAAAAAAAAGTGGCTTTCCATGTACACTTAGTCTGAGGGCTTCGAAAAGATAATTACCCTATCCTAACCTCTTCCTCCAGGAATCTATCCTTATGTTTTTGATGGATGCCCCTCTGCGGTTTTCATTATTTTCTTTCGATATCTTTCATTTGGCATCGGAGAAGCGAGACTCCCGTTAGCGCACCTGGCGTAAGTTGGATGTAAGTACGGTTTGCCCTAATTAAGGGGACATCTATGGGTGATTGCGTTCCCTTCCGGCCTCACTGCCTATAGGGAGATCTTCGCCTATATATCTTCCTCATACCCACCTCCCTCCTATCCTTGTTTTGTTGCTTTGGATTTTAAAATAATTATACTTCGATGGCGCTAACCTGGTTTGCATCGAATTTCAGTCGCCTTTGCTCCTGTGGTGGCTCTGCCTCCGACTCTCGTGGCACTCTCGTCCTTCGTGGCGACCCGATATCCTGGGCAAAAGTGGAGTGGGTTGGTAAAAATCGGCAAAAATGCCACAATAAAGTGAAAAGAAAGATCGGAATTTCATGACGGTCATATATTCATAGCGTCGAAGCAAAAAGGCTTCTTGGTGATATGAGCAACTTACCGAGTTCCTTCCCTCCTTTTGCGTCATTTGCCCCACAAAAATTTAGCTCGCTCAATTTTTATTTCCGACCTCCCAAAATGCGTTTGTGGCCCTTATGCAAATAGGACTTTAACCCGTGTCTTTGTTTGTGTGCGTGCGTGTGTGTGTGTGTGTACTTGATACAAACCATGACAATTTTCCTCTTCTCCCCCCCCCCCCTTTTCCTCGTCCTTTTTAGAGGAGAAATGGAACTGGAATCGCAGGGAAATGACCGTCAGAGGAGATAGGAAGATGACGTTGAAAAGGACCATTATTTGTAATTTGTATTCATATGCCCCCTCCCCCGTGAAGGCGCGATTATACCCTCTTAAACGCCAATGCCCCCGATGGTTCTATTTTTTTGTCTACTTGTAGATTAGATTACCAAGCCCCACCCCTTCCCTAATGCCTCCCATCTCTATTCCAGGGGGCTGAGGATGATCGCGTCACTTCTTGGCACCTCATTTCCCCCCCTTCTAGCCAGCCCCCTCATAACCCCGTTTCTAAAATCACAGGGGGCTGAGGATGACTGGGTCACTTCTTGACATCTCGCCCCCCTTCCCCGCCCCATCTCAGTTCTATCAGCTGCCACATTCTCACCCGGGTGAACTTGTTTACAGCCCATTTCTCCTCTTAAATAACCCATTGTGTGTGTGTGTATGTGTGTGTGCGTTTTGCCCAAGTTCCTTCGGTGTGTGCGTGTAACGGAGAGAGATTAATCGCCGTTGGCTGATCGTATCGTAAGAGGCAATTTGGATCTCTTCAAGAAGTTTATTGGGTTAATTTAGTAATTTCATGGGTGGCGTCCATTCAAAAATTAGACCATTTGCAGGCGATGGAGGTCGGGGGGGGGGACGATCCCCAACCCCATTTTAGGGGACGGAGGTAGAAGTCTGATTTAGTGGAGACGGAATTGCAACCTCCCCCCCGTCGAATCGTTTAGATTTCTTTAATGGTCTGGGTTTTACCCCCCCCCCCCCGTTTGGATGGCGGGTCTGCGCCTGCCGCCATCGTGTTTGCGTCCGCGATGAATTGAGACTCCTCCTCAGGGATGAGGAATGTGCTACTTCCTACCGCCGGACGGAGATTTATCAACGGGGTGGTGGAGCTCGATTCCTTGAAGGCTCTTGAATACCCCCGAGCTCTTTCACTCCTCCCTTTCCATTACCCCCTCCCCCAATTTTTTTTGTATCGCCCCCTCCGGTTTGAAAATGCCCTCGTTGTTTACATGTTTCTGTAGGTCAGAAACGGCTACTTCCGCCCCCATCCCTCGAGTGCCTTCCCTAAGTATCTTTTCATCAATGCGAGCGACACCGGGTGTGGTTAGTAAGAGGATGGTGTCCCGGTTTGGGTTTTATTTCAATGGCGGCTGCCATACGCTTAGAGGTACCCATGGTTCGAATCCCGGCATGGTGGCGCCACCAAACAAAAGCAAAATTTGTGGCGTCGTTTGGAGGCGCCATAAGTGAGTGCAGAATTGCTTGCGTCAAAACACCTACCAATTATTATTTATTACTTTACATTTGCCGCCCAAAACGACCTCAATTATTAAGTTATTATTATTATTTTTAATAAATTATTATTTTTATTGTTATTATTATTACTTATTTATTCATTTTACTAACTTACCTTTGTGGCCCCAAACAAAGTCAATTATTTTTTTTTATTATTATTTATTTATTCATTTATTTGGTAATATTAAAAAGTATGTATTGATTGAATTTGAAAACTTGCTTCCTCAAAATGGCATTCATTCAATTTCACCCGGAAGTTGATTTTGTCCAAATTCACAAAAAAAGAAAAGAAAAACAAACAAAGTGAAACTCATCATTATTATATTTAATATGGCTCCAGCGTCTTCCCCGCTAAACCTCAAGATCGGCGGCGCGCCCCAAAAAGTGGATTTTTCTTCAGCCGAAACGACACGAAGTTGCGTTATGTTTCGTTCACCCGCGCATGAATATTCATGCACGTTTGGTTAAATATAAACGTTAGAACATTATTCTGGAAACAATTATGATTATATACTGGGGGCTGTGCCCCCCAGACCCCCCTCCAAATTTATTGAAACTTAGGATCATCGTAGGGGCGGGGGGGCCTCAGTGATATCTTCCCCACGAGCAGTCCCCTTGAATTTACTCAAAAAAGGTGAAACATATTGGAACAAGGACGAAATATTTTGTGTCCCATCGGTCGCACCGCCGATCTTCAGGTTTACCTCTTCCCCATGTTGCTCCCCCCCCCCACTTCATCTTTGTCTATTTTCGCCACAGGTGTGTAGCTAGTCATCGTCGCACACCTGGTCTCTCGCAAAAGGAGGTCAAATTCTTAGTTTTATTTTTTTTTAAATTAATTAGTTTTTTAAATAATAAAATTAACCTAAAGATCAATATGACTGTTACTGATATGCCCCAGGGCTTTAGAATCCAATCCTCGTTAAGGAGGGGGGATAAGAAGCGCAGTACAGTGTTTATCAGTCCTTTTTTCCCGATCGTGAAATGGGTGGCTTTTCCTTGAGCCACGAAGGGATCAAAAACACTGACTGTCTTCGTTTATCTATGCTATGATGCTTGTTGATGTCCGCTAGTTTTGTTTATTTAATAGTCTTGTTTTTGATCAAGTATCCTCTCTCGCTCTCTCTCATACCCACCCATACTCGACGAATCGTCTCCCATGCTACTGCTCTCGGTTCTTCAGTGAGGCCCTTTTTTTCAGCTCCGATGTTGCGAGGGAGGAATTTTCTGCTAATTACTTGGCTCCTTTCTATCTTGTTTGTTCCTCCTATTTGCGTCTCTACGTTTCTAACCGAGTGCAACTTTGTTGATTTCAAGTCAATAGCTATTTCAGGGGCCCTTGTTTGTTTGATCATGGTTTTGAACAAGTGCAAGAGAGTCGGTGGAGTTTACTGCTTTACATTTGTTCCTTCAATTCCATTCGTCGTCGTGCTTCACATTGGCTTCTTTTATATTTTTAATATCAGGGCCTGATCAAGGCGCCATTGATAGCTTGGTGAGCAGAAGGGTTCAGTTTACATGCCCCCCCCCCCTGCCTTTCTATTTCTTCCTTATGGCGCCGATTTATTTCCCCTGCTCTTTTCTTTATTTCGCTCTCTCTCGCTCTCTCTCTCTCTCTCTCTCGCTCTCTCTCTTTCTCTCTCTCTCTCTCTGTATCTCTGTCTGTCTGTCTGTCTGTCTCTCTATCTCTCTCTCTCTCTCTCTCTCTCTCTCTCTTTCTCTCTCTCTCTCTCTTGGGTTTCTACCTAAAGTGTTGAAAGAAGTGCGCGATCAAGTGTCACGACACCTGAGCGCAATCTTCAACATGTCAATCCGGACCGAATGCGTTCCTAGAGACTGGCGTGCAGCGGAGGTGACTCCTATCTTCAAGAAAGGAGCCCGAAGCCAACCGTCGAACTACCGACCTATCAGTCTGACCTCGATAGTCGGTAAACTCATGGAAAGCATCATGGTGGACAAAGTGACGTCTTATTTAGAGTCAAACCTGCTACTGAGGAGTTCCCAGCACGGCTTCCGAAGGCAACGGTCATGCCTGACGAACCTTGTGGAATTCTTCCACTTTGTTTTCAGTGAGCACGATCGGACAAGGCGGTGGATGTGGTCTACCTAGACTTTCAGAAAGCCTTTGATAAGGTACCACACCGCCGCCTTCTCCGGAAAGTGCGAGCGCTGGGCATAGACGGAAAAGTAGCCGGCTGGATAGAGAGCTGGCTAAGTGGCAGACATCAACGGGTGGTGGTGAATGGACAGGCTTCTGAGTGGGTGCCCGTTACTAGCGGGGTGCCTCAAGGTTCTGTCCTGGGACCACTACTATTCATCATCTACGTCAATGACATGGACGGTGACATGGTTGCCAAGATTTCCAAATTTGCCGACGATACCAAGCTTGGTATGAACGTTGCAAAGGATGGAAATACTGCCCGCCTGCAGGAAGATCTTGGGAAGATTGGGGAGCGGTCGGACACGTGACAAATGCCTTTTAACGTGAACAAATGCAAAGTGATGCATAGCGTCCAACGAAACCCCCAATCTCAGTATATCCTTAAGTGCAGTGCTATTGAATCCACCGACACTGAGAAGGACTTGGGTGTAACAATCACTAGTTGCCTTAAGTTCTCGAAACAGTGCATTGGGGCGGAGAAAAAGGCCCAAAGGATGCTAGGCTACATAAAGTGCCAGTTTTGATATCGGAACAAGGAGATTGTGCTGTGTTTGTACAACTCACTTGTCCGACCGCACCTGGAGTATGCCGTACAATTTTGGAGTCCTTCATTTCGAAAGGATATCGCAAGATTAGATCGTGTGCAAGCCAGAACAACCAAACTGATTCCCTCTATCAGGCACAAAAGTTATGAAGATAGATTAAGGGAATTAGATCTGTTCTCGTTTGCAACCCGTAGACGGAGTGGTCAGTTCATCGAAGTTTTCAAAATACTTCGAGGGTTCGACAATGTTGACTACAAGGATATTTTCACACTTTTTGAGAGCAGAACAAGAAATCACGGCTTTAAACTTGAACTGAAGCGTTACAACCGTGATCTGTGTGGAAAGTTTTTCACGTACAGTATCTGCAGTAGTTGGAACGCACTTCCAGTGGAAGTTGTCAACAGTGAATCTGTTGACCAGTTCAAGTCAAGACTAGACAGGGTCTTGAAAAATGGATGTGAAAGGACGTAAAGCATTTGAGCAGAGATGTGCCCGCTCGACTGCTAGTCCAAAGGTACCCTCATTGAATGGACCGTAAGGTCTTCTAGGGTACCTTCTTTCCTTGTTGTTACTTTGTCGCTCTCTCTCTC
This sequence comes from Ceratothoa steindachneri, assembly GCA_963969495.1. NCBI lineage: Eukaryota > Metazoa > Arthropoda > Malacostraca > Isopoda > Cymothoidae > Ceratothoa > Ceratothoa steindachneri. Next base: position 55,846,859 of record OZ018337.1, read on the forward strand.
TCTCTTTCTCTCTCTCTCTCTCTCTCTCTCTCTCTCTCTCTCTCTCTCTCTCTCTCTCTCTCTCTCCCACCCCTCGTGGGACGCACCGCCATTTGATGGAGCACTCCCCTGCGCCTTATTACGACGACTGCGTTGTCCCACATACTGGCAAAACACATGGGTTATCTTCGCGCACGGTACCGGGAGGAGCGGGGTCGCTACCGCCTGTCCTTTGTACTCGGAACGGGTTCGTGCACACATACTTGTGAACTATATGACTTTCTTATTTGACTCTATTGTAGGCCCTGAAAGAAAGATTTTACACATGGTCATCGGAACCATGGACGACTGTGGGTTGAAACCCCGCAGACGTGTTGTCGGGATGCTCCCAAGAAGAGGTCTAACCCGGATAGCTCACTCGAGGAACATCTCGTTCAACCGATGCCTGGCAGATTTGTGTTTTGGCGGAGGGGGTCTTTTTGTGGCCCCTTACCGCAGTTTTTATGGTAGAAACGATCTCTACCAAGAGGATGGAGTGCATCTTTCCTTTAAAGGAAAGGCTGTACTCTGTAACATGATACAGGATGTCGTGGAGCGACCCAAAGGAGTGTCCGGTCCAGATTGAGGGTGGACGTACGCCAGTACGCTCGTGTCACTCATGGAACGACCTTCTCGGAGGTCGCAAAGAGGGGTGCCTCCTCGCCAACAAATAAGCCGGGAAACGGAAGAGCGTAGGGAGTCCTATTCGGGGACTCCCTGAAAGTTCTTCTATTTAACGCGAGGTCAATCAGAAACAAGTTTCTTGAACTTCGTGGCCTCATAGCGACGGAAGAACCTGAAATAATAGCCATAACAGAGTCGTGGGTAAAAACCTCAAACCGAGAATTTGAAGGTGAATTCACGACTCCCGGTTACCAACTCTTCCAAAAAGATAGGCCGGACAGAGAGGGTGGCGGCGTGATGTTGTATGTCAAGGATACACTCAAATCGACAAACTGCAACATTGTATCCGACCACTAGCTATTAGGTGTTGACATAGATATAGGTCCTGTCAGATACAGGACCCTGCTGCTTTACAGACCCCTTGCCCAACTCGTTGAAAAGAACAGGAAACTGTACCGGCTGCTGGGTAAACTTTTTCAAGACAGTGTGTGTATCACCATGGGTGACTTCACTACCCAAGTTGACTGGGAAACCAAGGAACCCTGTGGCTAGAACGCACTACACCTGGAGTTTGTGAACAACGAGTTCCTGACTCAATCGGTGAGAGAGCCGACGAGAGGCAATAATACCCTCGCTTGGTTTTCACCTTTGAGGATGACATCATTGAGGATCTCTCTGTAGGCGAAGAGCTCGGTCGCAGTGATCACCGACTAGTCAGATTTAGAGTCAAGGTCCACAAGGTAGAGTCTATGACTAGTAAATAGAGGAAACTTGATTTGAGAAGAGCAGACTTTGCAGGTCTTTGTGTTGATTTGACTGATGCGAGGCTAGAAGTGTGCGAAGATGTTGAAAATTCTTGGAATCGATTCAAAACTACGTTCATGAGTCTTCAATCACGATTCATCTCTTTAAAAAGCCTTCCCATTTCTTCTGTTCAACCAAAATGGTTTAATCGATAAAGTGGTCAACTGCTGAGGGAGAAGAGAACGGTGTACCGGCAGTCAAAGATTTCTGGTGACTTTGACGAGTACAGTAGGCTAGCTAGGTGAGTGAAGTCCAGCATAAGGGCGGCAAAGCGTGCCGAGGAGCTCCGAGTGGCGAGACTTTGCAAGGAGAATCCCAAGGAGTTCTTTGGTTATGTAAACAGCCGTAAACCAATCCATCACACGATTGGCCGTTTATTGAATGAGGAGGGGGCATTAAAGCACTCAGATGCAGAAAATACTAACCTCCTCAACAACTACTTCTCTTCAGTGTTTACTTAAGAGTGTGGTCCCATCCCCCAGCCCACGGATTCTTACTTGGGGGAAAAGCTTGACGAAATGGACTTACCCAAGGAGAAATAGAAAAAAAGATCACTGATCTAAAGACGAATAAGTCTCCTGGCCCGGACGTTTTCTACCTAAAGTGTTGAAAGAAGTGCGCGATGAAGTGTCACGACATCTGAGCACAATCTTCAACATGTCAATCTGGCCCGGATACGTTCCTAGAGAATAGCGTGAAGTGGAGGCGACTCCTATCTTCAAGAAAGGAGACCCTAGCCAACCCCTCGAACTACGGACCTATCAGTCTGACTTCGATAGTCGGTAAACTCATGGAAACCATCATTGTGGACAAAATGACGTCATATTTAGAGTCCAACTTGCGATTGAGGAGTTCCCAATACGGGTTCCGAAGGCAACGGTCATGCTTAATGAATCTTGTGGAATTTTTCCACTTCGTTTTCAGTGAGCACGACCAGGATAAAGCGGTGGATGTTATCTACTTAGACTTTCAAAAAGCCTTCGATAAGATACCACACCGCTATCTCCTCCGGAAAGTGCGAGCGTTGGGCATAGACGGAAATGTAGCAAGTTGGATAGAGAACTGGCTAAGTGACAGACGGTAACGGGTGTTGTTGAATGGACAGGCTTCTGAGTGGGTGCCAGTTATTAGCGGTGTTCATCAAGGTTCTGTCCTGGGACCACTACTGTTCATCATCTACGCCAACGACATGGACGGTGACATGGTTGCAGAGATTTCTAAATTTTCTGATAATACCAAGCTTGGTATGAACGTCGCAAAGGAAGGAAATACTACCCGCCTTCAAGATGATCTTCGGAAGATTCGGTAGTGGTCGAACACGTGGCAAATGCCTTTTAACGTGAACACATGCAAAGTGATGCATATCGGCTACCGGAACCCCCAAGCTAAGTATATCCTTAAGGGCACTGCTCTTGAATCCATCGACACTGAGATGGACTTGGGTGTAACCACCACTAGTGATCTCAAGTGTATTCAGGCGGAGAAGAAAGCCCAAAGGATGCTAGGTTATATAAAGCGCCAGTTTGGATATCGGAACAAGGAGATTGTACTGTGTTTGTACAACTCACTTGTCCGACCGCACCTGGAGTATGCCGTACAATTTTGGAGTCCTTCGTTTCGAAAGGATATCGCAAGATTAGAACGTGTGCAAGCAAGAACAACCAAACTGATTCCCTCTATCAGACACAAAAGTTATGAAGATAGATTACGGGAATTAGACTTGTTCTTGTTGGAGACCCGGAGGCTGCGTGGTCATCTTATCGAAGTGTTCAAAATACTTCGAGGCTTCGACATTGTAGACTACATGGATATTTTCCAGCTTAGTCAGAGCAGAACAAGATACCACGGCTACAAACTGAAGCGTTACCAGTGTGATCTGTGTGGGAAATTTTTCACATATAGCATCTGCGGCACTTGGAACGCACTTCCAGTGGAAATTGTCAACAGCAACTCTGTTGAACAGTTCAAGTCGAGACTAAACAAAGTCTTGAAAAATAGCCGCTTGAAGACTTGAAGCGTGGCACGAGTGCTCTTTTAGAGCGTCAATCTGACCCTTTAGAGGACTGCGCCTGCTCAAGTGTTCACTCAAAGGTACCCTCTTTGAATGGATCATAAGTTCTACTAAGGTACTTCTTTTCCTCTTTACTCCTTCTCTCCTCTCTCTCTCTCTCTCTCTCTCCTCTCTCTCTCTCTCTCTCTCTCTCTCTCTCTCTCTCTCTATATATATATATATATATATATATATATATATATATATATATATATATATATATATATATATACATCGCCCTCTTTCTCTCCCTCTATCGCCCTCTCTCTCTATCTCGCTCTCTTTCTCTCTCCTTCTCTCTCTTTCTCCCTCTGTATCTTTCTCTTTCTCTCTCTCTCATGAGTGAATGTGTTTGGAGTAGGGCGTGTGCCCGTAGATTTGTCCGTTCGGGACTCCCAATATTAACAACAGTGTGACGTTTAGTCCCTAACTCCCCAAGTATGTAGTTCGGGTATCTTGAACACATTATCAAATCCCCTTATACCACCACGTTGATGGGATGAGGCTCCTTCGGGCGGCAGTTTGTTCTCGCTTCTCGAGTCTTCGTCTCGTAATTTTCAGCTTTTGACGCCGAAACATAAACTTGGTCTCTACTTTGAAGGATATTGGTGGGGATATTTGCCCCAGGCCCTGCTCACGTATCCTTTTCCTTGCGTTCAGGAGAGAGTGTATATTACTAGGACTTGTAGAGGGAAAAGAAGTACCCTCAAAAGATCTGCGAACCATAGCGAGGAGGTACCAAATCGTAACTATAGTTACATGATCTAGTGGATCCGCGGAAAAAAATGGCCAATTTAGATACCTAAACACTAGGTGGCTCCACCCGGTGGTCAGCTGACATCAGATTTGGACTAGGAAACCTCAATTACCCCTTGTGACATTGGTTTGACCTTCATATCTTTAAATATGGCCGATTTAGCCCTTCCAACCACTAGGTGGCGCCACATGGTGGTCAACCCATATCATATTTGAACTCAGTGACTTCAATTCCTTTTGGTAGCATTGGTTTTACCTGGCCACATTGAGCCAGCGACTCGTTGTGGACAGAAGATGAACGCAACAAGGGATTTGCATGACCGGTAGACCTCCTTGCTTCGCCGCAGTTAAAAAGGGTGGAATCAGAGAACAAATGACGCGACAAGTTGAAGAACTCGATTTTATTCCAGAGACAAAAGATTTCCATTGGAGCGGCCGCGATGGGGGGGGGGGTCCTAGTGTTTTAGGGCCACAATTTGGCTACAGAATATTGATGGTTGCACGAACAACGATTCTACAGGTTGTACATAATTTACAGGAGACTGCACTTCATTGTCAGGAACTAAATTGAAATAAAAATATTTTTCTCTGGAGAAATATTCCATTTATATTTTGTTATTATTATCAGTAATAGTAGTAGTACTATTATTATTATTTTTTATATTATTATTATTGAAAAGTGGGCGCGACATTGCCCCGCATAGGGAAAAAAGAGCCTAAACCCAGATAGTGGCCGCTGACCTACGAAGCCACGTGCTCCAAAGTTTTGTTCCCGTGAGCACAATAGACAAAGTCTTGGGGAGGGGTGGGGGGTGTACTCAAGTAGTGGCGGGGATGTGCGTCAGCCACGCATCTTTGCAAAGCGGTCGAAGATGAAGATGATGAATCATCGCCGCCCCGCACAAAGGGCGGCGAGGCTTCGTAGGTCAGCGGCTGCTAACCGGGTTTAGTCTTCTTTTCCGACTAGCGCCGGTATCGGTATTATTTCTGCCTCTTTTTCTCCTATGCGTGGCAATGTCGCCCCTTCCCCTTTTCAATAATAATAATAATAATAATAATAAAAGAAAGTTGTTAACCAACGAGAGCATTGTTATTGTTTGGATGGGGGATCAGAGGAGCGAAGGCAAAATCTAGAGGGAGGGAATATTTTGGGGTCGTTTCTTTAGCTTCGATTCGCCCGAGCGTCGTCTTGCGAATATCTCTGTGGGCGTTGAGAATATAAGTAGGTTTCCAGATAATTGGTCCAAATGAGGCCTCCATCTAATAACTAACCAGGGGTAATGTGGCCTAAGTTCTCTAAGGTGGAGGTGGAGTACATGCTGAATATTGAAGAGTCGAGGGGTTAGAAATTGAGAATCTGTTGTTAGGCCTTGATTCTTATGGAGGGGTAGATCCGAATCGCATCGTTCCCACATGCAGGCAAATTGCATAAGGTCAGGGAATGTCAGGCAAATTGCATTAGGTCAAGAAGATTGTACACAAGGTCAAGGCATATTAAGCAAATGGTATAAAGTCAGGGTATGTCAGGCAAATTGAATTAGTAAATTTTTTTGGCATAAGGTCAGGGAATGTCTGTCAAATTGGGAACGCGGATGCGGCTGAGATTACGGGAAAAGCAGAGTGAAGATTTACAGACATTGGCAACACGAGTTTTGAAAAATAACTGACTATCAGAGGTGACGACCAGGGTTTTTATCCTATTCGAAAATGGGGGCATGGGAGGCGCAAATTTTAAGATAGTGGCGATAGTTTTGTAGCTAGACTCATCCACAGGACCATCTATCAGTAATACCTATGTTTTGTGAAGCCTAAGTTTCAGAAAATTGTTCTAGAGCCATTCGGTGATGATGATATAAGCGGATAGTAAAGTTCTAAGTTTCTTCGAAAGAGGCTTTGGCAAAGGCTATATAGATTTGTATCTCATCAGCATAGAAATGAAATAATAGACCAACAAGACGCATACGAATACCTTTAGGAAGAACTTAGATGTGAAACAGAAGTAGAGCGAGAACAGCTCCTTGAAGAACACCATATCCACCTTTGCCGGTCGAGATATATCATTTTCTCTGAATAGATTGAGTAAGAGATCAATTATACGAGCGGAAACAGTTTAAAGGCAGTTTCATAGACACCCAGGAATTCATGGCGGTACTGAAGAACCGCGTCAACAGTGTTAAGTACCGCCTAGAGGTTCAGAACTACCAGATTTTAAGGCTAACCATCGTCGGCCGCACGTCGAAGGCAGCTCGTTCCATGGAGCAGAACTGATTCAGTTAATAGATTAAGGGAGGGGGTGTATCTTGCCGGGGTGTGTGGGTTCATGTTTCGTTTCTTTAGAATAGGGCGAACAGCATTGTGTTTGAAGGCGGATGGTACTATTCTAGACGAGAGGGAGGTATATAAAATAACAGTGAGGAATTGGCGTTAACGACTTGGTGGAAATGAGTTTAGGAGAAAACCGGTCTTTTTCTAAGGCTGAAGAATGGAAGTTAATTTCTCACGATACTGGCGAGAAGAAGTCCTGACGGGGAAGAAAAAGGGGGAGTTACTCAGTGGCAGAGTTTCAGATTATGCAGGAAGGGATATGGTTTATCTTGTTAAGGAAGATGGCAGCGAATTCGCCAAGGCTATGAATTTGAAACGTGGAGGTAACTTGGTCAAGTGTATTTTCATGTGTGTGAGTGTAAGATTAGACAGAATGAGAGAAAAAGTAGTATTTAAAAAAATGGAGAAGTCGTAGATAAACGGGGGAAAGTTAAAATATCTCCCAAAGGGTAGTGTTGCAGTGGAGTTACGAAAGACCATGTTAAAAAATTCACCAACTTGAGAATCTGTCCGTGAGACGACCTGGGGAACGATAAATAATCGCAAGTGTAAAAGTAAGTGTCAAAGGCCAGGTTGCATGCGAGCTTCTAAAGTGTTTGGAAATTAGATTCGAATGAAAGAGGGAATGAGATATGGGACATTTATTAAACTAACCTTACCCCCACGGGGCGTGAGACGCGGGGACGCAGGCGGGTGAATTGCCATATTTCCTTCCGCTAACCACATTTCTGCGAGGCTAAAAATCGCAAGATTATCAGATGAGATGAGGTCATAAATGAAATTCGCCGTCCCAAACGTCCAACTGTGACAATTCAAGAACATCAGAGGAAGAGCGTGGACATTGATTTGTGAGGCAAAGTTTCTAGGCAGAGGATTCTTTAATCGACGACGTCACCGCCCCTCTTCCCCAATTTTCCCGTCGAATAAGCGATGGACGCGGTTATGGGCGTCATCTGGAACAAACCCGAGTCACTGCTCTTCCTTACAAATGACTTTTTGAAGTTGGTTGAGGTCTGCTTGAAGTACAACACATCCGCCTTTCGTGGGCTAGGATGGCCCTGGGGTACACCCCACCCTGCGTCTCTTTAGTCTGTCTTTTTGTGTATGTCCACTCCGAGTGATATTTTAACTCGTCCGTTTTGCACATTTCTTGTCCTTCTTCAGAGGCTTTGGACGAGTGAAACGCCAAATAGAATAACTCATATCAACTCGCGGTTTGCTCCTATCCTCCTCTCTCAACATGAGCGCCATTAAATTTTTTTTCCCAAATCTTAGTTACTCTCTGGCACGACGTTCATTTAGCATTGTACAAACTTAATAAAATCATTCACAATTCTAATCAGCCTGTGCGTGCCGACCTCATTATACTCGAACCGCTGTCAATTTTTACGTTTTCTTTCTAAAAATTTCATTGGAGCGTTGACCCCAAAATGAACTTCCTAGTCATGCTGTTGAATCGTTGGAGCTTCAAAGTTCAAATTGGGGGACAATAACTTTACTCATTTATATTCCTCTTATATAGTTTATTCTTTACTTTAGTATTTCATGTTTCCTTACTGGGTTACTTTCCCCAGTAGATCCCTTCGGCTTCTAATATTTTTCCTTTCCAATTGAGGTTGCAGCTTGGCTGGTAGCAATAATAATTATTACTGAGACCTTGCAAGGGCAACTCAGAGGACTCAGAGCAGACTGATTTCAAGGGCAATACGAGGTTTCAGAGTGGCACCCCCACTTTAGGGACAACTAAAGAAATTTGGACCGGAAATCCAACTCCAAGGACAACTTGGCGAGATTGTGAGAACTTCTAGAGCTTAACTAAATCCACTCGTTCGCCGCAGCTGAAAATTGTAAATGGAAATTAAGTCAAGCCCACTCAGTCTATGTTCTGGGCCTTAAAACTAAAACTTCGAGACGTATTTTGCCAGAAAGCAAGATGAGCCCTAATGTAAATTTTCGGCGCCCGGATTTGTAGGGAATTTGTCTTCCGAAGTCTGCGCCCCTGTTTCTTAAATACTCATCGTCAGCTGCGACGGCTGCTGCTGCTCTGCGACTATTTTGATTTCCCTAAAAAAGGCCGAAACTTGTTAGTGTCTCTTCACGTTTGTTTCGGGAGTTCAAAATGCATGAGTTGAAAATGTTTTCTCATTTCATCCCTTTCAGGTTCTTTTTCAGTTTGTACTTCTCGTGGAGTCGTGCTTATCCTTCACCCCCTCACCTTTGTTTCTATCACAACGTGTATTGATTTTCTGTTGCATCAAATGAGACTTTGTTTCATGTAGCCATGATGAATGAACTCGGCTCTCTGGTAATAAGTGCTGGTCTCTGAATTCTTTATTGATCTCACTCACCTTAGATCTGGGACTCTCTTTTGTCGCATCGAGGCAAAATGATCAAGGCTCTTAGTCTCTTCTCCTGCCACCTCTGAACGAGAGCTTACTTATTCGTTTTCTTAGAGTCGGGTTGAGAGGGATTAAAACTGAAAAGAAATGGATAAAAATAGGACTGCCATAGCCTCGTTAGGTGAGGACTGTCATAGCCTCGTTAGGTGAGGACTGCCATAGCCTCGTTGGTAGAGGACTGCCATAGCCTCGTTAGGTGAAGACTGTCATAGCCTCGTTAGGTGAGGACTGCCATAGCCTCGTTGGTAGAGGACTGCCATAGCCTCGTTAGGTGAGGACTGCCATAGCCTCGTTGGTAGAGGACTGCCATAGCCTCGTTGGGTGAGGACTGCCATAGCCTCGTTGGTAGAGGACTGCCATAGCCTCGTTAGGTGAGGACTGCCATAGCCTCGTTGGGTGAGTACTGCCATAGTCTCGTTAGGTGAGGACTGCAAAAGGCTCGTTGGGTGAGGACTTCCATAGTCTCGTTAGGTGAAGACTGCCATAGCCTCGTTAGGGGAGGACTGCCATAGCCTCGTTGGGTGAGGACTGCCATAGCCTCGTTAGGTTAGGACTGCCATAGCTTCGTTAGGTGAGGACTGCTATAGCCTCGTTGGGTGAGGACTGCCATAACCTCGTTAGGTGAAGACTGTCATAGCCTCGTTAGGTGAGGACTGCCATAGTCTCGTTGGGTGAGGACTGCCATAGCATCGTTGGGTGAGGACTGCCATAGCCTCGTTAGGTGAGGACTGCCATAGCCTCGTTGGGTGAGGACTGCCATAGCCTCGTTGGGTGAGGACTGCCATAGCCTCGTTAGGTGAAGACTGCCATAGCCTCGTTAGGTGAGGACTACCATAACCTCGTTGGGTGAGGACTGCCATAGCCTCGTTAGGTGAGGACTGCCATAGCTTCGTTAGGTGAGGACTGCCATAGCTTCGTTAGGTGAGGACTGCCATAGCCTCGTTAGGTGAGGACTGCCATAGCCTCGTTGGGTGAGTACTGCCATAGCCTCGTTGGGTGAGTACTGCCATAGCCTCGTTGGGTGAGAACTGCCATAGCCTCGTTGGGTGAGGACTGCCATAGCCTCGTTAGGGGAAGACTGTCATAGCCTCGTTAAGTGAGGACTGCCATAGCCTCGTTGGGTGAGGACTGCCATAGCCTCATTGGGTGAGGATTGACATAGCCTCGTTAGGTGAGGACTGCCATAGCTTCGTTAGGTGAGGACTGCCATAGCCTCGTTGGGTGAGGACTGCCATAGCCTCGTTAGGTGAAGACTGCCATAGCCTCGTTAGGTGAGGACTGCCATAGCCTCGTTGGGTGAGGACTGCCATAGCCTCGTTAGGTGAGGACTGCCATAGCCTCGTTGGGTGAGTACTGCCATAGCCTCGTTGGGTGAGGACTGCCATAACCTCGTTGGGTGAGGACTGCCATAGCCTCGTTAGGGGAAGACTGCCATAGCCTCGTTAAGTGAGGACTGCCATAGCCTCGTTGGGTGAGGATTGCCATAGCCTCGTTGGGTGAGGATTGCCATAGCCTCGTTAGGTGAGGACTGCCATAGCTTCGTTAGGTGAGGACTGCCATAGCCTCGTTAGGTGAGGACTGCCATAGCCTCGTTGGGTGAGGACTGCCATAGCCTCGTTAGGTGAGGACTGCCATAGCTTCGTTAGGTGAGGACTGCCATAGCCTCGTTGGGTGAGGACTGTCATAGCCTTGTTAGGTGAGGCCTGACATGGCGCTCCTTTTCCAGACTTCGAGGAACAAGTACAAAGTGCGTATAGGAGAGGCAATGGATGCATCCATCTGCCCTCATTTGATTCCTTTGTCGAGACCAAATTGGCAAGAATACGTTGGAATCAGTAACTGCCGCCCCAGCCACTGAATTTGAATCCGGTTCCATTTCTGGCTATCCCTCATGCCGGGTTCCTTGGCACTGAAATGGGCTGCAAGTTGGGGATTTTTTTTTGTTGGGTTATTTTAATGGCCCCTGGCTAGCTCCGGAATGGCTTTCCCCATTAAACTGAAATGCCTCTATCTTCGAGCCACTATCCCCGGAAAGCACTTTTAAAGACGAACTTTCCTCAGCGCCCAAAACACGGAGGCCAACTCCCACCCTCTCCCTCCTTACTCTCGAAATATAACCACTATATGACGTGGGCAGTAATACTCGCATACACGAGACACGAGCACACAAAACCAAGCATGTACACACGGCGTCATTTCCTCCATCTAAAAAAAATACATAATGAAAGCAATGTAGTAAAGGATTCTTGTGTCGTCTGGGGTGAATTATTAGCGCTGTTCGATAGCTTCGTTGCTGCAATGGTCCTTTTGGAAGGACAGCTGAGATTGATTCATAGTTGCTCTGCCCATAAATGGTAACTATATTTTGTGATACTATACCTCGCCAATGGACGGGATCATGCGTGCTGCATACATTCACCCACCTAGCTGAATATGTCCATCGCACATCGCACTCATTCGAACGTTAAAACAAGGTCAACCGACCTAAGTCGCGTGCTCTCAATTATTCTGACTTACGACCTTACGACCTTCAAACCTTTCAACAAGTAGGGGCAATCCGACCCATAGTTATTTTTTTTAATAGTTCCCGGACTAACCTTAGGAGGACACCTTAACAATTATAACATTTGAAAGGGACTGTAAAACAACATAAGGGTTTGAAATTTCGTTATAATCGGCCGAATAGTTACGGTATTATTGCCCCCCCCCCAAAAAAAAAAATCATTGAGAAGTAAAACGGTTACCATCCGACCGTCCGACCTACGTACCGACATAGTAACTTATAGAGTCGCGTGCACGCGACTTAAAACCTGGTAAAGTAACCAACGAGGGAGTCAATCATTGAATAATGAAAGGGGGGCAGAAGTGTGAGTGGGGAATAAATAGGGGTTACGTTAACGTAGGAAAAATAAATTAAGGACAACGAACTCGGAAATAGCAAATATGGCCTAACTTAATTCCTTGCCAGGTATTAGACCATTTCGTCCATTTAAAAAAGCGAAAACCAACGATGGCCTATGCCGAATAAAGTAAAGAGATATATGTAAAAATAAAGTAATGAAGGAGGATGTGAAGATCATCCTGCAAGGTTTGGGGCCGGGGGGGGGGCTGGGGTTACGCACCTACCTGAGAGGGCGACGCTGCCCCATCTGATAGGGCCGCTCCCTTGGGCCTTACTGCGACAAATTGGTCCCCCAAACCGCCGGGCTAATTCTCCTTGGATGCCCCAGTGGGGGGAACCTCGTGCCTCCTATCCCTCCCTGTTTTGGGGTAAGCGGGGCACTGTGCGCATGTGGAAGTGTTCCTGGAGGAGGCAGGACTCCTCCACAGTATTTAAGCTTGGGGGGTGTGAGTGTATGCTCCCGAAGGAAGGGGGGGGGGATCTCGCTCTGCCACCTGTGTCCGGATTTGTATCTCCTTTTGTTTTTATTATTGTTTTGTTTTTGTGTTTTTTAATATTTGTTGTTGTTTTGTTGTTCTTATCCTTAGGTTTTGTTTTTGTTCTTATTCTTTTGTTTGTTTTTGTTGTTTTATTTTTATTTTGTTTTGTTTTTTGTTCTTATTGTTTTGTTTAGTTCTGTTTTTTTAATTCTTTTGTTTAATTTTGTTGTTCTTATTCTTTTGTTTGTTTTTGTTTTCTTTTTTCTTTTTTTATTATTTTGGGTTTTGTTGTTTTTATTCTTTTGTTTGTTAAATCTCTTTGTTTTTATTATTTTGTTTGTTTTTGTTGTTTTTATGCTTTTGTTTTAGTTTTTGTTGTTCTTATTCTTTTGTTCAGTTTTTGTTGTTTTTTTATTCTTTTGCTTTGTTTTGTTGGCTTTATTCTTTTGTTTATTTATTGTTTAAAGTAGGCTAGAAATAGGCGGAAACGCACTTCTTGGCTACTGGCAGAAGAAAGCCTTATAAAAAAATAGGCTATGGATGGCACATAATCAAGATTTCAGCTGCAGCTTGGTTACTCATCGATCAAGCCTCCCCCCATCCCCCCGACACCCCAATAAGTGAATCCTAAGACGAGTCTTTCGGCATTGTTTAGTTTTCATTCCCCTATTTGTTCTATCGGTTCCCTTCCCCTCTTCCCACCTGGCTTGCTCCCCCCTGGTCTATCTTGAGGTAGACTCAGCGCCAAGGAGGTAATCAAGAATGCGCTCCTCTGCCGTCGACCGTAAGTAGAAAACCTGGCGTTGAGCGGGGCGAACAAAATCACCGGTACGACGAACCAAAGGCATTTCATGTATTTGGGGGGAGACCCCCCGTCCCCCCGCCCTATTTAATTGGTGTTGACTTAAGGCTCTCTTCAGTCTATCTTTAGCTTGAGCGCTTCCTTTGTTTAGTTACGGGGAAGGGGCTGAATTTGTCCTGTAGGGAGCTGGCGTATATGTGTGTGGTAGGGATGATGATTGATTAAGCCAATTTATTTCGATATTAGCTATCTGAAATGTTTTATAGCGAGATTTTTCCAGGTGGTGGCTGGGAGGAGGAGGTGGGGCGCGGGGCTGAAGTCAATATTGATCTCATTATAGCTCCTCTTATGGTACCATAAGGATGGAATTGTATCTCTCTTGAGGGGAGGAAGGTTACCGCTACTTTCCTTCGGACCATCGGTCACTTTTTTGAATTCGGACAGACTGGTTTCGAGTTTTAGAGGAAGAGTTCTCTCACGACCCATTTGAGACAAGTTTTGCCTATTTGAAAAATATGCTCCCAATTTATTATGCCCATTCGAAGAATATTCTCACTTGTCCCTTTTGAAACAAGTTTTGCCTATTTGAAAAATATGGTCTCAATTTATTACGCTCATTTGAAGAATAGTTCTAACTTGACCTATTTGAAACAAGTTTGGCCTATTTGAAAAATATGGTCTCTATTTATTATTCCCATTTGAATAATAGAATCCCCAAAACAAGAAATATGAAATTAAAGTTTTGAAAACCAAATGATTTAATTATAAATTAGGTTTGGTTTCCACTCTTTGATGTTGGTCGCATGCTCGTCGTGCGCCGGGGGGGGGGAGCGGGCCTCCCCCCCCGATGCAGGAGCGGGTTTCCTTCTCGCCTTTGTGCTGCTTCTTATTTTTGCGTTTTCTGTTTGTTTGTTACTTTACTTTGTTCTTTTCTTTGTTTTGTTTTTGTTTTTAAGTAGTAGAATACTAGGCTGAAATTTTAATTGCGGTGACTTATTCCCTTGGTAGGAGTCGCTAAATGGGCAGTTAATAATAAAAAAAGATACCTGCGGAAATAATACCTAAATGGCAACATTGGATGAGTACAATTTGTAGGCCAAGATGGAGAATAGAGAGAAAAAGAATGAAGGTTCAATTGTGAATATATATACATGAGTGTATACAAAGTTTTGGTAGATGAATAAACACACGTCATTTGTCGGACAAAAATCTCTAGGTAATCCTGTATTTGTTTAACAAAGCTATTTTTTTTTTCATTTTTTCCGCATACCTTTTTGACTAACCCCGCAAATAACTGTTGTGGTCGTTTGCTTTTCCCAAATGCTGGATTTTTGCGTTCCCCAGCATTGGTTAATGCATGAGAGACAAGAGGTAAACTCAAGGTCAACAGGCCTAAGTCGCGTGCTCTCAATTGTTCTGGATTATGACCATATGACCTTACGACCTTCAAAACTTTCAACAAATTGGGCAATCCGACCAATAGTTAGTTTTCTTTTAATAATTCCCGAGAGCACATTGACAATTATTGCATTCGAAAGAGAATGTAAAACAACATAAGGGTTTCAAATTTCGTTAGAATTGGACAAATAGTTAAGAATAATTCCCGGACTAACCTTGGGATGACCCTGGCAATTATATCATTCGAAAGAGAATGTAAAACAACATAAGGGTTTCAAATTTCGTTAGAATTGGCCAGATAGTTATGGTGTTATAGCTTGTCGTGGTATGACATTATATTACATTAATACCATATTATATCTATGGGGAAGGGACCGATAACTTACAGGCGAACCGACGAAGGGACGGAACACCACTAATTTAGACGGGCGGAGTAACGAGAGAGAGTGCAACGAGGTCAGGTAAATTATGGACAATGGCAAAGCTCAAGGTTATTTACATAGGCATGTAAAAAAATCTAATTTTATTTGCACAAAAATAATGAGAGAATTGATGGGTAAAATTACCTCAGAGAATTAACGGGCAAAATCACATCCGTAACGGAGGGGGGAATTGTAGTTATAAATGAGACTATGAAGTTAGAACTTAAGGTATTACAGGAGGAGACTATTCAAATGGAGGGGGGGGGGAATTAACTCAATTGGGTTACTGGGGTTACTGAAGGGGGAAGAGGGGTTGGCTTACGGATGTCTTCTGCACGCGAGGTGAGGCCGCTCGGAACTTCTGAGCGGGAACTTGAAGTGATGACGGTTCTCCGAAAACAGGGGGGGGGGAGGTAACTTCCGGTCCAGGGGAGAGTATTTCGGCCACCCGAAATAAGGGGCGAACGAAGAAGGGCTTCGACAGGAGTTGATGAGAGAAGTCCGGAAAATCACTCGGTGGCGATCGTTAAGTGGAATTACCTCACTGGCTGGGGCTAATTCCAAATACACAAAATAGTTCAGCTTTCACTTTGCTTTGTTGTTAGCACCTGACTTGGAACTATGGGGAATCTTCTGGGGTCCGGGCGAGACTTCTCAACTCTGTGTCTCTTCATAGGAGTCGAGCGCTATTTTTGTCCGAGGCTCTCCCTGGGGTTGGAGGGCGGTAAGCGGGAAACAGCTCTACTCTCGAATGGCCTCGAATCTTCTTGCAGAGACTATTCTGCCCGTGTAAAAGTGAATTGTGGTGGACACGGTTCGAGGTTACCGCTTGTGGAAGGGGGGGGGGGGTAGGCTTACCAATTTAGGCCTAACCGGGCCTTCTGCAGCGCATGGAAGTTCCGTCTGCTCAAGAGATTCCACGTAGGGTTCCCTCACATAGCTGAATAATTCCCGGACTAACCTTGAAATGACCCTGGCAATTTTATTATTCGAAAGAGAATGCAAAACAACAGAAGGGTTTCAAATTTCGTTAGAATTGGCCAGATAGTTATGGTGTTATAGCTGAATAATTTCCGGACTAACCTTGGGATGACCCTGGTAATTATATTATTCGAAAGATAATGTAAAACAACATAAGGGTTTCAGATTTCGTTAGAATTGGCCAAATAGTTATGGTGTTATAGCTGAATAATTCCCGGACTAACCTTGGGATGACTTTGGCAATTTTATCATTCGAAAGAGAATGTAAAACAACATAAGGGTTTCAAACCTTTTTAGAATCGACCGAATAGTTACAATGTTATTGCCCATAAAACCCATTGAAAAAGTAGTTGGTTACCATCTGACCCTCCGACCTATGGACCGAAATAGTAACTTATAGAGTCGCGTCCACGCGACTAAAAACAGATAAATGATGGACAGTCCCGCAAAATCCTGGATTCCTGGCCACCTTAGTCAGGGAATTGAATACATAAAGTTGCTACGCTCTCGCCCTTTACCCTCATTGTTACACCTACAAAACCCACTTCATTATATTAGGGCATCACCCCGCACCTCTGGCGCCTTTAATGTCTACTGGTACTCCTTTACACCCCTCCCCACTTAAGGCGACATTCCTCTATCACCCACACTCTCTTTCATCAAATACACTTAGTGGAGTTTATCTTCCCTTCCTCTGTCATTACATATTCCTTATTCACTAAGTATTCCAGATCCACAGAAAAACTCAGTATTATTATACAGGAGCGGGTTGAGTCCTTTCAAGGGTTTCCTCAAAACACTTTTTGCAGAATATAATTTCTCATAAACTCAGCCTCTTCCGGAGCTTTCTCGTACTTCCCCCCCCCCCCGCCCCATCTTGCACATTCACTTAAGGCATGTTGACATATGTTGGTGACCCAAATAGATCGAATCCAGATCATGGAACGTACTCATTGAATTATTATACACGGGCAGGTTCTCAGTCCGGTGTTTCAGCCTATTTTATACATGGATGTGTTTATATTTACTAAGTCGCCTTCCAAGACCCGTTATTATTATTATTATTATTTTTTTTTGTTCTTATTGTTTTGTTTTTATTCTTTAGTTTAGTTGTTTTTATTCTTTTGTTTGGTTTTGTTGTTATTATTCTTGTGTTTGTTTTTTGTTGTTCTTATTCTTTTGTTTTTTGTTGTTTTATTCATTTGTTTGTTTTATTCTCTTGTTTTGTTTTTATTATTTTATTTCCTATAGTTTGTTCTCTCAAGATATAGATTGCCCCCATCCGCCCCCTCTTACTTTCTATGTCGCCAGCCTTCATCCTGCATTGATGGGGTTATTTTATAGCATCCTAGCTCTGCCCACTTTATTCTCTTCCCTTTGAAGGTGGATGCATCTGTTAGTGTACGTCAGATGAGAATCGTTGCTTGAAATTCTTACGCGACTGTGCGTAAGGAAAACACACTCGGTGACAACAAGACCTTCCCTACACCTGTTTACTTAAAGGATTCCAGGTGCCACACTCGCAGGAGGAAGTTTAGCCTCACTTATGATGAGTCATAACTTCGCTCCAATCAATAACCGCCAGTAAGAGACATTCATCAAATGGCTCAGACCGTTGTAGCTCTCCTAGCTTAGATGATGCAGTGAGATCAGGTTCACTTTCAATTGAGGGAGTTTAACTTCTCTCTCCCCAAACCTTGAACAGCCTCGATATGGTGTCGTACAGTTTCATAAAACGAAGACTCCTTTAAAATGGGTATTTTATTGGGTTAGTTTAATTAACGTTTCCATTACGACGAGCAAATTTCCTTTATGATGAAACCCAAAGAGGGAATCTGACGCCCGTTTGTCAGATTCCGGATTCAGGACAGATTAATCTGCAGAGTTCATCTTCGGCTCATTATAGGCGAAGATGATCTTAATTAAATCCTGAAAGAAGAGCAAACAGTACTTAAGCTCGTCTTTCACACCGCGAGAGTGCCGCCTTTTGAGCCAAGCGCTCGGTTACAGGCAAGGATGGGCTTCGTGCGAGGCAGATATGCCTTATCGGGTCGTGTGTGTATGTGTGCGTGTGTGTGTGCACAAGCTTATTAACTCTATATTACTTTCTTGAAACACTTTTGAAATGCTTTGATGATGTTGTCAATAAATTAACGTCGTTTCAATATTACCTATAAAAGAGCTTTCTAGAAACTTGCAGATGGTACCAATATTAATTTAAACAGGGTGTTCGTAAAGTACGTATTGAACCGGTATGGATAATAAGACAAACAATTAGGGAAATAACCATGCTTAAATGGTAGGCAAAGTCTTCTATATCTAGTTTACTATCTTTTCTACCCGGCAGAGTCTCCTTTTTTAGGCTTTATTGTACGAGCTTCGGGGGTCAGTACGGCTAGGCAGGCATTGGGTTCAGTTATTGATAATGATTACATTATTGATACACACACAGCCAATTACGACACGGCTTTCTTTCCTCGCCCATCTTCGCAGCCCCATACACACACACGGGCATCCTAGATGCCCTATCTATATCCACATACCTCGGACGCGGAACAGGTCCCTCTGCCCGGGGGCGACGAAGGGTTCCACCTGAACGCTGTTCGGTGTCAAAACATAACACTTCTTGGCATCTCTCCCAAAAAAGGACCGGTCCCTGGTGCCCTGGGCTCACCAGTGTCATACTGACCTTTATGTCTATTTCATTATCCTGTTAGGATCTGTTTGGATAAAGGCAAGTTGGCGAACCACCACTACTATATTATTGATAAATAGGTTAATTAGACCACTGACATTTTTGTCTCTTGTTTTCAAAATATGTAATGCGTTTCCGATCACCATAATTCATAGGGGCTTTAAATTAATTATTAGAAGCCTTATCTCTGATAGCAGGAAGGGGGGGGGGGGATGAATTCTGCTCCATCGCGATGGTAACTCAACGTGAGTCGTGTAAACAAGGAAACAATTATTCCACCAGGTTGGGGAAGTTCTCCTTTATATCCTCGCATCATTATATTTTCGCTTATTTCTATCACTGTAACATCATCTGGACGGGAAAAGGTCCTGAAGATGTGTGGTGAGTTATATCGATGCTTGTGTTTAATGAAAAGTACAGCATTTTTTTAAGTCATGCAACCGTCTAGTTATACGTTGGTAGGGCGTCGTTGATAATGGCGTTTAAAGTTATTATTGTATCAGTTGACTTTTATAGTTCTCGCCTGTTGTGAGATTTAGATGATTGGATTTTGTATGTTAAATAGATTCAGTTTATTTAGGTAATGAGATAAAGTTACCTACCCTAACAATAGCCGACGCGGCCCATAAAAGCCAATCAATCCTTCATATTTTAATGCATTTAATGTTTTGTTTTCTTATCTAGACTAAAGAAGAATAATTTCTTGACAACCTGATATGCATGTGTGTTTGTGTGTTCCCTTCGAAGCTGCATCACCTGGAATTAGTGGGTTTTGTGCTCTTTGCTGTTCCATCCCCGCGCTAGAGTTCTCTCACTGTTCGGTGCTTCTCTCGCATTAAGCGACAGTGGTGAGGAATTGTTCTACTTCGATGAGGGGCGCTTTTAGGCTTTTTTTTAACACGGCGATGACTTGACTAAATTAATGACTGATGTGTTAAATCTAACGTTTCAGGTGGCGCGGGCGTCGTCTTCCGCGGCTATAAAATTTAATCAAAGTCAACAGACCTAAGTCGCATACTATCAATTATTCTGACTTATAACCATATGACCTTACGGCCGTCAACACCTTCAATAATACCTGGACTAACCTTTGGGGGACCTTGGGAATTATATAAATTGAAAGATAATGTAAAACAACATAAGGGTTTCAAATCTCGTTAGAATCGGCCGAATAGTTACGATGATATTGCCAAAAAACTCATTGGAAAGTAAAACGGTTACCATCCGACCGATCGACCTACGGATTGACATAGCAACTTATAAGAGTCGCATACACGCGACCAAAAATCAGTTGTTAGTTTGAACGTGTTCGCGCGGACACGGGCAATGCCCAGTCCGATGTGCATAAGATCGCGCCTCATTGAAGTAAAACCTTTTATCTGCAACATCACATCTTAGTTTCGTTGATGTATATTGTATACCTAACCACATACACTTCGCCACCTCGTCATGACCAGCCAGGTGATAGCTTTCAATTGCTGACCAAGAACCATTATCTCGGGTATCCAGCTCGCCCTTCCCTTCTCTCTTCTACCGGAAAAGAGAGTATTCTCTTCGTGGTTCTGCCTCGAAGTGGGATTTAAGAAAGGCTTTTCCGACCCCGTTTTTGCAACCTTCCCCCTCACACCCACCTTCTAAGACTCCGAGCCGCCACCCGGCTTCATATTGGTTCAACCTCCGTCTAATTTGGAGGACAAGAAGGATTTCGAGAATTAAAAAGACGGACACAATCTGTGGCGAACTCAGTCGGGAAAAATTGTCGACGTCCTTCATATCTTGGTTTGGATTAGGGTAATTTTCTTCATTTTCTTGTGTTTATTAAGAAAAGAAGTTTGAGGCACGCACACATACACACACTTCTGTGCCCGTGATAAGGTGAAATGGATAATTTAGAAAGTTTATTCAGGTTTGTTATCCATTCTCCCGCCTGGGGGATCCCATATTTGAGAGCCAGAGGCTCTCGTCCATACTTCGTTCTTTAGGAGGGGACACCTCCCACCCCCATCCCGCTCTCCCCTGACTGACTCTCGTTATTGAAATTCGTTGAAATCATCCTTGCCACTGTCCCTTACATTACCACTTTCTTTCCTATTTATTCCCTTTTGGGAGGGGAGGCTCATATTCTTTCCACCACTAAATTTGGCTAAAACAATTCGATCGGTTGTGTCCCTTGCCTTTGTATCTACCTCTCTATGTATCTTGTACGTCTATTTCTTCCCGATACCTTTTATTTTCCTTGTTCTATTTCTCGTTTGCATTAGTACCCGACCCACTGAACTGAATCGATGTCTTGTTTCCATCGGAACTCTTTGCCCTGAATTCCTCGCTCGCCAATTAAACTCCCTAATTAATATTTCGAAGGTTGTCATTTACGTGCCGATGAAGTTCGATTTTTCTCCATTGGCAATTCTTCATCATGTAAACGACGGACGAGCCGAGCATTGCCAACGAAAGCTGCCAATGTAAACAATCCCCAACCCTCGTACTCGGGACGGGTTCGTTCACACAGACTTGTGGACTATCTGACTTTTTGGAGGAGGGTGGCCTCCTCTATTATATTTGACTCTGTTGTAAGTCGCTGGTTACTGCGCCGGGGTGGGTGGGTTCCGGAGCGTGCTTTTTTCTTGCTTTTGTGGCTTGTTTACTTAACTTTGTTTTTTTTTGTATTTTTATTTGTTTGGGGTTGTTTTTTGTTTGTTTTTTTAATTTAGCCTAGTATTATAATGTAGTGTGATTGCGGCGACCTTTGCCCCAGTAGGCAGACACTCCGTCATGAGAGTGTGAACCCTCCTTTCCACCCCTCTTCTGACCTAATCATTCCCCGTCTCTCCCTATCTAACCCTGCCCCACTTCACCACCCCTCCTTATTCTCAGGTTTATCAAGTCCCAGTCCTGACCTAGTGGCCACTCTTCAAGCTGACAGGATCCTTCAAGGGTAACTGCCCCTCAAGTTACCTGGTAACTCGATTTCTACTACTCGACTTTGTACTATCTATATATTTTCACTTCCCCTAACATCAGCACTTCAAAAGTTTTCTTAAGACGCATCCTGGCTCTACCGGTCGGAGCCGGATTTGTTGGACTTAGGCAGCCTCCTTCCATCGGATGGAGGGCATTTTGAAGATAAGAGAAATTTTGTGCTTCCATGGGCGTTGTTATTCAGTAACAATAAATACAATAATAATTGAACAAAAACAAATAAACCAATCAACTATTAACTCTTATTTTAAATATTTTTAAGTAGAAAGAGCAACTAGTAACTATTTTATTTTAAGAGAGAGGGAGTGGCACATGATATTCGGTACCGAGTTGTCCTAGTACCGAGTTGTCCGGACACCGTTATTCAGGGCGTTCCAAACACTCTTTTGTAAATTTAATGGACCAGGGAACAACAAAACGAACCTTTTCGTTTATATATTCTGCTGATGTCGCCTCTCGGCGCTAAAGGACACTGGCTGACCCGACATATCGGTGAGGCAGGTAGAGCCGCAGCTAAAGGTCTTCGGACACCTCGAAAATTTTAGGAAATTCGATAAATTCAGGATCGTAAAGTTTGCATTCTCATATCTATATGAATATAACAGGTAATTATGAAGGGATAAATAGCAATACGTTATTTATGTTCCGAATAATTAATAAGAATTAGCAAAATACAAAATTTGCCAAAACATGTAACATGAGCAACATATAACATAAGCAGATGAAGCTCTGTGGAAATTACAGCAACACTAAGCTGATACAGGAAGTTCAGTAGCGTGTCCAGAGTCCCATGTCAGTGATGAGAGCATTTATTTTTTGAGGCATACGAAACCCGTGGGGTGTTGATACTGGCCCTCAATTTTGGCACCCATCGAACAGAAAGCTTACTGAGCTTCTCGTACGTCGGTCAAGATACATTACTGAACCAGTCGATATGTCCAATGTGCCTGGTATCATTTCCGCTGTAAATCGACGGTCCCCTTCAATTAGGGCCCGCACACGAGTGATGTTTTGTTCCATTACTGATATTGACGGTCTGTCACTGCGAAGGTCGTCTTCAACTTCCTGTCTTCCATCCGTACAGCGATTTGAATATTTATGAACAGTAGGCTTTCGGGGTGTGTGTGGGGGGCAGGGGGACTCTCTTCTTAAACTTTTATTAATCTATCAATAATTTCACTCTTCCTCCAACCGAAATTTGATGTTTGTCCTTGCTTCAACTTTGATTGAATCCTTTTTTATCACTGTGGGGCCCAAATTTAAAGTACTATCATTTCATTCAACATGAAGCAAATTAATTTCTATGTACACGACTCATAGCACATATGTAGGTTGAAGTTTAATTCAGTGTAATTAGAATTTCCAGTGGCCATCCCATTTTTGTATATATTTATACATGGGGTTATTGGAGTCATCTCATGACTCCTCTTAAAGTGATATTTTATGGTATTTGTTTGATTTGCGAACGCATGGAAATCCGCTTTGCGCTCATTTATAGCATTTTAATGAATGGTAGATTGGGTGCCAATTCGTGGCACTAGGCTTGATTTGGTGCTCGAATCCAGTGGCACAGGAAACAAGATCCCTCCCTTACTATTCTGTGCCTCCCTCCACCATAACTTGTACCCCTCATCTCATCGGAACGTTTGTCAATTATCCCGAAAGGGTTTCAACAAGGTGAACAGACCTAAGTCGCGTGCTCTCAATTATTTTGACATGACCTTCAAAACTTTCAATAATTCCCTGACTAACCTTGACAGGACCTTTGTAATTATATCATTCGAAAGAGAATATAAAACAACATAAGGGATTCTAATTTCGTTAGGATTGACCGAATAGTTATGATGTTATTACAAAAAAAACTCATTGAAAAGTAAAACGGTTACCATCCGACCGACCAACTACGGACCGACATAGTAACTTATAAGAGTCGCACGCGACTAAAAAGGTAAAATATTAATCTCGAAGTGAGGTATAAGCCATTAGCGGGAAGGGTCTTATCACTCAGTGTTGTTTTGTTTTTTAATAAAATACTTCAGAGACAAACTCCATCACGTATAAGCCCGGCATCCTCGCCTAGCCCCCCTCCTCTGCTTAACGGTCGGAAGTGACCGGGAGAACACAGATATTCTTAAATCACGACCTCTGGAAGTGAGCGACTATTCGACGATCGCTCTATCGCCCTTTAATCAGTTGAATGAGGTCGAGCCAGGTTGAAGCCTTTGACTTCTTTTGGGGCGTTGAAGATTTCTGGCCATGGATAAGACAAAGAACCCGGCAATTCCATCATGAGCGATGGAGAGAGCTAGAGAACGTATCCAATGGGGAAGGAGGATAATGTATGTCAAGAACTAGGTAGAACTTCTTAAAACGTACTGGGTTTGAGGTACGCACAAACCGACCGTACGACCTTTGAACAATTTGTGGGGGTTGTCGAAAACTAACGGGGGAGGGGGGGTATACAATGGAGGTAGGCTGATATATCGGTTTTCTATGATAGTTTAACAAATAATTGCTCATTTATTGGTCTTTGATGTTTGTAAGAAGTAATCCCTATCATATAATATCCGCTCTTTCATTTTGCCACCATCCTCTGCTTTCATTCCTACCTCCCAATATCATCTTCTGCTTTCATTCCTACCTCCCAATACCATCTTCTGCTTTCATTCCTACCTCCCAATACTATCCTCTGCTTTCATTCCTACCTCTCAATACCATCCTCTGCTTTCATTCCTACCTCCCAATACCATCCTCTGTTTTCATTCCTACCTCCCAATACCATCCTCTGCTTTCATTCCTACCTCCCAATACCATCTTCTGCTTTCATTCCTACCTCCCAATCCCATCCTCTGCTTTCATTCCTACCTCTCAATACCATCCTCTCATCCATTCTTTTTTCCATTGAGTCTGCAAATGGGAGTACGTAATCAATATCGCTACCACACAAATCAGCGTTATTCCATTTCATTGCATGGTACAAAGAGGCTTTTCTATGATTTATTATGAAAGTGTAGTTCTGAAAGGGGTTTCAGGTACTGGTTTCAGGCAAAATGGTATACCACAATTTCAATGCGAAATCTAAAGAGTTGTGTCGCAGATGGAGTGTGAAGATTCTTAGGATCAAATTTTGTCGAGCTATAAACTAAATCTTAAACTTAAAAAACTAGTTGATGAAACCCGTGGCATAAGACACAAGAATATCTCGAGATTACAAAAAAACTAGTTGCATAGATTCGAGAAAACCAGTCAGGATGTATGACACAAATACAAACGGGCGTTAGATACAGGAGTCAAAAGGACACGGTACATTTTTTGTAAACAAAGTCAAAGTCGTCTTCAATAGTTCCCGGTACACTCCCAATATCTACGCCAGCAACTCAGTCCTTAGCGACGAATCTCAACCATAGTTGCCAGACAGCCATTGTAACCGTAGGAAGGAACTTATCCCCTATGTTTGCAGAGTATATGTGCAAGAAAGGCCAGGTTGGCAGAAGAGCTTGCTCGAGGAATTATGGAAAGATAAGGGTCACAAAGTTTGATAAAGGAGGGGGTGGGATAGTGAAATGCTATCAGCTTCATGGACCAATTGGTAGCGAAACCCAAGATCATGGTTTGTTTAAGTTTGTTTGTGAAGCCAACCAAAATGTATAATTGATTCAGAAACTACAGAATTATTCCATTTATTGTGAAAGAGCTAATAGAAACAGAGTAATTAATATCGGCAATGTCTCGAGCCAATCAGATCTTTACAAGATTCTGTGTTGTAAGCAACATTGAGATAGGATTAAAAGGGAATGGGAGTAGTACTTTCGCACAGGCGAATCGCAGTATCAAGTTTACATCTTTCCTACTACTCCCCTCTACGTATCATTCCAGTCGACTGCCCCGTAATGGGCGCGGCGATTTGCCTTCCTGACCAAAGAGGATGGGACTCGTGATTTCCTGGGAGGGGGGGAGGGGCACATGGAGGCCACCCGAGAGAAAGACATGGCCCTTGAGGCAACTCAACCCCAGGCGGTAGGAACTTACAAGCTGGGCGCGTGCCTCCTGCCCACTCTCCCGGGATATAAGGGTTTTGCGACCCCACCACCACAGGATGGGTGCCGAGCGGGTGGATGTGCCATTTACACCCGGTATGATGTCTCCGTTATTCTCTTTGCGTTAGATAACTCATTTCATGCAGTAGCTGTGCAGCTGCACCTGGATAGGAGGTATAATGTTATTTCCGCGTACATTCCACTCTACGCGGTGAAATGTGGCGCGGCCCAGATGCCAACTTTGGAGCATTGACTCCAACAGGCATTGAACCGCGTCTCTCGCTATGCCGAAGCGCACAGGTTTCGGTTTTCCTTGGCCAAGACTAAGGTGGTGCACTTCTGCCGCCATCCACGGCTCCACCCCGACCCAATCTTGTTTCTTAATGGGGTACGCCTGGAAGTGGTGAACTCGTACCGTTTCCTTGGTTTGTATTTGACCGATGCACCACCTGTGAGGCTCATATTCGCAACCTTAGGGTCTCTTGTACCCCTGCCATAGATATTCTTCGTTCCGTGAAGTTCAGCTCCCGGGGCGCTGATAGAGCTACTGCATTACTCTTTTATCAATCCTTTGTTCGCTCGAAATGACTACGAATGCGAGTTTTATGCATCCGCAGCTGAGCACGTTCCATTCCGCCGTGCACAGTGCATTTCTCTCCTGTACGCGCGAGCCCGGTGCCTACCTCAGTCACCAACACCTCTCACTGCATTCGCAGCTGATCTCGATGGTGCCTATGCCGCCGAGAGACGCCAGTCTTACTATAAGCCATTTGGATTTAGGCCCAGGAAACTCCTTCGAGAGTTAGGTATATCTCTCGGGCTGGTGGCGCCGTTGGTTCCTCCCAGGATGCCACCCTGGAGGGTACCACCTTTGACCATTTGTCGCCACGCCTCTGCTCCCAAAGCTTCTATAGCGCCGGGAGTATTGCGTTCGGCTTTTGAGGGCACACTTCGTGTCATGCTTAAACTGTGCCAGTGTATATGGATTGGTCCAAGTCCCAAGAAGGGGTCGGCTTCCACGCCGTATACCCTCTGTTTGAAGTCAGCGGGGCTCTGCCAGGCGCTGCGTATTTCTTCACGGCCGAGCTGGTGGCAATACACCACTCGGTACGGGAGATTACGCGACGTGCCCGGTTCGGAGACCGGATTGTGATCTATAGCGACTCACAAAGCGCCCTGAGTGCTCGCTGGGCATTAGAATATCCGCATCTGCTGGTTCGCGATATCCGTGGCGCCACGGTTATGGCGAGCCGGGCAAATGTCGAGATTATCTTCTGCTGGGTTCCTGGACATGTAGGAATTGCGGGGAATGAGCGTGCCGATGAGGGCGCCAAAGAGTCCGCGAGGACTGGGCGACCAGACCAGCGTTTCGCTCTTCCTCACACTGATTTCATGGAAGGAATACGGGCAGTTCTCCGCGCTGCTTGGCAAAGAAGATGGGAGAGAGTTGAGGGGAACCTAAAATTTCCAGCCATTGCGCCGCGACTGTTCCCATGGACCTACCTCCCAATGCCGCGACGGCCTCAGGTTGCTTTCTTTCCTCTCCGAATTGGACACACACGCGGGACGCAACACCAATCGATGGAGCGCTCTCCCGCGCCTATTGTGACGACTGCGTTGTCCCCCAGACTGTTCGGCACATTCTCGTTGAATGTCCAGTCTGGGTGATCTTTGCGCACGTTACCTGTCCCGGAGCGGGGTTGTTACCGCTTGTCACTTGTACTCGGGACGGGTTCGTGCTCACCGACTTGTAGACTTTACTACTTTTTGGAGGAGGCTGGCCTCCTCCACTTTATTTGACATTTTTTGTGTTTCTTTTTGTAGGTCGCATGTTCTTGCGCTGAGGGGAGACGAGCCTACCCCCGACGCTGGAGCATGCTTTCTTCTTGCCCCTTTGCTTTTTCTCGTTTTTGTTTTAGCCCTTGTTCTTTTTTATCGTTGTTATTTGTTATTTACACATTATTATTTGTTTTTTCTTAATATAGCCTAGTAAGAGCTTGAATTCCTCTCAAAGCTGATTCCTTACCAGACACTGGGAACCTATTTGCTAATGGAAATTGCGATAAAAGATCTAAGTTCAACTCTTTTCCAATGCTTAAGGTAATAACAAATTCAATTAAAGCTGAGTATAATAATTAGTCAACCTTTTTGTGCAAAAAATGTTAAAGATAATAAGCTTGCATTCGCTACACGGCTTTTCCCTCTATCGCTTATACAGCAATATATCGTATTCGCTTCAGTCTCCTCTTAGTCTGGCACTTCTCTAAGTTTTTGCCCTTGTTTTTGTCGGGTGCCAGATATTAATAAAGTATGGAAGGTCTTCCAAGCTCTCGCCTTTTTTATCACTGACCGCTAGTGGCCGCTTCGCTTTTATATCGCCTTTCGGATCTCGGGAGGGGGGGGGGGGATCTCGTGCCTTAAATACTTATGGAATAGGCAAAGTTATTGTAACTGTATGTATGTGGGTATTTAAAAACATCATCAACCTGCCTACAAAGTTTAGGAACCAAAGTTCATATAGAAAGTAGAGTCATAGCGTGTGGAAATTTTTGAGGTGTGAATAAGATTAGCAAAACGTGGGAATGATGAGACCAGATGGACTTGCTTGCCGGTGTAGATGATTATATTATTAATAATAATATTGCTGCTAAAATCCGTTGTTCGTTAATTCATGCTTAAGGGGTGTAAAAATATCTCCTCGGCTGAAGTCGTTGAATGCCATCATGGCCAAAAACTCGATTCTAAATACTAAATTTCCCAGTCCACAGTGCATTGAAAACCGATATTGAGGGTAAGCAATATTTATACATTTATTTACTACTTTGTGTGATCAAACTTTAATTATTATTATTTCTGTAGTCTTTTTCCTATCGTCTCTTGATGTTTAATAGTCATTGTACCTCGTGCTGCTAATGCAAGACGTCATTGGCGATTGCATCGAATAGCCTTCATATTTTAACTTTCGACAGCCAGGGAAGGGAAAATTCTCTCACTACTGGTCTTAGTGAATTTTGATACTATTGATCACCCCGTATGCGAAAAACACCGGTTCCTGTTGTTTTAGCTATAATTTCAAATGAGATCGATAACTATATGATTTGACAGTTTAAATACTTTAAGACATTGAACTCAACAGAACCTAAGAAATAATCTACGGATATCCCCAATCGTATTCCACTATTCCAATTAGTTAACGTCTGTCTCACTAAAGAAAGGAATGGACCCCGGTTATTTTTTTTTTATTGCGGAATAGATGAAGTTTCATCTAAAGGCAACATACGGGGAAGAATGCCGAAACGGATAAACTAATTGGGAAAGATACAGCTTAATACGTTAACATTTTCTGCGGATAGTATGTTACAAAGATCTAAAGGAAATATACCTCAAATATCTGTTAGTGCTGATGGGTAATTTTGCTGGATTCCTGAACGATGTACGAATCAGTTAAATTTTATGTTTTTCTCTAGTTTTATTTGTAGGTGTTTGTTTTTACATCTTGATTAGGTTACGTCACTCGTTTTCAATACTTACACTTAATCCACAAAGTATTCATACCATACTTTTTCGCTCTGGTTCATTAGTCATTTATTGTAGGGTAACGGAATTTGGAGCCATTAAGACAAATAATTTAATAGATGCACATAAAATGTCAACCATTTTGATAGACGACTAAAGGAGTAATAAAACTTTGAAAACAAAATTCGCAACCAAAAAATATTCTTATTATATCGTTTTCACATCTTTATGGTGTGAATACAATAACAATCATAATGTCGAAATGTTTTGACCAGTTTTTCGAGGTCAAATCGAGAATAATTACGAAATTCAAATCTAAGATGATTTAGAAGAGGATTTCTGTAGAATTCAGTGTCCCTAAATCTACAGTGCAGTCAGTAATAAGAAGGTTTAAGGAATCAGGGACAGCTGTAATTCTCCCTCGTTCGTGTCGTGCTTGAAAGGTTT
Source organism: Ceratothoa steindachneri (assembly GCA_963969495.1). Lineage (NCBI taxonomy): Eukaryota > Metazoa > Arthropoda > Malacostraca > Isopoda > Cymothoidae > Ceratothoa > Ceratothoa steindachneri. The sequence continues at coordinate 55,876,493 of OZ018337.1, forward strand.
ACCCTACACAGGGATCAAATGATCCTCAGAACTGTTAAAAATAATTCAACGATGACTAGAAAGAGAACATCATCGAATACTGCCAATATGTTACATAAAGGATGCATAGAGGTCGTCCGAGGGAGAGAGCTTTATTAAAAAAAACAAAAAAACCCAACATTCATTGGAAATCTTTCCGATTTTCGGAGCCGTGTTCTATGGTCATATGAATCGAAGATTGAGTTCTTCCGCACAATTGATGTCATGTATGTTTTTTGTAAAAGTGGTGTCCCCACAGTAAAACATGGAGGGGGAGCTTTAATGTTATGGCGCAATTTCTTTTTAACAAGCGTTGATACACTTCATTGAGCCAACAGTAAGATCGATAAGCAATGCTACAGAAAGATTTTTGAAGAATATCTGAAGAGTGAAGCTTGTAAGCTTGGCCTACCAAGAAGATGGGTCTTTTAACACAACAACTCCCAGAAATACATAGAAGTGAGTTTCCTCTTGGTCGAAATAAGCTTAAATATGTATTTTTGGAATGGTAATCACAACAATTCCCAGAAATACATCGAAATGAGTTTCCTCTTGGTTGAAATAAGCTTAAATATGCATTTTTGGAATGGTAATCACAACAATTGCCAGAAATACATCGAAGTGAGTTTCCTCTTGGTCGAAATAAGCTTAAATATGCATTTTTGGAATGGTAATCACAACAATTCCCAGAAATACTCTGAAATGAGTTTCCTCTTGGTTGAAATAAGCTTAAATATGCATTTTTGGAATGGTAATTACAACAATTGCCAGAAATACATCGAAATGAGTTTCCTCTTGGTAGAAATAAGCTTAAATATGCATTTTTGGAATGGTAATCACAACAATTCCCAGAAATACATCGAAATGAGTTTCCTCTTGATCGAAATAAGCTTAAATATGCATTTTTGGAATGGTAATCACAACAATTCCCAGAAATACATTGAAATGAGTTTCCTCTTGGTTAAAATAAGCTTAAATATGCATTTTTGGAATGGTAATCACAACAATTGCCAGAAATACATCAAAGTGAGTTTCCTCTTGGTCGAAATAAGCTTAAATATGCATTTTTGGAATGGTAATCACAACAATTTCCAGAAATACATCGAAATGAGTTTCCTCTTGGTTGAAATAAGCTTAAATATGCATTTTTGGAATGGTAATCACAACAATTGCCAGAAATACATCGAAATGAGTTTCCTCTTGGTAGAAATAAGCTTAAATATGCATTTTCGGAATGGTAATCACAACAATTCCCAGAAATACATCGAAATGAGTTTTCTCTTGATCGAAATAAGCTTAAATATGCATTTTCGGAATGGTAATCACAACAATTCCCATAAATACATCGAAATGAGTTTCCTCTTGGTTGAAATAAGCTTAAATATGCATTTTTGGAATGGTAATCACAGTCACCAGACTTTCCACCGCTAAAGATATTTGTCATGAACTGAAAGTCCGCTTCCATGTAAAGGACTGAGAAAAAAATCGATAAATTATACCGGTTTTGAAAAGACAAGTGGGATACAATTCCATTCCAATTTGTTTGATCCTAATCCAAAATTATAATAATCATTTGAAGAGTGACACTATGCAAAAAGTTTATACTATTGACTATTATCAAAATTTATACTGTACGTATACCTTTTGATTGTTAATTCCCCTAAAAAATTATTATTCCTTTTTTTCTATCAAATTTGTAGAACTTTATGGGGGTGTCTAATACATTCGACTCTACCTCTTCAAATTTCGTTACCCAACAATAAACGGTTCCTGAACTATGGCGAAACGTTGTGGTATTATGTAGTGGTATGATTACTTTATGTAGTAAGTGAAAATGAAAATGAACTAATTAACATGTACAATACAAACACCTAAAAAAGACAATCGGTGAGGAAGACTTTGAAAGTCAACTAATCCCGATATAGTAATTAGGTATATGGATTTCAGAGAAACTGAGAGAGTGATAGTGAAAGTCAGGGAGAGTGAGGAAGAAAAGGAAAGAGTAAGAAGAGGTAGTAAGAGAGTGAGTGTGAGGGAAAGATTAAGAGCATTAGTGTGAGAAAGAGAGAAATTGAGAAAATAAGTGATAGTGAGAAAGAAAGAGAAAGAGTGAGATACAGTAAGAAATTGAGTGTGAGAACGAGATAAACAATGAGAGAGAATGAGAAAATGAGTGTTAGTCTCAGTGAGTGAGAAAGAAAGTTAAAGAGTGAGAGAGTGAGTGTGAGAGAAAGATTAAGAGCATGAGTGTGGGAACGAGTGAAACAGTGAGAAAACGAGGGATAGTGAGCCTCAGTGAGTGAGAATAAAGCGTAAGAGTGAGAGACAGTAAGAGAGTGAATGTGAGAGAAAGATTAAGAGCATGAGTGTGAGAAAGAGATAAACAGTGAAAGAGAATGAGAACATGAGAAGGATAAAGAGAGAAAGAAGAAGCGAGTGAAAGAGAGAGAAAATGAATGAATGTATTTCAAGGAGGTCACCACTCCGCCCCATCGTTTCAAAAACATTGGCCTTTTCTTTTTCGATTTTACGCTTTTCTCTTCTTTACGAAGACACCAAAATGCCAATAACAATGCCTCTGCCGTTTGGCCAATGACATCACCGAATTGCGCCATTAATAAAAATATAACAAAGAAGCTAAAATTCATTTCCCTTTTCTTCTCCGATCCCAAAAGTTGGCCATAGTTTAACGTCGACACCTTTTTTTAGGCAAGGGGGGGACTAATATTTAAAGTGTTCATCGACAGGATGAAATTGGCATGTTAAAACCTGGTTTGACGCCTTCACCGGAGTAGGTGTGGGGGCCTTTGTTTAGGGGTCCGCTTGATGACTCTGTCCACTTCTTTCCTCACCTCCTCTAAAGTCATTAGCGGCGGGGCAGATGGGAGAACTAAGGAACCCGCGACGAAACAAAGAAACAGAGGCACCAGGGGGAATGAGTCGAGTGGATTACATCTCTTTCGGGAAGGGGGGGGGATTGGGCAGTCGATCACTAGGCGAAGGGAGAAGTCAATAATCCTGAGGGAAAGGCATCTTTTGCAGAGGAGAGAGTAAAGTAATGAGAGGAAGCCCTCGTGCATTAGTAACGCGCTGTAAATGTAAAGTTGATGTATCAGATACTCTTGTGTTATTGATTAGTTCTGTGTTGGCTTCAGCATCGTTAGCTGCTTTCGAAATCTCTCTACCGTCCCATCCATCTAGACCTAAAAAAGGAGTATGATTCCCCTCTTCACTTTGATGCTAGCAATATGAGGCAGATTTTAGGACTCTTTCTTATTGAGACGTCATTTTTTTTTCCTATTTGACCTTCATTTGAGTGTGTAGCTCTATATTGTATGAATTTTCTCGCTTGAAGTGATTATAAAAGGAGACGGTCGAGGAGAGAGGAACGCTGCGGACGGACCGAAATTACAATGGAACCGACGGACTGGGCGCATTGCGAAGTGGAGAAGGACAAAGACTTACCAGCAAGGACATTAGTGTTTCGGATTTGATCGACGGTTAGCTTTGTTGGGGCAGGAGGGGTTATACCTTTGATCGGAAGGTTTTTGTGTAAGGCGAAGCATCAGAAACATTTGGTACTAAACTTCATGTATGGAGAGAAGATTGATGACCTCCAATGTTTAATAATTAAGTGGAAAATTGGCGCAGAATTGAGAGGATTACAAGTAATAATCCAAAGAATCCAACATCAACACTCCCAAACAGTACAAACATTCAACACGCATATCCCAGTGTGCCCTTGGCACTCTCTATTGCATCCACTAGCTACAACACACTTCAAAACAACCACTACGTCTCACCAATGTGTGCGTTCGCAGTACCGCAGTCTACTACTTACACCCGGAAACAAAAGTCGTGACCACTAAAATACCTTAGACTTTCGCGGAACGCAATTTCTCCACATTACACTACACGCCAGATCACTACCACCCTCCACGAAACAAGCACAACACTCCAACCGCACATTACACTGGGATGTTCCAAGGAATCCCGCAACCTCGTAATCAGACCTCCATCATCCACAACTCAACACACCAGGCAAGGTCTGAGTCCACCCATTCTCCTCAACGCCACTCCGCCTGACTTCAACCCAGAACAAATATTTCTTCAAAGCCACAAACGGATCGCCCTGGCAAGGTTCCGGTGCGGTCGCGACCCAAACTAAATAGGTGCCAACTTGCCCCCGCCTGAACAAAACAGATATGTGCATCCACTGCCACCAGGAACCAGACATATGTAGACCAACGCACATTCGCAAAGTAACCGGGAGAGCATCTCTCGCAGAAGTGTGTAAGAAGAGATCTCGAAAGAAGTGTGAAGATGGAGGAAGGGAAAATGTGTGGAAGAAACATTGCCCAAGAATCTCCTGTAGGGGGATTGGGGCCAGGAGGGAACGCATTTACGGTCTTTAGGCCCAGGGAGGACGCAATAATCCAGATGTCATTTGCAGCGGCATTACCTATGCTACCGTAGACTGCGACTCCTGGTACCTAGAAGTGCCACATGCCCCCCCCCCCCTGCCTCCGTCTCCTCCCAGCCCTACTGCTCCCGTCCGTCTAGAACTAGATTTACACTACCCTGGGATGAATTCGTTCTAGACATTTCTATTTTACCCTTTCGTTCGGCACTTTCTTTACAAGCCTCTTCTCAACTATTTTCTTGGTGGGAGGTTAATATCGCAGGCTAGTCGCCGACCAGCTTTCGTCAATTTATCCCAAGTCAGGACTGGTAGGGCTTTTTTTAACGTGTCTACATTCTACCCACCCTTTTTTCCTACTGTCTGCATTCTACCCACCTTTTTCCCACTGTCTGCATTCTACCCACCCTTTTCCCACTGTCTGCATTCTACCCACCTTTTTTTCATATCTTCTGCATTCTACCCTTCCCTTAGGGAAAAGGAGTGGGTAGAATACATACAGTAGGGAAAAGGGTGGGTAGAATGCAGACAGTAGGAAAAAAGGGTGGGTAGAATGCAGACAGTAGGAAAAAAGAGTGGGTATAATGTAAAAAAAATAGGAGAAAAGGGTGGGTAAAAATGCAGATAGTAGGAAAAAAGGGTGGGTAGAATGCAGACAGTAGGACAAAAGGGTGGGTAGAATGCAAAAAGTAGGAGAAAAGGGTGGGTAGAATGCAGATAGTAGGGAAAAAGGGTGTGTAGAATGCAGACAGTAGGAAAAAAGGGTGGGTAGAATGCAGACAGTAGGGAAAAAGGTGGGTAGAATGCAGACAGTAGGAAAAAGGGTGGGTAGAATGCAGACAGTAGGAGAAAAGGGTGGGTAGAATGCAGGCAGTAGGACAAAAGGGTGGATAGAATGCAGACAGTAGGAAAAAGGTGGGTAGAATGCTGTCCTCATTATTTTGTTCATATATATGTTTACCTTCCCGTAAGAGGTGCCAGGTGACATCTGGAGGCTTGTTTGCCCTTCCTACCCCTTGCCTATAGGAAGATCTTCCCTTTCTTTATCTCTCCTTAGAAGCTTTCTGCGCGATACTGCCTCGTTGCTATTGCCCATCGAATCCGAGAAACAAAACTTCCTCTGCTACACCCGATACATTGGGGGGGGGGGAAGTGATTCCGATTGCCTCTACCCAAAATGATGAAATGTAATTTAATCACTAAAATGTTATGGGTGAAATAGTATATTCTTGAGCAACTTGCTCTCCACTTTCACCTCTAATTGGGGAGTAACAAGAGAAGAGACAGAGGGCAAGGATACGAGAAAGAGGAGAAGAGACAGAGGGCAAAAATAGCAGAAAGAGGAGAAAACACAGAGGGTAAGAATAGGAAAGAAGAGAAGAGAGAGAGGGCAAGAATAAGAGAAAAAAGAGAAGGTACAGAGTAAAAATAGGAAAGAAAAGAAGAGACAGGGGGCAAGAATAGGAGAAAGAAAAGCGATATAGGACAAAAATAAAGAAGAGATAGAGAGTGCAAGAATAGTATAAAGAGAAAGGAAAGAGAGGGCAAGAATAGGAGAAATCGAAATGAGAGAGAGAAAAGACAGAGGGCAGGAATAGTAGAAAGAGAAAAGAGAGAAGGGTCAAGAATAGGATGAAGAGGAGAAGAGGCAGAGGGCAAGAATAGTAGAAAGAGACAGAGGGCGAAAATAAGAGAAAGAGAAGAAACAAGTAGGGCGCCTTTGAAGTCCCTTGCGAGATGTAGCGAATAAACATGGGAAAGGAAAAAGCCCCTTGCGGACTACTCTGACGTGGCCACCACAGGTCACACGATTTCTAGGAGGTAGCTGGAGGAAGAATGGCGTTACATAGAGTTACATAGATGAACAGGACACAACAAACCTGGTGGTCCAAACCAGGTTGCCTGAGATAAAAGGTAATGAGGAAGATAGTACACCCTTTCATTAGAGAGATGTTACAAGGGAAGTAACTACCTCGAGAGACCGTTCGGTCCATTACAATGGAATTACCTTTATTTGTATCCTAAATTCTAACTATATACAATACTTCGTGCTTGGCGCGTGCCCTCTGCCCACCCTCCCAGGGTATAAGGGCCTTGCGAACCCACCACCACGGGATGGGGGCCGAGCGGGTGGATGTGCGATTTACACCCGGCATGATGTCTCCGTTCTTCTCTTCGCTTTAGATACCTCCTTTTAGAGAGTAGCTGTACAGTTGCGCTGGATAAGAGTTATACTCTTATTTCCACGTACATTTCACCGTCAGCCGACTTTGACGCGGAGAACTTACGCCGCGTCGTGCCACGGTTGCCCAGACCCTTTCTCTTCCTCAGAGATCTGAACGGTAGACACCCCCTCTGGGGAGACCACTCGATTAATCCTAGGGATCAAGTCCTCGCTGACCTGATTGACGAGCTGGAGATAGGTGTCCTAAATGTGGATGTGTTTACACATCACTGCCCGAGAACCGCTTCATTTCCTGCCTCGATCTATCTTTGTGCTCTCGTGAAACACAGCTTGATTTGGGGTGGGGGCTGGTAGATGACCTCCATGGTAGTGATCACTTTCCCATTCAAATATAATTTTCTGGGCCGCTGCCGCCCAAGAGCCCGTCCTGATGGTGCTTGACGTAGGCGCGCTGGTCTGCATTTCAGGAAGTGACTGATTTCTCTATCTCAGTCGAGGAGCTTAGGTCGGTTGATAAGGCCGTTCAGTTGTTCTACGACAACCTCATCGCCGTGGGCATAGCTGCTATTCCTAGAACGTTTTGCCGTTTTACACGCAGATCACTCCCGTGGTGGTCAGCGGAGGGTGAGACGTCCCTCAAACAGAATCGTTATGCCTACATGCGTCATAAGCGCTGCCCGAACGATTTCACTCTCACTGAATTTCGTCGGGCTAGGGCTAGGTTACGGTATATTTCGAAGCACGCCCGCCGCTCTTCTTGGCGGGCATACGTGTCTTCACTTAACGGGAACACCCCTCTAGCAAAGTTGTGGAAGCGAGTCAAAATGATTCCGGGCAAGTTCACGCAGAACCTCCCTCCCGTTCAACAGAAGAATGGGACCGCAATCTCGGACCCCGCGTCCGTAGCAGAATCCTTCGCGACCGCATTCTCTAGCCGGGATGCTGCTCTGCCAGCATTCAATAGGCGTCGTGATGTCGCGGAAGGCTGCCGACTGGACTTTACTTCCAGATGCGGAGAACCCTTCAACGAGAGGTTTACTCTGAGTGAGTTACGTTCCGCTCTCGCTTCGTGCGCAGACTTCGACCCTGGTCCGGACGATGTCCCGTACGCCATGTTTCGACACATGGATGAACGAGGTATGGCCTTTCCGTTAGATTTGTTCAACAGGATCTGGGTAGAGGATATCCTCCCAGATTCCAGGGAATCGCTACTGTGTTTACTTTTCGCAAACCGAGGAAAGATCCCTCTATCCCTCCGGTTTCTGCACAATCTCTTTAACCTACTGCGTGAGCAACTTGATGAGGAAATTGTTAAATGATAGATTCGCCTTTTTCCTGGACAGCGAAGGCCATCTGTCTTCTGTACAGTGCGGCTTCCGCAAGTTACACTCCACGTCGGATGCTCTGCCCCGACTGGAAAATGCCGTCTCCAAGGCCTTCCTTCGTAGACAGCACTACGCCACGGTGTTTTTCGATCTGGAGAAGGCCTATGATACCGCATGGCGATACGGTATCATGGAGACTCTGCACACGATGGGGGCGAGGGGACGCCTCCCAATCTTTATATATGAATTTTTGCCAGATCGTGGGGAGCCCTCTCCGGCCCAATAGAGCAGAAAGATGGTGTCCCGCAGGGAAGTGTCCTCAGTGTCACACTCTTTGCCCTGAGTATCAACGGCATCACCTCGGTGCTGCCGGAAGATGTTCTCGCTACGCTCTACGTGGACCACCTTTCGATCTTTCCTGGCATGGCCCAGATGCCAACTCACGAGCGTCGACTCCAACAGGCATTGAACCGCTTCTCTCGCCATGCCGAAGAACATAGGTTTCGGTTTTCCTTGGCCAAGGTGGTGCACTTCTGCCGCTATCCGCGGCTCCACCCTGAATCAGACTTTTTTCTAAATGGGGTGCGCCTGGAAACGGTGCACTCGCACCGCTTAATTAGTCCTGTATTTGACCGACGCCTCACCTGGGAGGCACATATTCGCAGCCTTAGGGTCTTTTGTACCCGCGGCATGGATATTCTTCGCTCCGTGACGTTCAGCGCCTGGGGCGCTGATAGGGCTACTGCCTTACTTTTTTATCAGTCGTTTGTTCGTTCGAAGCTCGACTACGCATGCGAGTTTTATGCATCCACAGCTGAGCGTATATTGCGGATAGTGGACTCGATACGCCACACTGGCCTTCGATTGGCGACCGGTGCCTTCCGCACTTCCCCCCATTGAGACCCTACTTGTCGATGCTGGGGAGATGCCATTCGCTCTGCGCCGTGCACAGTGCAATATTCGCATGTACGCGCTAGCTCGGCGCCGTGCACAGTGCAATATTCGCATGTACGCGCTAGCTCGGCGCCTCCTTCAATCGCCAACAGCTCTCACTGCAGTCGCAATTGATCTCGACGGTGCCTATGACGCTGAGAGACGCCAGTCATACCCTAAACCCTTCGGCTTTAGGTCCAGGAAACTCTGTAGAGAGCTAGGTATAGCTCTCGAGCCGGTGGTGCCCCTGGTTCTGCCCAGGACGCCACCCTGGAGGGTACCACGTTTGACCATTTGTCGCCACGCCTCTGCTCCCAAAGCTTCTACAGCACCGGGAGTATTGCCTTTGGCATTTTTGGAGCACACTTTGTGTCATGCTGCAAGCGTGCCGATGTATACGGATGGCTCCAAGTCCTAAGATGGGGTCGGCTTACACGCTGTATCCCCTCTGTTTGAAGTCAGCTGGGCTCTGCCAGGCGCTTCGTGTGTCTTCACGGCCGAGCTGGCTGCAATACATCGCTCGGAGGAAGATTAGGCGACGTGCCCGGTTCGGAGACCGGATTGTGATTTATAGCAACTCACAAAGCGCCCTGAGTGCCCTTCGGACATTAGAATCTCCGCATCCTCTGGTTTGCGATATCCGTTACGCCACGGTTTTGGCGACCCGGGCGGATTTCGAGATTATCTTCTGCCAGGTTCCAGAACATGCGGGAATGACGGTGCCAAAGGCTCCGCGAGGACTGGAACACCAGACCAGCGTTTCGCTCTTCCTCACACCGATCACATGGCAGGAATAGGGGCCGATCTCCGGGGTGCTTGGCAAAGAAGATGGGAGACGGTCGAGGGGAACCTAAAGTTGCCTGCCATTGCGCGGCGTCTGTTCCCATGGACCTACCCCGCAATGCCGCGACGGCTTCAGGCTGCTTTCTGTCGTCTCCGAATTGGACACACTCGCGGGACCCACCGCCATTTGATCGAGCGCTCGTCTGCGCCATATTCTGATGACTGCTTTGTCCCCCAGACTGTTCGGCAAAACCTACCTGTCCCGGTACCAGGATGAGCGTGTTCGCTACCGCTTCTCCCTTGTACTCGAGACGAGTTCGTACCCACTCACTTGTTGAATTTATGACTTTTTGGAGGAGACCGGCCTCCTCCACTTTAACTGTTTTTGTTGTTGTTTTTTCTAGGTTGCTCGTTCCAGCGCCGGGGGGACGCCGTAGCGTGTTTTGTTGCCCTTTTCCTTTTTTTCTGTTTTGTTATGCATATTGTTATTTTAATGTAGCCTAGTACTAGGCTGTCGTGAGTACGGGTACTTCCTCCCAAGTAGGGAGTCGCCAGATGGGCTCCTAAAAAAAAAATCGTGTTTTTCTTTTCATGTTTATAATTTTCGTATTTGGTACCTTATCCTTTTTAGCCCTTTATTCCTTGAAGTAATTTAAAAAAAAAATCAAAAACATATTAATTACATAGTGGCAAACGCGCACAAATTTGATGCAACCCTTGTATGAACCTAAAGCAAACATGTGTTGTACTTGTCACACTCGCTTCCTAGACTCCACGCATGTAATTTATCTAGCCTTTATTTTCTATGTGACGCATTTGTCACGTAGGGATGTAAAAGGTTAGACAAAGTTGTTACTCGATCTCATTCATACTTATTAAATGGCTTTCCTTTGAGTATATTTTGAGCACTTTTCTCCGCTAAATAGCTCTAGGTATATGTTTATTTCTACCCAGTCCCGGTTCCCCACAATCCCTAGCGCTTAATGGTTGAAGGATATTTCAATCCTGCTACACTTTGGTGTCTGTCCCCGTATTCCAGCTGTTTTTGCCGTCGTGGATGTATTAGGATATGTTAAAAGATGGGGTAGGTATTTTTCTTTGTGTTGTGTGACATCGGCACTGTTTCATTTCATTCATTTGTTATTGTCTTTTGTAGCTGTTTTTGCGATTTATATAATGCTTTGCCTTTGTGATTGTTATGCTGCTTTGCTTCTTTATATCTCTGTCAATTAATCAAAGCTGGAATTTCCTTTTTCCAAAATGAAGAGTGTGGGAAGGAGCCTTCATCATCCAATATTTATAAAATACATCTATTTGAATCCATTCTGTGTATTTTATGCTGATTTATGTGAAGACTGGGTATCGTCATATCCAGCATATAGGCGAGGTTAATAGATTCATAATGGGCTGTTTATGGCAAAACAAAACAAATAAATTGGGTTGGGTAGAATGATACAGGAGGCAAAGAGAGATTTGTGTACATCCAAAACAGTCTCCAGTACGGAAGATTCTCTTATATCTGTGGTGGAGTATGAATAGCAAATCCATTTTGAATGTCCCAATACATATCTAGGATCAAATAAAGATAAATACTCCCAACGAAAACTAGTAAAGATAAGCATTCGTAATCTGACATAGTGAAGATAAACACTACCTAGCTGTGTTTGGGAGGTGAGCTCAATTTAGGTCGTTTGTATATCTTTGCATTTTGTTGTTTTTAGAAAATTGAGGGTTGTTTTGTTTGATCATCATGCCATTGAAGAAAAAGTGCGAGCATTCCTAATTAATGTTATTGTATTATTTCAAACAGTACTGTCGAAACATTTTGAAACTGTTTCTTTCAAAACAGGGTTTGCCAAATTTCCCCCAATTTTTCCCCCGTTTCCAGCCTAAATAACCATATATTTATTTTATTTTTAATTTTACCACAAAAATATTAACATTTAGCTATTTTTTATCTCTTATCATTAATTTTCCAACTTGTATTGTGGAAATTATTATTACTTGGCAACACGGCACCGCTAACCCTATTGAGCGTCATCCAGAATTATTCGTTCGAGAGGGTAAAAAAAAATAAATGATTATATCATATTTAACATACCTTTGCCCGAAACATTTTGAAAAAAATTGACATGACTAATTTGAGAAAATGTACATTAGGCTTTTATAATTTCTTCCCCTCACTTTCCGGAGAAATTATGCGAACGCTTCATAACTTTTCGGACGCATCGTCAAATATTCGTTCAACTTCGTCAAGGCCGAGCTGATTAGGTTAACGAATCGCCCGATGAAGATAATCGCAATGGAAGAATTCAAAAGCACTTATAAAGGATGCTTTGTTTACATCTCAGCCGAGCGATTGTTATGAAAGATATTTTGGTAGGAAAGTAGCATTGAAAGTGAAGTGAAATACATCGCTTATCACAATAATTCATTGTTTTTCTACCTTTAATAAGGTAATTGTCCCTGCATGGTTCAGATCCTCATTTAACAATTCCGCTTTCACTTAGTGCTAGCACATACATTCATGTACACATCCCTCGCACAACCTACAATCAGGTGTTTGTTATACACCCCTCCCTTATGACGACCTCTTTCATACTTTTCATCATTCTTATTTTCTTTCCCTATCGCTTACACCCTTTCACTTTTGATTTTCACTGTCTTTGCACATTTTTAGCGCTTTCTTTTCTACGCACCAGCACGTATTTGCCTGTGGTCAATTAGTATACGCATATCACACACAGCTTTCACATCATACACCTCCCACAACATATTTTTTTTCCTCACCCTGAGTAGATGAACCATACTCACATATTATGTTGAAAGTAAAACGTGCGTTCGGGTGAAAAAAGACTGGAGTGGAGTCATTTGTTGTGTGTATTATTGTGTGGTAAGACAGGTTATGTGATTTCCCCTCGGCTGTTTTGATATCCCATTAGAGAAGTATTAATGGGAATGGCGCGACGGGGGGAGAGGGAGATTAAAGAGGAACGGGTGGGAGGGGGTCATTTAGCTCCCTCCTGGCCCCATACGTTGAGGGCTGGTGTGAGGTGTAGCATCGACCAGCATGCGGCAGCTGACATCTGGATGATGCATGCCCTACCATCCCTATATATCTTTCACACAATTTACTTTCTCTTCTTCACTTTACACATCTCCTTACCCACTTTTGGCGTGATGTGGCCACGTTGGTGTCGGTGGCTGAGTGAGGTGGATTTGGAAATGTTGGACAGAGTAGGTGTGAGGAAGAGTAGTTGAAAGTAAATGCCCGAAAAGAGCGAAGTAGTGATAGTGGTAGAGATGAAGCAGTTTGAGACCAAAACGTTTTAAGTGGTATGAAAGAGTAAATGGTAAGAGTTGGGGTGTATAGAATGAGCTAGGGAGCTGGTAGTGAAGTTGGTGTGTCTGAGTGAGACTATGTTATGGAAGAAGGGAAAAAATCTCGAGTGAGGGCAGTGCATTTTGACAACTTGAGAGTGATGGTTGGTGTGCGAAAGATGAAGAAGGATTGGGTAAAAGGTATTTATGGTGTGAAGAAGAGTGGAAGTGTGGTGAGGTGGTGTTGGCATGTAAGAAGAATGGATACAAAGAGTCTTGTGAAGAGAATATATGAGAGTGTCAGGGTGTAAGAATGGGTCGGTGGAGGTGCAGTGATTGTGTGAATGAGTGAGAGAGAAAGGGCTGACTGATGAGGAAGTGGACGATATTGTGTATGATAGGTGTGCCTTGAGAGGGGCGAATGAGTGGACGAGATGCTACAGCAAATACCCTCCCCCCCACTACTACATCATTTGCTAAGGAGGCGACCAATTTGGTGGGGTGGTGGAAAAATAACTGGTGGAATTGATGCGCGCTGACCTTAGTTCGTGAATCCTTAGGCTTTCTTTCGACACAGAAGCTTTACTTACCACCCTTTCGCCACTCCAATTATCCCCAGTTACCCCATTCTTTGCCATTCTCCTCATTCTTTGACATTCTCCTCATTCTTTACCATGCACCTCATTCTTTGGCATTCCTCTCATCTCATTTTTTGATATTCTCCTCATGCTTTGCTATTCTCCTCATGCTTTGTTATTCTCCTCATTCTTTGCCATTCTCCTCATTCTTTGTCATTCTCCTCATTCTTTGCCATTCTCCTCATTCTTTACCATTCTCCCCATTCTTTACCATGCACCTCATTCTTTGGCATTCCTCTCATCTCATTTTTTGATATTCTCCTCATGCTTTGTTATTCTCCTCATTCTTTTCCATTCTCCTCATTCTTTGCCATTCTCCTCATTCTTTACCATGCACCTCATTCTTTGGCATTCCTCTCATCTCGTTTTTTTTATATTCTCCTCATGCTTTGCTATTCTCCTCATGCTTTGTTATTCTCCTCATTCTTTTCCATTCTCCTCATTCTTTGCCATTCTCCTCATTCTTTACCATGCACCTCATTCTTTGACATTCCTCTCATTCTTTGGCATTCCTCTCATCTCATTTTTTGATATTCTCCTCATGCTTTGCTATTCTCCTCATGCTTTGTTACTCTCCTCATTCTTTGTCATTCTCCCCATTCTTTACCATGCACCTCATTCTTTGGTATTCCTCTCATCTCATTTTTTGATATTCTCCTCATGCTTTGCTATTCTCCTCATGCTTTGTTATTCTCCTCATTCTTTGCCATTCTCCTCATTCTTTGTCATTCTCCTCATTCTTTGCCATTCTCCCCATTCTTTACCATGCACCTCATTCTTTGGCATTCCTTTCATCTCATTTTTTGATATTCTCCTCATGCTTTGCTATTCTCCTCATGCTTTGTTATTCTCCTCATTCTTTTCTATTCTCCTCATTATTTTCCATTCTCCTCATTCAATGCCATTCTCCTCATTCTTTGCCATTCTCCTCATTCTTTGCCATTCTCCCCATTCTTTACCATGCACCTCATTCTTTGGCATTCCTCTCATCTCATTTTTTTATATTCTCCTCATGCTTTGCTATTCTCCTCATGCTTTGTTATTCTCCTCATTCTTTGCCATTCTCCTCATTCTTTGCCATTCTCCTCATTCTTTGCCATTCTCTTAATTTTTTCTTCTTCTGAATAATATTCCATTTTCGTTATGAATTTTCCTTTGCCTCGGAAAGTTCAGCTATTCTCGGTTTGTGATTTGTTACGAAATGTGGCTACTCCCTGTGCGCCACTGTATGTGTGCGCGCTTGTGTGTATGTGTGTGCGTGTGTCATGCTGTGCGTATTCTTCTCCTCTCCCCTCCATCCCAGATCACTAGACCGTGATCTAGGATTTGTGCTCTTTTTTATCTGGTTTCAATAACGCGTATCAAAACCACATTACTCTTTGCCTTTCATAACATGCCCCCCACCTCCTTGTGAAAGGAGGGCGTTAGTGGCAACGGACACTATGGTAAAGAAGAGGCCGGGTACGTGGAATGGGTATGAGCCAGCTAGTAACCAGTTTGAAGCATCAGCGTCCTCTATAACTAGAGCCGGTTAAACCACTGTACCATGTACTCATTTATTATTACACTGGTCCTGTTGGTAATTTTCCCCTCTTTGTTCCAGAACCCGGGAGTGCCCCGAGACGGGTTCACGTACGGCCGCTTTCATCCTCGACGATGGTGGTGCAATGGGATGAACCGGAACACCCCAACGGACAAATCACGGTTCGATATCGTTGTTTCCAGTGGTCTTGTTTGCCCTTCCATAACGAAGGGAATCCGTTTAAAAAAGAGGGGGGGGTATACGCTTGTATGTTCCCATAATTAGTTATGTCATACTTTACGGTGAATTGCGTTCAGAGACATTTTAATATATTATTTGATGGGAGAGGGTTATTTGTGGGATATTTAGTTATTGATAAATTAGGTTGTATATTTGCTACTAAAATAAATTAAATTTAGTGAAACTTTTTAACGATATTGTATTATTTCAAGCAATACTGTCGAAACATTTTGAAACTGTTTTGTTTCAAAACAGGGTTGTCAAATTTCCCCCAATTTTTTTCCGTTTTCAGCCTAAATAACTATATATTTATCTAATTTTTAATTATCGATATCACAAAATATTAACATTAACATTTGGCTCTTTTTTTTTATATCTATCATTAATTTTCCAACCTGTATTGTGGAACTTATTATTACTTGGCAACCTAGCACAGCAAACTCTAGTGACCGTCATCCAAAACTATTCGTTCGAGAGAGTAAAAAGAATAAATGATTATATCATAGTTAACATACTTTTGTCCGAAACATTTTGAAAAAATTTGACATTACTAATTTGAGAAAATGTACATTAGGTTTTTATAATGTCTCCCCCTCACTCTCGGTAGAAGGCATGTGTAAGGGGCGCCATTCCTGAGTAACTACTAAAAAAACTCCTTGAAAGTCTGAAAGTCTACTCTCTCTCTCCCAACTCGTCCACCTGTAATTAGGGGTGTGTTAATAAGGTCGAATGGGAAAGAAAAAGGACATAAATGGATGAAAGGTCAGATGTAGAATGTAATTGTGGTACGAGTGAATAATTCCAGCTTTTCTACAGGGGTATAAACTCTACTACACCACGAACCCGTCTCTGCCCATCCAAAACTGGAAGAGTCAACCAGTACAGGACAACAAGTTGACCACGATCAGCGACCTGACTCCGCATACCATCTACACGATTCGGGTGTTGGCGTATACTGGTATCGGCCCTGGACCTCTCTCGGAGCCGGTCAAAGTCAAGACGCAACAAGGAGGTAGGAAGCGGGCCTTTCTCTTTCAGTCCGTGTGTGTGTGTGTGTGTGTGGCCCCTTCCGCCCTTCCGTGTTAGATTCACGCGTGTTTGCTCGTTTCCGGGATTCCCGATGCGTCCTCTTAGTCGGGTTTAGTCTTTATCCCTTGGGTCCGAGTCATCAAGCCTCGCGTCCTCTCCGCCGGGGTTGAGTCATCATCCCTCGTCTCCTCTCCACGTAGGTTAAGTCATCATCCCTCGTCTCATCTCCACGTAGGTTAAGTCATCATCCCTTGCGTCCTCTCCGCCGGAGGGGTCGAGTCATAATCCCTCGCGTTCTCTCCGCCAGGGTTGAGTCATTATCTCTTGGTCCAGTGTCGAGTCACTTAACCTAACTTAATAAATTTAGATGAAAATCTGATTGAAGTGAATTAAATCTGGCGACTTGGGCTGCCGCCAGTTGACTCACCCTCTCTGTAACCCCCCCCCTCCCCCCCGCCCCGGGAGGAAGTTCAAACTCGTACTTCCGAATGCCTGGGATCCGAGAACGACCTTGTTACTGGTGCTTTATACTAGGGATTAGGATATTTGTTTATACAGTGTCACCCTGAGTCTTTGTCCCTTGTTCTTTCTCCTTATTTTCATTTTTACTCTATTTTCCCATTCCATTGCTGTAAAAAAGGACGTCACAGGGCATACGAAGGGGGGGAGGGGGTCCAACCCGCAAGGGGAGAGAGGGCGTGTAGACTGTTATGCTGAGTACCCTCAATGCTGTCTCAAACGAGAGTGAGACTACCTGGGCTTTATTCCTTACAAACCTTTCCATTTGAACTATTCGATCCATTTTCGTTACTTTCTTTACAAGTCTTTTCTCGCTTATTTACTTGACTGGTGGCTAATATCGCAGGCTAGTCTCCGACCAGCTTTCGTCCATTCATCCCTGGGAAAGGGACGAAGAGGGGACTGTATCACCCCTCCTCTCGGCTCATGTTGAGGGGGTTTATTTTATTACATTTCTCCATTCTTGCCCTCTTTTCTCTTAACCCCCTTTCTATCTCTTTTCCTTATCTATCGACCTTATGCATCCTTGCCTCGCCTCGCATCTGAAGGCTTGCCTGCCCTACCGGCCCCACTACCTGCAGAAAAATCTACAGCTTTATGTTTTTCACAATTTTTCACTTTCACCATATTCACTTTCTTTACCTATCTCTCTCATACCACTTCGTTGAAATTGTGCTTCATATTATATATATAATATCGGCTTCACCACTTTTTAGAGGAGGAGCTTGCACTTCGCAGGCAGACATTGGATCTGTGGCCTACGGCCAATTATAATAATTTTAAAAAGGAACTCTAAACTAAATTTCCCCCCTTTCAAAATATCACGTTGCTAAAATATAGTTATAGAAGAAGATTTATAAAAATAAATTTTCTGAACTTCACCATTTGTAATTCTTTAGGTTTTAAAAAATTCACAAAATTTCGATACTTATATTTATTTCTGAACTTCACCATTTTGTTTTTTGATATTATAAAAGAATTATTAGAAATAACTTTGATAAAAAAACATAAGTCATAACCAAACTAAGATGAAATTATTATTCAAATACTCAAAAAAAACAAACAGCCTCAATTTTAATAATTTAGGAAAATTGAATAATAGTCTTTAATTTCAAAAAGTTTCATTATGTTATTTTTTTGTTAATAAAATTACAATAACATACAAAGTCAAACTTGAACTTAGACAAAAAAATCAAACTGTTAAAAAAAATTGGACACTCACAAAGTGAAAGAAGCAAGAAGGCAAAAAGAACACCCACACGAAAATGAAAGGAGGAATCTAAGTACTTTCGAGCTATATTTTCAAGTTTAGTATCAAAGAATACAAATAATAAATAAAAATGAAATGAAACTAAATAAATAAAAATGGCATGAATCGGCATGTGCAAAATCCAAACGACAAAAATATACATAAATATCCATACATACAAGGATAATATGTATGTTTCAGGCGCGGATCCATACGGGGGGCTAGAGGGCTGAAGCCCCCTTCCCCTATATTTTGAGCCATAATTGTATTCTGCTATTTAGAAAGAGTTATGTAATAATATAGAATATATAAAAACAGTTTTTTAAACCGTTGCGATCGAATGTATCTTATATGATACATGTCTAAAATACAAGTAAATCTCAAAAATATTTTTGGGATGTTTTTAGCCGACATCCAAAAACAACAATTCATAATTTTCTGATGTGTGGAAAAAAAAAATGGGATCCGATATTAATGCTCATCCTTTATGAGATGCTGTTGTTTATTATCAATGTTGTGTACGATAACAATTAGTAATGTTTAATGCCCTTTAAAACAGACTGCTCAGAGGGAGGAATTCAGATTAACATCCCCCTCCCCCCATTTTTATCCTGGATCCGCCACTGGTATGTTTAGGAAAACAAATAAACGATTGGCAAGATTTAGATAGGTCGGAGAAAGAAGAAATTAAAGCTAAAAAGAAGGAAACATATCAAAGAATTTATAGAATAAAAAGACCTGAAAAAGGTTGGGCGAGGGGGGTGAAAGAAGTAAGTAAAAATGAAAAATGAAACAAAAAAATAATCGACTATGATAATATAAGTTGTAAACAATTTCATTTGCTATGAGTTTTTTTTTTTTTTTTTTAATTTAAGGTTGGCGTTTAAACAGACCAAGGAAAATATGTTAGGAGAGTTACTAATGGGGGAACATTCTTCGATATTTATTTTTGTAAAATCTTCGGATTGATTAATGAATTTGACAGAATTCCAATTAATTGGATGATTATTATCTGAAATATTTTAAAAAGAGAGGGCTGAAGTCTTCCATTTCTAATATATTTGTGTTGTTTTTATCGGATTGTCGGGGGTCTGTCTGTTCTGTAGAAGTCTTTTTTTAGCAGAATTTAAGGAAGTGAGAAGAAATTGACGAGAGTAGCAAAGATTTCAGAAAATTCTGTATCCCCCAAATTCCGGACATGTAGTTATGAGGAAAGACATTTTGATATGTGAGAAACGAAGCAAAGGCATCAAAACACCCACCCATGAGTTCCTGGTCGCCACACAACAATCATGAGATTCAGAAGCCTGCCGAGTAGTGCTTGGTCTGGATAGTGGTGGGGAAATACTGATAGCTAGTTCAAAGGAGTATTGACCAAAGACATGATCATTGACCTATAGTAGAGGGAAAGTGAACCGACATCTTGTCGAAGGACAAGGAAGTCAAGTTTTGAGGTTAGTCTTGGACAGTTTATAAGACAGATACCTTTGGATTCAACTTTATCAAGTGTACAGAACTAGAACCCCCTCAAATGTGAGAGCAGTACTCCAGACTCGGACACAACTGTTTAGGAGAAAAGATTTTTTAACATCTGAACAGGACGCACAATTTCCTATATTCAGACTTAGCGATTCCTGAGATGTGGGGTTTCCAAGAAAGATTGGGTGTTACATTAACAACCAGTAAGTATATTGAGTCAACAGGTGTAATTACCGAACCATCAAAAGAGTAAAGAAACATGGGTAAAAATCGGTCTTGGAGGTATTAAAATTAACAAGATTTTGTCTGCCCGATAAATAGAAGGAAGTGTGTCGGGGATATGACAGAACCTTGAGGGAAACCACTGTTGATAGAGAAAAGAGAGGATGTAGATCTATCAAGAACAGCGGAGATAGAGCGGTCAGCTAGAAAGCTAGAAATCAAGGAGCATAGTGAAAGAAGGAAACTAAAAGATGGGAGCTTCGAGATGGGGCCACGGTCCTACACTCTTTCAAAAGCCTTGGAAATGTCTAGGACAACCACATATGACTCCCCATTTATTTCCTAGGATGTTGACCAGACACTTGATCTAGTTGATCTAGCTTTACGAAAGCTATACTAGTGATCAGAAAGGACACGGATTCTCAAGGCGTTTAAGTATATGAGAGTTGAGGAGGGATTCAAAGATACAAAGACTTTGGAAATAGAGGATGTCAAAGGAACAGGACGATGGTTAGAAGGGTCAGATCGGTCACCTTTCTTTAGGGAAGGAAAGAATTTTAGTTTTTAAACTAACTATCAATAGACGAGCAACCACAGGTGCGAGTTGAAAGGCACGCTCTTTCAATACTCGAGGATGAATGCCCCCTGGAGTCCTGGACTATAGCCCTTACTTGTATCAAGAGAGAGAAGCTCTTTTCAGACAGTCCCAAAAGATATTACAGGAAGCGGCATAGGGTCGATAAGATGAACCTCAGGGGAAGTAGGATTTAAAGTCATCTAGGAGAAACGGGAATCAAAGGGGTTTCTGTATCCATACTCCCCTGGACGTGGAACCGGTACCTCCTTTCGTCAACGAACGGTTCTATACTCGCATAGAGGTGTCAAACACAGTACTACCGCTCTATTTGCGCCTCCCTATCAAAGTAGCACACTCCCTCGTTCCCTCTAGTTTCCCAATGATTGGCATTCTGATTTTACGTGAATTTTATTATCAGCTTAGAGGATTTCATTGGGATTCCTTAAAGACTGAGGAGGGGGCTCAATCAACTAACCAGTGGGCGCCCAGCGTGGATCGTGTAGCCAAGGAAACGATAACTGTCCTTAGTTGGGAAGCTCCTTCTTTACAATACTCCCACCTCCTGATTATTTCGATCGCAGCAACATCATCCAAATGTAAAAGAGTGCTGTAGGATGTGGAAAGTGATATCGATGCTTATATTTCCTCAAAACCATCTGATATTTAGTCGCGTGCACGCGAATTTATAAGTTACTATGTAGGTCCGTAACCATTTTACTTTTCAATTAGTGTTTTGGTAATAAGATCCTAACTATTCGGTCGATTATAACGGAATTTGAAACCCTTATGTTGTTTTACATTCTCTTTCGAATGGTATAATTTTAAAGGTTCTCCCAAGGTTAGTCCGGGAATTATTAGGTCTGTTGACTTTGCTTTTTTGAAGTCGAGTATTCACCGCCTAGTCGAGAGGTGTTGATAATAAAGTTAACTGCTTTGGTTAATTTTCGTTCATATTTAATATATATTTTGTCGTTAAAATAAGCTAATCCTTTCATAACTGCCTAGTAGTAGGGGCATCTTAAAGTGACCTATTCCCAATTCATTCACAATCTCCCCCCCCCCCCTCCCTTCCATTTGAGTAGTGCTGTTTCCTACTTCATATTCACCAAACGCCACCGCGCGTATCTGCTTTGGTAGCGAGTCTAAAATTTGTGGAGCAGATCCTCTCATAGCATACTCTGGGAGTGGCGATCATACATAGCCTTACTCATTGCTACTAGGAACACCATCCTCCAAAGGTTAAATGGTAGAGGATGGTTTATGCGTGTTCCATGCGCATCGGTTAAATGTTAAAAAACATGGTCAACAGGCATAAGTCGCGTGCTCTCAATTATTCTGAATTATGACCTTTTAAACTTTCAACCAGTGGGAGCAATCCGACCCATAGTTAGTTTTATTTTAATAATTCCAGGACTAACCTTGGGAAGACCATTGTAATTATATCGTTCAAAGGAGAATGTAAAACAACATAAGGGTTTCAAAATTACGTTAGAATCGGTCGAATAGTTACGATATTATTGCCAAAATAAAACTCATTGAAAAGTAAAATCGTTACCATCTGACCGACTGATCTATGGACTGACATAGGAACTTATAAAGTCGCATACACGCGAATAACAAAAATCTTTGCTGTACTGTTAAAATTACTCCAACCGAGGATAGGTGAACAAAAAACTAAATTGTCAGGAAAATAGATTTAAAAATATATTCATATATTTTTCTAAAACTGAAAAAATAAACATTTTGCACATATATTTATCCTTTGTTTAAAACTGAAAAAATAAATTAACCATTTTGCACTTGCTATTTATCATCCCTTTGCTATTTATCATCCCTTGCTATTTATCATCCCCTTGCTATTTATCATCCCCTTGCTATTTATCATCCTCTTGCTATTTATCATCCCCTTGCTATTTATCATCCCCTTGATATTTATCATCCCCTTGATACTTATCATCCCCTTGATATTTATCATCATCTTGATATTCACCCCTACATACTTCTCAGTGTCCAGGAAAGCGCAAATGTATCTATATACAAAATTTCGAAACCCTTCAAATTGAGAATCTGAAGAACCAGAATGAAACTATTTCAGAGAATTCGTTGATGCCTTTCTAAAAGTTCTACAAATTTGCTTCTTCATAGAACTTTTTGGTCGAGTTCGCGTGTCAGTTTGTCAGTGCAACGATGCGGTAGAAGGGAGAGGGTTGGGTAGGAGGTGGGGGGAGGCTCCCTTTTCATCCTGGAGATCAAAGGTATGAAAACCTCTGCAAGAGCAAGAAAAAATATAGTTCTGAAAAATGTTTGTTGGCATATCTCCCTCACCCCCCTCCGTTGCCAGTGGCTGCCCTTCTCTCTGAACATTGTATTTTATCTGTGGCGATGAGATAATTGGAAGCTAGAGACAGCAGTCTTCGGTTTTCTGATGACCCGGAATGGAATGGAAGAATACCAAAAGGGTTTGACAAGATACAGGGGGATCAAAAAGTCACTGTGCACTTATATTTGAATTAACAGAAACACGTTTTAATATTTTAAAAAAACTCAGAATATTATGAATATGTATAAAGTTTATAAACAATGTTTAAAGTGACCCCCGTTAGCATAAATTCAGACTTGGATCCCCTTTTTTTCCGAAAACCCGCCATAAGGAGAAAGGAGTAAAATCTTAAAAAAAAAATTAAAAGTGCGCAGTGACTTTTTGATCACCCTGTACTTGTTCTATTAGATACATGATGTTTACTTTGCCCTATTATCCATATTATGCTGTCTTCCTCTCTTCATCCCTATACGTTCTTCCTACCTTATTGGATTTTTATTCGCGGGCGACTCTATATCTCACTATATCGGTCGGTCGGTTCCCGTTTTGCTTTTGGGGGGGTTTTGGTGATAACATCGTAACTATTGGGTAGATTTTAACGGAATACAAACCCTTATGTTGATTTACATTCTCTTTCGAATGATATAGTTGCCAAAATCCTCTTAAGGTTAGTCCGGGAATTATTTTTGTTTTGGCAATAACATCATAACTATTCGGCCGATTCTAACGAAATTTGAAATGCTCATGTTGTTTTACATTCTCTTTAGAATGATATATGTAATTGTCAAAGTCCTTCCAAGGTTAGTCTGGGAATTATTGAAAGTTTTGAAGGTCATAAATCAGAATAATTCAGAGCACGCGACTTTTTGGTCAGCAGATCTTTGTTTTGGTGCCAATTGATTTTTTCTCTCGCTTGTCCACCGACTACAGTTACCCTCATATTACCCCCAATAATTGTGGCAGTTCTTGCGGTCATATGTTGCGGGGTGGGGTAGGGGGGAATTACACAAACACCCCGACCTGGAGGCATCCCTGGACGGGGGCCACCCCAGCTAGCTGTTTTCCACGGAAGGTTAAGTTGCAATAGAATTTCCACTTCCTAAGTGTCTAATGGACCGCTAGCATAGGAGGGGGGGATAAAATTCCCACAACATGCAACAGTCTCCCTCCACTCTAACCTGGTCCCTCAGCCCGGCCCATCTTGTGGTAATGTCGATGGGTCCTACAGTTAAAGGCTGTAGTATCAAAGGCTTTCTTCCTTAATCTTTTAATTAAAATGTAAGCAATGGTGAAAATGTGATGGAAGCAATGGTAAAAATGTGATGGAAGCAATGGTGAAAATGTGATGGAAACAATGGTAAAAATGTGATGGAAGCAATGGTATAAATGTGATATATGCAATAGTGAAAATGTGATAGAAAACAATGGTAAAAATGTGCTAGAAGTAATGGTGAAAATGTGATGGAAGTAATGGTAAAAATGTTATGGAGGCAATGGTAAAAATGAGATAGAAGCAACGGGGAAATTGTGATGGAAGCAATGATGAAAATGTGTGGAAGCAAAGGTAAAAATGTGATAGAACCAATTGTGAACATTTGATGGATGCATTGCCAAGCAATGGTGAAAATTTGACGGACGCAATGGTGAAAATGTTATCGAAGCAATTGTGAAAAATGTGATAGAAGCAACGGTCAAATTAATGGAGGCAATGGTGAAAATGTGATGGAACTAATGGTAAAAATGTGAGAAGCAGCGGTGAAATTGTGATGGGCACAATGATGAAAATGTGATGGAAGCAATGGTAAAAATGTGATAGAAGCAATGGTAAAAATGTGATAGAATCAATGGTGAAAACTTTGTGGAAGCAATTGTGAAAAATGTGATAGAAGCAATGGCGAAAATGTGGTGGAAGCAATGGTGAAAATGTGATGGAAACAATAGTAAAAATATTATGAACTAATGGTAAAAATGTGATAGAAGCAGAGGTGAAATTGTGATGGGTGCAATGATGAAAATGCGATAGAAGCAATGGTGAAAATGTGATGAAAGCAAAGGTGATAATGTAATGTAAGCAATGGTAAAATGTAATAGGACCAATGATAACAATGTGATAGATGCAATATTGAAAATGTATTGTAAGCAATTGTAAAGATGTAATAGAGCCAATGGTGAATATTCGATGGATGCAATGCCAAAAAGTGATAGAAGCAATGGTGAAAATGTGACTGAAGCAGTGGTGAAAATGTGATAGATTCAATAGTAAAAACTAATGGAAGTAATGGTAAAAATGTCATGGAAGCAATGGTGAAAATGTGATGGAATCATTGGTGTATATGAGATATAATTAATGGTGAAAATGAGATATAATTAATGGTGAATTTTTTTTGGGAAGCAATGACAAAAGGTGATAGAAGCAATGGTCAAAATATGATGGAACCAATGGTGAAAAAATGTGATGGAAGCAATTGTAAAAATTTGATAGCAGCAATGGTGAAAATATGATGGAAACAATGGTATAAATGTCATGGAAGCAATAGTGAAAATGTCATGGAAGCATTAGTGAAAATGTCATGGAAGCAATGGTAAAAATATGATGGAAGCAATGGTGAAAATGCGATGGAAGTAATGATAAAAATGTGATGGAATCAATGGTGAAAATGTCATGGAAGCAATGTCAAAATGTGATGGAAGAAATGGTAAGCGGTCTGGGGAGCAGGTGTAATCTGCTGCTTGGGAGCTAAAAACAACATTATGGGGACTCCTTGAGGTTCTGACACGCCCTTTTTTTAAGGGCAAGGAGGGATAAACCTTACTCTCCCTTTTAAAACCCAAATCACTTTAAGTAGAATGTATTTTTTTCTTTTCTCCATCACCCTTCCCCATCCCCCTACCCATAAATCACCCCTGTTTTCCGCCTTCCGTGAAATTAATTAATCGAAAATTTGTGCTTTCATTTGCGTAACTCGGGCGAGAAATGAGTTACCCCCCGTTGATCTTTGCAGTGCCGAGTCAACCGACCAATCTTCACCCGTCCCGCGTCACTGCCACCACGATTGAGCTGAGCTGGATGCGGCCCACCCACCCCGGAGAGAACATCATTTCCTACGAGCTCTACTGGAACGACACCCGATCCAACGTAATCGCATTCAAATACAATTTTACCTTTGCCTCTCTCCCGTAAAAATAAATGTAAAGTTGGTTGGTTTGTGCGTCGCGTTGTCTTTAAAGCTGGTGACTGTTTATATAGACAAAAAAATTCCCCATTTATTTCACATCACTTGATGGAAAACCTTGAGAAACACCACCTTCCTCCCATCATACAACATGGTCCCGCTATGTTGATGACATCTGTCGTACCTGGGCTATTAATTATAATAGAAACAATGATAAAAATGTGATGGAAGCAATGGTAAAAAGTGTGATGGCAGCAATGATAAAAATGCGATGGAAGCAATGGTAAAAAATGTGATGGAAGAATGGTACAAATGTGATGGAAGTAATGATAAAAATGCGATGGAAGCTATGGTAAAAATGTGTTGGAAACAATGGTAGAAATATGATGGAAGCAATGATAAAAATGTGACTGAAGCAATGGTGAAAATGTGATGGAAGTAATGGTACAAATGCGATGGAATCAATAGTAGAAATATGATGGAATTAATGATAAAAATGCGATGGAAGCAATGGTAGAAATGTGA
Organism: Ceratothoa steindachneri; assembly: GCA_963969495.1. Classification (NCBI taxonomy): domain Eukaryota; kingdom Metazoa; phylum Arthropoda; class Malacostraca; order Isopoda; family Cymothoidae; genus Ceratothoa; species Ceratothoa steindachneri. Next base: position 55,902,971 of record OZ018337.1, read on the forward strand.
TGGAAGTAATGATAAAAATGCGATGGAAGCAATGGTAGATATGTGATGGAAGTAATGATAAAAATGTGATGATGGCAATGATAAAAATGTGATAGAAGCAATAATAGAAATGTGATAGAAGCAATGGTAGAAATGTAATGGAAGCAATGGTGAAAATGCGATCGAAGCAATGGTAGAAATGTGATGGAAGTAATGATAAAAATGTAATGATGGCAATGATATAAATGCGATGGAAGTAATGATAAAAATGTGATGGAATCAATGGTGAAAATGTTATTGGAAGCAATAATAAAAATGTAACCGAAGCAATGGTGAACATGCGATGGAAGCATTGGTGAAAATGTGATGATAGCAATAGTAAAAATGCGATGGAACCAATGGTGAAAATGTGATGGAATCAATGGTGAAAATGTTATTGGAAGCAATAATAAAAATGTAACTGAAGCAATGGTGAACATGCGATGGAAGCAATGGTGAAAATGTGATGATAGCAATAGTAAAAATGCGATGGAACCAATGGTGAAAATGTGATGGAATCAATGGTGAAAATGTTATTGGAAGCAATAATAAAAATGTAACTGAAGCAATGGTGAACATGCGATGGAAGCAATGGTGAAAATGTGATGATAGCAATAGTAAAAATGCGATGGAACCAATGGTGAAAATGTGATGGAATCAATGGTGAAAATGTTATTGGAAGCAATAATAAAAATGTAACTGAAGCAATGGTGAACATGCGATGGAAGCAATGGTGAAAATGTGATGATAGCAATAGTAAAAATGCGATGGAAGCAATGGTGAAAATGTGATGGAATCACTGTTCTTTGGAGCAGTGCAAAGGCGCTGATCGTCATCGGGGCTCAATTTGGTCGTTCCCCTTTGATTGATTTGTGCTCTCAAAGATTTGAATTTAGGGGTCGGAGGGAAATTATCCTTCCCCACCAGCTAAGAAGACGAGTCCCGAATCTGAAGGTGCCCCCCCCCCCCTAATTTCCTCCCCGTCGTGCTTTGCAGAAGGCGCAGCAGCGGACGGTGCCCGAAGGCGAGAGCTACGTGTTGGCCAACCTTCAGCCCAACACCATCTACAACCTTTGCCTCGCGGCCAAATCCGAGCGTGGGGAGGGGGCCGCTACGGCACCCATAGCTGTGCGCACCGAGCAGGATAGTAAGTACTTCCCTCCTGTATGGGGGTGACCAGTCAGTCCCCTACTATCTTTGATCTGCCCCCCTCCCCCCGCCCTCAATAAGGTTACTGGTTTCCTCGTCTGCCTCGCTATTGGCAATCTCCGTCCTTTATCTTCATTAACACTATATTTGTATTTTTCATGCCATTTCCCTCATCAAAACCCCATTAATGAGAAATGATTTCCCACCATTTCTCCCCATATGATCCTCTCAAACTGTTTTGCCTTTCATTATTCTCCCACTATAATCCATTTAATCAATATAAATTTATCCCATTTCTCCCCATTAAACTTCATTTTCCTAATCTATCCCATTATGACCCCATAAATGAGCATTAATTTCCCCCAATTTCTTGTTATTTTTTTACATTATTGTCATTTTCCCTATTTCCCCCAATGTAAGCCCATTAATCTGTATTCAATTTTCAAATTTGTCCTCATATATCCCAATTAATTTTTACCCCATGACAACATTAATTAGTATTGTTTTTCCCCCAAGGTTGTCCATATAACCCAATTATTCAATTATTTCTTCCCATTAGTCTGCTTTCATTTCCCCCCATTAATCTGCTTTCATTTCCCCCAGTTTTCCTCATTAATCTGCTTTCATTTTCCCCATTAATCTGATTTCATTTTCCTCATTTCTCCCCGTTAATCTGCTTTCATTTTCCCAATTTCTCCCTATTAATCTGCTTTCATTCCCCCATTTCTCCCCATTATTCTGCTTTCATTTTCCCAATTTCTCCCCATTGATCTTATTTCATTTCCCCATTTCTCCCCATTAATCTTATTTCATTTTTCCCATTTCTCCCCTTATAACCCCATTTGTTTCACCATTCTATACGAGCACATGACCCAGGTGGTGGGATTACTATTAATCCCCCTCCAGGGGCGACTTATGCCTTTGATGGCAGTCGCCAATGACACTGTAAAAATAATAATAATAAAATATCCCATGGTTCTATAAGTTAAATGCCCCACTGCCCCATCCCGGATGCCCCTTCCCCCTGCCCTCCAATGTCTTTTACCCTGACGTTCGATTACCCCGCAGGGAGTGAGGAGGGACCTAGCATCCCGGTCCGGGTGCCCGTCCAAAGTAGTCCCCTCTTTTGGCTACTCTGGCTCTCCCACACTTTTTCATACCCCCCAACTTCACCACTTTCTTGCCGAAAACTCTCTGGCACAAATGCCCTTTTAAGGTTTTGTTCCCTTTCGGTCTCAGCGTGGAGTCTGGAGAGTTGCGCGCCTCTTAAGCATAATAAGATCTGCAAATACCATGCGTTTTCTCGTTCCCCAACTTCTCGTCACCCTCTGGCGGTGATGCCCTCATTTGTTTTCATTTCCTAGTGGTTTTATTATAATACCACTTCCCCTTAAACACGCCATAACCCTTAAAATAATCCACCGGATAGGTCACCCAGGTAAGGCTCCGGTGCGGTCGCCACCAAATTTAAACTCATGCAAATAACGCACTGGCATTGCAACTAGGAAGCAGACACAGTTCAACACACATCACAACCTACACAATCACAACCGAGACAAAACCTCCAAATATACACGGACTGTTGGGTCTCTGGGAGAACCCGGTTCGGTCTACGTTTTTTAATATAAATTAAAAAAAAAATCCCTCGTTTCGAACCCCCTCTACCTAAAACTTCCCTTTCGCCCCCTAGCTCCCGGCGCCCCCCCTCAAGACATCTACGCGTTCGCTGAGGACTCTGAGACCATCCGCGTCGTCTGGCAGCCGCCCCCTGAGGATAAGCAGCACGGAGATATTACTCACTACAAACTCATGTATGTCAACCACACACGACCATACACCGACCCCGAGCCCATCATTATCAAAGACCCCAACCAACGCGAGTTCCTGATCCGCAATCTCCTGAAGTGGACAGAATACACCATCTGGATGCTGGCTGGTACCATGGTTGGAGATGGCGCAAAGTCGGAGCCCATCACTGTACGAACGGATGAAGATGGTGCGTGCTTTTTCCTGTTTACCATTTCTCTTTTTATTACCCTCGCCTATTTCTGTCTCCCATTTACTGTTTCCGAGCCTTCTTAGCTGACTTTTAGATTGTATTTTCTTCTTTTATCCCTCTCTTTATTCATATTTATAAGGTGTTGTTATATCAAGCTCAAAAGTTAGGTCAAAAATGAAACTAGAGTCAAAAGGATAAAATTTTCATATAAAGTTTAATTTAAGATAAAATTTAAAGTTTTCTCAGAATTTAGCCTTGAAATAGGTCACTTTTCAATTACAAACTTTTTATAGAGAAGTTTTTTAATATCGTTGATTAGTAATGCAACGTATATATTTTTTTCTTTTCGAACACTATATTTTCGATTCATTGCACGAGCATTATTCATGCACTATCACAAAATGCACTATAAAATTGTATAATGTTGCGTGCACGGAGGAAGATGTGACTGTTGGTGTTGTTTTCGCAAATCAATCATAAGATCGCTGTGGACAGCTTCCATTTCTTGTTCCGAAACCGCGGATGTACGTGTTTCCTTGATGTTCACTTCTCTCTCCGTGGCTCTTTGAATAATTCAGTTTAATTTAGATTAACGAAGCGATTGATCTCTCTAAAAAGCAGTTTTTTTTTATAATTTGAACGTTTTAAGAGATAAATGCTTCGGTGTGAGGGAGAAAATAAACAATATTTACCGTTCAAATCACTAACAGTACAAAAAATATCACGAGAACACTTAAATATTATAGTTTTTACTTCAAAAAGATATCGTCGATTACTATTAAGTGAAACGATTCTATTGGTTCAAGTCGAACGAAGAATTCATATTTCTCCTTACATTTCAAATATGAAATTTGACATGAGTCAATCTCTACTTACGCTCTGTCTTTACATTTTACAAGCCAGTAAAAAGCATTAAAAATCACGTGTTCTGTACATAAAAAACAAAAAACTGCTATACTGTACCTTGAGACTGAGGAATATACGAGTCTATTTAGTAATACGTTCACTTAATTCTCTTTAAAACTTCAGTAATACGTTCACTTTATTTTCTAACTTCGGAACCTACGCAAGATAAACATGCCTATTTTCCAATTTGTCCCTTTAACCACGCCACACTAGAGGATTATATTAATTAAAAAAAAAACTATTACTTTTTGACATACGGTTAAGGAACACTGAATCAATGAAAATGTACTAAGAACGCCTTTCCAAACCATTTTTTTTTTGGCCCTCACCTTTAAACGCCGGCATGAACAAGCGAATAAAGACTTAATTAAACATGGTGTCCTCTAAAATATATTACGCTATTAAAAAAAAAAAATTACCTTAACCGCTCAACTATTAAAGCCTTAATTTAATTAATCTTTGTAATCAGCATACAAACTAACCTTAGAAATTCTACTAACACACTTGTCTCCTATACCAACTTACAAGGATATTCTTGTAAGTACAGCTGCCCTACACAGCCAGTGCCACAGTTGTTCTCTTTGAAAAGAGAAATCCTGGTCGTTCTGTCCATATTTATGCATTTTAATTCTTTGATGTCTTCGTTCAGAAAAATATAAATGAAATTGTGGCTTCCTGTCCCTCTCGCCCACGAAAGTGCGTGTAATTGATACAATCTCGACTCAGATGGTCAAACAGTCAATCCCGAGTCATTGTAGCTGATGTTCACCCGGGAGTCGTGTTTCAAGTCAATGACTCGTTACTCACGAAAGTGCGTATAAGTGATACAATCTTCGACTCAGGAGGTCAAGCAATCAATCCCGAGTCACTGTAGCTGGTGTTCACCTGGAAGTCGTGTTTCAAGTCAATGACTCGCGGTTGAGCCGTCACCCACGAGAGTGGGTGTAATTGATGTAATCTCACGAGTCAGGTGCTCAAACAGTTAATCCAGAATCACCGTAGCCAGGTTCACCCGGAGTAGTGTTTCAAGTCAATGACTCGCGGTTGAATCCTAACCCACGAGAGTGCGTGTAATTGATACAACCTCGAGTCAAGTGCTCAAACAGTCAATCCCGAGTCACTAGCTGGTGTTCACCCAGGAGTCGTGTTTCAAATCAATGACTCGCGATTGACTCGGTGCTTAAACAGTCCATCCCGAGTCACTGTAGCTGGTGTTCATCCGGGAGTCGTTCCAAGTCAGTGATTCGTCACCCATGAGAGTGCACGTAATTGATACAACCTCGATCCAAGTGTTCAAACAATCAATTCCGACTCACTGTAGTTGGTGTTCACCCGGAGTCGTGTTTCAAGTCAACGACTTGCGATTGACTCCGCCACCCTCTAGAGTGCGCGTAATTGATACAACCTCAAGTCAAGTGCTCAAACAGTCAATCCCGAGTCACTGTAGCTAGTGTTCACCCAGGGGTCGTGTTTCAAATCAATGATTCGCGATTGACTCGTCACCCACAAGATTACGTGTAATTGATACAACATCGAGTCAGGTGCTCAAACAGTCAATCCCGAGTCACTGTAGCTGGTGTTCATCCGGGGGTCGTTCCAAGTCAGCGACTCGTCCCTCACTAAAGTGCACGTAATTGATATAACCTCGATCCAAGTGTTCAAACAGTCAATTCTGAGTCACTGTAGCTGGTGTTCACCCGGGAGTCGTGTTTGAAGTCAATGACTCGTGGTTGACTGGTCACCCACGAGAGTGTGCGTAATTGATACAACCTCGAGTCAGATGTTCTCTGTCAATTCCGAGTCACTGTAGCTGGTGTTCGCCTGGGAGTCGTGTTTCAGGTCAATGATTCGCGGTTGACTCGTCACCCACGAAAGTACGTGTAATTGATATAACCGAGTCCGGTGCTCAAACAGTCAGTCCCGAATCACAGTAGCTGGTGTTTACCCGGGAATCGTATTTTAAGTCAATGACTCGCGATTGACTATCTTAAGGAGAGTCGGACGAGGGTCCTTATCATTTAGTTCGAAATTGGATCGTTCACGCGTCCATGGCCGGGGTCAGAGATGCTGAGAATTTTTCAAAACACCTTTGTTGTGTCCGCCATAAATCATGACGAAGTTTGAAATCTTTATCTTTAGCTTTTTCATTATTCTTCTTTATCTAATTTTTTCCCATTATCTATCCTTATCCTTTTCCTTCACTGAATGAAAATGCGGTTCCAATTGCATCAAATTCTCATTTCTTCATTAATAAAACACATCTCTAACGCGCGAGAAACTTGTGCTCTTGAGTACTCTTATGGAAAAGAGGTTAAATCTCGTACCTAATAACGACCAACGAAGGAACGTGGCCCGTTCACCTCTGGGGAGTGTGGACTGAAGACTTCCCGCGGACTCGGAAAAATGGAAGAGTGATACGTTATGTGCGTGAGAAGGAAATAAGTGAAATATAGTAATGAGATAAATTAGCTATGTGTTTGATGAGGTATGTGGATGAACGAGCGACCAACGAGGGAACGCGTCATTACACTAGCATTTTGAAAGGATCGGTGACAAAGTGATGATAATGACAACCATTTAGAAATTTCTTAATGCCCCCCCCCCCTTTTCATTTGGGCGGGGTCACTCGATCAGAAACTAAAACCAACATAAAGATCAGAATTGCAATCACAGGCAAGGCCGTTTACGTCTGAAAGGTGTGGACTGAAAACCCTCCGAGAACCGGAAGAGTGATGCGTTGTGGGAGAAAGAAAGAAGTGAAATATAGTAATGAGGTAAATTAGCTATGTGCTTGATGAGTTATGTGGATGAAACCAGTGATTGGCGGGAGTTTCCTACACCAAATGAAACGCAGCGCGTTGCGAGGAACAAAGTGAAGTTTACAGTATCAATATAATTGAATAGCAATGTACAGGCATGACTGCAATATTTGGAATTCGTGATGGAGTCGTTGCTACTTCTTAGGGCGTAAAAAAAGAAAATAAAAAGAGTGAAATGACTCACAAAGGTTGACGAAGGTAGGTGTCAGACGGAAGAATATTAATGAGTTGAGATTCTGCCATGAAGTTTCCTACGGACGTGATAATTGGCATTGATGCGCACCGATTCGAGCGTTATGGTGTCTTTCTGCGGGGAATCTATTACACATTAACGTGAGAACCGAGCCAAGAGTCACTACAACATATGGCGGTCGCGCTAACGCTTCCCCATCCGACTACTAGCCACTCCCTATGTTGTTTAACTTTGCTTAATGTTGGAGGCAATGTTTCCACTCAGCTAGGACGAAGCCCTTTCCCATAGAGAGATCGTAGGGTTAGAAAGAGAAGCAGTTGGATTTGAGGACGGCAGCGGAGAGTTGAAACTTCGCCTTGGTTAGGGGGTCCGACTAAGAGACCCGTCTCTCTCCGTGTGGTTTGTTTGCCGTCTTACCGACCGGTGGTCTCCTGCCTGCGTGTAGTTTGCGCCTTTTAGCCATGCCAACTCTTTGTCGGGCAAGGTGACACCAGGTGGGATTGTTGTGATTACTTACTTCACTCCCTCAGAATCTGAAAGAGTGGTCTGAAACCGTGGTGTTAAATGACCTTTCACAACCAGAACATTCGCACAATTCATTTGTGTCGGCTTTTCGATTCCTCGCAGGGGGTTTCGAAGGGGTAATCGTTGAGTGCCGAACGTTTAGTACGACTATGTTCCTGGACCCTTTGAATACACCATTTCGAGGCATTAAAGTTTGCCACTACATCCCTCCATATCCTCTTTTTTCTTCATTTTTCTTTCCTTACTCCTTTTTTACTGTCTTTCTTTCCTTACTCTTTTTATTTCCTTATTCTCTTTTTTTCTTGTTTCACTTTTTTATTTCATTACTCTCCTTTTTCTTTCATTTCTCTCCTTTTTTTCTTTCCTTACTCTCCTTTTTATCTTTCCATACTCTCCCTTTTCTTTCTTCACTCCTTTTTTCTTTCCTTTCTTTCTTTTTTTTCTTTTCTTACTCCTTTTTTCTTTCGATACTCTCTTTTTTCCTCACTCTTTTTTTCTTTGTTTACTCTCCTTTTTCTGTCCTTAGTCTCCTCTTTTTCTTTCCTTAGTCTCCATTTTTATTTCCATACTCTCCTTTTTATCTTTCCATACTCTCCCTTTTCTTTCTTCACTCCTTTTTTCTTTCCTTGCTTTCTTTTTTTCTTTTCTTACTCCTTTTTTTCTTTCGATACTCTCTTTTTTCCTCACTCCTTTTTTCTTTGTTTACTCTCATCTTTTCATTCTTTACTCTCCTCTTTTCTTTCCTTACTCTCCTTTTTTCCTTCCTTACTCTCCTTTTTTTCTTTACTCTCCTTTTTTTCTTTTATTACCCTCTTTTTCTTTCCCTATTCTCCTATTTTTCTTTCCTTACTCTCCTTTTTCAGTTCTGGCGAGTGAATTTCCTTCTTAATCCAGCTTCCTTTTCTGCAACTTGTCGCAATATGAAGACTTGTTCCTCATCCTTTACTATTCCCGCCTTATTTAGTCCGAATCTCTGATTTGGGCCCCGTTGAAGTAGAGGAGTGGGGTTCTTTTCCTAAGCTTCGTCATAGTAGTGATCAACAATTCCGAAATGGCGTCTCTTTGAGCCGAGTCGGTTTCTAAGCGTCTCTGTCTCTTCGGATCTCTCGAGCGAAGCACTTTTAATATTGAGACCATTTTCCCAACAGCCTTGAAGCCACAGTTTCAATGTCTTCTCTTTCTTTCCATTATTTTTTCACCTCCACCTTCTTCTCCACTTTTTTCCTCAATATGTTCAAACATAAATTCCTCTTGCCTTGTTCATAATCTTCTTAAAAGAAAAAAAAATCATTATCATTATTATTTACATGTGATTTTATCCTTCATCAGCGACATGTCTTGTTCTTAAATTACTCTTAACACCATCCCAACTAAATTTTTATAAACTTCCAAATATTATATATATATATACATAAGTCCATATACTGTAGTCGGTATGCTGCTATTTGTTAATAATTATCATTTTATTGTTTTTCAATCAGGTATTTTTTTTTATTATTTTTTATAGTTTTATTGAACATTTATGCTTGATGTTCATAATGCTTTTTTATACTTGTCACCGAAAGAAAGTTATGTCCTAAGCTTAGCTTCTTTTACCCATAATATTCTTTCATGTAAGTATCCACTCGACACTACATAACCACTGGACGTTATCTATGAATGCACGAATCGTAGCCATGACTGCAAAACCAAAACCGCTACCACGAAACCAAAGTTTCTCAAACATTCATTTCTTTCTCTTTCCACCGACGACAAACTTATAATTACGACCAAGCTGTTTTCTACATTAACATTTTTTTTATTATTCTTTGGCTGCTTCGAAGCTACCGCAAAAGACCGCACTTCAAACACTTTTTTCACGCATTTACAACGCACTGCATGTCACTTACTCTGAAAAAGTGATGCTTTCTTTAAACTTGTAAAAGGTACATTGGTCCAAGGGTCAAAGGAAGCAGCGATTCTTTTGGCCATGAATTAATTTCTTTTTTTATAATTAATCCTAATCAAAAAGTTCCTAGGAAAGTTTCTATGGTGACCTCACTTTTTTATGAAAGAAAATCGTCTTGACCTTATCGTCTTCCTTTGATCTTTACCATCTGTTCCTCATGAAACTGCTACAAAGTTGTACCCTCACTTCAGAACATTGCACAGCTTTACAACTTCGTTCGATCGCTAAATTCCTTCTCAGGAATTCATTGTATTATTTTACTTTTTTCTTTGCTTCCAAATTGACTACAGAATCTTCCAGTAAGTATTCAATCCAGAAGGGTTTGTATGACGGAAAGTATTCCTAGTGTATTTCTATCTTTCTTAGATTCGAGTGGTTCTTCATTTATCTTTGTGACAAAGACTGTTACGGAAACAGACCGCTATGCTTGTATGGTTTAGAACTTATGTATAATTTACTCTGTCACCACTATACAGTAGCTCTTATGAGGATTTTTTTTAAAGTTTATTTTGCATCTTAGCTTCGATTTGGCTTTTCGCTGTTATCGTCCCCCAGGATGTGTAGTTTTTCGACGCTTCTTATTGGTTAATTTTCTGGTACTTGAACTGGTAGCGATGGTCCTATATCCTTAACTTCCTTATTTTCCCTTCATATAGCTTTCTCTTTCCTCTTCTCAAATTTTATTATTTATACCCATTTTTTGGCCAATTCTACCATATTTTGGTTTTGTGGCTTATTTTACCCCTTATAGTAAATTGCACCACGTCTCCCCGAAACTAGTCACCTTCAGAAAGGTGAATCGCACAGCCAATTAAAAACGAAAGAGAATATTATCTGTTAGATTTTTCTGCTCACATATGATTGGCTAATGTTTACCTACTAACTCTCTTTTTGGTTTTTATCACCTGCTTATATTAAATTCCACCCAGGTCAAAGCATTTCATTAAGGAATAAGGTAAATAAAGCCGTATTCGTTTGCTCCAAGCATTGATTGGAATCCCTGAAATATCCTGTTAGTTATATGATACCTGCGATTACATCCAAAGAGAACGGATGTAGCGCTTTGAAGTCACGAAAAGGAGCAAGATGTGTACGTAGTATCTCACTCCAAATTTATTTGATCAAAATCGATTAGTTAAAGTTATCCTTAGGTGTGGTGTGTCTCCCGGATCATTTAGATCCTTATTTTTTGAAACGTGTCCTTTGATAGAGACCCTTTTAATTCGTGGGAATAGAACGAGTTTTTTTTTTTTTTTGGCAAGAATCGAATTCCCGAAACACGGTCCATTTATGAGCACCGTAACCAGGAAAAGGTAATCCTTTTTCCAGGAAGGGGTGAAATGAATACCTAAAATGGACCGTCGGTTCCCATCTCTACCCTACCTGGAAAGAAGACGGTTACGGTCCTCATAAGTGTGGAAATTATGTTAATGTAGTCGTTCTTTGTCCTCAAGGTATAAAATTTCCAGGTTTGATAAATTAATTATCTGTGGACCCTAATTTGAAGTTCTCTTCTCTAGTGCCTGGCGAACCTCAGAACGTTAAAGTGGATATCTTGAACAGCACAAGTGTGAAGGTGTCTTGGACACCCCCGTCGGATGGGGAAAGGAACGGCATCATCCGAGGATACCAGATACACATTCAAGTTTTACCGAATGAGGTACTATGTTTATTGTGAGATCGCGCTGGTAACGCACATATCTCAGTTTTATTTTCATGGGAATTTAAAGCGAGGTCAGTTTGACTTTCAAATCACAGACGAGCATCGTCTAAAACCGTAATTCTGAACCTTCTTTGCCTCATACATCCTTTTTCCACCTTTTTCAAGATTGTCTGACCCAAATAGTACATTGCAACTGTATAACTAAGCTCTAATTGTCTAACAGATAAAAATTCTGAATATATGCATTTTTAAGTTAATCTGCAACCTTGAATAGTTTGATGTCCTAGGAATTATATACGATCGGTATAATTTGTTTAGTTTCAAATCAAAAGCACCAATATTGCCACCGTTTGAGTCAGCCAATATAAGCTTCCAATTTTTCGTTGGTTGAGATTTCCTGGTCTAGTTCGAAATATCACTATTAACGGCTCCTTTGGTGTCCCTCCCAAGCGAACACCTTATGGGGTAGTTTGCTAGTACTTAGGGCCAGTCAGCGGATTATTGGATATGTGGATAATTTTTTTTTTGTCGGGCTTCTATGCAAGGGAGGTTATTCGAACCCACCTTACAATAAGACTTGCTTGCCCTGAAAATCGTACCTGCGGAATTACCCTGCCTGATACACCGATCGATCTCTCCTCATTTGATCTTCACCTAAATGGGGTGCCACTGTCGCATATTGGTCCTGACGTCTGGAGGTTTGCGTTTTGCGTGCCTCTCGGTTTCAACATATATATATATATATATATATATATATATGGGAAAAAATCACGAGAGGTAACACGTGAATAAGTATAAATATTTGGTTGTACCACGTAGGGAAAAAGAAAGATTGATTGGATCTGACACTTTCGTTATCTTAATAACATTTTCAAACTCACAATGGTTTATTAAATAGAGAGACACTGTATTTACAAAGCAATGTTTTTCCTATAAGGTCAGATGTCAGATTTTTTTTAGGACCTCTGATGAGTACAACCATATATATATTTATTTATATATATATATATATATATATATATATATATATATATATATATATATATATATATATATGGAAGCGTTATTGACTTTAACTTGTATTTTCTTTATCCTTCTAACAAGTTTTTTAACCGGGTCACTGATGTGAGAAAGAACACACAAAAGACATATTTTATTCCGAGACTTCTTTCAATCTTGGCAGGTCATCTTCAGGGAATGAGCAGATTTACGGGATGCTACACTATATATATATATATATATATATATATATATATATATATATATATATATATATATATATATATATATATATATATATATATATATATATATATATATATATTACATAGATGCTACACAATGGACCGACAAATCTATCTCAGCCAGAATTTGTGAGGACAGTGAAAATGTGTGTGTGTGTTTATATATATATATATATATGAATATGTACCACGGAAGGAAACTGAATAAAAGGCGGATTGGAGTTAGTACTTTCGTCTATTCGACATTTTCAAACTCAATGGTAAGAAAAATAAGCCACATAGTATTTATACTAAGCACGTTTTCCTATGAGGTCAACATTTTAATGCTATCAGATAAGTCGGATTTTAGAAAAAGTGATAAAATTGGATCTAGCGAAAACAGCCCTGGGCTAATGTTGAGATTACTCTCCTTTGTGTGTGAGATTAAAAATGATTCCAGGATATTTCTCTTTATAAAATCATTATTATGGATTATTGTATCAGTTTTTGACCAGTTAATTTCGTGTTCCATCTCGCAATTGTGGACAGCTAAGGCATTATTCAGATAACCCTTAATTACTGCATTTTTGTGTTGTTGGGTCCTTATGGAAACATTTTTGGAAGTTTGTCCTACATAGAATAAATTACAATTTAAACATGGAATTCGGTAAATTACATTATTATCGTTATAGGGGGGTATGCTTTATTAAGAGATTTTTTAATGTATGATTATATTTAAAGGCTACCTTAATATTAAGTTGTTTTAGAATGGGCACTACGGACATAAAATTATCATGATTGGGTAAAATTAATAGGTTTTTACGAGGTTCTTTTTTCTCTAATTTACAATTATTAAAATGTTTTTTTGGCTATATTCATACATTTTTTTCTAGAAAGTACTTTGGGTAGCATAAATTGGTAGCAATATTTTCAATTTTTGTGTATTCTTTATCGATAGAGTCAGGACTACATATTCGAAGAGCCCTAAGATACATGGAGGAAAAAACAGCAGATTTTATATTTTTGGCATGACTTGAATAAAAATGGACATAAGATCAATTATTTGTCGGTTTCCTATAAACAGTAGATTTAAATCTATGTGGTTCTCTAATTATTAGGACATCCAAAAATGGAAGGTTCTTATTTACTTCCTTTTCTACGGTGAATTTAATTGATGGAACCAATGAGTTGATAATTAAAAGAAAAGTATCGATGTCAAAACTGTTGTTTTAAATTACCAGGATGTCGTCAACATACCGGAACCAAACAATTTGAGTAGACCAAAGAGGAAGGATCAACCTAGTTTCGAAAAATTCAATATATAAATTTGACAATAAGGGAGATAAGGGATTACCCATAGCCATACCAAACACTTGTTCATAGAATTTGCCGTTGAAACTAAATTTACATTTTTTAATACATAAACAAATAAGCTCAATGATCATATTGGTTGGTCAAATTTATATATGGAATTTTTCGAAACTAGGTTGATCTCCCCTTTTTAGTCTAATCTCCCACACAAAAGAGAGTAATCTCAACATTAGCCCAGGGCTGTTTTCGCTAGATCCAATTTTATCACTTTTTCTAAAATCCGACTTATCTGATAGCATTAAAATGTTGACCTCATAGGGAAACGTGCTTAGTATAAATACTGTGTGTCTTATTTTTCTTACCATTGAGTTTGAAAATGTCGAATAGACGAAAGTACTAACTCCAATCCGCCTTTTATTCAGTTTCCTTCCGTGGTACATACTCATATTTATAGTTATCACGCGCTAACTTTCGTGATATTTCCCATATATATATATATATATATATATATATATATATATATATATATATATATATATATATATAGTAGCATCCCGTAAATCTGCTGTCATTGAAGATGACCTGCCACGTTTGAAAGACGTCTCGGAATAAAATATGGCTGAGATGCATTTGGTAGTTTTCACTTAATTTTAAATAATAATAATAATTGAAACGTGTCTATGTGATGTTGCCCTTGAATAAGTGAAATGTTTGAAGGGCGAGCATCTAAAGTGTAGGGGATTGATGGTGGTAAAGATGAGGCAGTTTGAGCTCGCTTATGTTAATGGTAAGAAAGTGTAATGTGCGATCAAAGCGTTAGTGAATGATTTGAGTGTGGAATGTACCAAGAAGATGCACGAGTAGCTGCTCGTATCAACGTTATTTTAGGAGAGTAAGACTGGTATTGAAGGAGAAGGAAAAATCGAGTGTTAGAGCGGGACAAATTGACAATATGAGTGTGAGAAATGTAGATAGAAGAAAGAGCGAATGAGGAAGAGGTATGTTGTGAGGAAAGGAACGAGTTTGTGACCTAGAATGTTCTGAAGTGGTGTGGACATGCATGAATAATGGGTGGGAAGAGCCTGGGAAAGGGTTGGGAGAGGTCGTAAAAAGGAAATTGATTACGTGACAGTGTAGAGAGAGGTGGAGGAGAGAATGTGCTCACTGAGGGACAAATGGAGTATATTAGGTATGAGGGTTTGGCATGGCAGGAGTTGGTGAGGGTGCCTTCTTGGAAGCACCCTCCTGGAGATGAACCTGATTGGACGACATGGCGCCCTATCAATGTGGAGAAGAGATGTAGTGAAATAAAGATTGGGTCGCTTTGTACTTAATAAAGCATACAGAGGTGTGACAGGGAGTATTTTTAGTGATGTTGGTCTCCGCTGCCCCTCGTATGAGTGTTGGTGTTGTGTGTATAATAGTCGCCAGATGGGCTCTTAAAATATTAATAATGTGTGTAGAAATTAGTTCCTGGAGTCTTTGAAATCAACTTTTGTTGGGATGCTTGCATTCTTTTTCAACCTTGATCTTTTGCAATCTCCTGTTATTTCCTCTTCCTTATCGATCACATCATTCACCCCGTTGCTTCCTCCCCATCTTCTCAAACAGCCGTTTGTTTGCCTTTGCAGGAAGACGAGCCGTTTCTGGGCAAGGCGTCACCGTATACGACACACAACGGAAACGCCACTTCGTACATCGCTACAGATCTGGAGCCCAGCACAAAATACAAGGTACTGCGCGTGTTCCTCAGCCTTTGATTGCTATTTGACGTTACGAGCCTCATTTCCAATCTAACCTCGTGGCTCTCTTTTGAATGACATTTGACGTTACAAAACATTTCAAAACGAACCTCGGGCTTCCTTTGGATTCACATTTGAAATTACGAAACTTATTTCAAAACGAAGCTCGGGGCACTTTGGATTTCGCATTTGACGTTACAAGACATTTCAAAACGAACGCCGGAGTTCCCTTTTTAAATGCCATTTGACGTCAAGAGACCTTTCAAATCAAACAGTGATTCCCTTTTAAATGCCCATTTGACGTTACCAAACTTTTCAAAACGAACCTCGCGGGCTCCCTTTTGATTGTCATGTAACGTTACGAGACTCTTTCAAAAGGAACATCGGGCTTCCTTTTAATGAGTATTAGACGTTATTAAACCGATTTCAAAACGACCTCGGGACTCCCATTAATTCGCATTTGACATTAATAGACTCATTCCAAAACGAACTTCGGGACTCCTTTTTGTTTGCTATTGGATGTTACCAGACTCATTTCAAAACGAACCTTGGGGCTTCCTTTTGATTGACATTTGACGTTACGCGACTCATTCCAAAACTAAGTTCGGGACTCCCTTTTGTTTGACATTTGGCGTTACGAGATTCATTTCAAAACGAACCTCGAGGGCATCCTTTTGATTGACATTTGACGTTACACGACATTTCAAACGAAGCTCGATGCTCACTTTTGATTGACATTTGACGCTACGAGACTTCAAAACAAAGCTCGGGGCTTGGTTTTGATTGACATTGGACTTTACAAGACATTTCATATCGTACCTTGGGGCGCTCTTGCCTTTTAGCTTGACTATTAAACTGGTATCCACTTTCAAAAGGTAATGAAATACACCAAGAACCCTTCCCCCTCCTGAATCGCATTGTTTTTAGTCGCGATAGAGTCTACATGTCACTATGTCGGTCGGTCGGTCCCCGTTTTGCTTTTCTAACTATTGAGCCGATTTAACAAAATTTGAAACCCTCATGCTGTTTTACATTCTCTTTCGAATGGGGCGCGGTGATTTGCCTTCCTGGCCGACGTGCTGACGGTACTCAGCGCCCCTCCGGCCACAGCTTAGTCTCTTCTCCTTTTTGACAGTCTTTGTTTTCTACCCTACTTCCTCACTCTCCCTACAACCTCTCCCACAACTTTCTCTTATCGGCCTCTAATTTCACAGGGTAGATGCCGACCAGCTTCCTCTCACCCAACTATCCAGGATCGGGGCTGGATAGTTGGGTGAGCTCCGGTTTGGAGTGGTCGGTTTTTAACAACTTGCTTCATCGCCACCCACACCTCCCTCACATCATCTTTCTTTCTCCGTTCAATCTATTTTACGCCGAGCCCAAGGTGGAGACGACATGCTGATGGGCTGCCAGGCCACTAGGCGGGAAGAGTGGCCTCAAATGGCGGCAGCTGGCTTTGCCGGCCCCGTACTTACCCCTCGCAGAGCGGGCTACTGTGTGGGGTGATTAGCGTTTGCGTCCCGCGAAAAGACCAGGGTCACCATGAATGAAAAAATCAATCTCCCCCTTCACCAGCTACAGAGACGCCTTCAGGCAGCTCTAAGGAAAATATGGAGCCTCCCCCTCCCTGTCCTTTCGCAGGGGACCCTCCTAATTACTTCTACCGGAGAGGAAACCTACTCCTCTCCTATGCCTACGTCTGCAGGGGGACTCCCCTCATCCCCTTCTCTGGAGTCTCCTTTGGGCGACATCCTCTTCACAGTGGCATTTCCCCCTTTGCTTTCCAAGGAGACTGCCAAAAAGGCAGGCCGCCAATTATTGACCGCTCCCAGTGGGAGAGGCACGATAGGGCCAACCCCATTAGCGGGCGAGGGAAAGTATGGCCCTCTAAAGACCTGCGGGCGCGCATAAAGAGCTTAGAGAGGGGTCACCGTACGTGCCCCCTCTCTCTTCCCCAAAGGATGCCGGTTCGCTGGCCAAAGATAAGGTGACAAAAGGTACCTCGAATGGGAACTGTGATGTCTCGGGGTTGGGGGATGGAGGCCCCCCTGAAGTGACCCAGTCCCAGACGGTAGGATCCTCCATGGGAGTGAACCCGGGCTCAGTGCCAGACACAGAACCCGTGTCCGCCCCCACGCAGGCTCCTCCTCAGACGGCATGGGCCCCCGAGGCCTCACAAGGAGAGGAGAGATCTCCTTCCCGTCTGGTGATCCTGTAACAGGATGAACCTTCTCCAATCTGGAGAAGGATCTTGCCGAGGCCGGCCCATCTGGCCTAGGAGCTCCTACCGATGGGAGAAAGAAGCAGGTCCATTCCCCGCCCTTCTCCTAAGAAAAAGAATAATAGGAAAAGAGAAAAAAAAGACGCGGGGCTCCTCTCCTTCCGTGAGAGCCACGAGGACGGACGGGCCGCGGCCGTTTCGGTATGCGACCAAGTCAAGAACGGCACGTCCGGCTCCAGTGCCTCCTCGGGTGAAGAGTCCCTGACCAAGACCAATAGTGCGAGAGCACAGAGCGGAGCCTCGATTACGTCGGGGCCCCTCATTCAAAGGCTTCCTGGCGTTATCGAGCCCGCAGACTTCAAATGATTACTCGTTATTCGCTCCATGATGGCAGCATGTTGGCTAAGAGCAACATTATCCATTAGAGGAGAGCCTTACCTAGCGTGATTGGTAGAGAGCCAAAGGTGACCCGTTTCTCGGACGGTAGCCTTCTGGTGTGACGCCGCACTCTACCATGATCTTCGTGAAAGGAGTAGTTTATGTGAGGGAACTCTTGGACTACTCCATAGACATCACCTTAGAACTGGCCGGCAATGGGGCGGTCAAGTTTGAGCGTGTGAGGAGAAAACAGAGAGGGGCCTCGAGACCCACCCCTACACTCTTCATCACGTTTGACTGTGACAAGCTCCCTGAATCGGTGCGTGCCAGTTGGTATCGCTACCGCGTGAAGGCATTCCTGCAAGTGCCGCGGAGATGCTACTACTGTCACCGCCCGGCCATACTAATCGCTCCTGTCGACGTGCAAATTCGGGGTTACCCGAAGTCTGTGTAAGTTGCTCCAGGGCCGCACACGATAAGTCCAAATCGTGTGTGGCCAAAGGTGTCAATTGCTAATAGCCGCACCCCGCTTCTTCGAAGCAATGTGGTGCGTATCTCCTTGAGAAGGAAATCCTGACCGTTCAGGCTCAGGATCGTCTCTCATCTCGCGAGGCTAAGGACTTGATTCTGGCGCGCCCGGCTCTGGCTGGGACGTCTTATGCCTCAATGCAAAGAAAGTCACCCTCTGCTCCTGGTCCCTCCAGGACTACGAGCACGGTCGTTTCCGCCCCTAATCGGAACCCTTCTGCGGGTTCTACCCATCTCGGGCGCTTCCCTGGTAAAGATGGCGACACAAAGGGTTCACACCCAACCCCGGCTAAAACCAGGTCTCCCCTCCCTTCCCCCAGCGTGACCTTACCCGCAAGGCGAAACGGCCGCGCGCCTTCACCGAGTCGTTAGACTCACAGGAGGCAACACCCCTGAAGTTGGTCCTGGGGCCATCTTCCGGGTTCCTAAAGCTGCCCCTCAAAAGGAGAACAGCACTAAAGGAGCTTCGGCACCTTCGCCCACACCCACTGGGAGGCTGGGTGGCTCGGAAACTGTGGATCCTCCAAAAGAGGGGCCCCGGCCTCCGAAGTACCCCCGCTCGCCTAAGGTTTTGAGGTGGAGGGAGGAAAAGACTGGCATGGCAAGCCCAACCTTCAGGCAGTAGCTGTGCAGCTCCACCTGGATAGGAGGTATACTGTTATTTTCGCGTACATTCCACCGTCAGCCGACTTCAACGCAGGGAACTTCCGCCGCCTTCTGGCACGGTTGCCGAGGCCCTTTCTCTTGCTCGGAGATCTGAACGGTAGACACGCCCTCTAGGGAAACTACTCGATTAATCCCAGGTGTCAAGTCCTTGCCGACCTGATCGACGAGTTGGAGATAGGTGTCCAAAATGTGGGTGTTTACGCATCACTGCCCGAGAACCGCTTAATTTTCTTGTCTTGATCTATCTGTGTGCTCTCCGGATGCACAGCCTATTTTGTGTGGGGGTGGTCGATGACCCCCATGGTAGTGATCACTTTCCCATTCAAATATCATTTTCTGGGCCGCTGCCGCCCGAGATCCCGCCCCGGTGTTGCTTGGCCAGGTGGTCTGCATTTCAGGAAATGACTGATTTCTCTATCTCAGTCGAGGAGCTTATGTCGTTGATGAGGCCGTTGAGTTTTCCGGCAACCTCATCGCCGTGGGTCTAACTATTATTCCTAGAACGTCTGGCCGTTTTACACGCCTACCACTCCTGTGGTGGTCAGCCTAGTGTGACACGGCCCTTAAACAGAAGCGTTATGCCTACATGCGTTATAAGTACCGCCCGAACGACTTCACTGTCGGTGAATTTCGTCGGGTTAGGGCTAGGTTTCGTTATATTTCGAAGCACAGCCGGCGCTCTTCTTGGCGGGCATACGTGTATTCACTTAACGCGAAGACCCCTCTCGCAGAAGTGTGGAAGCGAGTCAAAAGGTTTCGGAGCAAGTTTTCGCAGAACCCCCCTCCCGTTTTCCAGGAGAATGTGACCGCAACTTCGGACCCCGCGACTGCATTCTCTAGCCGGGATTCTGCTCCGCAGGCATTCAATTCGCGTCGTGATGTCGCGGAAGTCCGCCGACTGGACTTTACCTCTAGAGGGAGAGGTCCCTTCAACGACAGGTTTACTATTAGTGAGTTGCATTCCGCTCTCGCTTCGTACGTGGACACCGTCCCAGGTCCGGACGATGTTCCGTATGCTATGCTTCGACACCTGGGTGAGTGAGGCATGGCCTTTCTGTTAGATTTGTTCAACAGGATCCGGGTAGAGGGTATCCTCTCAGATTCCTGTCGAATCGCTACTGTGCTCGCCTTTCGCAAACCGGGGAAAGATCACTCTACTCCGGCCGGTTTCCACCCAATCTCTCTTTAACCTCCTATGTGTGCAAGTTGGTAAATGTTAGATTAGCCTTTTTTTTATAAACAACGGAGGGCATCTGTCTTGTGCACAGTGCGGCTTCCGCAAGTTCCACTCCACGTCGGATGCTCTGCTCGGACTGGAAAATGCCGTCTGTGAGGCCTTACTTCGTAGACAGCACTACGCCACGGTGTTTTTCGATTTGGAGAATGCCTATGATACCGCATGACGATGCGGCATCATGGAGACTCACCACACGATGGGGGCGACGGGACGCCTCCCAATCTTTATATCTGAAATGATGTGAGATCATCGATTCCGCGTATGGTTGGGGGAAGCCCTCTCCGGCCTAATGGAGCAGGAAGAGGGTGTCCCGCAGGGAAGTGTCCTCAGTGTCACACTCTTTGCCCTGAGCATCAACGGCATCACCTCTGTTCTGCCGGAAGATGTTCTGGCTACGCTCTACGTGGACGACCTTTCAATCTCTTTTGGCGCGGCCCAGATGCTAACTCTGGAGCGTCAACTCCAACAAGCATTGAACCGGTTCTCTCGCTATGCCGAAGCGCACAGGCTTTAGTTTTCCTTGGCCAAGACTAAGGTGGTGCACCTCTGCCGCCATTCACGGCTCCACCCTAACCCAGACTTGTTTGTCAATGGGGTTCACCTGGAAGTGGTGGACTCGCACCGTTTCCTTGGTCATGTATTTGACCGATGCCTCGACTGGGAGGCTCATATTCGCAGCCTTAGGGTCACTTGTACCCGCACCATGGATATTCTTCGTTCCGTGACGTTCAGCGACTGGGGCGTTGATAGGGCTACTGCCTTACTTTTTTAGCGATCCTTTGTTCGTTCGAAGCTCGACTACGGATGCCACTGTTATGCATCCTCAGCCGAGCGCATATTGTGTAAAGTGGACTCGATCCACCTCACCGCCCTTCGCCTGGCGACAGGTGCCTTCTGCACTTTCCCCATTGAGAGCCTACTTGTTGATGCTGGGTAGATGCCACTCGCTCTGCGCCATGCACATTGCATAATTCGCCTGTACGCTCGAGCCCGGCGTCTCATCAGTCGCCAACATCTCTCACTTCTTTCGCATCTGATCTCGACGGTGCCTATGCCCCCGAACGATGCCAGTGATATCCTAAGCCTTCGGGTTTAGGGCCAGGAAACTCCGAGAGCTAGGTATAGCTCTCTGGCTGGTGGCGTCCTGGTTCTGCCCAGGACGCCACCCTGGAAGGTACTACCTTTGTCTATTTTTCGCCACGCCTTTGCTCCCAAGGCTTCTACAACGCCGGGAGTATTGCGTTTAGCCTTTTTGGAGCATACTTTGTGTTACGCAGGACCCGTGCCAGTGTATACGGATGGCTCCAAGTCCAAGAGGGGGTCGGCCTCCACGCCGTATCCCTTCTGTTTGAAGTCAACGGGGCGCTGTGTCTGTCTTCACAGCTGAACTAGTTGCAATACACCGCTCGGTACGTGAGATTGCGCGACGTGCCCGGTTCGGAGAACGGATTGTGATTTATAGACACTCACAGAGCGTCCTGTGTGCTCTCGGGGCATTGGAATCTTCGCATCCCCTGGTTCGCGATATCTGCGAGCCGGGTGGATGCAAGATTATCTTCTGCTGGGTTCCTGGACATGTAGGAATTGTGGAGAATGAGGGCGCCAAAAAGTCCGTGAGGACTGGGCGACCAGACCGGCGTTTCGTTCTTCACACCGATTATATGGCATGAATATGTGCAGCTCTCCGGGCTGCTTGGGCAAAGAAGATGGGAGACGGTCGAGGGAACCTAAAGTTGCGTGCCATTGCGCCGCGACTGTTCCCATGGACCTACCTCCCAATGCGGCGACGGTTTCAGGTTGCTCTCTGTCGTCTCTGATTCGGAAACACCCGCGGAACGCACCGCCATTTGATGGAGCGCTCGCCTGCGCCTTACTGAGATGATTGCGTCATCCACCAGACTGTTCGGTACAATCTCGTTGAATGTCCAAGTCTGGGTGATCTTCGCGCACACTACTTCTTCCGGTATCGGGATGAACGGGTTCGCTACCTCTTGTCCCTTATACTCGGCACGGGTTCGTGCACACTGACTTGTGGATTTTGACTTTTTGGAGGAGGCTGGCCTCCACTTTATTTTACTGTTTTTTTTTTGTTGTTGCTTCTTTGTAGGTCGCACGTTCCTGCGCCGGTGGGAGGCGGGCCTTTCCCTTACGCCGGAGCGTGCTTCCTCCTTGTTGCCCTTTTCCTTTTTTTATTGTTATTGTTTTTCGTTTTGTTTTACAGATTGTTATTTTAATGTAACCTGGTACTAGGCTGTCGTGAGTACGGCGAATTATGCCCAAGTAGGCAGCCGCCACGTGGGCTCCTAAAATATAAAAAAATTACTAAATCTTTCGAATGATATAATTGCCAAAGTCCTCCCAAGGTTAGCCCGATAATTATTTTGCTTTGGCAATAACATCATAACTATTGGACAAATTCTAACGAAATTCGAAACCTTTATTTTGTTTTACATTCTCTTTCGAATGATATAATTACCAAAGTCCTCCCAAGGTTAGCCCGGCAATTATTTATTTTTGGCAATAACTCGTAACTTTTCGGCCGATTCTAACGAAATTTGAAACCCTTATGTTGTTTTACATTCTATTTCGAATGATATAATTGCCAAAGTCCCGCCCCCTTTAAGTTTAGTCCGGCAATTATTTAAAGTTTTGAAGGTCTTAAGGTCATAATCAGAATAAATGAGAGCACGGGACTTCTTGGTCAGCAGACCTTGTTGATTACATGTCAGATCCTTTATCTCTTACCGATTTACCACAGGCCTTGACTGGACTGAGTCCATAACAACTTAGAATAATTATGCTTATCATAATTCCTGCGGTGGTGGCGGTGGACTGAAAGTATACCATCCTATGGTGTCATCTGCGAGTCGTAGCAAGCGATTACATGGTAATTCACTATGCCTGAATAGCTTGTTACGCTAGATTATATAATAATCCCATGAATATTGTGTGGTTGAATAAGTCGGCGTACTCGCCCTTGTTGACAACCATTAACAAGGCATGTGTATTGTATCTATCTGATATGCCTTTATTGGATTACATAGTTTTATTTTTTTGCCATAGAGTACTAGTTCTGTACTCGAATACTTAATTTCATGGACGATAATAATCATTCTTGACCGGGGTGGTGGGGGACGCTAGGGGGCTGAAGCACCCCGCCAAAATTTCAGACTCGTTTATGTTTATAATTCTTATTTAAGCGATACTTGTATTCTGTTATTCAGGAAGAGTTATGTAATAATATAGAATATATATGAATGTGATAGAACGTGTTGAAGCTGCGTTTAATTTCAACTCCTATCCCGTATTATTTAAAACCACGATGCTGCCCACGTGCATCTTCGATTCGAGGCTTGGAGTCTTATCTCAGCTACCGGATGCCAATGTTTAAACAAGGAGGTTATCGTCCCCCCGTTCGCCCCCATACGCCGACCTCGCCAGATCGAGTTAGGCTTATGAACAGATAAGGCATTGTTCCCCGGCCCGGCTGTGCGTTCCCTCCAAGCTTTCACTCCATTTTCCCCCACGCCAAGGAGATGTCCTGGCTATTTATATGGAAACTTTACCACTAAGATCAGATTGGAGATCCAGATTTTCGTCGCGAAACATCACCACGACCCTCTCTCCCTTTGTGCGCCAAGGGACCTCGACCTCGAGATTCACCATCACTTGTCCAGAAGGAGGACAATATTCCTTGAGTGCCAAAGGTTCGAGCCTTTCCGACGACAAGTCCCCAAGGCTTCCCCCCCCCCTGTTGTTCAAAGGAGAACAGCATTAGAACAGCCATTGTTCGTTTTGAGCCCTTCGCCAAGAAACGGTTCTCTTCCCCCCCTGTTGTTCAAGGAGAACAGCATTAGAACAGCCATTGTTCGTTTTGAGCCCTTCGCCAAGAAACGGTTCTCATCCCCCCCTGTTGTTCAAGGAGAACAGCATTAGAACAGCCATTGTTCGTTTTGAGCCCTTCGCCAAGAAACGGTTCTCATCCCCCCCTGTTGTTCAAGGAGAACAACATTAGAACAGCCATTGTTCTTGAGCCCGTAGACAAGAGACGGTTCTCATCCCCCCCTTGTTCAGAAGAGAACAACCTAGAACAGCCATTGTTCTTCAAGCCGTTCGTCGAGAAACGGTTCTCCTTCCCAAGACGCCTCGTCAGGATCCTTTTATTCCCCCCCCCTTCGGCTGGAGCTCGCCAGCGGACCGAAACTCCTTTGCGCCTCCTTCCACTGCACCACTAGTGCCAAAAGTTACGTAAGCCAAACTTCACCTTTGAGTATTGATCCCTTTTGTCAATTCTATCCTGTGCTTTAAATTGTTTATCGAACCATCCCATCTCTTTAACTCTATATTTGTTTTACCTTTTTTAATCCCTTAAATCCTTGGATTAGCCCGAGTCTCCACGACCCTTTCCATTCTGTTATGTCAATATTTTCCGTTTTTGTGTATTGTTTATAGTTATTATTAATAAAACTCTATTTTATTAATGATAGCAATATTATTATCCTTGAGCTCAGTTCCACTTCTTAAGCATATCGAAGATACATAATATCGGCCGCCAGACAGTAAACGCACTCTAAAGATAATTAAGGAAGTTCCCTCAACGAATAGTGTAATATATGGTATCGTCGGGAGTCATTCTACGACAATGAAAGTTTTTTTAAACCGTTGTTATCGAATGTATCATATATGATACATGTCTAAAATTGAGGTTAATCTCAAAAATAATTATTAAATTCAGTATTATATCTTAATTGAGGTCCAAAAACCACAATTCATTATCTTCTGATTAGTGGAAAAAACTTCGGATCTGAGAGTTAGCGCTCACTCCTTTATGAGATGCTGTTATTTATTATTATTTTTTTTTCAAGAGCTCATCTGGCGATTGCCTACTTGGGCATTAGAGGCCGTATTAAAAACTGCCTAGAACTAGGCTACTTTTAAATTTAATGCAATAACAAACACAAGAAAAAACAACCCAAACAACAACAGAAACTAAAAAAAAGGGAAAAGGAAACGAGTAGTAAGCAAGCTCCTGCGTCGGGGGGAGGTCCCCCCGGTGCAGGAGCGTGCAACCTATAAGGGGAAAAAAAAGACAAAGCAAAACAAAAAAAACCTGGTTAAATAATAGGGAGAAGGCCAGCCTCCCCCCAAAAGTCAACAAGTCCACCAGTCAAAGTGCACTCACTTGTCCCGAGCACAAGGGACAGGCGGTAGCGACCCCGCCCATCCCGGTGCTGGGACAGGTATCGTGCGCGAAGATCACCCAGACTGGAACATTCGACAAGAATGTGCCAAACAGTATGGGGGACAATGCAGTCGTCACAATAGGGCGCAAGCGAGCGCTCCATTAAATAGCGATGCGTCACACGAGTGTGTCCGATTCGGAGACGACAGAAAGCGACCTGAAGCCGTCGCGGCATTGGGGGATAGGTCCATGGGAACAGTCGCGGCGCAATGGCACGCGACTTTACGTTCCCTTCGACCGTCTCCCATCTTCTTTGCCAAGTAATCCGAAGAGCTGCCCGTATTCCTGCCATGTAGTCGGTGTGAGGAAGAGCGAATTATTATCAATTCTATGTAAGATACATATCATTAATGATAAATGGTGTGTAAGATAACCATTATTAATCATCAATGCCCTTTTCTCAGACTACTCAGAGGGAGGAATTTAGGTTAGCCCCATCCCACCCCCACCCTTCCATATTTAGCCTAGATGCGCCACTGTTTTTAACTGTGCTTAGTTTTTATTTAGAGTCAAAATGTAAACGCTTTAACCCTTTCGTTATTCACCCTCTTAGGTACAAGTTGCTGCCATCACGCGCAAGGGAGATGGAGACAGGTCAGAACTCACTGGATTCGAAACCCCCGGGGGCGTCCCGAACAAACCTACAGTTAATGTCAAGTAAGTAGAACTTTTGTTCATTTGGGAAGTTGATTTTAGCTTCCATCTTGTCTGTGGGTGAAATTTGATTTAAAATTAGGCCCAAATAATAAATGACAAATTGGGAATTTAAATAATAAATGACAAATGAGAACAAGTTTCACTCGCCTTATCTCATGTATTTAGATCCTCGGTATTTCTAAATTGACCGAGATGAAATTTTTTATTTTTTTTCCAAACAAAACAAATCGATGCTTTTAAGCCGGCGTCGATGGATGTCTGAATTTTTTAGGATAAGAGTGGCTAAAAATCGAGTTCCTCCCGTCAGTGGCAGCTTCTCATTTTTTCTTTTTATTCATCTGAAAGATGAAGGTCAAAATGTTGATCGAAACTTGACACATTTCCGAAAACGGGTCGTTAATTAAGTTTACACTGAAATAGGAGCATTTATCGAGACACGCGATGCAGATAAGCCATCATAAGCGCCTTTAATCGTAGATACGTAATCTCGAGTCACGCTGACCAAAGATCTACGCCAGCTTCATGTTTCTTGGCTCCTGCAGCCATTGGACCCGCACCAATTGCTTAATCTTGCATTTGACTGACTCCTCGGTCGTGTATTCGTGCTACAGGTTTAACATTCATGCTTTCGCCAAGGGCGCTAATATAACCACTATTCAAATACTCTCGGCGCTGTGTCGGCGACTAACCCCACCTAGTGTAGCTTAACTTAGCTAATATTCGAAGAGGTTCCTTGAAAGATCTGCAGGAGATCCTTTGGTACTATTTTCTATAGATCTTATTTATTTGTCGATCCTTTGTTTCTATTTATTTATCAATGCTTTGTCTCTATTTATTTGTCGAGCCTTTGTCTATTTATTTATCGATGTTTTGTTTCTATTTATCAATACTTTGTTTCTCTTGATTTGTCTATGCTCTGTTTCTATTTATTTGTTGGTGCTTTGTCTCAATTTATTTGTCGATGCTTTGTCTCAATTTATTTATCGATGCTTTGTCTCAATTTATTTATCGATGCTCTGTCTCAATTTATTTATCGATGCTTTGTCTCTATTTATTTATCGATTTTTTGTCTCTATTTATTTGTCGAGCCTTTGTCTCTATTTATTTGTCAAGCCTTTCTCTCTATTTATTTATTGATGTTTTATTTATTTATCAATACTTTGTTTTTCTTTATTTGTCCATGCTTTATTTCTATTTATTTATTGATCCTTTGTCTCATTTTTTTTATTAATGTTTTGTCTCTTTATTTGCCGAAGCTTTGTCTCAATTTATTTGTCGATGCTTTGTCTCAATTTATTTATCGATTTTTGTCTATTTATTTGTCGAGCCTCAGTCTATTTATTTGTCGAGCCTTTGTCTCTATTTATTTGTCGAGCCTTTGTCTCTATTTTTTTATCGATGTTTTATTTATTTATCAATACTTTGTTTCTCTTTATTTGTCCATGCTTTATTTCTATTTATTTATTGATGCTTTGTCTCAATTTTTTTATTCATGTTTTGTCTCTTTATTTGTCAATGCTTTGTCTATTTGTCGATGCTTTGTTTCTATTTATTTGTTTATGCTTTGTTTCTATTTATTTGTTTATGCTTTGTCTCTATTTATTTGTCGATGCTTTGTCTGTACGAATAATTTGTTCGTCAGGATTTGTTCCCCCCCTTCCTCCCCATTTCGTGTTTGCGGTCCTGCGTCGGAGTACATTTGTCGTAATCGCTATCGATCGTTGCGCGTTTTTTTTTATATTTCCCCATGTACGTTTTTATTCAGCCCCTCCCCCCTTTTTTTATTCCCCCTCACTTATCTAATTAACTTTGGGCCCCTTTTTTTTCTCAATAAAACTACATGAGAAAATATGCACTCCATTAACTCTCTAGGAGTAAAAAATGAAAGGAACTGGAATGAGATCATTATTGTCCACAAAACAATGCTCGAGATTATGTAGACTAAAAATCGTATTGCCTTCGCGATGCAAAAGTTGAAGCACCTCTGCTACATTCGAGGTGCTTCTAAAATAAGAAAAAATATTTTTTTCAATTTGCATTTTTAAGTGCGTCTATATTCGCATATTTGCCATTTTGAATATTTGATTTTATATAAATTTTATATCTCTTTTCACCGACGGTTTTTTTAGCCCATTCGAAAGGATAAAAAATGCAGCTCTCGCACAAGTTTGGCGCGACTGCAAATACGATGATATGGCGATGGTCTCTAAGTTTCCATTTCCACCTGTCTGTCTCCATTTTCACCTCTCTATATCCATGTCTCCACTTTTGCCTGTCTGTCTCCATGTCTCCATTTTCTCCTGTCTTCATATTTCCATTTTCGGCTCTCTGTCTCCATATCTCCATTTTCTCCTGTCTTCATATTTCCATTTTCGGCTCTCTGTCTCCATATCTCCACTTTTGCCTGTCACTTTCCATGTCTCTGTTTCCATTTTCTCCTGTCTCTATATTTCCATTTTCGGCTGTCTGTCTCCATGTCTCCACTTTTGCTTTGAAACTTCCCATGTCTGTTTATATTTTTCGCCTGTCTGTCTCTGTTTCTATTTTCGCCTCTCTGTCTCCATGTTTCTATTTTCGCCTGTCTCCATATCTCCATCATTGCCTGTCTGTATCAATGTCTCCACCATTGCCTGTCACTTTCCATGTCTCTGTTTCCATTTTCGCCTGTTTGTAACTATGTTTCTATTTTCGCCTGTCTGTCTCCATGTTTCCATTTTCACCTATCTGTCTCCATGTTTATATTTTTGCCTGTCTCCATGTCTCCATCATTGCCTGTCTGTATCCATGTCTCCATTATTGCCTGTCACTTCCAATGTCTCTGTTTCCATTTTCGCCTGTCTGTCTTCATGTTCTCATTTTCGCCTATCTGTATCATTGTCTCCCCATTGCCTGTCACTTTCCATGTCTCTGTTTCCATTTTCGCCTGTTTGTCTCCATGTCACCACTTTTGCATGTCACTTTTCATGTGTCCGTTTCCGTTTCCATTTTCGCCTGTCTGTCTCCATGTCTCAATTATTGCCCTTTCTCCATTTCTCCAGTTTTGTCTGTGTCTCCAATTCTATTTTTGCTTGTTAGGTCCTTTTATCCTCTCATTTATCCCCTGTCTTTTTCCTTACTCGTTCTTTCCCACCCTTGTGCTCTCTATCACCCCAAGCTCTATCTTTTTTGCCGTTTTTAGCTACCTTCCAATCATTCGCTTTTTCTTTAACTTGACCACTCTTTTCGGTGCTCTTCCCCCTATCATTTTTCCTTATGTAAATAAATAAAAATTATCACATGTGCCATTTCTTTTTGATGTTTCCTGATAGTGTTCTTCCAACTTCCGCCATTCCATGAATGGCTGACGGAGGTCCTAGCGAAGCTTCAAACAACTCCCAACTTGGGAGTTTGATGATAACGAAAGATTTAGAATGTAAAATATCAACAAACAAATTGAGTTCCCCAAATAGCCTTGCTCTAAAAGACCCCCTTTTTTGTAAAATTATGCGCATATTTTTCTGTACAAGAATTACTAATTGGAGTTTGAATAAAATTGCTTTGATTTCTGGTTGCGTCTGAACTTTAAAATAAGTCACTGAAATTGAGTTAAGTAAATTGGAGAAGTGCATTTATGAGACGCTGTTGATGATTTGCCTTGAGACGAGAATCAACTGATTTGAACTGGGCACGAAATGGTTGTAAGCTAACAACTAGCTGTCTCTCAAATTTGATTGACATTTTTTTGCTTTGATTTCTGTTCGGGTCGGAACTTTAAAATAAGTCACCGAAATTGACTTAAGTGAATTACTGAAGGGGATTTACGAGACGCTGTTGATTTGCCTTTAGACGAGAATCAATTGATTTGAACTAGGCAGGATATGGCTGGAAACTGTTACTCAAGTTTGATTGGCATTTGCCAAAACTTGGGGGGGGGGGGGAGACTATTCGTATCATCGAATGACTTTGTCGAGTAACTATCATTTATATTTTTAAAAGGCGGAAACCAACGGGAGAATTCCCCTCGGATTTTGCTGGAATAAAGTTCCTAAATTGGCGAAATTGTGTGAAACGGCCATAGCCCGTCATACTCCCTCCTACTTTTTTGTGTAATCTCCCCCAATCCCTAAAAATCAAGTTTTATTGTTTCTATCAGTTCCCCCTCCCGCCTATTTTAAGGGGCCCATTAAAGTCTTGACCGGTCCTTTTCTCTTCGCAGCTATACTGTGGACCACTCCGGTAAGATGGCGGTCCACGTGGAGTGGGTCCCTCCAACAGTCCCTTACGGAGAGATCAAAGGATACCGACTCAGATATGGACCCGTCAGTAAGTGTGGAGGAAGTCCTCCTTTCGAGGGGGTTGGCCCTTGTAGAAGTTGCGGCTGACCTTTGGTAGGGGAGGATTACATTGACCTCCCAGTTACGAAGGAGGCAGGCGGATCTAGGGGAGATAGATATCTTCACGTTTTCACATCCCCCAATTTCACTGCTTTCTTTACATCTCTCCCATGACGAGCTTTATGCGGGAGATGCCCTCGTTGGCCTACCCTCGCGTGGGTAGGTAGCTGCTACACACGTTACCACGCGCATAGCTAATCGCAACATCCCTATCATTTCCCCTCGTCTTCATATCACAACAAACCGACTCACGCCGCCGTTCCGGTATCCTACCCCATGCCCTGCCTGGAGTTATGAAAGGTTCCGCTGATTGATGTAAAAACAACTGCCCCGACACGTACTTCCCATCTCCCCGCGAAAATAGGCTCCTAGTGCTTGTCATTCTTATCTTTATGTGAAATTCATTATGCGGTCGGGGAGATCTCGTCCACGAGCGAGGTTGCAACAACGACATGTATCGGGGGATGACTGGGTCGCAAATGCGTTTAAATATGCAATGGATTCCTTTCTTGAAATTTTTCGGCGCTAATGGAATATATCAATTGATATCCTTTTCCACCACCTTTATATCCGAGTCAACTTTGCCATTTAGGTGATGTTGTAATGGCTCAAATAAATGGTAATTATATGGTGCAAGGTATGGTGAATATAGAGGATAAGGAAGAACTTCCCCACTTCAAGGCATTAATATTTTCGGGGGTTAAAACGCGGCGCGTGTGAACTTGCATCGTCATAGAGTACAACCTTCTGGTTGATCAAGATGGACGTTTTTGGTCAGTACGCTTCAATTAAAGGAGGCAATTGTTGAACATTTAGGTCTGCAATAACTTTGTTTACAATAGAGGGACCCGTAATAACTCTTTTCGCATCCCACCAAATGCCAAGCATAGACTTGTGTTGTTGGAGAACACGCCGAGTAGGAATGGGTGTTTGTTTGCGATCAAGCCATTGTTTTTTCCCTTAATATTGCATTTCTCTTTCAACAAGTCTCCCCAGAAATGGCTCACGGGCATTTTTAGCTTTAAAAAATCTCGGTACTACTACAGCTTAAAGGTCATCGGAATTACTAGTTATCTTTAGAGTTTGCAGCAAATTTGGAACAAAAACAATTCGGAGCATTTTTGTCTTTTACACACATTAATTTTTTTACAACCTTTATTTAATTATTCCCAGATAAACCAATGCAGACGGTGACATTGCAAGGACGCACCATGCTGCACAAGGTCCTCACCGATCTGCAAAGAGGAGTGGAGTACGAGATCCGAGTGTCGGGCAAAAATCGCCTCGATTACGGCGAAGAAGCAGTTACGTTCTACACCACTCCCGAAGCGCCACCATCCGGCCCGCCCCAGAACATTACCTATCGGTATAACCATCGAAATTTTCTAGACAAAAAGCATGGAAACACAAGTGCCTTAGTATTGCCACTAGTAGAAGATCCTTGAACTCAAGGTTCCCTGGGAGTGGCCCACTTCATAAATAGGTCCCTTTTTCAAAGAGTTGAGGACGGTTTCTGTGGATTTCATTTCTCAATTAGATCTAATGAAGAAAAGAACTCCTTGCTGGTTTCCTCTCTTTACCGTTCACCTAGTACATATGAACACCGCATAGACAACACCCAAACAGACCTTTGCCCTCTCTGTCAAGCTAACCCCCAACACCATCACGCATCTCATTGAAGATTGCATTATCTTGGCTGCTCGCAGACAACACAACATTAACAATGTCCTGCAGCTTTAGTCAAGGTCAGTGGATGTGCTGGTCTACCTTCGTGGTACGGGCTTCCTGGAATAACGGCCCGGGGAACTAGAACAACTCTTTACCGTTACCTGTTTCGTGTTCCTGATTATTTTCTTTATTATTATTGTGGTTTTAATGTATTCTTTCAGATTCCATCATGATAGAAAGTATCCCTACAGCTCTAAGGCATTTATTCGTGTTTTATGCCTCTACAGCGAATTTAATTTTGCGTTAATTGCAGATTCCAAACTCCTGGAACCATTGTATTTACATGGGACCCTCCTAAGGAAAACGAAAAGAACGGTATTATTGTTGGATACACAGCTTTCTTCAGCAAAAACGTTGTCCTTAACAATGATTACAAATTCGAGAGGAATAAAACTGTTGGCAGAGTTGTATTCAATAATGTAGAGGAAAGCATGGATTACACTTTTAAGGTAAGGCGACTGCTATTTCTTTACAAGGGATTCTGTCTTTTTGTCTTTGCTTTGTGTTTTGTGTTTATCGTCTTGTCTAAATCGTAGTCCAGGGTGGTACAGGGTGATGCCATTATTAGTGTTTTGGTAAAGGAAAGGCGGCTATTTGGTAATTTTCTGTGGTTTTATAGCACCCAGAGCTCACGCCTGATGTTGTAGCGTTTCAGATCTCAGGCTGCTTGGTTTTAATTCGAGTGCTGGCTGAGTATGGTGATTTCATCTGTGTAGGTGTGGAGTATGATATTGGGGCTCCAGGTAGTAAGGTTGTGGATAAGGGGTTGAAGAATATTGGGGACATTAGTTTGTGAAGCTGGTGTGTTTGTCGTGTATTTCGACCTCTGATTGGGCTATGGCTTAGGCGAGTGGAAATACTGCTTCCGATTACAGTGAAGTGACAAGTTGCTGGATGGGCCCCCGATCCAGTTTGACCTCGCGGCCGCTGCCATACGATGTAGAGTCTAAGATACCCGTGAGTCGGATCTCACGTTGACCTGTAGGCGCTCAGGGAGAAATAAAAACCTTCTTAAATGAGTACAGATCTATGGTAATTATTTTTCCGAGCTCCGATAAATATGGCAAACCACTTTTATTGGTTAGTGTCTAATTGAGTGTTGTGAATTTGTTTGGGTACTGTCCCGAAGGTTTGTTTATTGTTGCCATTACCGTCCTTTGATTGAAGCCTTCTTGTGAGCTCGGTGAGGTTGATGAGTAGTGTGCTAGTTGAGTAGAGTAGAGGGAAACTATATTGGGAATTCCCTTTTAGGGTATGTGGGTTGATTTTAAGTAACGGACGTACTATGTTTTTAGAGGGAGTGCAGAGTAAGTAGTTGGGTGATATGATACGGATAACAGATATTTGAAATGGAGTTGCAAGAGATAAGTTGTGAGTATACGTTGATGTCTTTTGACCGATGTATTGAAAAGTTGTAAGAGTACGTTGATGTCTTTTTGATCGTGTTGAAAGGTTGTAAGAGTACGTTGATGTCTTTTTGACCAGAGTATTGAAAAGTTGTAAGAGTACGTTGATGTCTTTTTGACCAGGGTATTGAAAAGTTGTAAGAGTACGTTGATGTCTTTTTGACTGGGTGTTGAAAAGTTGTAAGAGTACGTTGATGTCTTTTTGACCGGGTGTTGAAAAGTTGTAAGAGTACGTTGATGTCTTTATGACCAGGTTGAAAAGTTGTAAGAGTACGTTGATGTCTTTTTGACCAAGGTGTTGAAAAGTTGTAAGAGTACGTTGATGTCTTTTTGACCGGGTGTTGAAAAGTTGTAAAAGTACGTTGATGTATTTTTGACCAAGGTGTTGAAAAGTTGTAAGAGTACGTTGATGTCTTTTTGACCAAGGTGTTGTAAAGTTGTAAGAGTGCATTGATGTCTTTTTGACTGGGTGTTGAAAAGTTGTAAGAGTACGTTGATGTCTTTTTGACCGTGTTGAAAGGTTGTAAGAGTACGTTGATGTCTTTTTGTCCGTGTTGAAAGGTTGTAAGAGTACGTTGATGTCTTTTTGACCGTGTTGAAAAGTTGTAAGAGTACGTTGATGTCTTTTTGACCAAGGTGTTGAAAAGTTGTAAGAGTACGTTGATGTCTTTTTGACCGGGTGTTGAATAATTGTGAGAGTACGTTGATGTCTTTTTGACTAAGGTGTTGAAAAGTTGTAAGAGTACGTTGATGTCTTTTTGACCGTGTTGAAAGGTTGTAAGAGTACGTTGATGTCTTTTTGACCGTGTTGAAAAGTTTTAAGAGTACGTTGATGTCTTTTTGACCGGGTGTTGAATAATTGTGAGAGTACGTTGATGTCTTTTTGAGCCGAAGTTAGGGGAGGATTTGGCATGTCATATAGCTTAGGTTAACATTTCAATGAAGTGTGTTAAAATGTCGTGAGTATAAGTGTTTGTTTTGGTTCTGTTTGTTAAGCAAATGTTCGTTAATTATTTTTGCGCAGTTTTGTAATAGAGTGTTTGCTTTTTTGGTAATCTTGGCTTGAGCGTGTCTTGCTCACCGTTGTTTTGGGTGGCAATTTTTTTGTTTTTTGTTTTCGTTTTCTCTATTATTGCCCTTTCTAGTTATTCATTTTATTCTGATTCTAGCTATTATTCTCTCTTTTTTTCCGCTGAGCGACCTGTCCTTTTTCTACACGCAAGTTGCCTTTTTCTTTCAAGGAATTAAAAAAAAAGGTAATCGCCCATGTTTGGGCTTCATAGAGTATAAAGGGATTGAGTAATTGTTTTAACGATCCTTGTTTGCCAGGTGCGTGCCATGACCAAAGAAGGAGCTGGCCCTTACAGTGAAATGCTCCAGTTCCATACCGACCCTGACAAGGTCCGAGCCCCTATGGCCCTGGAAGGCATGGCTACATCCGAATCTTCGATCGAGGTGTGGTGGGACCCTTTGCCTTCTCGCGGCAAGATTATTGGATACGTGGTAAGCACAAGGCCGTTTGACGGATCCCGAAACCTTTTTTTAACTCATTTATTCAAGATTCTCGCAATCACTCAAATAAATCAAAAGATTTCCTCCAAGTAATCCGTCTTGGGAGGAAATCCAAAAGTTTCCTTGAAGTGATCCGTCCTGGGACGTAAGCGAACCGCTCCGGAGCCACGTTGCGTGAGAAGTATTGCATACGATTGTTGCAATTCTTTTAGTCCCCCTGCCATGACCATCTTCAAGTGACTGAGCCATAGTTGCAAAGCGGCAGCCCATATGGTATCCAAAGCTCCTAGTAGTCTCCTCCTGTGACATTTTGTCCATACAAAAAATTATCCCCACCCCCCAATTACACTACATAGCTAGTAGGGGCATAGTCGTGTCAAGGGACTACTCACGATTCTTCCCCCATATACACACACAAACACATTTGCGCATTTGTCCACCTCTTTCTCTCACAGATCACTCCACTTTATTCACAGTTGACTCCCTTCATTTGTCATATTACACCCCTTTCCCTATCTGCCATCACTTACAATATACACATGTATTCCCATGGCATCGAAAACCCTTTTTATACTTTATTCAAAATCCTACCAATCACTTTCTTACATTACAGACACTATACGCACCTATCACCATATATGTATTTACTATCATTACATACACTATTAATATCCTTTTCGCCTATATTTTTCTATCTTTACATACACTATACACATATTTCCCAGTAATTACTCCTTACCTTTCACCGTATACTTTCTACCATTACACACACTATTGTATACCTTTATCGCTATACTTTCTGCCATTACATACACTATACTTATTACCTATACGCTCCATTTACACATCTTTTATCATGTGCTTTTTGCCATTACACTCACCTTACAAACAACACTTTTCCACCTCCCTCTATTCGACAAATTGTCGCAGACCAAAATCCTGATCGACAGATCGCAAAACCTCCCCCTTGGTCAGTCCCAATCGACGGATCAGTTCTTTCACACACTTTCGTTTACCAACACTTGTGAATTGGTGGCAAAAAACACACTACAATACTTCTTCCTGCCCCCCCCCCCTCCAAGGAGGACCCCCTCCCTTGCTAGTGTCATTATCTGGTCAGGGGGGAGGGGCGTCAAAGAGACTGTGCCTAAAAACTAATCCAATCAATCAATATCTTCTTAACATTTCAGCCTCTCTCAGCACAAAATAATCTCTCTCTCTTTTTGCTTCAATTCTACAACTTCACCCTTTTTCCTACAAAATGGGGAGGTGTGCATCAACCCTGCTAAACTACCATCCCTTTCCCACAGCTATATATATATATATATATATATATATATATATATATATATATATATATATATATATATATATATATATATATATATATATGTAAAAGAACTCAATGGCGAGTTTCAGTATGTATTTTATCATACCTTCTCCAGTCGTATACTGAGAATGCATTTGTTACAAAAGTCTATAAATAGCAAACAGATCAGAAAACTCAAAAAGAAAATACCACAAAGAAACATAAAACGAGGGAAAAAGGTCATTAATCATGGGTGCGAGTCTAAGATCGTTGACTAAGCTGTTTTCGATGAGGTTACGGGGATGGGGCTGCATATATATATATATATATATATATATATATATATATATATATAGAGAGAGAGAGAGAGAGAGAGAGAGAGTGTTCAGGTAAGAGGCCATAGTGTGAGGCGAAAAAGAACACTCACAAAAACAAAAGAATTATTATTTCAGCTCATTTTCCTGAAGATGACCTGCTACGGTCGAAAGGCGTCTCAGAATAAAATGTGTCTTTGTGGGTGTTCTTTCTCGCCTCACAGATCCGGTCAAAAACTTGTTAGGACAATAAAGAGAATACAAGTTAAAGTCAATAACGCTGCAAATGCTGTAGACTTCAAAAGTATATGTATACATCTCTCTATTTCTCTATCTATTATATCTCTCTATCTCTATTTCTCTATCTATTATATATCTCTCTATCTCTATTTCTCTATATTATATATATATATATATATATATATATATATATATATATATATATATATATATATATATATATATATATATATATGATGAAAATTAATGCAATATCGCAAGAAAAGATGAGGAATTAAACCACATGGGCAGACGATATGAACCAATCGGGGTAATACAAATTGGTTCATATCGTCTGGCCATTTTGCAGCTAGGAAAACATTCTATGGTAATAAGCCTTCCCGCACTAACGACTTTACAAAACAAATGTATAACATTGCCATTTAATAATACTGTTAAAAAATCGGTAATTTCTAACCTTTTCCTTAGAGCATACAAAATATGTCATCCTTCCTATTTAGATGAA
Organism: Ceratothoa steindachneri; assembly: GCA_963969495.1. Taxonomy (NCBI): domain Eukaryota; kingdom Metazoa; phylum Arthropoda; class Malacostraca; order Isopoda; family Cymothoidae; genus Ceratothoa; species Ceratothoa steindachneri. The sequence goes on from OZ018337.1 coordinate 55,940,783, forward strand.
GAAATTGTCATTATCAGGACCATTTTTTCTAATTTGTATTACCCCGATTGGTTCATATCGTCTGCCCATTTTGCAGCTCAGCTAGGAAAACATTCTATGGTAATAAGCCTTCCCGCACTAACGACTTCAACAAATGTATAACATTGCCATTTAATAATAAATTAAATAGTTTAAAGGACATATTTGGAAAAGCGGGTATTAATCTAGCCTTTAAATATAATAATTCCTTAAACCAATTGATGATTGCCAGGAAACCCAAAGAACATCATAACATAGGAGTATATGCATTACCATGCAACGATTACCATAAAGTTTATATAGGGAAAACGGGGAGAAATCTAGACAAGAGATTGTACGAACACAAAAGAGATATTAGAGTGGGCAGCGAAAGCAGTGGAATATTTTGCCATGTTAGAGACAAGAATCATACGATCGATTTCAATGGAAGTAAAATGGTATTTAAATCGGCTAACTATGTTAATAGAAGAATCGTAGAATCGAGCTTGATATCGTCAGTTCCTAATTTAAATCTATCTGAGGGTCAATTTTCTTTTAATCCTGTAATACGAAAGCATATAAACAAAATAGTTAAATGTCAGCCCTTCAATATGTTTAGGCCTAACCCCCCCCCCTTCCTGATTAGCCACAAGTAGGGGATTGAGGAAAAAAAGAGGGGATCTTGTGTTATGCTTATATGCACTTCTCTTATATTTTCTACGCAGTGTCAGTTGAAAAAGGGTGTGAGATACACCGAAACTGTTCTGAATTAAATTGTCTTCGGAGAATGTGGTTTAATTCCTCATATATATATATATATATATATATATATATATATATATATATATATATATATATATATATATATATATATATATATATATATATATATATATATATATATGTGTGTGTGTGTGTGTGTGTCCAGAGTGTCTCCCGACCCTATTCATGGGATTATTATTCCTTAAGATAGTGCATCTAAACCGACATTTCTGTTCATTTCATTTATGGGTGATGCCATATATATACGCCCCGTACAAGGAGGGGGCGCCGTGTATACTGTTATACATGGTACCTGGAAGAGCGCCTCCCCCCCACCTTCCGGCCACAGTGCCACTGACAGTCTCAAACGAGATTGAGACTATCTGGGCTTTATGACTTCCAGACTTTTCCATTTTACCCTCTTTCTTTACAATTCTCTTTTCGCATTTGCGAGCCGGCGGCTAATTTGGCAGGCTAGTCGCCGACCAGCTTTCGTCAATTCATTGCAGATAGGGAGCTGGTAGGGAGAGGGGGTTGATTAACCCCTCTGTCTTGGTTCCGATTAAGGGGGGATCATTTTTAACATGTTTTCCCGTTCCCTTGCCCCCCTTTCATCTTTATTTTCCTTTTTTTATCCGTTTACGCACCCTGATGGGGATGTCAGGTGACATTTGGAGGATTGTGTGCCCTTCTGACCCCAATACCTGTATGAAGATCTGCGGTTATATATCTTCCACTCATACATTTCCACTTTCTCCATCTTCACTTTTTCCCCGCGTTCACTTTTTCTATCTTCATTTTCACTTCTGTCTTCTTTTTCTCCATCTGCACTTAATCCATCTTCACTTGTTTCCATTTTCACTTTCTTTATCTTCACTTTTTCCCGCGTGCTTTCTCCATCTTCACTTTTTTTCTATTTTCACTTTCTCCATCTTCACTTTCTCAACCTTCTCTCTCCATCTTCTCTTTCTCAACCTTCTCTCTCCATCTTCTCTTTTTCCATCTGCATTTTTTCTTTCTCCATCTTCACTTTTTCTCCATCTTCTCGTTTTCCATCTTCACTTTCTCCCTAGTCTCCTTTTCCATCTACATTTTCTCCATTTTCTTTTTCTCCATTTTACCTCTCCATCTTAACATTTCCCACGTTCACTTTTCTATCTATTCTTCATCCATCTTCACTTTATAGAGGAGACGCCATCATTGGTTTTTGCTTTAAATTTATTAAACAATCCAAACGGGTATCAAGATCTTATGTACCCGCCGTGAAGAATATATATATTTAGCAAATAGGCCTACCTGTAATAGGCTTACTGATAATAATGAACTTAGCAGCGACATTGTTAAAGTCAACTGACGGTGCCGTGATAATGTTGGCCTACCAGGTAGGTTACTGTTGCCGAACATACGCGAATTTTAGCCCCTCCATAAAAATTACTCGTGGGGCCTATTTTTTACGTAAAAATTGTATAAAAAAAAGTTTTATTCTAATCGTCTTTATATATTTTCCCCTTTGATTTACTCATTTACTTCTCTCAGTTTGCTCCATCCCCTTTTTCATTCAGCCGCATTTCTCCTCTACGGAGCATACGTTTCTTCTTCTGAATGCGATTAGCCATAGATAGAGTGGATGGATCTAAGGATCTTTGCTACTCTCGATTCCATATATCTGCGCACTTTTTCCTTCTGTACGTCCCTCATATCATTACTATGGGGGTGCTGACATCCCTGTATTTGCTTACCCCTCTGCTGACACCCCTGTATTTGCTGACACCCCTGTATTTGCTCGCCCCTCTATCCCCCCCCCCTTCCCCCGATTCAATCAAGTTTCTATGGTCGATTTCGATCTAAAGACTGTAACATTAAAAATTACTCAGAATGAAAATGTTCACCATCATTTAAGGACCGCTGCACATGTTCGCCATTATTTAAGGACCGCTGCACATGCTGATTTGTCACTAATTTGTATTTTTGTCCGTAGGTATTTTTTGCCATGACGCCATCCGCTGATATGGAAAAATGGCATAACATTAGCATTCCGGTGACCCACTCAGCGGAATTGCAAAACCTGGAGAGACACGCTGAATACGCCATAAGAGTGGCAGCGAAAACACCTACGGTAAGAGAAGATATCGCAAGTGGGATGGCAACTTTTAGTCACAGCGATGAGGCTACATGGAAGCATAAAAGAAGGGGGGGAGTCTTAGAAGTACGTTTGATTTTAGGATGTAATGTTAGAAGCGGTATGTGAGATTATGGGTAGATTCAAAGAGCTCGGGGTGGGGGTGGGGGGGCTTATGATGAATCGAGCTATAGATGAGTCAAAAAGTTTACCGATAGGAAGGCAAACTTGCATGATTAACCTTTGAAAGAGAAAGAAGGAAGAAATATATCTAAAGGAGTTGTAAAAATGTTTTACTGGAATAGTCAATAAATTGGTACTGGCGTTACCACCGATCTAAACTCATTTAATATAGTTTAACATGGTATCCGAACCAAGGGTAACAACAACGTATGGCAGCTCCTTGGCGCATCCTCTGCGCTTTAACTTCGCTGTAATTTAAAGTAGTGTTTCCACTCGACTGGGCCGGAGATATAGTGAACTAATACAAGGGCTGGATGTGGTTTTGGTATCTAATGAAGCACGGAAGACGAGAGCACAAGACACACACAAAGTCATCAACACAAACGCAGAGTCGATTTCAGCAAACAGAATACTTCACCTCGCAAATAAAACCACAAAAAAAATTCTACCCACAATACATCACAACATACCTTCTCAATTCATGGCCATAAATCGTTTCCCAGTCGTTACTTCAGACGAAATCTTTCCCTCTGCCCTCGCTCTGGCATCATACGTATACCCCTGAAAGACCTCGGTCTCCCACAACTCTATTCCATATCTATTATAAATCCTTCCACATTTCACCCTCAAGCCAAATAAATCACTCTTAAACCCCACGGATCATGATCCCCTATCTCGCTACTCTACATCCCTCTTGAAAATCATGACATGACTCAACAAAATCAACTCTCTTTCTCTCCCTACAAATTCCGCTAACTTCACTCAACAATCACACCCTTCAACACCCTTACCCAGGTTATACAAGATTTCAACCAACTCACAACACAACGCAGGAGTGTATTAGAAACAAGACTAGTAAAACCTCTCGATACTGTACTCATACACATTCTACTAGAGAAAATAAACACCATACCTGAATCCAACTACAAAAGTGGCTTACCAACCTACTCACAGGCTTACACTACAATTCACACTCTATGGCAAGATATCACGAACTGATACCGAACGCATAATCACGCATGAATACGTACTCTTCCCGATCCTCTAAAGCCTTTTCTTCCTCATCATCTCATGCGATTCCAACATTGCACCCACCACTGAGACCAATTTCTCCATAGTGCACAAAACATGCAAGATCCATACCATCCTTCACGGCACATGCGCAGAAATCAAAGGATTCTCCCCCTTCCCCCACTTAACCAGACACCCATTACACACAAATCAATTTACACGTACATAACACAGCAAGCCTTACAATTTTCTGGGTTCAAACCATCTCCTAAGCACCATTGTTCCAGGTATCTTCCATCAAGAAATATCCCTCCCACCTTACATTCCGGTCGCTCTAGTGCTCACCATCCAAAATTGAATGCATACTACACTACACTAACCTGAGACACATCTGCACCCAACGCCGCTAGGAAGCATACAGCTCGGCACATATTCATCAAATTCTGACACTTGTGCACTTAAGACAAAATCTGCAGATCTCAGGGAGATCCCCGTTCTTTCGGAGGTCAAAGAGGAGGTTGGCTCTTAAGCCAAGGACAACATAAGGATAATGTTGAGTGTTTAAGAGAATGAGTTCTGACAGGGAGCAATGAGTGATCTATATCTACAAGACGCTCGATCTGTTCCTGAGGCCACAGCGTCGTTCGCTCATAACTAACGGTCATTCACCGCTGTGCGTAAACTGCCGGGCGCGCGTGGTGAAACGTTTACTCATTCTAAGTATATTATATGATATAGAGTGTGCGCAATACTCCTGAATCTGCCTTCACCCTGTAAATATAATAATAATCAGCAAGTAAAGATATTTTTGTGTCATAGTATAAGAATTTCAAACAATATCGATCTGTATTTATTTGCAACAGGGCTTTATCCTGATCAACGCCGGGTACCTATGCTAGTATTCTGTATGATAGGTATACATGGAGGGAGTTTGGTGAGGAGGCGTACTTCGGGCCTTCTGCCACCGGGTAAACCTTCATGGACGAGATACTACAACACATACACACAATCTCTATGAAGGACCAAAATGGGGTGGAAAAATAGGTTCGATAGATCTTCGACAAACTCTGCCAACCAGCATTGTATTTGACAGGACCTCAAATGTTGAGGAGGTGGGGAGAGGTATTATTTAGTCCCGATGATGCGAGCACAACCCACTTAGTGGGGAAACGGACGGAAAAAAAGGGAAAAGAAAGTGCGTCATCCGAGTAAGCAGAGTCTTGTGCGCTTGGAAACCCAATGTAAAGGGGTGTCTTTGGAGTGAGTCTATGATTGTGTTTCGATAAACGAACATTTGACTTGACAAGACCTCTAGGCCGTGGTTGTCAAGACCAATGAAACCTTTAGGGCGATACCATAACCACTCGGGTACTATATCAGACATAAGTGAGGATAAAGTTTTCTCCCCTCGATTTTCTTCCTTTTATTACACACTATGATATCTACGCATGCGTGGTGGTGGCGAACAATGGGTCTTACATTGGCTTGTATTCGTACATATCTGTCGATGTAATTATTCAAAGTAGCATGTCAAGGGACAAGCTAAAAGTATATTTTGGAACGCTGTTAACGTTATATCGCTACCTATCCTAGTCATCGTCCTCTCTAGGTTAAGATAAGAAAGGTTTACATAAAGGCAATAACGAGAATTAGAAGGATAGAGGAGACCAAACTTAATGAAATATAGCAAACATATGAAAAGATGTATCACATGGAACGAGTTTGCAGTTAAATGTCTCCAAGGTACCTAATTAGAATCCGCTTGGGAGTAGGGCTATGAAGTACCATAACAATATTTCATGGTCGCGTTGTCATGCGAGTTTTAAAGCCCTGCTTTTCCGACGTCTCTGCCACTTTCTGTCTTTTTCAGGTTTTGGGGCGGCTTTCATCCATTCTCCCTGTCAGGGTCAAGCCTCTGGATGTTCCCCTACATCTCCGAGCGCATGATGTTACTACTCATTCATGCAACCTAACATGGAGTCCTCCGATCCAACTCAATCCAATAAATTTCAAGGTAAGTACCGTCTATGTTTGCCATTTCCTCATCTTGCTGAATTTTGTCATCAAAAAACCATCGGACCGTTGCTGTTGTGGTCTCTGGATTTAGATTTTGGTCTGCTTTCGAGTTACCTGCACGCCTCGGTTCTGCTTCAATTTTTGGTACATTTTCTCTAGATTCTTTATTTATCTCTTTTCGTTTATTTCATATCCGAAAAGCCGATTAACATGACTATAATTACCTAAGTTTTTCACCGCTATGGTCCGTCCCCTAAGCCAGCCTTGACGAACTCTTAGGTGTGCGAGTGTCAGGCAGGGTGCGAATATGTTTTGTTTTTGGTTCCTAGTGGCAACGGACGGATGTAGATTTTTCAATCACATGTGATACTAGTGTCGAGTTTTGGGCAGTGTCCACACAGTAACCTTACCAAGGCGATCTTTGTTGAGCTAGGTAGGGTCTTCTCTTTTCTGGATTGATGTCCGTTAGGGCGACTTTTCAGAGATCGTTTGGATCCAGTGATTGGATGGCTGGTTATGCTGTGTGTAATAGGGGTATAGGATTTCGTGAAGTTTCGAGAAACTATACATTCCGCCGAGGTCGAAGTGTTTTAAGAACTCAAGGAGCTAATTGGGGATGATGTGGAGTCATGCCGTACCGAGACATAATGCTCTGTTTTGTGTGGTCTGCAGCTTGTTAAGATGTGTGGATGCGAGATCGGGAGCCCGCGCCATACGTGCGAAGGCGAGAGCGGGGCAGATGTAAGTTCAATAGGTGTTATGGGGGGGCACAGGGAGTGGCCCAATGGTTCTAGGGCTGGACCAATGAGTAATTTATACAGTGAATTGGGGTCGGATGTTACGGCCAGTTTTAAGTGATTGTCAACGTTTGCTTACGACCCTATTCCTGAGCCCATTTTTTATGTTGTTTATTTTTACGTCTTGCTGCATGAGTGTGTGGTGAAACTTGGTTTGTTTGCGTTCGAGTAGATGGATCTATTCATGCCTTTTTCGTCGTTGTTTGAATTGGCAAGTTTCCTGTTTGTTTTCGAGTGTTAATTCTTTTGTTGTTTGGATTTGGATTTTGTTAGGTTATTGAACTTTTCAGTATTGTCATGGTTCGTAGTTGTTTACGTACGTTGTTTATGGTTTCGATGGGTGGTTTGATATTTGAGGCAAAGCTGGGATTGTATTATTTTAGGTTTTCTTTAGGTAGAGTGAACAATTTTTTTTTATGCAGCTAAACTGGGTAACTGGAGTTCGAGTTTTTGTTATGTTGTTGAAAGGTTCCAGTCTGCTGTTGTAGTTGGTGTAAGTGCGTTGATTGATTTGGGTTATGGGTCTCAAAGGGTAATTTGTATAATGACTGGGAGTGGTCAGAGGCTAGTGCATTGGATTTCCTAGTTGTTCGGGCTGATCCTCAAGCTTTCTAGCCGAGCAGACCCAAGACCCTATGTAATGATATGGTATGTACCGGATTTTCCCACAGAGGCCTCAAAGAGTGTAGGAGTGTATAATTATGTCATCCTTTATGTGTTTGATTCTGTGGGGTGCTATGTTGCATTCTAGACAGGCATACACGATGGTTACAACCAGCCCTTTCTGGTAGCTCAGGAGGGATGGGTGATGACCATACCACGTGCTGGCCAAGTGGACTCTACTCATGAGGGAGGGAGGATGTCAAGGAGGTTGAACATGCAGCAGGGTGTTGTGTATAAGGGACTGGATAGAATGGGGGGGTGAAAGGATGTGTGGATATGTTTCTGGACGCTGGTTTAGGGTGGGAGAGTTGACAATTTCTTAGGTAATAATTATGTATTTTAATGTTTCTGTGGGAGTGGTTGTTCTGCTATATCGTGTACTAAGTGCTCCGGATTTGTGGAGGCTGCGGTTGTGCATGTTATTATTGTATATTTTGTTAGTGAGGTTGTGGCGGTGCATCACATCGAAGGCTTTGCTGATGTATTGTGTTATCAGGAGTGTTTTGTGTGGTTGTGTTTGTGCGATGCCATCAGAGATTCTTTGTGTGAGGTTTGTAAGAAAAATGGTCGTGTAGTGTTTTCTGGCACTATAATGTGCTGATGCTAAGAGAGTTTGTGGAGTGACCTGGTTTAGGATGAGGCACTCAATTACTTTGGAGGGAGGTTGTGTATGGTTTTTGTTTGGTTTATGAATTTTGATGATTGTAACATGCTTCCAGATGTCGAGTATCTCGTGTAGTTTGCAGTGTTGGTGGTGAATGCTTGTATTCCATGTTGTCCGAGGTATATGTTAGTGATGTTGCTTGGACTACAGGCACTTTAGTTCTAAAGGCTGTGGATGTTGCGATTCGTCTGGCGGTTCGTCAAAAGTGCGTCGGTGGGAAAAGAGTCTACGTTGGATGACTCTCCGATCGTCTGGGTGAGGGTTTAAGTGATTAATGTGGTAAAATTGCTTGATGAGGGTGTGTGTGTGACGGTATGGTGTATTGTGGTGATTGCTGCATCTTATATGTAGTGTTGCTATTGGACAGTTTGATACCGTTTAGTGTTTGTTCCGAGGTCATGTTTTGACAAAGTTTTCCCATTGTATGATTTTCTGTTTTAGTATTTTGTTGTCTATTTGCATGTTTAGAGCTTGTATCTGGTGAGCTCTTCTTGTGTGACGGGTTATGGACGCTGTGTCATGTTGTCATGTTGACTTGAATTTCTCGTGTGAAGTTTAGGTTGTGTTTTTGTTGTTACCTCTGGGATACGTCTTGGCTGCATTTTGTATGTTTGTGATGAGTGTACTGTTTAGTATTTTGAAGTGGTGTTGTACATCACTTGTGAATGCTCCCCACTTGGCTCTTTTGGTAATTTGTGTATCGGGAACCAACTAGTTTAAGTCTTGTGTGGTGATAATGATGGGTAGGGGGTCAGATCCTGATGATTTGATGTTTGGGGACGATGGATCCCTCTTCTGCGGTGTCGGTTAGGTAATCGATGGGAGGAAATTGGTTGCTGAAGCTCTGTGCCTTGTGTATGTAGTGTATCTGAAAGTGGTTGCATGTAGGTGGCGACTACACCGCAAACAGCACGACGTGCAGTGTAGCAGTTCCAGCTTCTGCACTCGTGCACCAAATTGAGACATGGCATTGTTTTCCGGGCAACTGACTGCCGATATCATATTCTTGTATTAAAGGAATAAGAATAGTACCGCAGTGGTGTAAGTCGCGCGTCTCGCAGACTGACCACGACCATCAGTGCCTCAGGTCTGAGAGTCATCTTCCCCGATCTGGCTTGAAGCGATCCATTTCTGTCTCTGGCTCTTTTCACCTGGTTACAATCCATCTTCTCTTGTTGCCATCCTATGCCATTGCTGCATGGCGTTTATGGTCACTTATTATTATTACTTACGCCAATCGTCCCTTTCCTTTAGTAGGGTCACGTTACCGGATCATGGAATCGGCATAACGATCAGTATGACATACACTGGCCAGCCCGCGGGCACCAGAAGCCGGTCCTTGAAGGGGTGGCTAGTACCGAGTTTTTCCAGTAAACTGGGGGAGGGAAACTCTTCGTGCCTCAAGTGAGAAGAACCACTCGTACGTCTGGGGAGTGTGGATTAGCAACCCCCCTTGACGGGTTTCGTAGACAGAAGAGTAATGAGTAGCGTGTTGGAAGGAAAGGGTAAATGAGACAGCACATATGGTAATGGTTATACTACGTTTATTCATTTTTGTATATTTCTCTCTTTCTAGATTACGTACAGCGCCTTCAAGGAGTTTGTAGATGCGCAAGGCGTCACGCAAGTGGTGAGAATAGAGAAGGTAACCAAGATAGTGAACAGGAGAACCCGAACTCATATTCTCGAAGATCTTCGGCCCTTCACCACTTATACAGTCAACGTGACGGCTGTTCCTTCCACCTCAGAGTATAGACCACCGGCCAAAATTACAGTCACGACTCAAATGGCAGGTCAGAATCGCTTCCTTATACCCTGATCAATTCGCCTCTCTCTCTCCCGTTCACCTCAAGATCACAAAAACTCTCGGTTATATTATTTCTCGTCTGCATGGTTTGGAATGAGTCTCCTTCGAACTTGTACTTTAGAGTTGTTCTGAATCTTTACAGTTACCCCTTTGGTCTTCACTTATTCAGTGTCTTGTTTTAGGCGATCGCCGCCCTGGTTCTCAAATGGTAGCTTTCTAATTCCACCATCTAAGTGAAAAGTCTTGTTGACAGGCTCGTATTTGAGTTAGGGTCAGTCGCCATGGCGATACGATTTCGGTCAACTTTGTGATGGCTGCCATATGCTGTGTGATTCGGATCCACGTTAAATTGTAGATCCTGCCTCAGAGACTTTAGTGGTAAAATGTTATTAAATAAAAATAAGCACAGGGAAAGATTTTCATAACTTTTCTTTGGGGGGTATTTTATGGCCTTGGGATGACTTAGCTCGCATCTACAGCAGTGTCACCAGACTCCCTACATTCTAAGAACCCAGGCAGAAATTCGCTGGCTCAATTCCCCTCCTGTGTTGGTAAACCCACAAATAAAATATCACATCTCTTGCTTCTGACCAATGGTGGATTTGACAGATCCGGATTTTACCAGGACTCGAGTCCTTTTCCCCGAACCTAAAATCGTTTGTACCCTGTCCTACTTGTTGAGAGCCCAGAACCTTGCTCTTTCAAGGTTCTCTCCTTCGCAGCTCCTCAACCGATGGTGAAGCCAGACTTGTACGGGGTGAAGGGGGAGCACGAGATTGCCATGATTCTACCACAAGCCTCGGAGGAGTATGGTCCCATCGCGTTCTACTACCTCGTCGTGGTCCCTGTGGAAGACGGTGCTACCTTTCCTCATCCAGACCGGTATCTCACGGATGACGTAAGTGGGGGTTGTGGAGGTGTTAAAGACAATCCAAAACGCGTCCGTACTTGGATCCTTTGGGGGGATGGGGTTAATAGTGAGGAACGTCCAGATTAACTGAACAAAGAAATGGGGGGAACGTTCTTCAAAATTATAGCAACTCTTAAGTGTCATATGAAAACCCTGGTTCTTCCATTTCGTACTTTTGATTCTCTGGGAAGTGCGGATCGGAACCCATCTTCGGCAGGTTTCGTAGACGGAAGATTAATGGGTAGTATGTGTGGCAAATACGTCTTCTACTTCCTAGTATTTGCCCGCAAGAAGTCGGCCGCAGCAAGACCGATTTCTTGAGGATTATGTGACCCTTCCCCACCAAATGCCTGCAGGAGGACCTGCGGTTATATGTTTTTCACACATTTTTACTTTCTCAACCTTCACCTCCTGAGCATCTGTTTAATACTTACTCGTTGGTATTGGGCTTGGAATTCGAGGGAGGCTGCTAGTATTTAGGTTAGACAAGACTTGCCAGAGCGACAGAGAAGGTTTGCTAGAGGGACCCTTATCACTCTTGTATTTAATTACATCGCCCATCTTTTCTATTGTTTCTTCTTCCGTTTGCTTTTATCCCCGCTAGATGTGTAGTCCCCCGGTTGGATTAGGTTAAGGTTCATTTGTTTTTCATTTAATCAGTCTAGGACAGTGTTTTTTCTATGATAGAGTACCTTGCAGAAGATGTCTGCTCGTTTTTGTTCAGCAGCTCAGCAGCGAACAAGGATGTCACCTCCACTTTCTCCTTTTCCACTTCTATGTTCCTCTTCTTTCCCTTCACTGCTGTTTATCCTTTCCTTAATTAAAAGGGAATCGAAAAAGGTAACCTGGGAATTTGTCTTCCATTCTCCTGCGCTTGTTCCAGGAGTTTTCTTTGCATTTAGGTTAGGTTCGATACCTCTGGGCTTAGCGCGTGTGAGTACTGTTGTCCCTTTGTTTTGATTCTTTACTTTGGGCATACTGTCGCCCCTGGGTTTGGGATTCTGTACTTTGGGCATACTGTTGCCCCTGGGTTTGGGATTCTGTACTTTGGGCATACTGTTGCCCCTGGGTTTGGGATTCTGTCCCTTTGGAATACTCTATACCCTCGGTTTGGATGCTGTTTGAACTTACATTCTGTCATGTAGTGAGTGGATGTCATCCCCATCATTCTTCTATTTTTTGCTCTGCCCATTGAATGTTTGTGGTCTTGTAAATTATTGTACTCTTTCTTTTTTTAATCATTGATCTTTTAAACCGGACAAACGGAAAATAAAAAGGAACCACGTTCTTGAGTCAGCATACCATTGCGCCACGACTGTTCCCATTGACCTATCTGCCAATGCCGCGGCGGCTTCAGGCCGCTTTCTGCCGTCTCCGAATTGGAGACACGCGTGGGACGCACAGCCATTTGATGGAGCGCTCGCCTGCGCCTTATTGTGACGACCTCGTTGTCCCCCAGACTGTTCGGCACATTCTCGTTGAATGTCTCAGTCTGGGTGATCTTCGCGCACATTTCCTGTCTCAGTACCGATACGAGCGGGGTCGCTACCACTTGTCCCTTGTACTCGGGACGAGTTCGTGCACACCGACTTGTGGACTATAACTTTTTTTTCAGATGGGCTCTTTAAAAAATATCCTGAGTCAGCAAAAGAGTCTGTGAGGGAAGAGAAGGAGATTCAAAGTATTGTTGTCAGAATCCCTTGGTTTTTTTTGAGTACACATGCGCTGATTTCGAGATTATATTATAACAGTGAGTGGCCTCTCTCTCACAGCTCATCGCTAACAAGGCGGGGAACAAGGATGCCCTTGCAGAAGGTCCTTACATAGCAGCCAAATTTCTTCATCGAAGTATTCCTTACTCCTTCCTACTCGGCGATGGGAAAATATATGAAGGCTTCAAGAATAGGAGGCTCCAGAAAGGAAAAAAGTAAGTCAAATATATGATTACCACAAGTTTGAACTTCAATCACCTTGGATCGGGCTGGAGCATTCGTCAACCCTGAAGGGTTTTATCGAGTCAGATGAGAGGGTAGGGTAGTGGTGTTATAATATTGACAAGTGCAAGGATAGTGTTTGTAAATGGTGATAAATGATGGTCGACCAAGAAAAAGGTGTGATTCGTGGCAAAGAATGTAAAATAAAGAGGAGTGTTACATTAAGAAGTGGGAAAGATTGTAGACGTACACGAAGATATAAGAGTGATATTGGTCATTCGATGAGTATCCTGGCGAGGACGACGATACTGCAAATGAAACAAGGTCTGCTGACCAAAGTCGCGTGCTCTCACTTATTCTGATTTATGACCTTACGATACGACCTTCAAAACTTTTAATAACTCCCTGACTAACCTTGGGAGGAAATTTTCAATTATATCATTTGAAAGAGAATGTAAAACAACATAAGGGTTTTAAATTTCGTTAGAATCGACTAAACAGTTACAATGTTATTTACTAAAACCCCCCAAAAAAAGCTTAACGGGAACCGACCGACTTAGTGAGATATAGAGTCGCACGCGACTAAGAACTGGGCAATTATTGCCCTCCACGAACAGTTGTGCACATAGGCGGACGCTGCTCTTCAGTGTCCAGGTTATAAGTTGCTATAGTAGGGAGAGGGGGTGTTATTTTTCTAGTAAGAACCCGGGCCTGTTAGGTTCAGATGCAATCTCAAGGTAAAAACCTTTTGTTTCTTGCAGGTACAAAATTTTTGTTCGCGCAGTTGTGGATACTCCTGGCTTGGTAAGTATAGTTTGTACTCCACTATATGTAAATAAATCCAAATTTTTCTCTCTCACATGTATATGTACCATTCAAATAAGAGCAATGGGTGAACTACAACAGACTCGTGGTGTTCTAGACAAGCTGCATGGAAATATTCGTATTGTTTAAGAATAATAACTGAAGAAATCCTATGAAATAAACAAGTTGCGATGTTAAGCAAGTGTCTGTACTGAGGCAGGTTAGAAATTAAAAGATAAGATGTCAAGTATAGGTATCGTGCGGTTTATGGTTCAGGGAAAACTATGATCCAGTCGAGAATTGACTTGTAAATACAAGTGATTGTCCAGATGGGTGAAGAGTTGGCAGACCTCATAAAATGTGTTTTTTTTAAGAACTTTTACCGTCCTCTTTAGCCTTTGTTCGGTCTATACAAGCTTGGAAAAGATAGTGGGAGATTTAAAAGAGATGCAATGATTTCTCTTTTAGCAGACGTCGACACCAGCCGAAGTCCCCTGACCAAGCGCAAGTTACGAAGCCTTTAATCGATTGATTTTGCACGTGTGTCTTTGGGAGAGAAAAGATTGACCGAAGGATATGTGTATGATAGATGTGCGGGAGTGGGGGATATGGGGGGGGGCTTGTGACCGTCATTCCTTAGACGAATCTTTAGTGGACGAGGCGGTGCAACATATAGCGCGCTATCGCGAGGAAAGACCAATTTAGCGCGGGAAAAATTATAGATACTCTTGTGCTCGATTCGGGCATAAAAGAGATTATTTTTAGTGTCCTTGATGCTCGTCGACCCCAATTCGTTTAAAATAGGATGCATTGAAGACTGGGTAATCGAGAGTGAAGTCTTCCTCATCCTACAAAAGGTTTTAATCCATAATTTCAGGGGTTTGTCCTATTTAGAAGGTTTCGAAGGCCTAATCCCAACTCCACTTAAATGGAAGAAAGTCGTTGTTACAATCATTTCCTTTACTTTTAGCACTTATATACATCATCGCCGTTCTCCGAGTACATATCGCTAGACATGCGTCCGGCTCCAACGGGAGAATTACCATCACGACCACCTCTCATTGAACCAACCTCAAACAATCACTTCAACAACGGTCCAGGAGCCGGGAACAACACTGAAATGCTTATGATTGTGGGACCAGTGATCGGAGCTATTTTGCTGGTCGTGATCTGCCTCTTCTGCTTCTTATTCGTGTGGAAGTAGGGCGTGTTTTATCATTGAATCTCGGTTATCTTGTATTTGTACTATAGGACTTCATCAATTCCTTTTACGAAAGGGTCTCTCTGTCCCCTTGCTTTATACATTCATTTTCATCGTTCGTTTGTCCATTCTCCATCCCCTTTTTCTTCATATATTCGGTAGTTCACTGTAATTCCAATAAAGATCTCGACCGAGTTTTCAATTGTTTCTTTGTTTGCAGGCGTCGACGCCAGCCGAAATCCCCCGACCAAGCGCAGGTCACGAAGCCATTAATGGCCGATATGAGGGGAGGTATGGTCGGTGGAGGTGGAATGGGAGGTTTGAGTGGTGGGATCGGTATCATCCCATCCGCTCCTTCGGACCCCGTCGAAATGCGTCGACTAAACTTCCAGACTCCTGGAATGATTAGTCATCCGCCGATTCCAATCACGGCTTTGGCTGACCACATCGAGAGGCTAAAAATGAACGATAATCAGAAGTTCTCGCAGGAGTACGAGGTCAGTAAACCGATAGCCATCGCCATTTCGAGTATTTGGTTTAGTTTTAATGTTGCAAGTGGCCTTTCCGAATCTCTCCGAGGGTTACCTGTGTCGTAAGAAGAACATATATGATAGGTGTCATAAGTCTCTGAACGCTGTGTGGCAATTTCGAGTAAACTTAAAGCGTGAAATGACGTAAGAACTAAAGTATCCTAGCTACACTAATGACTCTACTCGTATTTAGCAAGGTCAAATTATCTCTTTAGCTAGTTGAGCCATATTGGGAAAGGTGTCCTGTCTGATCTGGGTCCTTTCTCAGCATCCCGTTGAGAAAGGCATCGAGCTATTCGAATCGATGGTAAATCTATATAAAATAATGGCTTTGGTCGCTAGGATGAAAGCCAGCCATGGTTTGGATTCCATGTTAAACTGCAGGTTTTCCCCACCTTCTCACTAAGATATGTATTTCACCTTGGATGTTATTCGATGGTAAACACCGTGACAAAAATACTCATTATTGACTCGCTGGGACTCAGCATACTCGCACGCACTAATTGCAGTCCTTGTTTCAGTCCATCGAGCCGGGACAGCAATTCACTTGGGAGAACAGCAATTTGGAGGTAAACAAACCGAAGAATCGCTATGCAAATGTCATCGCTTATGACCACTCGAGAGTCGTGCTCCAATTAATCGATGGGATTCAAGGCAGTGATTACATCAACGCAAACTACTGCGACGGATACCGCAAGCAAAATGCTTATATCGCAACCCAAGGTCCTCTTCCGGAGACGTTCAGTGACTTCTGGCGAATGTGTTGGGAACAGAACTCAGGAACTATAGTGATGATGACTAAACTGGAAGAAAGGACAAGAATTAAGTGTGACCAGTATTGGCCATATAGAATTTCAGCCCCGGAAAAGTATGGACTAATTCATGTCACGCTTACGGATCTCCAAGAACTCTCGACGTACACAGTTCGAACCTTTCAGATTCAAAAGGTAGGATTAAGTCTGGAACTTCTGTTTGAATTCGGGACGACAACCGATCACCTCAGGGGTTTGGAGACAAATTTCCTCCAGTATTGTCCTCATAGTTACACTTTTTTCTCACATTTGATTAAAAGAATCTGTTAAATTAGTGATTTTGTTTCAATAATTGGAGATTACTTGTTTTTGTATTGAAAGATCAAAGAGATAATTTCTACAACAGGTTGGATGTATGGAAAGACGAGAGGTACGCCAGTTCCAATTCACTGCCTGGCCTGATCATGGCGTTCCTGATCACCCGACGCCTTTCCTCATGTTCCTGCGACGTGTCAGACATTGCAATCCCCCTGATGCGGGTCCCATTATTGTACACTGCAGGTTGTTATTCTTGTTGTAACTCGTGGCGTAAGGTCTCCCCCCCCCATCAAGGGGGGGTCTCCAAGATATCCAATTCTCGCTCTGTAGGTTTTGGCTAAGATGTCTAAGTGTTGGGTATGTTATGAATGCGTGTTGACATGTGTTTGGTTCCCATAGAACGCGTGTGCGTGTACAAACACCGATAAGGTGTTTGTAGGTTTTAAGTTTTGGGTAGAGACCGCATCTGAGCATTTCCATGATGACCCATGTCTGCCGTGTTTTATTTTGTGGATCAATGTGTCTGGTGAAAGGGCTTTTAGATGTTTTGGACCCCCGTTACGTGGGACGCACCTTCCCTTAAGCCAGGCAGGGTTCCAAACGCATCCTCCCGAACGAGGAACTGCCCCTGTTAAACTCATGCTTGCCACTCGTTGTCATTCTGATCTTTATGGTTTCATTATCCGGTCGGGCTACCCACCAAAAAGTGGGAGCGGCAGATGATGGCGTTACAGAATAAATAATCTGCTATGTATGGGGGGTGGGGGCGATTTCAGGGACGTGGGGTGCTTTGTAATCCTGCGCACGTGAATCAGAGGATTGTATACGTCTTGCATGTGGTGACAGAGGTCGAGTATTGTTTTATTGGGGGTCCCATTCGTTTTCACTTGTTATTTATTATGCTGGGGGGCTGGTGGTTAGTGTCCAAACCATACTTGCCTGGTAAAGACTCGGGGTGGATGCAGTGCTTGTTGGTTTTGGTAATGGATTCCTTGAATTGTCCAAATGAGCGGTCTAAGTTTTTTTGTGTTTTCTGTATTTGGAGTGTTTGCGTTGTGTTGTTTGAATGTTATTCTTTGTATTGAGTGACAGCGAACACCATTTAGAGGTTTATTGTAGGAGTGGTAGTGGTTCGCCAACTTGCTTATTGTAAGGTATTTTATAATGTAATGCGGGGTTGGAGGCTGTACTCCTGTTAATGACACTGAAGGCTTGAGAAACATTTAGCATGGGTACTTTCTTTTAAAATCACTCCTTTTCATTAATTCAAATTTGTCACAAATGTTTATTTTTATATTGTGTTATTCTTTCTTGCCTTGGGTTTACAGCAAAAACTTTCGTTCACATCTTTACTTCTTTTCCTTCACTTTTATCCCTGTTCCGTTACCGGGACGAGCGGGGTCGCTATCGCTTGTCCCTCGTACTCGGGACGAGTTCGTGCACACAGACTAGCGGACTATATGACTTTTTGGAGGAAGGTGGCCTCCTCCACTTTATGTGACTGTTGAAGGTCGCATGTTCTTGTGCCGTGGGAGGGGAGGCGGACCTACTCCTGACGCCGGAGTGCGCTTCCTTCTTGTTGCTTTATTGCTTATCTTGTGTGTGGGGGGAAGATTTTTATTTGTTGTCTTTTTCTAAGCTTGTTTCTTAGCGTTTGTTTTTTGTACATGTTTTTAATTTTTTGTTTTTTTAATTTAGCCTAGTGTTAAGCTGTAGCGTGAATTACGGCGAGTTTTGCCCTAGTAGGCAGTCGCCAGATGGCCTCTTAAAAAAAAAGCAAAGAATCTATCCTTGTACCTTGGTCGTGAATTGGTCTAATTTCATTTCCAGTGCTGGAGTAGGAAGAACGGGGGCCTTCATCGTCATCGACGCGATGCTGGAAAGAATCAAACACGAGAGAATCGTAGATATATATGGGCACGTCACTTGCCTCCGAGCTCAGAGAAATTATATGGTTAGTATTAAATTGCTACCGTTTTACCGTTCAAATGTTAGTATTTTTTCAGGATCGGACCACAAGACTTCAAGACCGAACAAACCTATCGTTAATGTGTTGTACAACCGAGGAACGTTGCATTGTCTGACTCGAATGAATTTGTTAGAATAAAAACTTTGTAATTTTCAGTTTCACATTAATTAATATAGGATGGAGGCAACCGCTGTGGGCCCGCCCCCACACATTTCTGACAGGGAACGTTGTGTATTTGTCAGAAGGGATCGAAGGTTAGGCAGTGTTGTGTGTTTTAATGTTTTGTGTTGTGTGTTTACTGAGTTAGCTTAGTGCGACGACTGGGTCGTCCCCCAGACTAGGCATATTTTTGTGCGCGCACGTTACTCGTCCTGGTGCCGGGACCAGCGGGGTCGCTTCCGCTTATCCCTTGTACTCGGGATGAATTCGTGCACGCTAACTTTTTGGAGGCTGGCCTCCTTCATTTTATTTGATCCTCTTTGGTGTTGGTCCGTATGTTTCCTTCTTGTTGCTTTTTTTGCCTTTGGTTGTGTGTATGTTTTTGTTGGTGTTGTTTTAATATAGGCTAGCATTAGGCTATAAGATAATTACGGTGACTTATACCCGTGTAAGTAGTCGCAAGATGGACGCTTAAAAGATGTAATCTAGTCCCTCAGAATAGCATCATAGAAAGCGCGTCCCCACTTAATTGCGGGAACGTTGACGTGGGGAGGGGGGATAGGGGCTACAGTGCGGGCGGTACGATGAAATCTTTCTCCCTAAATCTCCCAAAAGCTGTCGGAGGGAGCAGAGATCTCATCTGCTTTTGGGCAGCTATAAAAAAACAGTCTGCAGCTATAACAAAATCGTCTGCAGTTATAACAAAATAGCCTGCAGATATAAAAAAACAGTCTGCAGCTATAACAAAATAGCCTGCAGCTATAAAAAACAATCTGCAGCTAAAAAAAACAGTCTGCAGCTATAACAAAATAGTCTGCAGCTATAAAAAAACAGTCTGCAGCTAGACTGGCCAACTAGAAACTCCTGGAGATGATGTTCCGTGAAGTCCAGTAAACCTTTTTTTTAATAGGATTTTTAGTGATATGGTCCTCTTTAGGGGGGGGGGATTTCTATAATGATTGGGAAATGGTCATACGATAGTTTATTGGGTTTTCTGCGTTGTTTTGGTGAACAGAGGATGATATTGAGGGACGTGTCTCAGGTGTTGTTGAATGAATTGCTAGTGCGAGTGAAGGGGGGGGGGTGAAGGAATGGGTGGTTAAGGTGTTCTCTGATGTGGTTTGCTTGAGTTGTTTGTGCCTTGCGACACGGACTAAGGTTGTGGGTATTGAAGTCTCGAAGAGAGTGTGGGTTATGTTGCTCCATTTATTTGGGGAGATGGGGGGAGGAGTGTTATTAAATATTTCCAATTTCGCAGCAGGAAATAGTTTCTAAATTATTTTTCTTTCTCTTCCTTTGTCCGCATTGTAACTTTGAACGACTCTTTTTTTTCAAGGTTCAAACCGAAGACCAGTACATTTTTATCCACGACGCTCTCCTGGAAGCGGTAATCGCTGGCAATTCCGAAGTTCCCGCCAGAAATCTTCATGGACACATTCAGAAGCTCTTGGCTCCTGAACCTGGAGAGAATGCTACTGGGATGGAGCTGGAATTCAAGGTAATTCATGGGTAACACCTACGGGACTGATCTACACTCGCCTACCTACCTATCTTCCGCAGGTTTCTACACTTTCTACCCCATCTACATCTCAAGACGTACTTGAGAGTGACTCTACCCTTCGTATGAGCCTGTATCAGGAGATTTTTTTTGCCCCTCCCGAGGTTTGCAGTCAGTCTGTTTGACTCATCTATTTTTTTGTCTATCGATCGATCGAGAAGACACGTATTACCTGAAAATTGAGGGGCTGAATTGTGGATGAGAGGTGCATGAACCCGGGGCCCGTTAATTATCAGGGATCTATGCCCTAGTTGAGACGCATTTGTAACTGGTGAGTTGGGGAAAGTAAATGTGTCTTTCCTATTCAGTTATCGCCTACATTTTGTTTTCTCTTTTTCATATTATACCATTCCAAAAGCATTTTAGGCATAGTCTTTTTTTTATTGATTGTTGGGGGGGGGGGAATAATGAACTCTATAGGCAGAGATATTTTTTCGTCGACTTGTAGCCATGTATGGAGGGCTATCGCTCTCCACCCCTAAAAAAATAGATAGGCATAGTAGTATTATGACGACAATTGCGAAGAGAAGTCGATTACATAGTAACGGGAGACGCTTGGAACCCAAAGGCTTCCATGACGAGATGTCTACCTCCAGATTTCGATGCCTAGTGAAGCCTGTAGGTGGATAGATGTCCTGATTTGTAGATGCGATGGCTGGGTGGGGCGCTCTTGCTAGCCTAGTGAAGCCTGTAAGTGGATAGATGTCCTGATTTGTAGATGCGATGGCTGGGTGGGGAGCTCTTGCTAGCCTTGTGAAGCCTGTAAGTGCATAGATGTTCTGATTTGTAGATGCAATGGCTGGGTGGGGAGCTCTTGCTAGCCTAGTGAAGCCTGTAAGTGCATAGATGTCCTGATTTGTAGATGCGATGGCTGGGTGGGGAGCTCTTGCCAGCCTAGTAAAGCCTGTAAGTGGATAGATGTCCTGATTTGTATATGCGATAGCTGGGTGGGAAGCTCTTGCTAGCCTAATAGATATGACAATGGATTTCTGGCGTAGAGGTACCGAATTCGATCGGAGCGAGCGCGGACATAAAACTTCAGCGTATGTGAAGGACTGATCGCCTATTGGGCGAATGTGCTGGGCCAATCAATCCCCCACGGGGGTACGTCATACACACATTATCACCCACAAAGCCAAAACCATCATTGCTATTATTTTCCTTCCCGTCTTAACAGCTCAACATACCCACCCTCACCTCCAGTGCCCTGCCAATAGCGTACTCATCCCCTATGAGGGGTCTCATAACCCTATGGGTACGAAGGCTTCTATGATCGCTGGTACAATGCTACCTGTGCCCTATACCCAACGAGAACTGGTACCTTAGAGCTCGCCGTTAGTTGTCGTCTGATATTTATGTGAATTTCATTACCCGGTCTGATTTCTCTCTTCTTCCTTTTTCCACCCATCGGATTGACACGCTACCACGCAACCATTGAATGTTTAGGCGAGGACGAATCTACTAAATTCTCTTTATTTCCTACTATGTAATCAGCCCATAATTGTCCTCTGAACTACACTACTTGATGTTCTGGTCGCTTCTTCGAAACGCTTATGTTCACAGTGACTTAAAAAGCGGCTCTCAAAACACAGAACTCACAAAGCGCCCCCGAGTGCTCTTGGAGCGTTGGAATTTCCGTAGTCCCGGAGGGTTCGCCGTATCCCTAACACGACGGTTATGGCGGGCTAGATGGATACCGAGATTATCTTCTATTGGCTTCCTGGACGCTCTCAACAAAGGATACAATGATAGTTTTGATGCAGTTAGGCACTTTTTATTGTTTTAACATATAAATGTTTTTAAATTGTAATATTATTCAATGTGGCCGCCCTCGGCAGCGAGCGCGCGCTCCAGACGAGACCGGAAGGCCGCGCACACGTTGCGGACAAATTCCTTCCTCATACTGGCCGACACGCGGTTGTCGGAGAACTTCAGCTCGTCGACGTTGCTGTGGATGACCTACAGGCCTTGCCCTCGATATGCGCCCACGCGATGGAGTAGAGGAGATTGAGGTCGGGTGACTACGGCAGCCAAATGTCCTTCGGTCATAAGTTCATGTTTAACTCCAACAACTCTTGTACGGTCTTGCCGTGTGTGTCGGGGCACCTACCTGCTGAAAGACTTTGTCCGCCTTCTTCGTGATCTTTCTCAGCCAAGGCAGGACTTTTTTGGCCAAGATGTCCCTGTACTCGTAAAGTAGAATTTTAAGTTTGTTTGACGGAACTTTCTCTCACACACACATACACCTATAGAAAGATAAAAAAAAAAAAAAAATCTAGTGTAACAGGCTAGCCTCCTCCTTCTTGTTGCCTTTGTTCTGTTTCTTAGCTCTAGCAAGGTTTTTTTTCGTTTTTTATTTTGTTTTTTTTTGTTTAGGTTTTGGGAATTTTAAATTAGCTTTATTACTAGGCTGAAATTTTAATTATGGCGACTTATGCCCTTGAAGGCCCCCAAAATCTGAAATCACAGAAAGTTATTAATACTTTCTTATTAAAACTGTTAATCCCTTCGCAAATAACTCTCATTTTAATTTCTTTCATCCCCTACTTTACGCACTGATGATCGCCTCTCTCTCCTTCCCAATATGGAGTTTTAACCCTCCTCATTTCTGCACCATACAAATTACCTACCTTCTAATTTGAAATTCCCCTCCTATTCAAATTACACCCCCCAAAAAAAATTACTGAGCTAAGTAATACATCTGTTTCAGCGTTTGGCAAATGTGAAAGCGCAACCAGTCCGGTTCATCAGCGCGAATTTGCCAGTAAACAAATTCAAAAATCGCCTCGTTAATATCTTGCCTTACGAATCAACCAGAGTTTGCCTTCAGCCGTTGCGAGGCACCGAAGGGTCCGACTACATAAATGCCAGCTTTATTGATGGTTACAGGTATGGAAGATTAAGGGGTGTTCTTTCCTAGTGGCAGGAGCAAAGTGTCTTTTGTTCGATATCAACAGTCTTTGATATCCGCTTTTCTTCCTCATCTCAACACTTTTCGTCCTTTTTTCTCCACTGTTATCACTAGTTATTATTATTACACCAGATGAGACAGGTAGAACGGGAAGAGTGCAAGCACTATAGATTGCAATTAGCAATCCCCGCACACCTGCAACGTCGAAGAGGGAACGATGGTAAGAAGAAAAGGAAGTGTGATAGAAGAACAAACTGGAAAAAGATAGGTAAAGAAAAACCTCAAGGCTTCCAGTCATCTATGGATTCAGTTAAATTAAATTGAGTAATAAAATTAAATATAAATTTGGAAAAACAGTAAATAGCAACATTCAAACAAAACAACATATACTGTATATAGAATATTCAAACAAGAAAAAAACAACAAATAACAGGATAATGGCTCATGATGAACACAAGATCTTATTAGCTTTCTTTTTGAAGTATCTGCACTATTCGATGCACAAGTCTCTTCGTCCAAGGAATTCCAAAGATAGACAACACTTGGCAGAAAGCAACGCTGAAACTGGCTAGTACAGCATCTGATAGACTGAAAACAAAGAGGATGCCGGGCCAAAGCCTGACGAGTGTTTCTCCTTGCTACAAACCGATTTGGCAATGAAATATACAGCGAGTGATGCGGATTGGATTGTATCTTATAGAGCATGCACACATTGCTGATCTTCCGGCGATGTGCAAGATTCCATTGGACATTACCTCCACAAAGAAAGCTGGCAGTATAAGAGAGACTGTCAATAAGATGCAAGTGTGAGGTAGCAGCAGACGACCAGACAGGAGCACAATATTCCAAAGCTGGAAGAATAAAGCTTCGGAAGCAAGTGGTGAACACGCAAGCATCATTGAAGGTGGCATAGGCCTTTCTTATGATTCCCAATTTCTGCGAAGCAGTAGTCACAAGAGATCAGATGGGACACTCAAAAGTTAATTTGGAATCAAATTTAACGCCAAAATGTCCAGTTCTTCCACATTGTTCAATGCTAAACCATCAACATGGAGAGGTCCATGTTGAGGAAAAGGGCTAAGAGATCGTGAAATACACATACATTTAGATTTAGCAATGTTAAGCTTCATGTTCCATGTATGGCACCAGATAGAAATGCATCTAAGATCTTTATTGAGGGAATTAGATGCAATGCTGCGAGAGTGAGGGGAGTCAATATTCGCGAGCAGAGTTACATAGTCTGCATAACCATACATAATATTTTTTGTGATGCTAAAGAGGTCAGCAGTGTAAATATTGAAGAGCAGAGATCCGAGAACACTGCCCTGCGGAACGCCCGAGTGGACAGGATGCCAGTCACTGAAGTTGGCATCAACACAAACCCTGCGGGTGCGACCCACCAGGAATTGCTCTAAAATAGATAAAATCTGTCTACCAATTCCAATATCTCTTAGCTTCTTCAGCAAGCCATTATGATTTACTCTATCAAAGGCAGCTGAGAGATCCAGTTGAACTATGCGGGCCTCATGCCCCTGGTCTAGTGCTAACTGGATCTTGTGAGAGATCGTAAGAAGTGCATCTGTTGTACCAAGCTTTTTTCGATAAGCAAATTGATTACAAGGGAGAACACCTGTTCTCTCAAGAGAGCGGGAAAGGCGAGCCGCAACGAGGTGCTTAAAAACTTTAGAAAGTATTGGTGTAATAGAGATTGGACGATAGTTGGAGGGATCAGGGGAAGGAGTTCCCTTAGGAATAGGCGTAATGTGAGCCACCCTCAAGCACTCGGGGAACGATCCAGATCGCATGAGGCATCTAAATACTGCACTCAGTTTTTTTTTTGCAATTACAGCAGAAGTTTCCCTGAAAAACAAAGGAAACATCTTAAGGGGATCTGTGCCCCCACATGGATCAAGAGCATTGAGCAGCTTCTCCACTTCTTTGGACCGAAATGCAACTTTATTAAGAGTAGGCATAATGGCCATTTCTTGATTGAAAATTAATTGCTCTCTACTAAGTTTAGAGTCAAAGTGCTTCATCAAAAGATCAGCTTTTTTCCTCTGGGCTCATGATAAGTTGACCGTTCTCAGAGAGAAGTGGGGAAAGTGATGAGCTGCAGCCAAAACCACTGATTTAAGGGTGGATCACCATTTATGTGGATCAGTGGCGCTTAACAATTTATCCTTGGTAGAACTCAGATATTCCCTTTCCGCATCATGATAAATCCTCTCTGATTGAGATCTTGCTAGAACATACTCGTTCCAAGATTCACTTGTGCGTAGCTGAGACCAGTGGCGATATGCTGCCTGTTTGGAATCCCGAGCAGTTTTTCATTCCACTGTAAACCAGGCTTTATCATTGAACCGGTGTGAGATCCTTTTAACATGGACTCGGCGAACAAATACTACTAAGTATCTGTTTATTGAAAGAGGACATGGGCTCAGCACTGCAAAGAATGGTCCCTCATCGGATCCTGGAAACATCATCACGAACATTATTCCAGTTAACCCTATTTTTTAGATAAATCTCCTTCGTAAAAGTATAAGAAGGGACAGGTTGCCTAAGATCAAGTTTGATACTGATGGCAGAGTGATCGGATGTACCTATGGGTGCATTAATTTCTGCTTTAACAATATCAGGTACATCCATAAGTACTAAGTCGAGACAGTTACCAGCATGATGAGTAGGGCCGGGTACCAACTGTGAACAGCCCGAACAATAGCAAAATCATATGCTGCACGACCATGAATATCTGTTGGTGATGCAGACTCAAGCCATTCACGATGGTAAGCATTGAAATCACCAACAAAAACAAAAACTGCTTTGCGATCATCAGACTGGATGTTGGCCATGGCTGTAAACAGGCAATCATATATGGTATCATCGCAATCGGGGTTGCGATAAGCGCCCAAAATATAAAAGTTGTGGATTCGGGTAAAAATGCGCAAGGCCATTACTTCATGGCAGCCACATTCATAGTTAGTTTTTCTATGAGCGGAGAAACCATCACGAATATAGACGGACATTCCCCGCCGTTATATCCCATTCGTTATATTATCCTTGATGACTTTAAGAACTTAAATCATTCTAAAAACTCCGAATCCCATAAAATCCCTTAGTGAAATTGTTTTTAGTCGCGTGCACGAAACTATAAGTTACTATGCCGGTCCGTAGGTCGGCCGGTCGGATGGTAATCGTTTTACTTTTCAATGTTTGGGGGAGAGGGCAATAACATCGTAACTATTCGACCGATTCTAACGATATTTGAATTCCTTCATGTTACTTTACATTTTCTTTCTAATGTTATAATTGTCAAAGTCCTCCCAAGTTTAGTCCGTGCATTATTAAAAGAAACTAACTATGGGTCGGATTTGCCTCCTTTGTTGAAAGTTTTGAAGGTCGTAAGTCAGAATAATTGAGAGCACGCGACTTAGGTCTGTTGACCTTGTTTTTTTTGTGTTTTTTTACATTTTAGATACCGCAATGCTTACATTGCTACCCAAGGCCCCCTTCAAGAGACTGTTGAAGACTTTTGGAGAATGCTGTGGAGGCACAACTCAACTATTGTTGTCATGCTCACAAAACTCAAGGAAATGGGCCGAGTAAGTTATTTAAATATTCCTTTTTACTATTATGGGAATATTTTTACTTTCCATATTGAACATGTGTGAAAGATCCGATCTAACTGAGGCGGAAAATGTAATTTAAACTCAATCTCATACTTTTTACTTTCTCAGGAAAAGTGTTACCAATACTGGCC
Source organism: Ceratothoa steindachneri (assembly GCA_963969495.1). Lineage (NCBI taxonomy): Eukaryota > Metazoa > Arthropoda > Malacostraca > Isopoda > Cymothoidae > Ceratothoa > Ceratothoa steindachneri. Next base: position 55,967,605 of record OZ018337.1, read on the forward strand.
TAATGATCGGTCGCAGCGATACCAATTCTATGTCGTTGATCCAATTGCCGAATACAACATGCCTATGTATATTCTTAGAGAATTTAAGGTACGTCACTATGGTTTATTTGATTTATTTTTTTAGTAAAATGCAAATTGGTTACTTTCTCTTGTATGAACGTTTTCTTGGAGTGTGAGCGAAGAAATTTGGCCTTCCAGGAGTTTCCGGAATGAAGTTCTCTAAGTAGGCCTTGTCAGACCATCATTGCTTAATTATTATATTGCCTTCTTTCCCCACTGATATGACCCCCATGAATGAAAAGTTTCCCTCTGTCATAATTACGGCAAACAACTCATTCGGTTACATTCGCTTGTCCACTAAGAGGTTTAAGTTCGTACATTTAGAGTTTGCCATCTAACTTTTATATTCTGCTCTCCGTAACTGTTTTCACTATTCTTGTACTTCACTTCGCCATCACTTTCACTACTTGAATTAAACACCGTATTCTATTGGAAGCTATATTGGGATACAAGTTTCGGAAATTTGTAGATTTCTACTCTTAATCGAATGGAAAGGTTCAACAATGATTTGGGATTCGCATGGAAGGCCATTAAATACCTACGTTCTTGAACATGATTGTTTATTAACTAAAGTCAATATTGATTACTATATAAAGACAAAACGAAACAATAGATAACATATCAAACGGACTCAGTCTGATCGCGTTCACACGTACTGTATTTGTCTGGAGCTTTCGGATACTTTGGGTGGCTATTTGGTTTACTGGAGCCCTTACTTGCTGATCTGGTCAGGAAGTTAATAGAGATTGTGTTCAAAACTAAAGGGTCCCCGGACGTTAGGTTTACTCCTTTACTCTCTCTTCATAAAGTTCAACCTCCACAAAACTTTAGCCTCTCTAAGTCATTAACCGGAGGAGTCAGGCTGTAAAAGGATCACGTTAAAGGTGGTCCAAAAACCTGAAAGGAGAACGAAATATAGCTTTGATAAGTTAATCGACCTCCCCAATGCCTCTATAGCCCTATGTGATAACCAATAGGATGTTGAGAAACTCGTATCGTCAGAAGGACTTACATAATGCCAAGGATTCCCCAACAGATCAAAGACAACCGATCAATTCTCTCCCGGCAAGTGGACCAGTGGGTAGGTAGGACTCAAAGGAGTTGATGAACGAGGTTGAGAACAATAATCCCTGCATAAAAATCATGGAAGTAATCAAATTTCCGGGTCATAGCCAATGCTTTTAAAACCATCTGCACAAACTCGGACAGGACAAAGAAAATAAAAGAAAATGGAATCCTCACATTTAATATTAGGATTCCCTCTACAATCATGGAACAGGAGCAATAGAGACACATAAAAATGTATATTTCCTGTTGTCGGATGGAAACCAACACGAAAAGGACTTGCCTCAACCAAGATGTCTTCGGAATGTGGCAAAACTGGACACAATGTTGTTAATAGCTCCGCATGTAGCAAATGACCTCTACTTCCTCCGATCGCTTGGGAGATTAAGGGAGAAAACCCTTTTATCCTACAGCTTGTAGGACTCTCCAACATTAACCACAATTAAGTGGGGCGTCGCTTTCTCCAAGACTGTCCTGAGGATCCAAGTGAGAGTGGAGGGAAGCTGTTGGAATTTTATTGCAGCCCTCTGTGCTAGCGGTCCATCCTTTTTCTTTAGTCCTTGAGACAAGATGGAGTCACATTAAAATGAAACCTCGTCTAACCTTGGGCGTGGACTTCTACGTTCCTTTTTTTCGTTCAATTTCGCCCGGTGGAGTGTTCAGGGACATGGGGGGCGATCGTTCTCGTTCTCCCCACAGCATTTGGCAGAAGTCCAGACTCCTTGTCTTGGCGGTCTCTCTTCAGAGTGGTGCCAAATGGCCAATGACTCTGCAACTCGGCTTAATAATAAAAAGAAATGCCACAGAATGGACTTGGGTCTTGGTTGAGAGGATGCCTCGCATTTTCGAGCTTGTCAACTTTAAAAGGTCCTTCTTTATTAGGTCCACTGAACGAAACCTTTCAGATGAACAATTGTCCACCTCTTCTTGCCTCTCCTGATTACCTTTCGTTTATTCGATCCCACACATACTTTTTCTTTTCCTTTATGTTCTTCTCTCATAATTTAGTCATCTCCAATCTTCGTCTTTTAAACACATTCACCACCTCTCCATTCTTTCACTCTTTACATGTACCACTCCATTCATGTATCCATTCGACTTACGGTGATAGGGTCGTGAGTATTCAAGTACTTCATACTACATCTTCAGCCACTTTCCTACAAATTCCGGTTGGTACACAAAAACGCCACTATAAAACTACCTTCCCCATATGTTACACTAAGCACAAACCCCTCTTCATTATTGCCCCGCCACATTGTCCCTTCATAGCTTTGTCTTCCAGCATAAAATTAAATAATCTCATTAGATGGTTGCGACTATTGGTGAGTGACAGAATATTTGTATCGATGTTGCCCAATATTCAAGTTTCTCTTTGTTTTGCAGGTGACTGATGCAAGAGATGGACAATCCCGTACAATTAGACAATTTCAGTTTATGGAATGGCCTGAACAGGTATGGTAGTTTTAATGTGAGTTTTTAGATCAAAAACTTTTGTGCTGTAAGATCCTCGCATTGTACCTCTCTCTTTTCAGGGTGTACCAAAAACTGGCGAAGGCTTTATCGACTTTATTGGTCAAGTGCATAAGACAAAAGAACAGTTTGGTCAAGATGGTCCAATCACTGTACATTGCAGGTACTCTTACTTTGAATATCATTATTATAACCCTTACTTAAATCTTGAATGGACCTTCATATTTACTATTCATATCCTGATACCTAGAGGCAAACTTCAGGTTTCCTAAGTCGCCAGATTGTGACAGCAAAGTGAATTTGTGAGTGAAGTTGATATAATATTACTAACTTTCGAGTTCTTCCATGAAGGATTTCTGAACCCTTTATCATCAGGCTTAAACCGAGATTTAAGGTGTGCGATCCTGAGTCGCATTTCACGCTGGCCACCTTGTTTATCTTGGATTGGAAATTGGATGTATAACTTGATTGACATCATAACAACTGCTCAAACTATTGTTTCAGATATGACTAACATATTCTTTGCAATTATAGTGCCGGTGTGGGTAGAACTGGGGTCTTCATCACTTTGAGTCAAGTACTAGAAAGAATGCAATACGAAGGCGTCGTTGACATGTTCCAAACCGTCCGAAACTTACGAACACAAAGACCCGCCATGGTTCAAACGGAGGTAAGCAAACGAAGTCATTAGCTTTGAAAAGACATTTTCAGCGAATGAGTTCAGGAGAATTATTCTACATGTGGTAGGAAAGTGAGAATAACACTGTGTTGATATCGTAGACGGCGACTACATAAAATCTTGTCGCAACTATGTCAAAAGGGGCTGCTACGTTGGGAAACGCACCCTCTCCCAAAATAACCCCACAGATGCGTCAAACATCTCCATTTAATATTCATTTCAACTGCGTTCCTATCTTTCACACAGCAGCACTAACCACCTCTTTCCTGGGTATCGGTTCCATATTCTGATACAACACCTGGTTTGCAATCGCCCCCCCCAAAACCACATTATACATACATCTCAAAGTACTTTCAAATTTCTAATTAATATTCTATAAATTCATACATCTATTCTTCTATTGGTCACGCCTCAAGTTGTGGAGGTCGGTCGACTGGTCTCCTACTTCCCTATGAATAGTATGACTTTTTGGAGGAGGTTGGCCTCCTCCATTTTTATTTGATTACGGTGACTTTTGCCTTAGTAGGCAGTCGCCAGATGGGCTTCTAAATTTAAAAAAAAAAATCACTATGAATACCTCTAAATATCTACAGTAGTAGGAACGCTGTTTCCTTATATATTCGCCTCTCTCGTTGCAGGAAGAATACAGGTTCTGTTATTTGTCCGCATTGGAGTACCTGGACAGTTTTGACCACATCGTAGACTGACTAGACCACGCGCAGAGAATGAGATCATCGGTGTGGGCTTGATTCACCATTTTGCTCAAGTCTGCTTAAGAACACCGAAGGAAAAGCAATCACTAGGACTCAGACGCTTGGTGATGAAAGAGAATGTACTGATATATCAGCAGGATGTTCTGAAGGGTGGAAATCTCTCATTGTCAGCTTATGAGAAATAAGTCAATGACACAACAAGACTAAATGTGCTTACATGTTTGTAGGCCTTATACTTAGAAAAAAAAATGCGAGCTTTTATATCCTAACTGTTCATCTACGCCCTTTTTAAGTTCATCGGCTGTGATTTAGTTACATCCCCTCATTCTTTATCTCTAAATTCGAATTCACTTTTAATTAAAAAAGGCGTACGTGCATTTTCGTCGTTAATTTGAATCCCCAAGAGTGCAGAGCATTCAATAGTGACCAACTCTTAGCCACTTTCAATGTATGCCCGATGAGTACACCTCAAAACCAACCACAACATATTTCGTGTTTAACATATTACTAGTAGTTTAATAAAAACCGCCCATCTTTGAAATATTGACAGTTGTTGAAGGAAAATTTTAAAAAGGTGAAGATTAAAGTTTTAAAATAAATCAAGTGCTTTCATTTTAATTTAGTTTAAGGTGAGTTTATGGTGGTTATTTCGTACTTTCATGAACTTAAGCACCACTCATTCTGTGTAAATATTAGGGTAATTATATATATATATATATATATATATATATATATATATATATATATATATATATATATATATATATATATATATATATTTGTTAATATAGATATAAATCTATAAAAATATTTCCTACATTTTCTCTTAACTTGTGTTGACAATGTTTACATAAAATATATAAGTATAAAGATAAACACCAATGTAAATTCCCTCGTCCTCGATAGTCACATCGATCTGATGAGGCCATTTCATTTTCTGCTCTAGCACATAGTACCCCATCGCTAGAATTGGCTAGGTTGGCGGTAGAGCGGGGGATGGGTGGCTACGTTCGATAGAGCCTAACGGAGCAGGTGGAGGGGGTATTTTTTTATGGCATTGATCTGCGCCGCCGATCCCGCATGTGGGAAGTTGATAATGATGCTTATATTGAGGTGAGGTTTTTTTTCTCGTATGGGAAACTATTAGGTGTAATGTAAACATGTCTTACGCGTGTTGACGTGTTCATTGAACTTCGTGTAATAGTTATGCACTAAAATTAGGAACTTGGCTCTAGATTTTCTCTAAATTCTGCTCTAAAAGGTAATTGCGATATGTTGAATTCCACGTCCTGAATTAATACCAGTCAATTCACTCAAATTCACCCTTTTAAACACTTGTAACTATCATATCATTAATATCATTAGCAATATTTATCAAAGACGTTAACGTACGAAGCCTCCGTTGCCTAATTTTTCTGGAGGAGTTCGAAGGATCTCCCAGCAAGCAATATCGGAATGATTTTTGCCATCACATATCAGGTTTGCCTTTTAGTTATTTATTTGTCATGTGATTCGCTCAAGTTTTTTTTAGGGGGGGGTGTTTTTTAAAGGATCGGGACCATTATTTACATGGAATCCAATTTGGGCCTATTTTTCCAAGTATGAAGCATTTATGAACACCTTTTTCCAAACCATGACTCCCACTTTTGGTGCCTTTTCTCAACCTAGTTATTTTTTTGGTTTCCTTTTTTTTATACATATTTTCCTTTGGCCCCATTCCATTATCCTAAGAGTTAGAATGAATAAGCTGTAAAACCAAGTATTTTCATTTTTTGCAATTTTCTACCGATATCCATTTTTGCACAAGTCCTGTTTTTTTAGTTGTAATTTTTATATGAATCTACATTATGCCATTAACAAAATTGAACTCTATGAAATACTTATTAAAATACTGTTATAACCTACTGTAGAGACCTTAATTGCTAGAACTATTTGTATAGATAAGATAATTAAAAGAGGGTAGAATCTACTTTAGGGCAAGCAAACGATGCCTTGTTATGGCGTGCACCAATCTGTTATAAACCACCGTTTCCAAACAAAGCCAATGTTTTCGGATTAAATATACATGTATATATCAAATAATAAGCATACAAAACTTCTACTTTCATGTATTTTTAGCTAAAATACATTCGTTATTTTGCCAATATCAAAAGTTGTATCTGAGGCTATGTTGTTATTCCAGGGGGTTAGAATTTTTTTTTTGTAACTCACATGTGATGTATTATATTGTAAGAACTGAAAGAAAAATGAGAGAAATGTTTTCTTTAATCCTTTCTTTGTAATATGTAGTTTTCAGGTCATTCCTGGTATATTTAGGGGGAAATATCTATGTACATAGTTTCAAATCAAAAGGCCTCATTATACTCATGTCACAGGTCTTTCCTCCATTTCTCCATTCACATCTTTTCTGCCATCTGCCTTTTTACCTGCGGCGAAGCGCCAGGTCTAGACTTCGCTTTTTTTCAAGAGGAGTAAAGTTCAATTTTCAAAATGAGTAAAGTTAAATTGTACCCATTTAGAGCCATGAAATGACCCATAGGACCATGGGACATAGGGTTATTCCCTCCGGAGATTTCAAATCTGCCATCGGATTTGGCGATGGGTGGTGCCATCTAATGGCAGAAGCCTTATTTAGCCATTCAGAGGCACTTGTAAGTGTTTTGAACCATGGAAACCATCAATGCAATAACTATTTATCATCTTATCACAAAACGCCGCAGGTCATTAAATAACTTTTTCGCTGTAGTGTTTAGTATTTTCTGGTTGGTGTGTAAGGATAACATAGATTTTAATGGGGAGTGAATAAGGGTGGCTTAGAGCAGATTAGTTGTGTGTGGATCAATTATTGCACCGAGACAGCTGATAAACAAGAGATAAGAAGTGTAAAATGTATAGTGTGTTTAATAGTCTGGAGAAAGATTAGGATCGTGTAGATAGAGATGATGATAGATGCTAAGGATGTATGGTTTAAGTGGTAAGATATTGGATGGTGTGAAGAGTATTTTGGAAGGCGTTCGCTAGGATGAAAGTTGTTTTTAGCTCCCAAGGAGCAGATGAGGTCTCTGCCCCTTCCAACCTGTGAAATTAAGGGAGCCACCCTTCAGCGTGGCATGTAGCCCCCCAGTCAACGTTACTACAATTAAGTGCGGCCTCGCCTTCTATGTGGCTGCCCTGAGGGACAAGATTAGGGGGAGGGAGGCTGTTGCATGCTGCGGGAATTTTATAGCGGTCCATGAAACAGCTAGGAAGTGGAAGTTCTATTGCAACTTAACCTCACGTGGAATACATCCAAGCAGGATGTTATAAACTCAATTATTGCCTCCAGGTGGGTGATATAAACTCATTGATTGCATCCAGATGAGGAGGTATAAATCAATTATTGTAGCCAAGTAGGGTGGTATGAACTCAATAATTCATCCAGGTGGGGTGGTATATACTCAATGATTCATCCAGGTAGGGTGATGATATAAACTCAATGATTGCATCCAGATAGGGTAGTATAAAATCAATGAGTGCATCCAAGTAGGGCGGTATAAACTCAAAATGATTGCATCCAGGGGGCGTGGTATAAACTCAATGATTGCATCCAGATGGGGTGGTATAAAATCAATGATTGCATCCAGGTGGGGTGGTATACGCTCAATGATTGCATCCAGGTGGGGTGTTATAACCTCAATAAATGCATCTAGGTGGAGTGGTATACACTCAAAGACTCATCTAGTTGAGGTAATGATATAAACTCAATGAATGCATCCAGATGGGTTGGTATAAAATCAATGAGTGCATCCAGGTGAGGTGGTATAAACTCAATGATTACATCCAGGTGAGGTGGTATAAACTCAATGATTGCATCCAGGTGAGGTGATGATATAAACTCAATGATTGCATCCAGATGGGGTGTTATAAAATCAATGATTGCATCCAGGTGAGGTGATGATATAAATTCAATGATTGCATCCAGGTGAGGTGGTATAAACTCAATGATTGCATCCAGGTGAGGTGGTATAAACTCAATGATTGCATCCAGGTGAGGTGGTATAAACTCAATGATTGCATCCAGGTGAGGTGGTGGTATAAACTCAATGATTGCATCCAGGTGAGGTGATGATATATACTCAATGATTGCATCCAGGTGAGGTGGTATAAACTCAATGATTGCATCCAGGTGAGGTGATGATATAAATTCAATGATTGCATCCAGATGGGGTGTTCTAAAATCAATGAGTGCATCCAAGTAGGGTGGTATAAACTCAATGATTGCATCCAGGTGAGGTGGTATAAACTCAATGATTGCATCCAGGTGAGGTGATGATATAAATTCAATGATTACATCCAGATGGGGTGTTATAAAATCAATGAGTGCATCCAAGTAGGGTGGTATAAGCTGGATGATTGCATCTAAGTAGAATTGTACCCGGATGCCGCCCCTCTGCCCTTTAGGGACTTCTATCCTGTAATCAAGGCGTATATCTTTCGTTTGTGGCAGAAAGAGTGGGATTCGTTCCCCCCTTCTAAGCTGTCCCTTATTAAACGCTATTTCCGTCCCTGGTCCTCTAGCTCTCAGCTACTCCGGTCCTGGGAGGTTGCTCTTTGCCAGTTGCGAATTGGGCACACGCGACTCACCCATGGCTATTTAGTTTCGGGTAGAGGTCCATTTGCCCCTGGTTGTCCCATTTGCGGTGGCGAGTTGTCTGTGGCTCACATCTTAGTAGTTTGTCCCAGACTTGCTTCTCTTCGACATTCTTGCTTTCCTACCCTTTCTGGCGTCGCCCCAATTCTCGACTTCACTTTGTTTTAACAGAGGACTCCCTTGGGTCGTCCTCCCTCCTTACATTTCTATCACGAACTTGTGTTTTATCGCTTTTATAAATTGTCTTTGCATTTTTGTGTTTACATTTGTTTTATCTTTTGTCTTGTGCCCTCCCGCGCGGCTGACGCATATCATTTGTTTATTGCCCCAGCCGCCCTTGTTTTTAGAATGTGTGCCGTATGCGTGTAATTTAAGTGCGCATCTGTGTGTGCTGTGCTGGCCATTCCACGACACAAAGGACTAAAAGAAAACAGCACCGAACCCCAACGTGGACAGCTCATAGCCTGGAGGTAAAGGAACATCGAGCAGAGACGGACGAGAACTAGGATACGAAGAAGATGAAACAGAAGGCGGAACATGGACAGAGGGTGAGAAGGGAACAGGGTCAGAAGGTAAGGAAGATGGAACAGGGGCAGAGGGCTTTCTTCTTTTTTTGTAGGAGGCTATCTGGCGACTGCCCACTTGGGCATAAATCGCCAAAATCACACTGCCTAGCTCTAGGTTACTTTAAATTAAGAATATGAAAACAAAACAACGATAAAAAGGGAAGATGACAACAATTAGGAAGCAAGCTCCGGTGTCAGGGGACGATCCCCCTCTCCCCGGCACAGAAGCGTGCGACCTACAAAGTAAACAACAATAAAAAAATAGAAAAAAAACCTAGTTAAATAAAAGGGAGAAGGCTGGTCTCCCCCCAAAAGTCTTATAAGTCCACCAGTCAATGTGCACGCACTCGTCCCGAGTACAAGGGACAGGCGGTAACGACGCCGCCCATCCCGGTACCGGAACAGGTAACGTGTGCAAAGATCGCCCAAACTGGGACATTCAACAAAAATGTGCCGAACAGTCTGAGGGAAAACGTAGTCTTCACAGTAGGGCTCTGGCGAGTGCTCCATCAAATAGCGGCGCGTCCCCGCGAGTGTGTCCGATTCGGAGACGACAGAAAGCGAACTGAAGCCGTCGCGGCATTGGGGGATAGGTCAATGGGAACAGTCGCGACGCAATGGCACGCAACTTTAAGTTCCCTTCGACCGTCTTCCATCTTCTTTGCCAAGCAGTCCGAAGAGCTGCCCGTATTCCTGCCATGTAGTCGGTGTGAGGAAGAGCGGACTCTTTGGCGCCCTCATCGGCGCGCTCATCCCCCGAAATTCCTACATGTCCAGGAACCCAGCAGAAGATAATCTCGAAATCCGCCCGGCTCACCGAAACCGTGGCGTCACGGATATCGCGAACCAGGGGATACGGAGATTCCAATGCCCCGAGAGCACTCAGGGCGCTTTGTGAGTCGCTATAGATCACAATCCGGTCCCTGAACCGGGCACGTCGCGTAATCTCGCGTACAGAGTGGTGTATTGCCACCAGCTCGGGCGTAAAGACAGACGCAGCGCCTGGCAGAGCCCCGCTGACTTCAAACAGAGAAAATACGGCGTGGAAGCCGACCTCCTCTTTGGACTTGGAGCCATCCGTATACACTGGCACGGTCCCAGCGTGACACAAGGTTTGCTCCAAAAAGGTCGAACGCAATACTCCCGGCGCTGTACAAGCTTTGGGATCAGAGGCGTGGTGACAAATAGCCAAATGTGGTACCCTCCAGGGTGGCGTCCTGGGCAGAACCAGGGGCGCCACCGGCCCGAGAGCTATACCTAGCTCTCCAAGGAGTTTCCTAGCCCTAAACCCAAAGGGCTTAGGGTATGACTGGCGTCGCTCGGCGGCATAGACACTGTCGATATCAGCTGTGGATGCACTGAGAGCTGTTTGGCGACTGAGAGCTGTTGGCGACTGAGGGATGCGCCGGGCTCGCGCGTACAGGCGAGTAATGCACTGCACGCGTCGTAGAGCGAGTGGCATCTCCACAGCATCGACCAACAGGCTCTCAATGGGCTAAGTGCGGAAGGCACAGGTCGCAAGGCGAAGGCCGGTGTGGTGGATCGAATCCACCTTCCGCAATAAACGCTCAGCTGCGGATGCATAAAACTCGCATCCGTATTCGAGCTTCGAACGAACAAAGGATCGATAAAAAAGTAAGGCAGTAGCCCTATCAGCGCCCCAAGCGCTGAACGCCACGGAACGGAGAATATCCATGGCGCAGGTACAAGGGACCCTAAGGCTGCGAATATGAGCCTCCCAGGTGAGGCTTCAGTCAAATACAAGACCAAGGAAACGGTGCGACTCAACCACATCCAGGCGCACCCCATTAAGAAACAAATCTGGGTCAGGGTAGAGCCGTGGATGGCGGCAGAAGTGCACCACCTTAGTCTTGGCCAAAGAAACCCGAAACCTGTGCGCTTCGGCATAGCGAAAGACGCGATTCAATGCCTGTTGGAGTAGACGCTCCAGAGTTGGCATCTGGGCCGCGCCAAAAGAGATCGAAAGGTCGTCCACGTAGAGCGTATCGAGAACATCTTCTGGCAGCACCGAGGTGATTCCGTTGATGCTCAGGGCAAAGAGTGTAACACTGAGGACACTTCCCTGCGGGACACCCTCTTCATGCTCCTTAAGGCCAGAGAGGGCTCCCCCCACCCGTACGCGGAATCGACGATCTCGCAAAAATTCAGATATAAAGATTGGGAGGCGTCCCTTCACCCATATCGTGTGGAGAATCTCCATGATGCCGTATCGCCATGCGGTATCATAGGCCTTCTCCAGATTGAAAAACACCGTGGCGTAGTGCTGTCTACGAAGGAAAGCCTTTCAGACGGCATTTTCCAGTCGGAGCCGAGCATCCGACGTGGAGTGGAACTTGCGGAAGCCACACTGTGCAGAAGACAGATGGCCTCCGCTGTCCAGGATAAAGGCTAATCTAACATTTACCAATTTCTCCATCAACTTGCACACGCAAGAGGTTAGAGAGATTGGGCGGAAACCGGTTGGAGTAGACTGGCGAAAGGCGAGCACAGTTGAGATTCGCCAGGAATACGGGAGAAGACCCTCCACCCAGATCCTGTTTAACAAATCTAACAGAAAGGCCATGCCTCGCTCACCCAGGTATCGAAACATGGCGTACGGGACATCATCCTGACCATGGGCGGTGTCCACGCACGAAGTCAGCTGACGGTGGAATGTATGCAGAAATTATAGTATACCTCCTATCCAGGTGCATCTGCACAGCCACTGCCTGAAAGGAGGTATCTAAAGAGAAAGGAAGAACGGAGAAATCATGCCGGGTGTAAACCGCGCATCCCCCAGCCCGGCCTTTTTGTGGTGGTGGGGTCGCAAGACCCTTATACCCCGGGAGGGAGGGCAGGGGGCACGCGCCTAGCATGTTCTCCTGCAAAAAGATAGCTAACGGGGAACGGGACGGAACGAGCCTCCGCAGCCCCTCCCACTTGACCCAGAGTCCACGGCACTTCCATTAGAGGAATATGCCCTCCAGGCCTACCTCGGAGGAGACGCGGGGGCCCTCCTCGAACAGAAGACCCTCACGGGAATGGCCGTACGCTGCATGGAGGCAGAACCCTGGGCGCTGTTGGCCGGACAAAGCGCTGAAGGCGCCGTCACATTCGAGGACTTATTGGGGGAGGTTAGGCCCGCCATGCGAGTCTTTTCCTCCCTCCGCCTCGAAATCTTAGACGGGCGTTGGGGCTTTCGGAGGCGGGGGGCCCTCTTTTCGAGGAACCACCGTCTCCGTGCCACTCGCTCCACCTTTAGGCGTGGGCGAAGGAGCCGAAGCTCCTTTGTTGCTGTCCTCCTTTTGGGGGACAGCTTTAGGAACCTCGGAAGATGGCCTAGCGACCAACTTCATCGGTGTTGCCTCCTGTGAGTGTAACGAATCGGTGGAGGCGCGTGGCCGTCTTGCCTTACGGGAAACGGTCACGCTGGGGGAAGAGGGGGGAGCCCTGGTTTTAGCCGGGGCTGGTTAGGAACCCTTTTTGCCGCCAGCTTTACCAGGGAAGCGCTCGGGTTAAGTAGAGCCCGCAGAAGAGCTCCGAATGGGCGCGGAAACAACCGTGCTCGTTGGCCTGGATGGGCCAGGAGCAGAGGGTGCCTTTCAAACTATTGAGGCATATGACGTCCCAGGCAGAGCCGGGCGCGCAAAGACCAAGTCCTTAGCCTCGCGGAATGAGATTCGATCCTGGGCCTGAACGGCCAGGATTTCTTTCTCGAGGAGATATGCACCACATTGCTTCGAAGAAGCGGGGTGCAGCTCTCCGCAATTGACACACTTTTCCACACACGATTTGGACTTATCGTGTGCGACCTTGGAGCAATTAACACAGACTTTGGGTGACCCCGACTTTGCACGTCTACATGAGCGATTCGTATGGCCGAAGCGGTGACAGTAATAGCACCGCCGCGGCAGTGGCACGAATGCCTTCACGCGGTAGTGGTACCAACCGGCACGCACCGACTCAGGGAGCTTGTCACAGTCGAACGTGACGAAGAGTGTAGGGGTTGGTCTCGAGGCCCCTCACTGTCTTCTCATCACACGTTCGACCTTGACCGCCCCATGTTCGGCCAGCTCTAGAGTGATGTCCTCAATGGAGTAGTCAACGAGTTCCCTCGCATAAACTACTCCTTTCACAAAGTTCATGGTAGAGTACGGCGTCACACTCACCGGGGTGCCATGAAGTGTCCGAAGAGCACTTATCTTAGCCGCCTCGGCGGGATTCGCCGCATTCGCCAGAAGGCTCCCGTCCGAGAAACGGGTCACCTTCGGCTCTCTACCAATTGCACTAGCTAATCCTCTCGTCTGATGGATCATGTGGCACTTGGACAACATGGTGCCATCAGTGGAGCGAATAACGAGGAAGCGTTTGAAGCCAGCGGGCTCGAAAACGCCAGGTAACCTCTGAATCAAGGGCCCTGATGTCATCGAGGCTCCGCCCTGTGCACTTTTGGTCTTAGTCAGGGGCTCCACAACCGGAGGGGCCGGATGTGCCGATCTTGGCTTGGTCGCTTCTTAAAGTGGCAGCAGACTCATCCATCCCCGTAGCCCCCGCGGATGGAGAGGAGCCCCGAGTCTTTTTTGTCTTTTTAGTCTTTTTTTTTCTTTTTGGGAGAGGAGGGCGGGGAATGAACCCGCTTTTCACCTCCGCCGGAAGGAGCCCCCAGGCCAGATGGACCGGCCTCAGCCAGGTCATTCTCTGAAATGGAAAAGTTCCTGGTAGTCGTGGGGGCACCGGTCGGAGGAGATCCCTCCCCTCTTTGAACTGCTTCGGAAACCACAGCCGTTTGAGGAGGACCCTGCATAGGGGCGGATTCGGGTTCGGTGCTTGGCGCCGAGCCCGGATTCCTCCCCATGGAAGGCCCTCCCGTCTGAGGCTGGGTTTCCTTAAGGACCATGTCTATCTCAGGGGGGGCCTCCAGTTGCCCCCCCCCCCCCAAGACATCGCAGGTCCCGTTGGCAGTATCGTCACTAGTCTTGTGTGGGGAGGCATGTGCCTTGACCCCGGCAAGGTTCAATATTCTTGCCAGCAGGTCTTTTGAGGGAAGCGACCGAAGGGGCCTGGCTTCCCTCTCCCCCCTAAGGGGGTTTGCCCTACCGAGCCGCTTTGATGTGGAGCGGCTGGCTAAGGGCTGCCTGCTGGCTTTCTTGGCAGATCCCTTGGAAAGAACAGAGGGGACGGCCGCTGGTAAGAGGGAGGTGCCCGAAAGCACCTCCAGAGAAGGGGGTGAGGGGGAGTCTCCTTCACCCCTTTCCGAGGAGTAAGCCTCCTCTCTGGTTGAAGAGATATGGAGGGTCCCCTTCGCAAGCACAGGGGGGGGATACCTCCATTTTTTGGCTGGAGCTGCCCGAAGGCGGCTCCGTCGCTGTTTCAGGGGAAGTTGGGGGTTGGGTTTTTTTTGTGTTTTTTTCATACATGGGCATGGTGACTCACTTTTTTATACGGGACGCAATAGCTCATCACCTCTTGCAGTTGCTCGCACTGCAAGAGGTGCTTACAGGCCTGGCAGAGCCAGGCGCCGCCATTTCGGACCACCCCTCCCGCCTGGTGGCCTGGCAGTCCATCGGCATGGCGGCTCCACCTTAGACACGGCGTAAAAATGGATAGAATGTGAAGAGGAGAGGAAAAGGGATGTGAGGAAGGTATGAGTGGGGATGAAGCAGGTTGTTAAAAAAAAACCCATCCCGAACGTGAGCTCAGGGGTTAGGGAACATTGTCCCCTCCCCCCTCAGCCCCGATCCGGGACGGTTGGCTTGAGAAGAAGGTCAGCATCTACCCTGTGAAATTAGAGGCTGACCATTGAAAGTTGTGGGAGAGGTTGTGTGAAAAGAGAGGAAACAAGTGTTTTGAAGGAAGGAAGAGAGGCTAAGCTCTGCGGGCAGGAAGACGCTTAGCAGCCTATCGAGGAGTTGCCTCGAATTTAACGAGGCTACATTTACCAAGGCGCGCAAGGAATGTGGACGGCTTTGGTAGCAGAGGCGTAGTGACAAATAGTCAAAGATGGTACCACCCAGGTTGGACTTCAGGGCATGACCAGAGGCGTCACCTGCCCGAGAGCTACAACGAGCTCTCGAAAGTATTTCCTAGCCTTAAACCCAAAGGGCTTAGGGTATAATTTGCGTCTCTCGAAGACAAACACTGTCAAGATCGGCCGTGGATTCAATGAGATCAAAAGGTGACTAGGGGAGACGCCGGGCCCACATGTGAGAAAGTGGGTTTATCAGTAACGAAACTAATTTAATTTGTTCGGACCCGATGGAAAGCAGCATGTACATATAGGGAGGGCTATGATTTGATACTTGATATTCACCACCCTTATTTAAAATGTGATATTCGTTATATTTAAATCAAGCGGAACTCTACTAGTATAAATCGAGTTTTCGAAAATAATGATGCGTAGTCTATTTATAACCATCTTCGCGTCCTTCATCTCACGTGGGAAAAGTCCTTTCGATCTAGCTGACTTAATATTTTTTATTATCACAGCATGAAATATCTCTCTAAATTTTGAAATTAGTCAATTTTTGTTTTAGTAAAGGCCATGAGTATAAAAGTTAGTTTCTATGGGAAAATCTGGATATAAAAATATAATGCAGAATGGTGTGGGGTATGTATGTTTAGTTTGGAATGGTGACCCTTATCAGAAGAATGCTGCTTCTGGCGTTAACGACCTAGTTGGGACAGTTTTTCTTTCTATATTTTCCTATAATCCAATTAATGATCATATTATGTTGAAATTAATACTTCTGAAATATTTCCTCTTTGGTCGTTGTGATTTTCATATTTGTTAAATTGACATGAGCTGAACATCTATTTGAGATGGGTTGGGTTGTTTCATTCACGTGGACATTATATCTGCAGCATGATTGGCACGAAAACAATTGGAAAGATTTGTTGTGTATGGACTGAGTACAAAAATCCACACATTCGAATCCGGTAGAACATATAAGGAACCTTGAAATGACTCCAAGGCAGACTCCAGAGCGAACCTTAAAAAAATGCATATAAGAGGAATAGAAATCTATCGCCTTCCCTCATTTTGCACAACCGTTTCAATACCTTCAAAGTCCTTGTCGCTTATTCCCCCACTGTGCCGTCTCTGACAGTTATAATCATCTACAGCTCCCTTGGCCACCTCTCTGATAACTTTTTTGACGACTTAGTTGAACTCCTAAACTAAGCCTCCTCTATCTCCTCCACCTTCTCCTCGGTGTCTTCAATACCCCTTACTATACTCTTTTTCACAAACTCTCGAACATATTTGAACTCTATTCACCTTCACAACATATATCCTTCATCAACAATCATTCCTGTGAGAGTCTTCTCTTCGAAAAGGGACCCCGCATCTCCGAGCTAGGCCTGGAGGGCATCTTCCTTCAATGGAATTGCCACGGACTCCGGGCCAACTGGGAGGAGCTGCGGAGGCTCGTCTACCCCCGTTTCCCATTAGCTATCTTTTTGCAGAAGACCATGCTGGGCGCGTGCCACCTGCTCACCCTCCCGGGGTATAAGGGTTTTGCGACCCAACCACCACGGGATGGTGGCCAGGCAGGAGGATGCGCGATTTACACCCGGCATGATGTCTCCGTTCTTCTCTTTGCTCATAATACAGGTAAGCTTCACTCTTCCGATGATACCCAGTCATCGCCAACCAAATACTCTCCTGCCCTGGCATTATGTTTTCGCCAGCTTTCTTCTACTATCGCCCAGCATATGTCTTTTGATCTCACTTCCCTACTTCATCCTATGGATCCTACAAAACCCTTCAAAATCTGGCCGTAAACCTCACACCCACTATATCATCTCCAAGCATAAAACAATTCACGAACACTTCAAGCCACTCCAATGACTCCTCCCGTGAGCTACTACAATTTCTCCTCCCTAGAGCTACTCCAATGTCTCCTCCCTAGAGCTACTCCAATGTCTCCTCGATAGAGCTACTCCAATGTCTCCTCCATAGAGCTACTCCAATGTCTCCTCCATAGAGCTACTCCAATGCCTTTCCCTAGAGCTACTTCAGTGTCTCCTCCCTAGAGCTGCTCCAATGTCTCCTCCCTAGAGCTACTCAAATTTCTTCTCCCTAGAGCTACTCCAATGTCTCCTCCCTAGAGCTACTCCAATGTCTCCTCCCTAGAGCTACTCCAATGTCTCTTCTCTAGAGCTACTCCAATGACTCTTATCTAGAGCTACTCCAATGACTCCTCACTAGAGCTACTCCAATGTCTCCTCCCTAGAGCTACTCCAATGTCTCGTCCCTAGAGCTACTTCAATGTCTCGTCCCTAGAGCTACTTCAATGTCTCGTTCCTAGAGCTACTCCAATGTCTCCTCCCTAGAGCTACTCCAATGTCTCTTCTCTAGAGCTACTCCAATGACTCTTATCTAGAGCTACTCCAATGACTCCTCACTAGAGCTACTCCAATGTCTCCTCCCTAGAGCTACTCCAATGTCTCGTCCCTAGAGCTACTTCAATGTCTCGTCCCTAGAGCTACTTCAATGTCTCGTCCCTAGAGCTACTCCAATGTCTCCTCCCTAGAGCTACTCCAATGTCTCCTCCATAGAGCTACTCCAATGCCTCCCCCTAGAGCTACTCTAGTGTCTCCTCCCTAGAGCTGCTCCAATGTGTCCTCCCTAGAGCTACTCAAATTTCTTCGCCCTAGAGCTACTCCAATGTCTCCTCCCTAGAGCTACTCCAATGTCTCGTCCCTAGAGCTACTCCAATGTCTCGTCCCTAGAGCTACTACAATGTCTCGTCCCTAGAGCTACTCCAATTTCTCCTCCCTAGAGCTACTCCAATTTCTCCTCCATAGAGCTACTCCAGTGTCTCCTCCTTAGAGCTATTCCAATGTTTCTTCCCTAGAGCTACTCAAATTTATCCTCCCTAGAGCTACTCAAATTTCTTATCCCTAGAGCTACTCCAATTTCTCCTCCCTAGAGCCACTCCAATTTCTCCTCCCTAGAGCCACTCCAATTTTCTCCTCCCTAGAGCCACTCCAATTTCTCCTCCCTAGAGCTACTCCAATGTCTCCTCCCTAGAGCTACTTAAATGTCTCCTCCCTAGAGCTTCTCCAATTTCTCCTCCCTAGAGCTACTCCAATTTCTCCTCCCTAGAGCCACTCCAATTTCTCCTCCCCAGAGCTACTCCAATTTCTCCTCCCTAGAGCTAATCCAATTTCTCCTCTCCTGAGCCACTCCAATGTCTTCTCCCTAGAGCTACTCCAATTTCTCCTCCCTAGAGCCACTCAAATTTCCCCTCCCTAGAGCTACTCAATTTCTCCTCCATAGAGCTACTCCAATTTCTCCTCCCTAGAGCTACTCCAATTTCTCCTCCCTAGAGCTACTCCAATGTCTCCTCTCTAGAGCCACTCCAATGTCTCCTCTCTAGAGCCACTCCAATGTCTCCCCCACTCATTTCTCAACAATATTCTCCCCCCAAATTGTCCCTAGTCGTTGTTGTTCTCCCTACCTTATGGATCCTTTCGGTGTTTTTGATTTTAATATGCCTACATTCTCTCCATCCTTTCCTTCTTCCCCTGCCCCCACCCATCTTTCTCTCCTTTATTAATACTCTAATGCACCCACAAGGGAACGTGTGCCCCCCTACCTCTATGTCCCGATGATTCCTGCAGGAGT
The DNA here is from genome assembly GCA_963969495.1 of Ceratothoa steindachneri. Taxonomy (NCBI): domain Eukaryota; kingdom Metazoa; phylum Arthropoda; class Malacostraca; order Isopoda; family Cymothoidae; genus Ceratothoa; species Ceratothoa steindachneri. The sequence continues at coordinate 55,986,419 of OZ018337.1, forward strand.
ATCTGCGGCAATGTCACCGACAGAAAGTTTGTAAGGAGAAATGTACTAAAAGTGATGAAGATGGAGGAAGTGAAGATACGTCTTCCACACAATTTCACTTCCTCCATCATCATCACTTTCTTTACATATATTTCCTCCCAAACTTCTTCTGGAGTTTAGCCTTAAATCTGAGGAAAAAAATGTATGGGTGATCGCGGCTTTTTAATGATGTTTTAGACGTGCAATGAACAACCTGCCAGCCACTATAGGACCTGTATTTCTTGGTTCCCCTCCAAGTAGGCGACTGCCTAATTGGGCTTAGGTCGCCTTACTCACTACAGCCTATGACTAGGCTATATTACAAAACAAATAACAAGTGAATAACAAATAACAATGATAAAAAGATCATAGGCTAAAAACAAAAAAGCAAAAAGAAAGAAGCGCGGGCCAGCATCGGGGGTAGGGCCGCCTGCCACCGGAGCAGGAGCATGCGACCCACAATAAACAGTCAAATAGAGTGGATGAGGCCTGCCTCCTCCAAAAAGTCGTATAGTCCGCAAATCTGTATGCACGAAAGAGTCCGTCCCGAGCACAAAGGACAAGAGGTAGCGACCCCGCTCGTCCTGTACCGGGACAGGTAACGTGAGCGAAGATCGCTCAGACTGGGACATTCAACAAGAATGTGCCGAACAGTCTGGGAGACAATGCAGTCTTCACAGTAGGGTGCTGTCGAGCGCTCCATCAAATGGGGGTGCGTCCCGCGAGTGTGCCCAATTCGGAGACGACAGAAAGCAACCTGAAGCCTTCACGACATTGGGGGGTAGGTCCATAAGAACAATCGCGGCGCAATGGCACGCAACTTTAAGTTCCCTTTGAACATCTCCCATCTTCTTTGCCAAGCACCGGTCACCAGGTGAAGGCAGGTTTGGTGGATCCAGTCCACCTTCTGCAATACACGCTCGGCTGTGGATGCATAAAAATCGCATAAAAGTAGAGCTTCGAACGAACAAAGGATCGTTCTGCGTCTGGGGCGCAGAACGTCACGGAACGAAGAATATCCGTGGTGCAGATAAGAGAGACCCTAAGGCTGCGAATATAAGCCTCCTAGGTGAGGCGTCGGTCAAATACAAGACCAAAGAAACGGTGCGAGTCCACCACTTCCAGGCGCACCCCATTTAGAAACAAACTTGGGTCAGGGTGAAGCAGTGGATGGCGGCAGAAATGCACCACCTTAGTCTTGGCCAAGGAAAACCGAAACCTGTGCGCTTCGGCATAGCGAGAGACGCGGTTCAATGCCTGTTGGAGTTGACGCTCCAGAGTTGGCATCAGGGCGCGCCAAAGGTCGTCCACGGAGAGAGTAGCGAGAAGATTTTCCGGCAGCACCGAGGTGATGCCGTTGATGCTCAGGCAAAGAGTGTGACACTGAGGACATTTTCCTTTGCGACACAATCTCCCTGCTCCATTGGACCGGAGAGGGCTCCTCCACCCATACGCGCAATCGGCGATCTCGCAAAAAAGCAGATATAAAGATTTGTAGGCGTCCCCTCTGCATGATACAATATCGCCATGCGGTATCATAGGCCTTCTCCAGATCGATAAACAACGTGGCGTAATGCTGTCTACAAAGGAAGGCCTCGCAGGCGGCATTTTCCAGGCGGAGCAAAGCATCCAACGTGGAGTGGAACTTACGGAAGCCACATTATGCAGAAGACAGATGGCCTCCACTATTCAGAAAAAAAGCTAATGTAACATTTACCAAATTCTCCATCAATTTGCACACGCAGTAGGTTAGAGAGACCCTGTTGACCAAATCTATCAGAAAGGCCATGCATTGCTCAACCAGGTGTCGAAGCATAGCGTACGGGACATCGTTTGGACCAGGGGGGCTGTCCGCGCAAGAAGCGAGAGCAGAAAGCAACTTACTTAAAGTAAACCTGTCGTTGAAGTGTTCTCCGCTTCTGGACGTAAAGTCCAGTCGGCGGCATTCCGCGACATCACGACGCGCATTTAATGCTGGCGGAGTAGCATCCCGGCTAGACAATCCGGAAAAAGCGGTCGCGAAGGAATCCGCCACGGACGCGGGGTCCGAGATTGCGATCTCATTCTCCGGGAGAACGGGTGAGAGGTCCTGCGAGAACTTGCCCCGAATCCTTTTGACTCTGCTCCACACATCTGTTAAATGGGTCTTCCCATTACGTGAAGACACACATGCCCACCAAGAAGAGCGGCGGGTGCGCTTCGAAATATACCGGAACCTAGCCCTAGCTCGACGAAATTCAATGAGAGTAAGGTCGTTGGGTGGCACTTTTAGCGCATGTAGGCATAACGCTAAAGTTTGAGGGCTGTCTCACACTTGGCTGACCACCACGGGAGCGGTCGGCGTGCAAAACAGCCAGACGTTCTAGGAATAGTAGTTAGGCCCACGGCGATGAGGTTGCCTGAGAAGAACTCAACGGCCTCATCTACCGACCTAAACTCCTTGACTGAGACAGAGAAATTATTCTTTTCCTGAAATGCGGACCACCGCGCCCGCGCCAGGCGCCACCGGGGCGAGTACTCTGGCGGCCATGGCCCAGAAAATGATATGTGAATGGGAAAAGTGATCACTACCATGGAGGTCATCGACCACCCCCACCCAAAATCAGGCTGTGCATCCGGAGAGCACAAAGGTAGATCGGGTCAAGAAAATGAAGCAGTTCTCGGAAAGTGATGCGTAAACTCATCCACATTTAGGACACCTATCTCTAGCGCGTCGATCAGGTCGGAGGGGACCTGACCCCTGGGATTGATCGAGTAGTCTACCCAGAAGGGGCGTCTCCCGTTCAAGTCCCTGAGCAAGAAAAAGGGCCTCGACAACCATGTCAGTATGCGGCGGAAGTCCCCCGCGTCGAAGTCGGCTGACGGTGAAATGTACGCAGAAATAACGGTATACTTCCTGTCCAGGTGCAGCTGCACAGCTACTGCCTGAAAGGAGGTATATAAAGCAAAGAGAAGAACGGAGACATCATGCCGGATGTAAATCGCGCATCCTACTGCCCAGCCCCCATCCAGTGCTGGTGGGGCCGCAAAACCCTTATACCCAGGGAGACTGGGCAGGGAGCACGCGCCCAGCATGGTCTCCTGCATAAAGATAGCTAATAGATAACAGGGGGAGACGACCCTCCGCAGTTCTTGCAAGTTGGCTCGGAGTCCGCGGCAATTCCATTGAAGGAATATGCCCTCCAGGCCTAGCTCGGAGGAGATGCGGGGGCCATTTTCGATGAGAAGACCCCCACGGGAATGGCCTACGCTTCCCGAGGCAGAACTCCGGGCGCTGTTGGCCGGACAATGCGCTGTTGGCCGGACAATGCGCTGAAGGCGCTGTCGCCTTTGAGGACTTATCGGAGGAGGTTGGGCTCGCCATGCGAGTCTTTTCCGCCCTCCGCCTTAAAACCTTAGGCAGGTTTGGCGGCTTCGGAGGCAGGGGTCCCTCCTTTGGAGGCTTCACCGTCTCCGAGCCACCCAGCCTAGTACTGGGTGTGAGTGAAGGAGCCGAAGCTCCTTTAGTGCTGTTCTTCCTTTCAGGGGGCAGCTTTAGGAACCCCGTAAGATGGCTTCACGACTAACTTCAGGAATGTTGCCTCCTGTGAGTCTAACCACTTGGTAGAGGCGCGCAGCCGTTTCACCTTACGGGAAACGGTCACGCTGGGGAAGGAGGGGAAACCCTGGTTTTAGCCGGGGTTGTTTGTAAACCCTTTATGCCACCAGCTCTGCTTTGGAACAACTTCAACAGACTTCAGGTAACCACGACTTTGCACGTCTACACGAGCGATGAGTATGGCCGAAGCGGTTTTACTGTAGTAGCACCTTCGCGGCAGTGGCACGAATGCTTTCACGCGGTAGCGTTACCAACCGGCACGCATCGACTCAGGGAACTTGCCACAGTCGAACGTAACGAAGATTGTAGAGGTGGGTCTCTAGGCCCCTCCCTATATTCTCATCACACGTTCGACCTTGACCGCTCTATGTTCGGCCAGCTTTAAGTTGATGTCATCTATGGAGTAGTCCACGAGTTCCCTCGCATGAACTACTCGTTTCACGAAGTTCATGGCAAACCGCGTCACACTCACAGGCGTGCCATCAAGTGTCCGAATGGCACTAATCATGGCCGCCTCGGAGGGATTCGACGCATTCGCCAAAAGGTTCCCTTTCGAGAAACGGGTCACCTTCGGCTCTCTATCAATCACAGTAGCTAGAGCTATCCTCTGATGGATCATGTTGCCCTTAGCTAACATGCTGCCATCAGTGGAGCGAATAAAAAGGAAACGTTTGAAGCCAGAGGGCTCGAAAACGCCAGGTAGCCTCTGAATGAGGGGCTCCGATGTAATCGAGGCTCTGCTCTGCGCAGTTCTGATCTCCATCTGGGACTCTACACCAAGGGGACAACGGGGCCGGACGTGCCGATCTTGGCTTGGTCGTTTACCGAAACGGCAGCAGACCTGTCTGTTCCGGCGGCTCCCGTGGAGGGAGAGGAGCGCCGAATCTTTTTCTTTTTAGGAGAAGAGGGCGGGAAATGAACCATCTTCTCTCCTCCACCGGTAGGATCTCATAGGCCAGATGGGCTAGCCTCTGCTAGATCCTTCTCTGAAATGGAGAAGCTCCTGCCTGTCACAGAAGCACCAGCCGGGAAAGGAGATCCCTCCTCTCCTTGTGAGGCCTCGGGGACCCGAGCCATCTTAGAAGGAGCTTGCATAGGGGCGGACTCGGGTTATGTGCTTGGCACAAAGCCCGGGTTCGACTGCATGGAAGATCCTATCGTATGAGGCTGGGTAACCAGAGGGACCATCCCCCCTCCCCACTTGGAGACATCACAGATCCCATTCGAGGTTCCTTTTTCACCTAATACCGGCGAACCGGCATCTGTCGAGGAATAGAGGGGGGCACGTATAGTGCCTCCCTGTACGTTCTTGACGCACGAGTGCAGGATGTTAAGGGGGCACGGGCTGACTGGCCCTGCCATCCCTTGCTCGCTTAAGGTGGTTGGTCCTATCGAGGTTCTCCCGGGGAAACGGTCAATTATGGGTCGCCTGCCTACTTTCTTGGCAGTCCCCTTAGAAAGTAAAGGGGGGACTGTCGCTCGAGAAAGCGAGCCGCCTAAGGGCGACTAAGGAAAGGGAATGAGAGGGAGTACCCTACACCCGTAGGACTAGGAGAGGGGTAAGCCTCCTCTCCCGTCATAGCGTTTTGGAGGGTCCCCTGCGATAGCACAGGGGGAGGGACCTCCATTTTTTTAGATGCAGCTACTCAAGGACGGCTCTGATGCTGGTAAAGGGGAAGGTGAGAGAGGGTTTTTTTTTTATTTTCATCATCGGGATGCAAACGCACATCACAATACGCAGAAAACCGCTCTGCCAGGGGTGAATATAGGCCCGGGAAAACCAGCTGCCGCCATTTGAGGCCACTCCCCCCGCCTAGTGACCTGGCAGCTCATTAGCATGTCGGCTCCACCTTGGGCACGGCGTAAAATTTATAGACAAGTAAAGGAGGAAGAAAGGGTTGTTGAGGAAAGTGTGGGTGGTGATGAAGCAGGTTGTTAAAAACTCACTACTCCAGGCCGGTGTTCAAGGGTGAGGGAACATTGTCCCTTCCCCCCTCAGGCCCGATCCGGGATAGTTGGGTGAGAGAAAGCTGGTCGGCGTCTACCCTGTGAAATTAGAGGCCCCCCCAGAGAAAATTGTGGGAGAGGTTGTAGGAAAAGTGAGGAAGTAGGGTAAAAACACAGGCTGTCAGAAAGAAGAAGAGGCTAAGCTGGGGCAGGACGGGGTGCTGAATCCGGTTAGCACGACGGCCAGGATGGCAAATCGCTGCGCCCCTTACGGGGTCCCCTCCAAGAGCGCCTTGAAGACTCATCACTTCCGCTAAGTCCTCTCTCGATGAAAGGCAGGGGCTATACGAGGGTCAACTGCTCTGAATATCGCCCTATAAATGCATCATTTTATTACCATTATCGTTATCGTTGCCGTTACCACCATTAATATTATTATTATTATTATTATTATTATTATTATTATTATTATTATTATTTATCATTATTCTCATTATTCAACTTGAAAGCTCTCGAAAAATTACCTTCTTTCTTTCCTTCTTCTGTCATTGATTTTTCTTAACTGCATTCGTTTCGGCATAGAGTTTGTATGTCCATACTCACCTTTCGTATCCACCAATCTGAGTCCATATTTTTGCGCTTTCTTGAATAATAAGTTGTATGTTTATTTGTGTACGGGGAGGGTTTTATTACCAGCGTGCAGATAGTTCGCTTTATTCACCGATTCGCGCATGCGTGAGCGGGTATTAGTGTATGTGTGGTAAGTAGAAGCGTATATGAAATACCTCGTTTTAGTGATTTCCATTAAGCGTATGAAATATTTCCAAATTTAACGTATTTGATCACTTCGGAATTAATGCGGATTTTAATAACAAAATGAGATTATTCAGAGTGAACGCTTCTCTTCACTCGTTCGCTGCTTCGCTCATGTAGTGGATGTTATGAAAATGATTTTCATAGTGTTGGGAATCATTCGGTAGAAAATGGGAGGGGGGATAGGTGTTATTTGACATAAATTAAAAGCGGTAAAAAAAGTATATTACTTTTTTATGTTTGAGCATAGCAAAGTAATTTTAATTATCCCCACCCGAATCAATGGGATGGTAAGGGTGTAACTTCGAGATGCTTTATCCTTCGGGGTGCATTTGGTTCAGGAGGTGAGGGACGGCTCTGAGGGGATAAGGATATTTAGAAGTCTCCATTATAATTATTAGGGATTTTTGACGATTTCAAAATAATCTTCTCTCGTTTGATTTCCTCCTTTTTAGGCTTTTCGCTGCCTTAATGATTTCGAAGGAAGAGAATCACATACTCTTGTTCAACCACCTCTTCGTTGAAGAGCATCATACTCTTGCTCAACCACCTCTTCGTTGATGAAAATTACGTACTCTTGTTCAGCCACCACTTCATTGAAAATCATCATACAATTGCTCAGCCACCACTTCATCGAAGAGCATTTTACTCTTACTCAGCCACCTTAGTGTCATCTCTTGCCCCTAAAAGGGGGTTGGCCCTATCTAGCCGCTCCCACCGGGAGCAGTCAATTATGGACAGCTGGCGTCTTCCTTGGCGCTGTCCCTTGTAAAAATAAAGGGAGGGAGATCGCCGCCGGTAAGAGGGAGTCACCCAAGGGCTATTACAGATAAGAGATTGAGGGTGAGTCCCTTTCACTCATAGGCTTAGGAGAGGATTGAGCCACTTCTTCTTTCAGAGAGGTTTGGAGAGTCCCCTGAGAAAGCACAGGGAAGACATCCTTTTTTATTGGGCAGCTGCCCGAGAGGGGCTCCGACGATGTTAGAGGGGAAGGTAGATGGGGAATATTTTGAAAAAACCCATCCTTGCAGATGGTGACCCTATTAGTATCAGGGCACGCAAACTCTAAACATACCACGCAGTAGCCCGCTCTGCGAGGGGTGAACACGGTGCCGGCAGAGCAAGCTGCCGCTATTTAGGACTACACCTCTCACTCAGTGGCCAGACAGCCCTTCGGCATGGCAGCTCTAGCTTGGGCTCGTCGGAAAATTGACAGACAGTGAAAGGAGAGAGAAATGGCATGTGAGGAAGGTGAGGGCGGGTTTAAGTAGGTTGTTACCTCCCCCAATGGAGCTCAGGAATGAAGGGGGCGTTGTCGACTCCCCATTGGCCCCGATCCATGATGTTTGGGTGAAAGGAAGCTGGTCGGAGTCTACCCTGTGAAATTAAAGGCCGATCAGAGAAAGATGTGGGAGAGGTTGTATAGAATGAGGAAGCAGAATAAGAAGACAGGGTGTCAGAAAAGAAAAGAGGATAAGCTGGGGCCGGACGTCTTTAGTGAAAAGAGCATCATACTCTTTGTTTATCCACCTCTTCATTGAAGAATATCATACACTTTCATAGCCACCTCTTCATTGAAGAGTATCATACACTTTTATAGCCACCTCTTCATTCAAGAGCATCATATTTGGGGTCAAGTACCTCTTCATTGAAGAGCCTCATACTCTTTCTTCCTCAGTCACCTCTTTATTGAAGAGCATCATACCCTTTCTTGTTCAGTCACCTCTTCATTGAAGAGCATCATACTCTTTCTTGCTCAGCCACCTGATCATTGAAGTGCATCATATACTTGCTCAGCCTCCTCTTCATTGAAGTGCATCATATTTTGGTCAGCTACCTCTTCATTGAAGAGCATTATACTTTTTCTTGCTCAGCTAATTCTTCGATGAAGAGGTGGCTGAGCAACAATGCGATGCTCTTCAATAAAGAGGTGGCTGAACAAGAAAGAGTATGATGCTTTTCAATGAAGAGGTGGCTGAACAAAAGTATGATGCTCTTCAATGAAGAGATGGCTGAGCAAGTGTATAATGGTCTTCAATGTAAAGGTGACTGAACAACAAAGAGTATGATGCTCTTCAAAGAGGGAAAGTTCGGGATCAGCTGAAGATAAGCCACCCCGAGCTTTGGGGGGAGGGGTTATCTTCAGGTGTAGGTTTCGAGCGATGAGTGGAGTCAGGTTAAGTCAACCCAACCTAACCAAAGCCATTGGTTATGGTGAGCGAGATTTTAGGTTCCGTACAAATAATATATAGTTATAAACAAGCTTAAATATTAACAAAAACATACAGTAACACCTCTTCGTCGTCTGATAAAATGTCTAAGCCAAACAATTTAACAAAACACAAAATACAGCTCTTTATCATCCAATATAACCCAAAACATTCAACAAATCACGGAATCACACAAGATACTCTTTAGCTTTCAATACAAGCAACCCGACAACCCATGAAACAGCAGACACCCTAGGTGAGAAAGGTTGGGGTAGCTCGTCTTTGGGTGAAAAAAACTTAGAGGTGCTTGTCTTCAGGTATAGGTTTTGGGGTGGCTATTCTCAGATGATTCAAAGTTTGGGCGAGAGTTCACTAGCAAATCGCTTGTATAAGGTGGTCCAAAAGTTTTGTCTCCCCGTGTTAATATTGTTTTATTTTTCTATGGCTGAAATGAGCTCCTACAGTCCACACGGTACACTAAATGTTGGGCTGTGCTAGGTTATTTAAAGCCTCGAAAAAAAGCACTTGACAAGTACAACTTTTAACACCAGGCGGAGGTGATAAACATGAGGGAGAGGATGAGCAAATCTAAAAACTTTGCCTATCTTTAAATTCTTAATGGAAGAATGTGGATAAAATTGTGGACATATGAATGATCTGCAAAAGCTGCGGGCGCCTAAAACTTGAGATCTAGTACTGCCACTCTTTTGTAGGCCTATTTGACCTATCTGCTTTTCTTTACCGACCGAACAATTGGCTACCAACATATCCCTTACAATCAATCAATTAATCAAGGCGACGTTTCATTATGGGATCGAGCAACGCACTATCGCTCGCCCAAATAGCCCCACTCGTATCATTGAGTAGAAACATCACTGGGTTAGGGAGCGGGGGAAAGAAAGGAAGAAGGCGATACTGAGCTGACAGAAGTCGAGGGGTATTCTTGACCACGATAGAATTTCAGGCCTTCCATAACATACTCGATTCTTCCGCCTATCAACGGATAAGCTATATTAACAAGTTTCTTCAACGGGCCTCGGTGTATATCAAACGACTGAAATCAATTATGATTTAGAAGATCTCTTGCTAAGTTGAGCTGCAAGTTTCAGACTATCACGTAATTACATCCGACGAGAATACAGAAATGCAGCAAACTTAATTAAGCAGTTTTCGGCTGTTCGGAATTCTATAAGACTTCTTTGATTGGAAGGAAATTTGAACCAGTTCTAGATTCACCCTTTCCATTCCTCGGGTTAATCATATCGAATTGCACGAGACCCTGGGGATAATCACGATGCAGAAACTTGAATAATGTGTTTTGAAGTGGAGAGAAGCAAGATTATTTTTGTTTTATAGTATCCTGTAAAATACGAAAAGAATGTGACTAAGATCTAGGAGTAATTATCACGAGTGTCTTGTATTTTCGAACAATGGATAAACGTAGAAATAGTAGCTCAAATTAAACGATAATTTTAATTTCGAAACCGAGAGATCGATCGTTTCCACTTTTAAGACCACATTTGGAATATTGAGCACAGACGTGGTCTCCTTTTATAAAAAAAAGGTGGAAAGTCTGGAGAAAGCTGGAGAAAGCCGTTTTTATATTATGGAAGACCCTATTTGAGGAAAAGGTTGGAAAGAGGAGGGAAACGAGTCTCCATAATGCGTGTTACAGTAATTACTTCTCGTATGTGATAGTCAACGTGTGTAATCGACTGCCAGAACATGCCATGAAAAGTACTGTGTTTAAAAATGGGTAGGACCAAATTAAACACAGCATTTCACTTTAGGGAAAAGCGGTACACTGATTAATGTGGATTTATGTGGCGAAAACGCAATAGAAATGAAAATTTGTCTAAAAAATATTATGGGATACTTATATATAAATACAAATGAATGTTTGAAGAAATAATAAAGGGAGTGAACAATAATATTGAGAAAATCATATGGCAATTTAATTGCGTTTCATTTCCATTTCGTTTTCTATCAAAATGTATCGGACAAACCAAAATTTACAGTTTGGAATTTCTTTTTTTAGATACTTCCTTTAATTTCTCCCCAAAAGAAATGTTATATTCATATTCAGCACTCAAAACTGCATTATTGGTGAAAATTTGGTACAAAAGATCCGCCTGCCGCCAAACAGAAAGACCCAAATGCAAGGTATACTGTCTAGTGTAAAAAACGACAAAAAACGACAAACCTAGCACGAAATTAATATCGGTTGGCAAGTATTTGGAAGTCCAAGCAATGAATAATCCCAACTTGACTTGGAATTTGGAACCTGATCCCCAAAACACAATAAAACTCAGGATAAACCTAAAAGAAACATGGATAATAGCGTTAGCGAAAGAGAACAGACGCAATCAGGAAGAACAAATAATCGGGAGGACATTTTTTTTAATATATTCAACCACCGATTGGCTAATGCTGTCTAGTGCCTATTTATTGAACCAACGATTCTGTAGTAACCTCTAGCGCAAAGATTCCTCAAAATGGTCGGTAGCGACCGCCAGGGGTCTTTAGGCAGTTCTAAGGGGGTCTTTAGTTTTAAAGGAAGTCAGGGGGTCAGTAAGGTTATTTGGGGAGGTCTATAAAGTAAATATTTGTATTATAAGTTTTTAATAAGCAAACGAAATGATTTTCTTACTCAAGATAATATTTAGAACTTGACGCAGTGAATTCCCACAACTTTTATCTTTACATGCTTACATTAATCATTCAACCTAGTCATATTTATTATTCAGAATGTGCAGATGACCCAAGGGGGTGTACGCAAGATGACCAGACGTCCCGTATTTATAGCATTTGTCCCGCGTCCCGTATCGACCCTTCCCGGGATGTCTTTTGTTCTGTATTTTCAATATTTGGAGAAAAAAATGGCCGAATCAGTGCAGTGTAGAGCTTATCAAGTCAGAGCTACAGATAAAGTGCTATTTCACACTGTCCTATTCTGAGTTCATCACATATGTTCAAACCAAACACACCATCTCTTGAGAACAGTTGGATCCAGTGCAAAGTATGACAAATGAGAAATAACATAGTAAAAACAATGGGGGAAATAATTTTGAAATGATTATGGAAAGGTTTTCATCATATGCATTTTATTTTCTGCAATTTACTCAATATATTATGGCAAGTCACTTTAGTTATAAGTGACTTGCGGCAAGATATGCATGATTGCCATATTATAATGCTTTTGCACATGTAATGAACAACTGTTTGTAACAAAATCTACAATGAACACACCTTAGAACAAAAGAAAAGTCAATGAAGTAGGTCCTGGACAATCTGGACCCCAATTTAGGTGTGCCTTATTTCACTTTTCAAAATCTGCTCACCTTGGTTGTAAGCAGTTTAAATACAATAATTATTCAGAACGTTCAACGAAAACGTTTTCAAACGCAATGATTACGTATCTATTCTAGTGATCTTTGGCATCTTTACGCTTAGTTTGAAATATTAAGTATCTATTGATCGTTCAATTTATTAGCGTGATTGGCTTAAAGGCTCATAATGATTTTTTTACAGTGAGTTAAATGAGTTATTTTTAGTCGCGTGCGAATCTAGTCGGGGGCTACTCTATATCTCACTATGTCGGTCGGTCGGTCCACGTTTTGCTTTTTCTTTGTTTTGATAATAATATTGTAACTATTCGGCCGATTCTAACGAAATTTGAAACTTTTTGTTGTTTTACATTCTTTTATGAATGATATAATTACCAAGGGCCTCACAAGATTAGCCCAGGAAATGTTTGGTTTTTGCAATAACATCATAACTACGAGTATTTGGCTGATTCTAACGAAATTTGAAACCCTTATGTTGTTTTACATTCTCTTTCGAATATAATGTCAAGGTCCTTTCAAGGTTAGTTCGGGAATTATTCAAAATTTTGAAGGTCGTAAGGTCATAAATCAGAATACCTGAGAGCACGAGACTTTTGGTCAGCAGACCTTGTTTATAATATAGTGAAGGAGAATTTAATGTTATCAATAATTATTTCAATAATTATGTAGCGAAAATTCGAGTTGGTTATAATTAATTATTGGAAACTAGTAATCATGTCTGACGTAAGAGATAAGTATCATTACCATTCAGTAGAATATTTAAAATATGGGTTTGTGCCTTCTCCCAGCAATGAAAATATACCAATGTGTCTTTTGTGTGAAAAATATTTGTGCATGATGCTATAAAGCCTTCAAAGATGACAGAGCATTGAACACTACAACATTACTATCTGGCAGCTATGGATGACAAACATCGTATGAGATTTCTCTCCTTATTGCAAAGAAAAGAGAGCCACACTCTTGGTGACGAAATAATACTCCCTTCTATAAAAATAGCAATAAAGTTATGAAAACGGATACTAATACAACACAATAATACTGTGCAGCGGAGGATTGTTGAGATGAGAAGTGATGTTCAAAACACTAAATTCAGAGCTGAGAGAAGTTAAGTTTTCGATGCAATTAGATGAGGCAACATTTGGAAGTCAAAACATTTTTTAATGTGGTTTGTTAGGTATTAAAGTATTAGTAAAAAATAGTCATAATTGATGAATTCCTTTTTGCTAAATCTTTCAAAACTGATTCAAAAGAAGAAGTAATATTTTGGTGTGTGAAAGAGTATTTTGAAAGTACTACATATCATTTAATAATATAACTGCAATTGTAACGGATGGGGCTCCAGCTATGTTTGGTAAATACATAAGATTTTTAGCTTTTGTGAAGAAGGAAAACCCTGACGTACATACCATACATTGCGTATGTCACAAACATCTTGTTGCTAAAAACATAACTGAAGAATTTCATTTTGCTTAACAAATCTTTAGTAAGGTTATAAATAAAATTAAATCAAGTGCCCTCAACACCCAATTGTTTGCTAAATTATGTAAAAAAAATTCCGAAAATTTCAATTAATTGCTACTTCATACAGAATTAAGGTGTTTGTTAAAAGGTTATTGCTTGCAAAGGTCTATCAGAGCAAGATCAATCTTTTTCTTAGCAATTCGTCCAGGATAAAAATCATCTCTTATAACTTGCTGATATATTTTCCAAATTTAATGAAACACAAAATAAACTACAAGATATAGACCATAGTTATTTTGGAATTCCAAGAAAAGTTAATGCTCTTCAAAACATCCCTGGGTGGTAGAAATTTTCACATTTTCCGAAATATGTCATCCATAGAAGAAAGAACTGGTGATAACTCTTCTGATGCTCACATACATGTTTATATTGTTCACTTCGAAAGCTTAAAAGAAGGCTTTAAAAAGCGATTCCAAGATCTTGAAGATATGGAGGTACCAGAATGGATTAAGTCTTGATTCAATGCAAAGTGGTATACGAACGATTTGAATCTGGGATTATAAGAGGAAATTATTCAAATGAAGATGGACTTAACAGCAAAATCACTGCACTCAAATAATGTTTCAGAGGATTTTTGACAAATGAAAATATTACCCCAAACCGTTGATCCATTATTATAAATTCGGGTTTCCAAGTTTATACATGTTAGAAGCCGAATTTAGATGTGCTAACATTTTAATTAAGCATACCAGGCACTGGCTTCACCACCCAGCCACACCAGCTTGCACTTCGCTCCTAAGATTAAAATTTAAAATCTAAAAAATTAGAAGCCATGGTTAAATTTTTCTGAAACTCTCCAATTTCCCCCCTTTCAAATATCACGTTGCTAAAATATAGAGTTATAGAAGATATATAAAAATAAATTTTCTGAACTTCACCATTTGTAATTCTTTGGGTTTTAAAAAAATCACAAAGTTTCGATACTTATATTTATTTCTGAACTTCACCATTTTGTTTTTGATATTATAAAAGAATTATTAGAAATAACTGATAAAAAAAACATAAGTCATAACCAAACTAAGATGAAATTATTATTCAAATACTCCCCAAAATCCCCTTCTTAAATTATAGAGTTAGTGATGATGATGATAAATCGTTTTAATCTAGGAAAATAATAGCGATTTAAGATTGAATCTCACAAATCTCGAACCAAATATTTCTTGTAAACATGCATCAATTTCATCTTTCAAATTATACATGTGGTAAGTGCTATTGTTCATTAAATTAACTTAATATCTAAGTTTAATTGCTCTTAAGGGACTTAGTTAATACTTAAATTTTACCTAAAGGGTCTTGCCTCAAAAAAGCTTATCTCATTGAACTATGGATTATTATCTAATGACCTATCTTCCTGAAAAACCGATTGGCTAGTGACCTCTAGCGCTTATCCTAGAGAAAATCCGATTCTCTAGTGACATTCAGCGCCTATCTTAAAGGGGACTAGCATTTTAACATGGGTTCCCTATAGAAGAAAGGGTAAATTTTACAGAAGAGGAAAATTAACTTTTGGCAGAGTCATTCGTAACTAAATCATGTATGACACGTGTGCGCAGGCAGCTCATAGCAGCAAAATCATCACACACAGTCAATCACAACAACTGTATTTTTTTTCTCTTTCTTCTTCAAGCACACAACCCATCACTCTTCCATTCCTGAATCTGCCAAAGGTATTTAGTCCTTCCTCGGACCATGAATGGGTTCCTTGCTCGATAGTTGGGGGTAATAATTACTATTGCTTTATCTGTCCCTTCAGCCCAATGAGAACGTGCCTCTGGTACCCTCGTGATGGTCAAAGATTGTCCTTCTGATCTTCATGTGACTTTTATTTTCCTGTCGGGATACTTCATTCACGAGTGACGGATGGCAAAATTAACTATGGTTCCCTTTCTCTCCAGGAGCAGCCAGTGTACGTACAAAGGAGCAAAGTGTCCATAGGCTAAACATACTTTCGTGTTTTGTTCTGTACATGAAGACCAGGGGCCCGAAATCCGATGGTAGTGATTTCTAATTTATCTGATAATGGAACGACAGGCGAAGCTTCCAGGAATTCTCTTAAAGGTGCTGTGGAAGTCGAAATTTCATACTTATGTATCAATAAATTGTATGTATGGAATGAAATCTACATGTAAACCTCCGAACATACAAAGCTATCCGTTAAAAGGTTTTTACCTTCCTTTACTCCCAAAGAAGCCAAATCGCCTTTTAACGTAAGCATCCAACCCCTCCTTAAAACCTGACAAAGCGTTGAAATGCGAGCGTCAAGAAAGCCGGGCGTCGCGCGGTCCAGTCCGTGGCTGAGCGCACGTCGTTGCTAACAGCGCCGCCAGCGCTGCAAACCCGTCAATGCGATTCAACGGTCCGGAAACCCGCCGATAAAAGGGCCCCGTTTCCGAAGGGGCGCATCTGGGCGCCTGAGATAGCGGCCCCGCGGGACTAGATTGAAGCGTCCTCGTCAAAGATGAATGGGCGAAGGACGTACGTCCCCACCTTTGGTTTGAGGGGGACTGCCGACGACCCCGGTACGACCGGGGATTAAATTAAATGGAGCGAAGGTGTCTGCTGGGCCCCCCTTTACCCCCGGAAAACCCCCTCCGTCGCAGTCAGCGACTGACCTCTTCCATATCCAAACAAAAAAAAAGAGGAAAGGAGGCCTCAGACCCGTGTAAAGGCCTTGTATCTTTATTAGACATAAGCGTAAAAAGAATAAAGGAAATAGAAGAGAAGAGAAAGTAGATAATTGTGCATTAGACAAAGAATCGACAAGCGAGGATTTTTTTAGGTGAAGAAGAAATAAAGAAGGAATTGGCCTACAGAAACAAACACGAATTTATACATCCTTCGAAAACGGGCCTGAATTTTTAATAGGCTTCATTTCTTAATATTTTGTCGAATTAATAAGTGAAGCCTATCGAAAGTTCGGGCCTGTTTTTTTAGGGGGAGGATGGGGTACACCCTGTATATGTAAACACTAGAGGAATGATAGGCCTGATTCGCTGAGACCTGGACAAATTAATAAGACCCGTATAATCATAAATGTAGGCTAAGAACGCGGATCAAAACGAAGAAATGCAACTAATTTTGAATAGCTTATTAGTAGTGCTAGAAATGTCTTGCAATCCTAGCTGTGCATTAGTGATGCTGGATTAGCGAGACGTTTTCCTCACCTCCATATTTATTTTTGTATCTATCTCTATTTATACTATACTACTGAACCCGGGGGGTTCTTTCTTGCGTCACCCTGTACTTAGCAAGAACAAAATCAAGATATGATTGACTAATAATTTTTAAATATAGAGAGCGAACGCTCAGAATGGCAGTGAATTTGACCAACGCCGTAGAGCAGACGATAGCCCCGTTATTACATAAACACATGGATCGGGCAACACAAATTTCATTACTTTATGAACCCAATTAAAATCTGTTGCCGTTCTAAAACAGGTCCTTCTCTTCCCGATGACTATTGATACAACGAAGCTTTTTACGTATTTAGTGAATGAGAAAAATAAATTCAATGATAGAAATTAGAAACTGAGTAGTTAATTAAATAGGAATTAAGATTAAATTTTTCATGAGACGGATCAAAGAGGAGTAAGAGAAGTCGAGATGTAGATCTAATCTTTAGCCCCGCGCCGAGACGGTTCATACACAAATGGACAAACCCTCGTTAATATTGCACGCACATATGTATGTATAATGTATATAATACATGTATATAATGCACTTGATGGAGAGTTTAAGGTATGGTGAGATCTTGCGAAAAAAAAGCGTGTAAGAACTTGCTGATACTTGAATGAAATCCTCGAGGGAATGACGTGGAACGATGAAACCATCGAAGGAATTGTAAGATGGAAAAACTTGATGAGCCGATCGATGGAACGATAAGAGGACGACGTCCGAGGAAACGTGGAAAGGACAGCGAGTGATCCTTTATTTACGGAAGAGTTGATATCTCTGAATCGTTAAAGTGGCAACATTCGTCGTCTCGACGTCGACGAATGAATGATGACAAGAACCCCACATCTCCCTCAATTGTCAAGAATTATTGCCATCTTTAGGTAGCAAACGTTGGTCGCATCGAGAACATTTGCTCTCGCTCTCTCTCTCTTTCCTTCTCTCTCTTTCCCTCTTTCTCTCTTTCTCTTTCTCTCTTTCTCTTTCTCTCTTTCTCTCTCTTTCTCGCTCTCTCTTTTTTTTCTCTCTTTCTCGCTCTCTCTTTTTTTTTTCTCTCTCTCTCATCCAAGGAGATAGTGGTCGTTGCCGTCAACAGGAAGGAATCTTCGCCTAAAAAGGATCGAAAGTGGCACCCACTGGGGAGCATCGACCCTGCGTCCTAGGATACAAATGAGTCTCTTTGAGACACTCCCTGTGCTTGATGTTGGGTTTGACGAAATCTGCCGAAGCAATACTTCAGCCAACCAGGTTGAAGTGAACACGCTCCATTCTTTATATTACAGATTTGGGGCGGATGTTCTCATCCCCCGGGAGCAACGCATTTGAGATGTAGGAACAAGATGTCCTTGGAAAGTGCCGCTCAGAAGTGGTCTTTCCTCTGCCCTGGGGAAACCTTCGAGGAATGCGTGAATCAACGTTCGATCTAAAAATCTCCCTTTACTGAAAAATCGCTGCCGATTTTCTAGCATGTATATCGAGGTCAACCTCCACCTGCGAGAATGTACTCGAGAAGGCGGGGGTTTTCAAGAGAAAGTACGTCCCGTGGAAAACAGGTGTATGGACGTCTCTTTGTCACAAATTGTTTTTCAATTGTATATTTATATTTAACCTTATTACAAGATAGAGTTCCCATTGGAAGAAAATATCTGTACAATGACAGCAATGATAAGGAAGATTCATGTCGTGCGGTGTAAGATAGGGTGGGAAAGATTGAGAGTTCGGGTCTAGACCAGGTGTGGCAAAAGATACGATTGCAGTGAATATCCAAGGCAAGGATATAGAAGGTTAATATTGGTAGCAAACAAGGCAATGCCAGTGACATCTGAGTTATGACCTTAAGTGGAAGGGTTGTTAATTCCGAGCCTTTAAGCCAGGTGTTCTTAAAGGCCTCAATACCCCCAGGGGGTATTGAACCCGGTTCTTTGGGGTAGCCAAAAAGGCATCCTGGGCCGAGAGTGCCCAAGAAGTGAGTGAGGCTTTGGTTGCTTCGAGAAAAGAGGAGCACAAAGCCCATGCAGCTCACAGTCGAAAGAAATCATGCTGAATGAGCACAATAGTGTTGTGTACAATAATGTAATGTGGAAAATGTTCCATAATGTAATGTGTACTGCTCTATTTATTTATTTACTGAAAATAAAAATAAAGAGTCTGTAGAATAATCAGCTGTTTGTTAATAGCCATCCTTTTCTCTCTTTTTTACACGAAATTAAAAGTTAAAAGTTGAGGGTAGAAGGCTAGTATTGGAGAAGGGGTATCAGGTTGACTTGGAGTTGAACTTTGGGATATCAGGTTGACTGAGTTTAACTTTGGAGTATCAGGTTGACTTGGAGTTGAACTTTGGGGTATCAAGTTGACTTGGAGTTGAACTTTGGGGTATCAAGTTGACTTGGAGTTAAACTTTAAGGTATCAGGTTGACTTGGAGTTGAACTTTGAGGTATCAGGTTAACTTGGAGTTGAACTTTGAGGTATCAGGTTGACTTGGAGTTGAACTTTGGGATATCAGGTTGACTGAGTTTAACTTTGGAGTATCAGGTTGACTTGGAGTTGAACTTTGGGGTATAAAGTTGACTTGGAGTGGAACTTTGGGGTATCAGGTTGACTGGGAGTTGAACTTTGTGGTATCGAGGCTAAAAAACTTTAAGAACCACTGCTTTAAGCTCCATCGAGTTTAGTCGGGCTACAGAGCCGCAGGAGATGACGTCAATCGGAAGGTGGTCCAACTCAATTCCTTCCTTAGTAATTGGCTCCGTGATTATTCCTTTGAAACCATATGAGGTCATGAGGTCAGGATTTATCTTGAGAAGGTGAGTTGAAAGGTTTAAAACTGTTGAAGAGTGAAGTAGACAAACTATCCATCCCTAAATACAGGAACCTGGAGGTGGAGGGGCATTATTCACCATAGGCACTCAAAAGAAATAACTTGTAGTATTGCGTGACCCACCACGTTAAAATATGAACTTACGCAAACTTCGCAAATAAAAGAAATATAAAAAAAATGTGTATTAGAATATTAAAGTAAACAAAAATGGAATTAAAGAGATAAAAATATTACAAAATATAAACACACAATGGTAAAGTAGATAATGAGAAATTGTGAAAGGCGAAACTCCTGTTTTTAGTCTATACGCGACTCTTATAAGTTACTATGTCGGTCCATAGGTTGACGGGCGGATGGTAATCATTTTACTTTTCAACGAGTTTTTTGGCAATAACGTAACTATTCGGCCGATTCTAACGAAATTTAAAACCTTTATGTTGTTTTATATTCTCTTCCAAAATATATAATTGCCAAGGTCCTCTTAAGGTTAGTCCGGGGATTATTAAAAGAAAACTACCTATGGGTCGGATTGCCCCACTTGTTGAAAGTTTTGAAGGTTGTAAGGTTATAAGTCAGAATAATTGAGAGCACACGACTTAGGTCTGTTGACCTTGTTATATGTGGATTCACAGACATGAAAAACCATTGGTACAAACCCGATATATGCGATTCCTGATAAGGGTGAGGGAGAATTATCAATTATTATCTACAATCAACAATTTTAGTACCCCTGAATGAAATCACAATTTGGTTGGAGAGTCTATCGAATAGATCATAAATTATTTAAGGTATTCATGAGTTTATTATGTAGGAAAGTGAATTATCAATATTGCGTTTGTATCCATTTAAACCCATTGGGTACGTTGCATTATGCCGCCTTCTAAGAGAGAGCTGATGCCATGAAGCCAAAGACGTACCCTCAAACTGGAAAACTGCGGCCTATCCAGGCTAAAAATTTGGAGGGGGGGGGGGCTAACCTGAATTCCCACTCTCTGAGTAATGGGCATTAATGATTAATAAGGATTATAATAGACATAATTGATAATAAACAACAGCATCTCATAAAGGAGTCAACACTAAATCTCTCAGATTAGATTTTTTTTCCATATATCATAAAATTAAGAATTATAGTTTTGAAACGTCAACTAAGGTATAATACTGAATTTAATAATCATTTTTGAGATTTACCTCCATTTTAGAAATGTTACATATAGCATAAAAAAGCTTGCATCTGTTTAAAAAACTTTATATATATATATATATATATATATATATATATATATATATATATATATTCTATATTATTAATCTGAGGCGGCCGACCGTCTCGCTGGAAAGTTAGGAGGAAAAAGAGTAAGTATACCCTGCAAATTATTTAGAAGAAGTTGGTATAAGCCAAAGTGGGCTCAGTCAGAGGAAATAGAATGAAGAGGGGGTATATATGAGAGAGACGAATAAACAGAAATAAGATGGATGAAGAGAAGTGCTATAACATACCTTATAATCCAAGATACTGAATGAGGAAAAGAGTTAATATGAAAGAGTCCATCAGATATGAATTGAAAGAAGAGTGGGAAAATAGGAAAGAGGCTGATATGACCTCACAAAAAGCGTAAACTTCATTATTTACCACTGCTTGCCGACTCATGGTTGGTAGTTAGGGGGAGGGCTCTTTCAAAATCAACCTAGATGGTCCATACGAGAGTCAAATCCCCGAAATGAAAATAAGGACCCCGATAAAATGACGGACCCATACAAGGTCAAATTTCGATTTGTGCGAATCCCCACTAATCGCCCCCTATTATTTCAATCTCCCCTTCCTTCCTTTCAATCAACTGCGAGACCCTCGAAAATAAATCGCGTTCCTCTCGACGAACATCTATGGTGGTCTAAATCAGCCGCCCTGCGGGAGCTCGAACCAAGAAAACTCCATTTAGATTGTGACATTTGACCGATCAATGTAAGCGGATTTTTTCTTTACTGTAGAGAAAATTGGCGTTTCTGAAGTGGGGTGGATGGGGGTTAAATAATGGCACCTATTTTTTTTTTAATCAATTTAAGGGCAGAAGAATAACTTTGATTGAAACAGAAACTTAAGACAAGTTGACATATGTGGTCTTGGTATAGGAGAGTGTAGAGGCAAGAATACAAGAGTGACCAAGATTAAAATAGAAACGCGGCGATAATTAATGATGTAACAAATGCTCGTCTGGAAGTGGTTGAGATCTTGGTAGATCGTGCTTAACGAATCAGCTTACCTCTTTTATTATGTAGTTCACATATCAGTTGGATGAAAAATAAAAAAGCATAGATGTAAGTCAAGATTTGACAACCTTCTTCATACACGAATAAATTAAAAATGTATGAGATATCAAAGGTTCGATAACGATTAGTAATAAATAGGTTCTCATGATCCTGCGCACCTAGTCTTAATAGCAGGGCTGTGGAGCTGGCACCAAAATCTCTAGCCCTAGATCTAGCTCCGGCATTTTCAAATTTTACTCTAGCTCTGGTCTTAAATTCCAAAAAGTATAAACAAAAGATGTGAACAAGAATCCTTTAATAAAAACTTGTGATAATATTGAGATAATATGAAACATTAAATAATAAATGGACCTAAAAATGATTAAATACCTTAAAGCTACAAAAGAGCACAAAACAGAGTACTTGCATTAACAGAGTGAAGGAATAGGGGTAGGAATTGTGACCCAAAGCTTAAGGAGTTGGCCGAACCTCGGAAGAAGACGTGGCTGTACTGGCCAGGACAGGCAGGACAATAGATTGACCTTTTTTTTTTAATTTTATTGGCTCTAGGATGGAGATCTTATGGGGTGATTTTAACAAGGTCTGCTGACCAAAATGTCGTGTGCTCTCCCTTATTCTGACTTACGACCTTCAAAACTTTCAATAATTCCCAGACTAACCTTGAGAAGACCTTGGCAATTATATCATTTGAAAGAGAATGTAAAACAACATAAGGGTTTCAAACTTCGTTAGAATCAGTCGAAAAGTTACAATGTTATTACCAAAACAAGAAAAAAGCAATACAGGGACCGACCAACCGACCGACATAGTGAGATATAGAATCACACGCAACTAAAATTATGTCCAGATTGCAATTCTCTGAGATGGATTGGCCTTTAGTACCGGATAAGCTGGAGAAATCCAGCCCTTTCTAGAACTAAAGAATTACAGATCAGCAAAGAACCTAAAGTCTATTCGAAGTCTGTCCAAAAGTGGAAGGGAGATGAGAAGATCATAGTTATACATCGAGTATCAGTTATACACATTTTTGATTTTTAATCAATTTATATATTGAAATAATATTTATAGATTCTATTGTTAAATATTTGGACTGAGATACTTTCAACTACTCTAGATGCTGAATTATTCCATATTTGAGTAAACCTATATACGAAAAATTCTGTACTATCGCAGTATTAAATGTGTTTTAAACAAGTTTGAGTCCATTATTTTGAGTTGTCACTCGATTACCTAACTCAAAGATCAACTATTACTTCATTTTAGTAAAACCTTTTTGTATTTTAAAGATTGATTTGTTGTTCGTCCAAACGACAATTTTCCAGTGAATGTACACACATTAATGGGACACCACATTCATTTTTTTAGCCTTTTACTACGTTAGATTATCATATATGAAATATAAGCTCATTAAAAGCCTTTTTATTTCTTCCAAAATCATAATAACCTACAACGCCTTTTTAGAGATACAGGGGGTTCTTTCAGACCCCCTCCCTTGAAACCTGATATCATATAAATGGCTATAGAATTACTAAAAGTTAAGCATTCGAATTCAATTCACGAGCAAAAGATGCACACATGAATTAGTTATCATTTGAAATCAGTTTTCTTTAGTTCCATGTAAATTTGTGTTAATGGTGGACTAAAATATATATTTTTCGGACAAGGTCAACTATAGGTTTTGTTCTCAGTTAGAAAAGAGAGTGTTAGCTAAATAGTAGTGGTGTTCTGAATGCCCTGGAATTTAGGTTAATCTATATTCGAATTATGCTAAAAATTAAACCAGTTCTCAGGCGCAGTTTTTTTTTTTTATCAAATCATCTTTAAAAGTCTACGGAGAATTTCCACGAATGCATAAAAGTTTGCATTATCATAATTTTCACTATGTTCTTGTCATGTTGCTAAAACAAAGTATATACTAAAAAGGGGGCATAAAATTTGCAATAAAATGATATAAAAATCAATGGTGTAGTTTTGTTTTGTTTTTCACAAATTAACTTAAATATCTAAGAAAAATTTTCCACTAATGTATACAATTTTTCATTATCTTAATTTTCACTATGTTCTAGTCATGTTGCTAAAAGAATAATTATACCATAAAAAAGTGCATAAAATTTGCAATAAAATGATATACAAAATCAAAAAATGCGAATTTTGAACGAAAGAATTTGAAAAGTGACATGAACAAATGTGCTATCCCCTTAAGTATCTCATCTCTGTGATCGGCATTTATAAGACGCTCGTTCTGTTTCTGCGGCTACAACGTTGTTTGCTCATAGCAAACGCTCATTCACGCGTGCGCGTAAACTGCCGGGCGCACGATGTAAAACATTTACTCATTGTTTTTATATACAGGGTGGCCCCACCCCAAATTAGAACCGTTTTTGAGAAGCAATATCTCGATAACCATTGCAATTAGAGCCATGCAATAAAACCAAATGAAAGATGAATCCTTTATCTATAAATACTTTTTAACCAAATTAAAATTTTAATGAATAGTTAAAAATGACTTCCTTTATAGTTAACCACAGCCGGTAATCTCGACTCCCATGTGGCCGTTGATCCCCAAATTTTCTTCTTTCTTTCCGCTTCTTAGCAGATCAATCAAGAAATACCCCCCCCCCTTTTTACATTATTTTTTAAAGGGTTAATGGACTCATTAAATGACTTTAAGACGAATTTTACAAAGAATAAGTATTTATAGATAAAGGACTCATCTTTCATTTGTTTTTATTTCACGTCTCTAACTGGAATGGTTATATAGATATTGTTTCTCAAATCGGTCCATTTTTATTTGGGAGTAGGGGGGCACCCTGTATATGATATTCATAATAAATGATATTATGATATGGAGAGTGCCCAATTCTCCTGGATCTACATTCACCCCACAAATAATTATCAAGTAAATAAATTATTGTGCCACAATATAAGAATTTCAAACCATATATATCTGTATTGAATTGCGACAGGACTTTTTATCCCGGGCAACGCCGAGGACCTATTCTATTCATCATCATCATCATCATCACTAACTATATTTTAAGGGGAATTTTTTTTTAGTATTTCAATTATAAGTTCACCTTAGTTTGGTTATGACTTATGTTTTTTATCAAAGTTATTTCTAATAATTCTTTTATAATATCCAAAAACAAAATGGTGAAGTTCAGAAAATTTATTTTTATATATCTTCTTCTATAACAATATTTTAGCACCCTGATATTTTGAAAGGGGGGAAATTTAGTTTCGAGTTCCTTTTTAAAATTATTATAATTGGCGAAGTTCAGAAAATTTATAAAAAAATAACCATGGCTGCTTTTTTTGAGATTTTAAATTTTAATCTTAGTAGTGAAGCGCAAGATCTCCCCCTTAGGGGGGAGTGGCGAAGCCATTGCCTGGTTTATTTATAATCAAAGCTCAGGAATTAATTTTGTCGGTTTACACTGATCCCGCTCCTAAGCTTATGTCCTTTTGCATATGAGAAGACAACTTGAACTGTGATCTCTAAATGAAGTCTACCATGCTCCTTATATCAAGATGAGCCTTCTATCCTACGCTGCTTAATTTGGAAAATGGTATTAGAAGATGGATAGAAGGTGGATGGTAATCAGCCAATAAGGGCAAAACTCTTGGTTCTGTCTTGGTTGCTCCCTTAAAGTAGGGCATAGTAGAACCAGGATATCCGCAGCCCAACTTCGTATGGTTATTCAGCAAACCTGAAGATCGGCGGCGCGCCCAAAAAAGTGTATTCTTTACAGCCGAAACGACACTAAGTTGCGTTAATGTTTCGTTCACCCGCGCATGAATATTCATGCGCGTTTGGTTAAATAAAAACGTTAGAACATTATTCTATAAACAATTATGATTATATACTGGGGGGCTGTGCTCCCCAGACCCTCCCAATTGATTGAAACTTAAGATCATTGTAGAGGGAGGGGGGGGGGGGAAGGCGCAGTGATATCTCCTCCAAGAAAAGTTCCCTTGAATTTACTCAAAAAGGGCGAACATATTGGAACAGGGACGATATATTTTGCGTCCCATCGGTCGCGCCGCCGATCTTCAGGTTTACCGGTTATTCCATGAAAGATAAGATAGGAGAGACTGTGTATAGGGTTTAGTTTGCTCCTTCTTCTGGGCTTTTGCAACATCGTTGAACCTGTTAGTGGATCACCTACCAATCAAACGATATTGATCCATTTAGGGGGTATCCTATTGAGAAAGCTACTTGGTGTAAAAGGCAAAAAGAAAGTAGGAATGAGCGTCAGTGAAAATAGCTGCCATTAACGGAGTCAGTAGCATGGGTAAAAAAATCCTAAATTTTACTAACCCCTCCAAAAGGGCAAAGTTAAGAAGACATATCACGCCCCCCCTAACACCACCTCATTAATCTATGAAGGAGTAATCTGTGTAGACTTTGATGTATGAATTGAAATCCCGCACGAGTGTGCATATAACCTAAGTTTTCCTCAGGCGTTTTTTTCATCCATAACTCTTGATAAACATTGCGATTCAAAGTTGAGCGAAACCATTTAATCGACTAACTGGAAACTCCTTCAAAGAGGCCAATCTAAGTTACCCAAAATACATCCCCCCAAAAAAGAGTGAGCGAAGAAAAATGGACCAAAACATGTACAAAGGCAGCGAACGGAAGAGAAATAAAAAAGTGGTCAATTTTTCAATCACCTGAAATCCTTGCAATTCAGGTAGACGGGAAACTGAGTCAAATAAGGTGATGGGAGTGGAGGAGTTGTAAAGTTGTTTTCAACCTATTAATGCTGAGAATTGAGAAATTCCCCCCGAATTGTAGTTTATCATAGGGAATTGAAATTCATAGGATTTGTTTGTTTACTTTTACAAAAATCATTGGTAAACACACTATATGAAAATGTCCAGGAAAATTAGTTTAAATTGCAGCGATTGATTAATAGCATATTTTGCTAAGTTGTAATAGAAATTCTAATTTGGAAGAAGATATTGAGAAAATGTTAACAAAACCTTTGGATCGTGTCAAGTATAGCGAAGCCATTTTTACCATTAATAAAGAACGACCCCAAATTACGCATGTCAAAATTAGCGAACTCAATGTAAATGTCATGGAAATATAAAGTTAAACATCACCCCCAAGGATTAGGTTAAGTTATGTTAGGTCGACTTTCTTTATTTTTCTAATTTTCTCAGTCCAGTGTGCCTAAAGGGAATCCAACGACTTGGTTAAAGGCTCGACTGGGCAGGACAAAATCCAGTTCTTATTGAAGTTATGTTCTTCAAGCGTTCACAATTTTCGTTTGACATCGGAAAATTTAATGGATTTTTTCCTCTTGCGAAACGGAAGAGGATCTACCGAAAAGACCCAACCGCTTCCTCTTTATCCAACTACTCATTGCTTCAACGTATCTGTGATATTTCGCACACAGTTCTGCTCCAATTAGTGTAACTGATAAAGGTGATAATAAAGATACTCATCAACAAAGAATACCCGATGTCTTGAACATTACCTATGATATCTTTACGCTGAGCTCCGGTGATAAAGATGTAGAACCCGCAATGGCGGATGAAACTTCATACTTCAAAGTTAGACCATGCAACACCACCATTTTGTTTTGGATGAAGAAGTAGCTAAACCGGATGGAAATTCGTATCCTTATTCGTAAAAGAATCCTTTACACCAAAGAGAAAATCATCTTCGTGTAGAAATTAGAAATTATATCCTAAGTGAAAATAGGCACGGAAACCTAGTTAATTTATAACATCTGGTCGTGGAGAGACCAAGAGGGTTTTTTTTTTAAAATTTAAATAACCCATCTGGCGACTGCCAACTAGGGCAAAAGGCACCGTAATTAGCAAAAAGTCGAATACTAGGCTAGATAAAAAAACAAGAAAATAACAGATAAAAAGGAACAAAGGCAAGACACAAGCTAGAAAAACAACAAAAACAAATTAAAAAAGCAACAAGAGACGTGCTCTTGTGTCGGGCTAGACCCGCTGACCCCCGGTGTAGAAACATGCGACTTACAACAAACAGTCAAATAAAGTGGAGGAGGCCAGCCACCTCCCAAAAGTCGCACAGTCCGCAAGTCTGTATGCACGAACGAGTCTCGAGCACAACGGACAAGCGGTAGCTACCCCACTCATCCCGGTACCGGGAGAAGTAACGTGCGCGAAGATCACTTAGACTGGGAGACCAACTGGAATGTGCTGAACAGTCTGAAGGACGATGCAGTTGTCACAATAAGGTGAAGGCGAGCGCTCCATCAAATGGTGGTGCGTCCCACTAGTGTGCTCAATTCTGAGACTACAGAAAGCAACCTGAAGCCATCGCGGCATTGGGGAGGTAGTATGTCCATGGAAACAGTCGCAGCGCAATGGCACGCAACCTTAAGTTGCCCTCGACCGTCTCTCATCTTCTTTGCCAACCAGCCCGGAGAGCTTCCCGTATTCCTGCCAAGTAATCGGTGTGAGAAGGCGCGAAACACTGGTCTGGTCGCCCAGTCCTCGCGGACAATTTGGCGTCCTTATCGGCACGCTCTTTCCCCGCAATTCCTACATGTCCAGGAAACCAGCAGAAGATACTCTCGACATCCACCTGGCGTGCCAATACTGTGGTGTAACGGATATCGCGAACCAGGGGATGCGGAGATTCCTAAGCCCCAAGAGCACTCAGGGAGCTTTGTGAGTCGTTATAAATCACAATCCGGTCTCCGAAACCGGGCACGTCGCGTAATCTTCCGTACCGTGCGGTGTATTGCAACCAGCTTGGCCGTGAAGACAGATGTAGCGCCTGGCAGAGCTCCGCTGACTTCCATTAAGGGGTAAAGGGGTGAAAAACACCCACCTCTTGGGACTTGGAGCCATCCGTATACACTGGCACAATTCCAGCGTGACACGAGATATGCCCCCAAAAGGCCGAACACAATACTCTCAGCGCTGGAGAAGTTTTGGGAGCAGAAGGGTGGCGACAAATGATAAAAGGTGGTACCTTCCAGGGTGTCATCCTGAGCAGAACCAGGTCGCCACTGGCCGGAGGGCCCCTCAGCCTCCTTAGTTTAGCTCATCAGTGCGTTACTATTCTTCTAAGCCCCAAGCTTCGTATCTAAGTAAGTTTACTTTAAAGGTTTTCTTCGCCCCTTTTAAAGAACAGCGGACAGGAATTCTTTTTTATCTAGTATTCTCTAAGTGTGAACCTCGTTACAAGTGAGTATCGCAAGTGTTGGAGAAGAATGACATCGAATGGCAACCACGACTCAACTTGTAAGTGATTTTGGTGTGAGTCTATTCCGCTGGTGAAAGTGAGAAACCACAACCTGAGGCAAAGCTCTTAATACTAAGGATGAAGCAGAGAGTAGCGTCTTACACTAGGCATTCTCATGTATTATTATATTTACTAGGGCTGCGGCGCTTGTTCGCTTCGCGTACAAGATTAAGAAAGTGAGCGAGAGAAAAAGGTTTTATTTCACAACACATTCAAAATTGGTGTGCACGAGAAAAAATCATTTCACATCAGTGACAGACATTACCAACAAAATCTCTGACTCTTTCAACAGCAATTTTCATGTTTGCGTTGCATACACACACACACACACACACACACACACACGGATCATTATAATAAGATGATAAATAGAAAAAGGGGATTTAGAAAAAATAGCCGCGAGTGTCTTAGTGGGTTTTGAGTATAATTTTTTTTTTTTATATTTTATCTAAAACCGTTATTATTTTGGTAAATCCTGCTTTAAATATAGTATTGCGCCGAGCTCAAGAAACTGAAAATCTCTTACGACTCTTTGTTAATATTTATATAATTTAAGACCACATGGTCTTTATTAATTTGTGGAATAGTGGATTAATGCTTATTTATAAAATTATTTGGATCTTGTTAGTCGCGTGCACGCGACTAAGTTACTATGTCGGTTCGTAGGTTGATCGGTCGGATGGTAAGCATTTTACTTTTCAATGAGTTTTTCTGGCAATAACATCGTAACTATTCGGCCGATTCTAACAAAATCTGAGGCCCTTTTGTTGTTTTACATTCTCTTTCGAATGATATAATTGCCAAGGTCCTCTCAAGGTTAGTCCGGGACTTATTAAAAGAAAACTGACTATGGGTCGGATTGCCCCATTTGTTTAAAGTTTTGAAGTCCGTAAGGTCAGATGATATGTTTGTTAATTGATAATATGTTTGTTAATTGATAATACGTTTGTTAATTATCTTTTTTCAAAATTATTGAAATATTTGAGAGCACGCAACTTAGGTCTGTTGACCTTGTTATATTATCTAAGGATGGATCATTGTTCGAAGAGAGATTAGAAGAGAGATCACAATCCATTGATGCACCATTTCCGTCGAAAGAATCGGAAAAAAATGAAACTGATAGAGAAGTAATTATTCGATGTTCGTTTGGATAATTTTGAATATGAATGGCGCACGCCATTTAGACTGCTAAAGCCTGTAAAATTGCCTAGTATCGTTATAATAGTTTCCTAGGAGTAATATTTAGATGGCGGAGAGGGTCTATCATACGTTATAAAGTCCCAAATAGACAATATTTCAACCCGAGGCTGAAACCCAATAATTCTTCTAAGACGCCATTTTGAAATGCTCTGAGTTAGACTACCACTGGCGCGCGCGTTTCACTATTCGTTAGAGAGTCGGACTAAGTTACGTACGCATCTTGAAATGCCATGTGATGGCTAAGTTACCTTCCCACGTTTGTTTTAGATATTACTATTAGTTAACTTTTATTAGTTCCAAACGAAGATGTGGTAAAAATACCAAAAGTAAAGGTAAAATTTCCAGCACATCCCGATCACGATTTTATTGCTCTAAAATGTACTTTTCTGACACTTTTAGCCTCACCATCGAGTTAGCTTCTCTTTTATGTGAGCACAGCTACCAGCAAAAGTAAGCTATTTTGGGCGAAAATAAACGATTTGCAGAGACAACAACGATCATAAATCGCTAACCTAACCGTACCTGACCTAATATAACCAAACCACAACTAACTCGCCATAAAATGTTAGGTAAGGTAATGTTAGTTGAGGTAAGTTTATGCAAAGTAAGGTTAGGTTAGGTTAGGTTAGGTTAAGTTAGGTAAAGTTATGTAAGGTTAGGTTAGGTTAGGTGAGGTAAAGTTATGTAAGGTTAGGTTAGGTTAGGTTAGGTTAGGTGAGGTGAGGTAAAGTTATGTAAGGTTAGGTTAGGTTAGGTGAGGTAAAGTTATGTAAGGTAAGGTTAGGTTAGGTTAGGTTAGGTTAGGTGAGGTAAAGTTATGTAAGGTAAGGATAGGTTAGGTTAGGTGAGGTGAGGTAAAGTTATGTAAGATAAGGATAGGTTAGGTTAGGTGAGGTGAGGTAAAGTTATGTAAGGTAAGGTTAGGTTAGGTTAGGTGAGGTAAAGTTATGTAAGGTAAGGTTAGGTTAGGTTAGGTGAGGTAAAGTTATGTAAGATAAGGATAGGTTAGGTTAGGTTAGGTGAGGTAAAGTTATGTAAGGTAAGATTTGGTTAGGGTTAGATGAGATGATATGAGGTGAGGTGATGTTAGGTGAGGTGAGGCGAGGTGAGGTGAGGTGAGGTTAGGTTAGGTTAGGTTAGGTTAGGTTAGGTTAGGTGAGGTTGTTGGGTAATATTAGGTTAGATTAGGTCAGATTAAGTCAGGTTGGGTTAGGTAGGGTTAGGTTAGGTTAAGTTTGGTTTGGTTAGCGATTTATGATCGTTGTTGTCTCCGCAAATCGCTTATTTTCGCCCAAAATAGCTTACTTTTCCTGGCAGCTGTGCTCACATAAAAGCGAAGCTAACTCGATGGTGAGGCTAAAAGTGTCAGAAAAGTACATTTTAGAGCAATAAAATCGTGATCGGGATGTGCTGGAAATTTCGCGTAAACGCGCGAGCGAGCCTAACTTCCTCCGACTCACAAACAAATAGTGGGACGCGCGCACGAGCGTTAAAATTTTCAAGGTGGCGTCGTAGAAGAATCATTGTGTTTCAGTATCTGGTTGAAATATTGTCTATTTGTGACTTTATACATGTGATAGACCCTCTCCACCATAGAAATATTACTCTTAGGAAACTATTACAATGATGCAAGCAATATTACAGGGTTTAGCAGCTTAAAACGCGTGGGAAAAAAAATAACATTAAAAACAAACGTGCGAGAGTAAATTAGGCGTCGTATGACAATTCAAGATGGCGTCGCGTAAAAATTCTGGAGTTGCAGAATCGGGTTGAAATATTGACGTTTAGCGACTTTATAAAGAGTGATAGACCCTTTCCGCTATCGGAATATTACTCTTAGAACACTATTACAAGGATACGAAGCAGTATTATAAGTTTTAGTAGTCTAAAACGGACGCGGCACTCTTCTTCAATATTACCTTCTTTTGGTGTAGCAGTGATATTTAACCGACCGAGAGGCGATAGGTTCCAGCTGCTTATATAAGGTAACGAGGGGACTATTAATTATTAAAAATAAATAATTAGCAAATTCCAATTCTTGCATTATTTTAGTCACCTTTCGAATCTAGTTTTCTATCAACCAAATTATATTGGGAACTAAAGGAAATAATTTTTCTAGAATATTTTTTTCATCTAATAATTTCAAAATATATTTATCACTTTAATTTGTTTGTTTTTTTTTGCAAGTAATAAACAAAAGGGGGACATGCTTGCAAATATAAAAAAAAACCAGTTTATCTTTAACTTGATCTAGACACTTTATCATCATCACTAACTATAATTTAAGAAGGGGATTTTGGGGAGTATTTGAATAATAATTTAATCTTAGTTTGGCTATGACTTATGTTTTTTTATTAAAGTTATTTCTAATAATTGTTTTATAATATCAAAAGACAAAATGATGAAGTTCAGAAATAAATATAAGTATCGAAATTTTGTGAATTTTTTAAAATCCAAAGAGTTACAAATGGTAAAGTTCAGAAAATTTATTTTTATATATCTTCTATAACTCTTATATTTTAGGAACGTGATATTTGGAAATGGGGGAAATTTAGTTAGAATTCTTTTTTAAAATTATTATAATTGGCGAAGTTCAGATAATTTATAAAAATTTAACCATGGCTGCTTTTTTTTTAGATTTAAAATTTTAATCTTAGTAGCGAAGCGCAAGCTCCTCCCGTAGGGTGGAGTGGCGAAGCCATTGGCTGGTTATTTAATGAAAAAGAACAATCATTTTATTCGGGAACCGAGATACAGAAGGAAATCTAAGATTGTCCCCGGGAAATGAGATACAGAATGAATAGGCTATTAATATTCTTGAGTAGCCTAGCTAGTAGAAAGAGTTTCCTCCAGGCAAAAATGATATTGCTGCTAAAGCATGGAAAATCCGAAAGGAGATCAGTAGCTCCTTGGCCTCTTGTCTGTGAGAATGGAATCTGTTGGATAAAAGATACGCGGATTACAACATTCAACATTACAACGTCCATTCTAAGCATGAGTCACGACCTAAATACGACAATAAACCGCATCTCGTCACCCAGCCCGAACCCAATAATTCGGTCCGTGATCTTACCCTTACTAAACAATGGAATCTGATGGTAAACAACCTTTGCTTTTGCAATTATATCAGAAAGCTCTTTGATGCTGTTGAATTGAGCTACAACCCAAGCCACTGGACGTGGTTTATTGAGGCATTACGTTACAGCATTAAAGCTACCTAGTCCCTTGGGCCCGTTGGGGGTGGGGGGCAAGGCAGCCCAACTCTGTGCCGGTCCCAAACCTGGATAAATAGGGAGGGTTAGGTCTCTGCCAAAACCTAAATTGATGACTCCTTTACCAATTTGGAAACGACTCAAGAACTGCAACTCCGGGTAGGGAAAAGCCGAGAAGATAATCATTTTATTTATTTTATAATCATTTTATTTATTTTAAAAGTAATAACAAAATTAAAAATTAATTTTTAAAATTTAAAACGTAAATAAATTCTAATGGTCAAGCTACTATTTAGCAAGACTATAATATAATATGGTTCGATTAAAAGAATATTATTATTATTATTATTTTAAGGTAAGAATCATACGACGACAGTACGAGTAGCACCAACCGATCCTTCCGAACTTCAAATTATTTAAGTTGTTCTATTTAAACCCGAGAAAAATATTAAAAACTAAAAAAAACATCCCTTTTTAATTCCCTTACTCTCTGCACCCGTTCCCCCCCCCAAAAAAAAAAAATCTAATCATAAAAGGGAGCATTTCATGAGAATAAATGCTTAAACAATAAAAGAACGCAGTGCTTCAAATACCAATATTACAAAGTTGAAACCTTTTATTTATATTTTTTAATTATGAGTTAACGTGAGTGTTAGATTAAATGAATGAGGATTCAATGACCAACACAATCATGATTAAATGAATTTAATAAGCAGAAATGGCCTTGCATATTAGATCCTCCCTCCATCTCTTTCATTCCCCCAAACAAAATAAAATTGGGAACGTTGAAACGAAAGTGACGACATGGAGTGATTTTTTGTTGTTTTCACCACTTCCCTGACGTTTGGCTTTTGTTTGCGTACGTTAGTTGAGGTTTAGCGTTTGTTTGCGTGCGTTATTTGAGGTTTGGCGTTTGTTTGCAAGGCGTTATTTGACGTTTGTTTGCGCGCGTTATTTGACGTTTGGCGTTTGTTTGCTCACGTTATTTTACGTTTGGCATTTGTTTCCGCACACCATTTGAGGTTTGGCATTTGTTTCCTCACGTTATTTTACGTTTGGCGTTTGTTTCTGCGCACCATTTGAGGTTTGGCGTTTGTTTCCGCGCACCATTTGAAGTTTGGCGTTTGTTTCCGCGCACCATTTGAGGTTTGGCGTTTATTTCCGCGCACCATTTGAGGTTTATGGTTCGTTTCCGCGACCATTTGAGGTTTATTGTTTGTTTCCGCGCACCATATGAAGTTTAGCGTTTGTTTGCGCGCGTTATTTGAAGTTGTTCATAGAAGCCTTTTGTTTGTTGTGGTTGTTCATTGAGGTCTGTCGTTTGTTGCTCTTGTTTATCGATGCCTTTCGATTGTTGCGCTTTTTCATCGATGCCTATCGTTTGTTGCGCATGTTCTTTGACGCCTTTCGGTTATTGCGCTTGCTCATTGAAGCCTACGTTTGTTGCACTTGTTTATTGAGGCCTGTAGTTTGTTGCGCTTGTTCATTGAAGCATTTTGGTTGTTTCGCTTGTTAATTGAGGCATTTCGGTTGTTTTGCTTGTTCATTGGGGACTGCCGTTTGTTGTACTTGCTCAATGAGGTCTGCCGTTTGTAGCGCTTGTTCATATAGGCTTGCCGTTCGTTGCGCTTGTTCATTGAAGCCTTTCGGTTGTTACTTGTTCATTGAGGTATGTCGTTTGTTGCGCTTGTTCACCGAGACCTGTTGTTTCCCTCATTTGTTGATTGAGGCCTGTCGTTTGCTGCGCTTGTTGATTGAGGCCTGTCGTTTTTTGCACTAGTTCATTGAATCCTCTCGTTTGTTCGTTAAATATTTTCGGTTGTTGCGCTTGTTCATAGAAGCCTACGTTTGTTGCACTTGTTCATCGAGGCCTTTTGGTTGTTGTGCTTGTTCATTGAGGCCGTCGGTTGTTGCGCTTGTTCATCGAGGCCTTTCGATAGTTGTGCTTGTTCATTGAGGCCTGTCGTTTTTGCACTTGTTCATTGAAGCCTACGCGTTTGTTGCGCTTGTTCATCGAGCCATGTCGCTTGTTGCACTTGTTCATTGAGTTTTGCCGTTTGTTGCGCTTGTTCATTAAGGCCTCTCGTTTGTTGCATTTTTCATTGAGGCCTTTTGGTTGTTGCGCTTGTTTATTGGGATTGCTGCTTGTTGCGCTTACTCATTGAGTCCTGTCGTTTGTGGCACTTGTTCATCGAGGCCTGCCATTTGTTAGGCTTATTCATTAAGGCCTGTTGTTTGTCGCGCTTTTTCATTGAGGCTTTTCTTTTGTTGCGCTTGTTCATTGAATCCTTCTGTCTATTTGTTTATCGCTTTTTCCAATTAGGCTTCTTTTGCATTGTTCCTAGAGTTTTTAATTAAATGAAAACCAACGAGGGCATTCCCCATAAGAGTTTAGGGAAGATGTAGGAACTGAACAGTTTTGGAAGCTTTATATAAAACAGCTTGCTCAGGGCTTTCGGGTTGAGAGGACAAGTAATAATCCAGATGTTAGCTGCAGCATTGTTGCCATTGATAAACCTGGCACCCCTTTTCGGGGTAAGAGGAAAATGGGAAATATGGGGAGAGTGGAAAAAACAGGCCTGTTAAATACCCCTCCTACCCACAACCTCCGGGCAAGGGGGCGCTCCGTGAAAACTGTTACACCAGATGGGTGGAGGATTGGTACGCCCTCCTGGCCCCACTGCCTGCAGCAGTGACGACGAGAATGAGACTACCACGGCTTTATTTGTTCTAGACATTTCCATTTAACCCTTTTTGGTCTCTTCTCACTTCTTTTCTTAGCTGGTGGTTACTTTGTCTAGCAATTCGGCGACCAGCTTTCTTCCATAAATCCCGTGATTGCCGACCAGCTTTCGTCCATTCAGCCCCTGGTTGCCGACCAGCTTTCGTCCATTCATCCCCTGATTGTCGACCAGCTTTCGTCCATTCATCCCCTGATTGGCAACCAGCTTTCTTCCATAAATCCCCTGATTGCCGACCAGCTTTCGTCCATTCAGCCCCTGATCGCAGACAAGCTTTCGTCCATTCAGCCCCTGATCGCAGACAAGCTTTCGTCCATTTATCCCCTAGTCGCTGACCAGATTTCGTCCATTCATTCCCTGATTGGCGACCAGATTTCGTCCATTCATTCCCTGATTAGCGACCAGCTTTTGTCCATTCATCCCCTGATTGCCGACCAGCTTTCATCCATTCATCCCCTGATCACCGAACAGCTTTCGGCCATTCACTCCCTGGTCACCTACCATCTTTCGTCAATCATCTTCTGACCGCCGAAGAGCTTTCGTCAATTCATCCTTTGATCGCCGACCAGCTTTCGTCCATTCATCACCTGATCACCGACTCGCTTTCGTCCACTCATCCCCTGATCGCTGAGCAGCTTGCGTCCATTCATCCCACGATCGCTGCCTTCTTTCGTCCATTCATCCCCTGCTTTTGTTTTGTTGGTTTTTTTTATTTTAGGAGCCATCTTGCGACTGCTTACTTGGATATAAGTCGCTGTACTCACCACAATCTAATAATAGACTATATAAAAAATAAATAACAACGATAGAAAAGAACAGAGGCTAAAAAAAAAAAACTAAAGCAACAAGAAGGAAGCAGGTTTCGGCGTCGGGGGTAGGCCCGCCTTCTCCCGCCGCAGGAACATGTGACCTGCGACAAACAGTCAAATAAAGTGGAGGAGGCCTACTTCCTCCAAAAAGTCGTATAGTCCGCAAGTCTGTGTGCACGAAAGAGCCCCGATCACAAAGGACACGCGGTAGCAACCCCGCTCGTCTCGGCACCGGGACAGGTAACGTGCGTGAAGATCAGCCAGACTGGGACATTCAACAAGAATGTGCCCAACAGTCTGGGGGACAACGTAGTCGTCACAATAAGGTTCCAGCGATCGCTCCATCAAATGGTGGTGCATCCTGCAAGTGTGTCGTATTTAGAGACGACAGAAAGCAACCTGAAGCCGTCGCAGCATTGGGGGTAGGTCGCGGCGCGATGACACGCAACTTTAAGTGCCCTTCGACCTTCTCCCATCTTCTTTGCCAAGCAGTCCGGAGAGCTTCCCGTATTCCGGCCATGTAATCGGTGAGATAAAGAGCGAAACGCTGGTCTGGTCTCCCAGTCTTCGCGGACTCTTTGTCGCCCTCATCAGCGCGCTCATTCTCCGAAAGTCTTACATGTCTAGGAACCCAACAGAAGATAATCTCGACATCCGTCCGGCTTGCCAAAACCGTGGCGTTATGCATATCGCCAACCAGAGGATGCGGATATTCCAATACCACGAGAGCGCTCAGGGAGCTTTGTGAGTCGCTATAAATCACAATCCGGTCTCCGAACCGGGCACGTCGCGTAATCTCCCGTACTGAGTGGTGTATTGTAACTAGATCGGCCGTGAAGACAGACGCAGCGACTGGCAGAGCCCTACTGACTTCAAACAAGGGGATACGGCGTAGAAACCGACCCTCTCTTTGGACTTGGAGCCATCCGTATACACTGACATGGTTCCAGCGGGACACGGAGTGTGCTCCTGAAGTTCGAACGCAATACTCCCAGCGCTGTAGAAGCTTTGGAAGCAACAGCGTAGCGACAAATAGTCAAAGGTGGTACTCTCCAGAGTGTCGTTCTGGGCAGAAACAAGGACGCTACCAGCCCTAGAGCTACATCGAGCTTTTGAAAAACTTTCCTAGCCCTAAGCTCAATGGGTTAACTGTATGACTGTCATCTCTCGGTGACATAGGAACAGTCAATATTGGCTGTTCATGCAGTGAGAGCTTTTGGCGATTGAGGGAGGCGCCGCGCTCGTGCATACAGGTGAATAATGCACTGTGCATAGCGCAGAACGAGTGCCATCTCCTACGCATCGACAAGTAGGATCTCAATGTTGAACGTACGGAAGGCACCGATCGCCAGGCGGAGGCCGGTGTTCTAGATCGAGTTCACCTTGGTAATACACACTTGGCAATGGATGCATAAAACTTTCATCTCGAGTCAGGCTTCGAACGAACAAAAAATCTTTTGAAAAGTAAGGCAGGGAACGGAACAAAGAATGTCAATGGTCCGGGTACAAGAGACCCTAAAGCTGCTAATATGAGTCTCCCAGGTGAGGCGTCGGTCAAATACAAGACCAAGGAAACGGTGCGAGTCCACCACTTTCCTGCGCACCCACTTTAGAAACAAGTCTATGTCAGGGTAAAGCCCTGGGTGGTGGCATAAATGCATCACCTTAGTCTTGACCAAGGAAAACCGAAGCCTGTGCGCTTCAGCATAGCGAGAAACGCGGTTCAATGCCTTTTGGAGTCGACTCTCCAAAGTTCTCATCTGGGCCGCGCCAAAATAGATCGAAAGGTCGTCCACGTAGAGCGTAGCGAGAAGATTTTCCGGCCGCACCGAGGTGATACCGTTGATGCTCAGGGTAAAGAGTGTGACACTGAGGACACTACCCTGCGGGATCCCCTTTTCCTGCCCCATTGGGCCAGAGAGGACTCCCGCCACCCCTACGCGGAATCCATGATCTCGCAAAAATTCAGATATAAAGATACCGTATCACCCTGCGGTATCATAGGCCTTCTCCAGATCGCAAAACAGCGTGACGTAGTTGGTATCTATGAAGGAAGGTCTCGCAGACGGCATTTTTCAAACGGAGCAGAGCATCCGAAGTAGAGTGGAAATTGCGGAAGCCGTACTGTGCTGAAGATAGGTGGCCTCCGCTGTCCAGAAAAAAAACAAACCTAAAATTTACCAATACCTCATTCAACTTTCACACGCAAGAGGTTAGAGAGATTGAGTGGAAACTGGCCGGGGTAGAGTGATCTCTACCCTAATTACGAAAAGCGAGTACAGTAGCGATTCGCCAGGAGTCTGGGAGGACACCCTTTACCCAGATTTTGTTTAACAAATCTAACAGAAAAGACATACCTCGCTCACCGAGTGATCGAAGCATGGTGTACGGGACATCGTTCAGACCAGTGTCCTCGCACGAAGCGAGAACGAAACACAACTCTCTCCGCGTAAACCTGTCGTTGAAGGTTCTCCGCCTGTGGAGGTAAGGCCAGTTGGCGGCCTTCCGCGAGATCACGACACGCATTAAATCCTGGCGGAGCAGCATCCCGGCTACAGAATGCGGAGAAAGCGGTCGCGAGGACTCCGCCACGGACGCGGGGTCCGAGATTGAGGTCCCATTCTCCTGGAAAACGGGAGGGGGACCCTGCGAGAACTTGCCCCGAATCCTTTTGACTCGCTTCCACACATCTCCTAGAGGAGTCTTTTCGTTAAGTGAAGACACGTATGCCCTGCCGGAAGAGCTCTGAAATATATCGGAACCTAGCCCTATCTCGACGAAATTCACAAACAGTGGAATCGTTTGGGTGGCGCTTATAGCGCATGTAGGCATACTGCTTCTATTTGAGGGCTGCCTCACTCTCAGCTGACCACCACGGAAGCGGTCGGCGTGTGAAACTGCCAGACATTCTATGACTAGTAGTTAGGCCCACGGCGATGAGGTTGCCGGAGAAGAACTCAACGGCATCACCTACAGGCCTAAACTACTCGACTGAGACAAAGAAATCTGTCTTTGTTTTGAAATGCGGAAAACAACGACCGCGCCAAGCACCACCGGGGCTGACTCTCAGGTGGCAGTTGCCCTGAAAATGATATTTGAATGGGAAAGTGATCATTTCCATAGAGGTCATCGACTACCTCCCACACCCAAAATCAGGCTGTGAATCCGGAGACCACAAAGATAGATCAAAGCCGGAAAACAAAGCAGTTCTCGGACAGTGATGCATAATCTCATCCACATTCAAGACATATCTCTCCAGCTCGTCGATCAGGTCACCAAGGATCTGACCCCCTTCGATTGATCGAGTAGTTTTCCCAGAATGGGAGTCTACCATTCAGATTCTCCGAATAATAGAAGAGCCTCGGCAACCGTGCAACGACGTGGTGGAAGTCCCACGTCGAAGTCGGCTGACGGTGGAATGTATACCTCTTATCAATATACCTCTTATCCAGGTGCAGCTGCACAGCTACTGCCTGAAAGGAGCTATTTAAAGCAAAGAGAAGAACGGAAACATAATGCCGGGTGTAAATGGCACATCTTTATGACCGGCCCCCATACCGTGATGGTGGGGCCGCACAACCCTTATACCCTGGGAGAGTGGTTTAGTGGGCACGCACCCATCATGGTCTCCTGCAAAAAGATAGCTAAGGGAAAACGTGAGCAGACGAGCCTCTGCAGCTCCTCCCATTTGGCTCAGAGTCTGCGACAATTTTATTGAAGGAATATGCCCTCCAGGCCTAGCTTGGAGGAGATGCAGAGGCCCTCTTCAAAGAGAAGACCCTCACATAAATGACCATTAGTTTCTCGGAGGCAGAACTCCAGGTGGTGTTAGACGGACAATGCGCTGAAGGAAGGCGATGGTGCCTTCGAGGACTTATCGGGAGATTGGGCTGACATGCGAGTCCTTTCCTCCCTCCGCCTCGAAACCTTAGGCAGATGATGCGGCTTCGGAGAGGGAGGATCCACCGTCTTCGAGCCAACCAGCCTACCACTAGATCTGGGGGTAGGAACCGAAGATCCTTTAGTGCTGTCCTCCTTTCGGGGAGCAGCTTGTAGGAACCATAGAAGAAGGCCTCACGACCAACTTCAGAGGTGTTACCTCCTTTGAGTCTAACGACTCAGTGGAGGCGCGCGGCCTATTCGCTTTACCGGAAACGGTCACGCTGGGGGAATGGGGGAGAGCCCTAGGTTTAGTTGGGGTTGGGTATGAACCCTTTATGCCGCCAGCTGTAACAGGGAGGCGCCGGGGATGGCTAGAATCCTAAAAGGCTTCCGAATGGCCGCGGAAACGAGCGTGCTCGTAGTCCTGGAGGGGTCAGTAGCAGAGGTTGTCTTCCTTAACTTTGAGGCATAAGACGTCCCAGGCAGAGGCGGGCGCGCGGATCACGTCCTTAGCTTGGCGAAATGAAAGATGATCCTGGGCCTTAACAGCTAGCATTTCCTTCTCAAGGAGATACGCAGCACATTGCTTTGAAGAAGCGGGATGCGGCTCTCCGTAATTGACACACTTGGCTACACACGATTTGGACTTATCATGTGCTGCTTTGGAGCAACTTACACAGACTTCAGGCAACCCCGCCTGGCACGTCTACAGGGGTGATTCATATGGCCGAAGCGGTGGCACTAGTAGCACCTCTGCGGCAGTGGCACGAATGCCTTCACGCGGTAGCGATACCAACCAACACGCACCAACTCAGTGAGCCTGTCTCAGCCAAACGTGACGAAGAATATAGCGGTGGGTCTCGGGCCCCCTCCCTATTTTCTCATCACACGTTCGACCTTGACCGATGCTTGGTAGGCCAGCTCTAAATCTATTGAGTAGCCCACGAGTTTCCTCACAAACTCCTCCTTTCATAAAGTTTATCGTAGAGTGCGGCGTCACACTCACCCGGGTGCCATCAATTGCCCGAAGAGCACTAATCTTAGCCACCTCGGACGGATCCGACGCATTCGCCAGAAGACTCCCGTCCGAGAAACGGGTCACCTTCGACTCTCTACCGATCTGTCTAGCTAGGGCTCTTTTCTGATGGAACATGTTGCCCTTGGCCAACATACTGCCAACAGTGGAGCGGTTAACTAGAAAACGTTTGAAGCTAGCGGGCTTGAAAACGCTAGGTGACCTCTAGTTGAGGGGCCCCGACGTAATCGAGGCTCCGCTCTGCGTATTTACAATTTAGTTTTAGTCAGGGACTTTCAACCCGGGAAAGCACCAGGGGCGCGATCTAGGTTTGGTTGCTTACCAAATCGGCAGCGGACCAGTCCGTCCCCGTGGCTCCCGCGGAGGGAAATGGGCCCTTAGTCTTTTTGGTCTTACGATGTTTTTTCTTTTTAGGAGTGGAAGATGGGGAATGAGCCCGCCTTTTCTCATTGGCCAGAAGGAGCCCCTTGGCCAGATGGACCGGCCTCAGCAAGATCCTTCTCTGAAATGGAGAAGGTGATTGCTGTCACAGGGACACCAGCCTGGGGAGAAGATCCCTACTCTCCTTGTGAGGCCTCGGGGACCCGAGGCGTCTGAGGAGAAGCTTTCACAGGGGTGGGCTAGGGTTCCGTGTCTGGCATTGAGCCCGGGTTCGGCCCCATGGAAGATCCTACCGTATGGGGCTGGGTCACCTCAGGGACCATGTCCTTTTAACGGGGGGCCTCCATTTCCCCCCCTCCCCCAAGACATCATGGATCCCATTCGAGGAAGCTTTTGTCTCGTCTTGAGCCGGCGAACCGGTATTTGTCGGGAAAGAGAAGGGAA
Source organism: Ceratothoa steindachneri (assembly GCA_963969495.1). Classification (NCBI taxonomy): domain Eukaryota; kingdom Metazoa; phylum Arthropoda; class Malacostraca; order Isopoda; family Cymothoidae; genus Ceratothoa; species Ceratothoa steindachneri. The sequence continues at coordinate 56,029,076 of OZ018337.1, forward strand.
CCAGTACAGTGACCCCCTGTAAATTGAGAACGCACGAGTGAAGGACATTGGGGGGCACAGGACGATGGGCCCTGCCATCCCTCTCCTTCCTAAGGGGGTTGGTCCTATTGAGCCGCTAGCCGCTCCCAGTGGAAGTGGTCAATATTTGGCCACCTGCATGCTTTCTTGGCAGTCCACTGTAAAAAAAAAGGAGGGACTGCCGCTGGAAGGGGGTGATGGGCAGTCCCTGCACCCGTAGGCCTAGGAGAGGAGTAAGCTTCCTCTCTGGTAGAAGAAATTTGGAGGGTCCCCTGAGAAAGTACAGGAGGGGGTGGGGACCTCCATTTTTTTAGTGGAGCTGCCCGAAGACGGGTCCGGCGATAGCATAGAGGAAGGTAAAGGGGGAGTTGTTTTTCTTCAATAAACTCATCATTGGGCATGGGGTGACCCTATTTATATCACGGGATGCATACGCTATTCACCCCCACGCAGTAGCCTGCTCTACTCTGTAAAATTAGAGGCTGACCAGAGAAAGTTGAGGCAGGGGTTGTATAGAAAGTGAGGAAGTAGGGTAAGAAGACATTATGTCACAAAGAAAGAGAAGACGCTAAACTGGGATCGGACGGGGCGCTGAGTCCCGTCAGCACGGCAGCCATGAAAGAAAATAGCTGTGCCACTTACCTGGCATTCATCCCCTGGTCGTCGACCAGCTTTCGTTCATTCATCCTCTGTTCACCGACCAGCTTTCATCCATTCATCCATGCTCGGACCATATTGTTTCTATTGTGTGTTTGGGGGATGGGGGTCTATTTGGCATGCCATCTGAAGGATTACGATAGCTTTCTGCCTGAATGCCTGAAGATGCGTGCCCTTCTGACCCCCATGGCTAAGGTATGAACTGCAGCTATATATCTTCTGCACATTTCCACTTCTTTCTTTACAGATCTCACCTTGCAACCATTTTGCGGTGGATACCCTCGTTGGTTTTCGCCTTATATTTGCCCTTCTTGCTCCAGGACAAGCACTTTCCCTCGAGCCTAAAAATGGATTGACTTGATAAATAGCTGGATGAAGTGGATTCGAACCTTCACCCTCCCGATGAGATCCGAGGTCTACGGCGTAGCCGAGTGGAAGCGATGCTTCTGATTACTGCGAGTTTAACCTACATCGAGTGGGGGTAGTTGCGAGATAGTACAGGCTGTAGAACCATGGTTCGAATCCCTCGTTAAACACTATAGCTCACTGGGACAGCCAACGAACCCTGGTAACGTCAAATAGCGACCTCTGGTAATTTTACGCTATTCGGGCCTATTTATTCTGACATTGGAGAGCCGCAGTGTCCTAGTACAAACCAAAATACATCATTTAGTAGAATAATGTGTGTTTGACTTGATTTGTTGAAATGTCTGGTAGCGTAATCCTGAATATATTTTTAGAAGCCTCTTTTCATCTTTCCTCTTTTGGCAATATGCATTTTTTCCCCTCGTAAGCGTCGTCGGGGAAAGCCTACTTTTTTTTCAATTTAAATCCATCTACTTCTTCACGTTTACCGGAACGTTTCTCCAAACTCATTAGAAAATATCCCCCCCACACACACACACACTTCACCTCCCCAAGTCTAAAAAAAAATGCTGCTTTGTAACATTACGAACCATATCAAAACACGTAAGAATTTCCTCACGTGTCAGCGGCAAGGTGGATACACGGAGGTAAAAGTTTTCAACTCTATTAACGCTATTGGCAGATCCAGGTTTGGGTTCTCTTTCATGTATTACTCCCACGTCTGTTCCAGTTGTGGAATATCCTTTGGATTTCCCAAGGCTGTAGCGAGCCTTTGATCTGTTACGAACAGACGCAGAGCCGCACTTAATAATCGGATTTTTGCGGTCGTTCAAATAGAGACACCGAGATCGCTTTGTGGAACTTCTGTCCCAGTAATTGGCTCGTTCCATGAATTTAGCCGAGGTTTAACTATTCTCCCCTCTGAATTCTTCCATAGACGATGTATGTAAGTTGCTCGATGTACGTTAATTGCCTGATGTAAGTAAGTTGTTCGATGTACTTAAATTACCTGATTGACGTAAATTGCCAGATGAACGTAAAGTACTTCTGTCTCGGTAATTGTCTCGTTCCATGAATTTAGCCGAGGTTTAACTATTCTACCCTCTGAATTCTTCCATAGACGATGTATGTGAATTAAGGATGTATGTAAGTTGCTCGATGTACGTTAATTGCCTGATGTAAGTAAGTTGTTCGATGTACTTAAATTACCTGATTGACGTAAATTGCCAGATGAACGTAAATTACTTCTGTCTCGGTAATTGTCTCGTTCGATGAATTGAGCGGTGTTTAACTATGAAAGCGATACGCCTGATCACCAGGCGCCTGCATCCCTTTGCAAATCTCTCACACTGCCTTCTCTTTTTTTCCACCGCTTTTTTTTCTTTCTATCTATCTACACATGCTTTTGTCCCCTACAAACACACACACACACACACACACACACACACACATTGATTCGTAAGAGGAGTTTAACTATTCTCCTCACTGGTTTCTCCCACATTCATTGGTTTCTTTCCTTTGTAACTTGCGGTTTCGTTGTGAGTTACTTGTTCGTAGGTGTGAACAACGTGAAAGTAAAAAGATATATATAGGGTATACATGTATATAAAATAATGTTTTATTATTTTAACCGATGATTTTTAGTCCCGTGCACACGACTCTTAAGTTATTATGTCGGTCCGTAGGTCGTCGGTCGGATGGTAACCATTTTACTTTTCAATGAGTTTTTTGACAATAACCTCGTAACTATTCGGCCGATTCTAAGGAAATTTGAAACCCTTATGTTGTTTTACATTCTCTTTCGAATGATATAATTGCCAATGTCCTATCAAGGTTAGTACAGGATTAATTGAAAGTCTTGAAGGTCATAATTCAGAGGACGTTACGTAGGTATGTTGACTTTGTTTCAAACAATTTTAAAACAATTTTGATTTTCTCAAATCAATGTTTTCTTAAGCTGCCTAAACGCCCGGAGGGTCCCAATAACCAGTAATCCCTGGTGCTGAGATTGTGTATTAATACAGGGCCCTAGCCCCTAAATGGGCCCCAACTTTGGATAGGCTTAATTACTTAAAACATTAAGAAATGACAGAAAGTTAGGGCCTCGTTTGTTTTATGGATGGGGGGGACCCTGTATTACTTATGGAAGGTTCGTAAGGAAGGAAAAATGTAAATGGGTGGAAGGCGTAAGCCCGAGTATTATAAAGAGGTGACTATTTGCCGCGCTCGCCCCCGCAGGAGAGGGATACGCTGTGTAGAATACTACTCCTGGTACCCAAGGTTGGGGCACGTCCTCCCGGCCTGTGCCCGTAAGGAAGGACTGGGGAGGGTGCTGCACCCCCCCGCTATCCTTCTATACCCCCCTTTTACTAAGAGTACCCCCTCCTCTAGATTTAAGCGGCTGACCAGCTACCTCATGCCAAGTCAGAAGAGAGGCTTTTAAACCTCTCTAACCAAGGACCTTTAACACCCGCAGGGTATAAGAGCCCAGGGTATAAGGCTACCTTGCCTATGAGGATGGGATTTACTGCCCTGTTGGATGCCAGGCCAATCAAAGGTCCCTGGTGCTCTGGGTTAACACCCCCAAGTTCTTATACCCGCTAGGTATAAGAGCCCAGTGGTTGAGGGGCCTTAAGTTTTAGGGTGCAATTAATGGGAAGATCACTTTGGCCCCCAAGAACCCCTTCCCTCACCTAATAGACTGACGACCTCTCTGCTGCCTTGGTTGCCAACCAACCAAAGGTCCCTAGTGCTCTAGGTCTGTCCGATGGCAGATCTTCAGATCCTGGTCGTCTTGTCAATGGCTCGTACGACCTAGTCGTGCCCCACTGGGTGCTCAGGTGGCAGCTGTGGCCTTTGAGGTGTGACCTTCTGGTGGGTAACCGGTTCGATGAGTGTTATCGCACAGGCCTGACCTTATGGCGCCCAGAGTTGGAGCCTTTGAAAGGTCAAAAGAACACGAGACGGAGTTGGCAGGATCGATTAGACCAGGGGTTCTTAAAGGCCTCAATACCACCAGGGGGTATCGAAATCGGTTTTTAGGGGTATCCGAAAAGGCATCCTGGGCCAAGAGTGCCCAAGAATTGAGGCTTTGGTTGCTTCGAGAAAAGAGGAGCATGCTGAATGAGCACAATATTGCTGTGTACAATAATGTAATGTGCAAAATGCACAATAATGAAATGTGTACAACAATGTAATGTGTACTGCTTTATTTATTTATTTACTAAAATATACCAAGAAAAATCCATAGAATTAAAAGTTCGGAGTAGAAGGATAATATTGGAGAAGGGGTATCAGGTTGACTTGGGTTGAAATTTGGGGTAACAGGTTGACTTGGAGTTGAACTTTGAGCTATCAGGTTGACTTGGAGTTGAGCTTTGGGCTATCAGGTTGACTTGGGTTGAACTTTGGGGTATCAGGTTGACTTGGGTTGAACTTTGTGGTAGTAGGTTGACTCGAATCTAACTTTGGGGTATCAGGTTGACTTAGGGTTGAACTTTAGGGTATCAGGTTGACTTGGAGTTGAACTTTTGGGCTATCAGGTTGACTTGGAGTTGAACTTTGGGCTATCAGGTTGACTTGGGTTGAATTTTGGGGTATCAGGTTGACTTGGGTTGAACTTTAGGGTATCAGGTTGACTTGGAGTTAAACTTTGGGCTATCAGGTTGACTTGGGTTGAACTTTGGGGTATCAGGTTGACTTGGAGTTGAACTTTGGGCTATCAGGTTGACTTGGATTTGAAGTTTGGGGTATCAGGTTGACTTGGAGTTCAACTTTGTGGTAGTAGGTTGACTCGGATTTAACTTTGGGGTATTAGGTTGACTTAGGGTTGAACTTTAGGGTATCAGGTTGACTTGGGTTGAACTTTGGGGTCTCAGGTTGACTTGGTATTGAACTTTGGGGTATCATGTTGACTTGGAGTTGAACTTTGGGGTATCAGGTTGAATTGTAGTTAAACTTTGGGGTATAAGGTTGACTTGGAGTTGAATTTTTGGCTATCAGGTTGACTTGGAGTTGAATTTTTGCCTATCAGGTTGACTTGGGTTGAACTTTGGGGAATCAGATTGAATTGGAGTTGAACTTTGGGCTATCAGGTTGACTTGGAGTTGAACTTTGGGGTATCAGATTGAATTGGAGTTGAACTTTGTTGTAGTAGGTTGACTCGGATTTAACTTTGGGGTTTCAGGTTGACTTAGGGTTGAACTTTAGGGCATCAGGTTTACTGGGAGTTGAACTTTAGGGTATCAGGTTGACTTTGAGTCGAGCCTTGGGGTATCAGGGGTGATAAACTTTCAGAACTACTGCACTAGACGGAAGATAAAACCAACCAAACCTTTACAATATTTTCATGTTCAAGGGTTTTTGTTTGATTCGTCTGGTTTCAAAATAACGGAGAACTTATAGAAAATCGAACCCTTGCCCCACCTTGGTGTGCGGGGAGCGAGGAACGTGACAACACTCCCTTGTTTTAGTGGGGGGGGGGTCTTACTATCACCACTCTCAATCAGCAAAGGGGCTCCACATCCAAAGAAGAGGCCAATCCTCTCATATTCCCTGTCAAGGGCATCTCCAAACTACTTCTAGCGGAGAGGGGTTTTCCCCTTTCCTATGTCTCTGGGTACGAAAACCTTTCCCTTACCCCATCCCTTAGAGTTGCCCCTCGGCGACTCTTGGGTCAGGGGGACGTGCCCCTACTGCTTCAAGTACCAGGTGTAGCCTTCTACACAGCGTATCCACCCCCTCTCGCATGGGCGACCGCGGTCAATAGTCTCCTCTTTATACTATTTAGGCATGGATTTTTCTACCCGCTTGCACTTTCTTTAGAGATGGTTGCAGTAGTAGCGTGGTTGTGAAATTGAAATTACTGATGCAGTAGTAGGGTGATTGTTAAATTGAAATTACTGATTCAGTAGTAGCGTGATTGTTAAATTGAGATTACTGATTACGTAGTAGCGTGGTTGTAAAATTGAGATTACTGATGCAGTAGTAGCGTGGTTGTGAAATTGAAATTACTGATGCAGTAGTAGCGTAGTTATAAAATTGAAATTACTGATGCAGTAGTAACGTGGTTGTAAAATTGAGATTACTGATGCAGTAGTAGCGTAGTTGTAAAATTGAAATTACTGATGCAGTAGTAGCGTGGTTGTGAAATTGAAATTACTGATGCAGTAGTAACGTGGTTTTAAAATTGAGATTACTGATGCAGTAGTAGCGTGGTTGTGAAATTGAGATTACTGATGCCGTAGTAGCGTGGTTGTGAAATTGAGATAACTGAGGCCGTAGTAGCGTGGTTGTGAAATTGAGATTACTGATGCAGTAGTAACGTGGTTGTGAAATTGAGATTACTGATGCAGTAGTAGCGTGGTTGTGAAATTGAGATTACTGATTACGTAGTAGCGTGGTTGTGAAATTGAGATTACTGATGCCGTAGTAGCGTGGTTGTGAAATTGAGATTACTGATGCCGTAGTAGCGTGGTTGTGAAATTGAGATTACTGATGCCGTAGTAGCGTGGTTGTGAAATTGAGATTACTGATGCCGTAGTAGCGTGGTTGTGAAATTGAGATTACTGATGCAGTAGTAGCGTGGTTGTGAAATTGAGATTACTGATGCCGTAGTAGCGTGGTTGTGAAATTGAGATTACTGATGCCGTAGTAGCGTGGTTGTGAAATTGAGATTACTGATGCAGTAGTATCGTGATTTTCCCGTTGGTATGGTAATTAGATATATAAGAGACAAAGGGGAGTAGTTATTAAAAATGGAGGACCTCACAACGGATTAAAATCCTGCCAAGTAGAAAATTAATTGGTAGACGAAGGAAAATTAGATTAGAGGTGCACTCTCTCTACTATGCGGGTAATCCATGATCTTTGGGAGGAAAATGAGCTATCCATAAGTATATGTAGATGTCCATCAACGTCCAGCAGTATAATTATTTTTTATTAAATTCTTTTTTTTACCTGTGAAATGTTTTAGCTTTTGATAAGGAATTTATTCAAAAAAGTATTTATGTTGGACCTTCTTGTTGGACATCCTTATCGATCAGTATCTCAATTTTTAATGAAGGGGTTGAAATTTTGATCCGTTTGTCAAAGGTTTTTGGAATACATATTGATAAATTGAGAGGCTGAGCTTCGTTGCTATTCAAATGGTACAATCACTCGAGTATTGCATGAGTACATTCATTCAACAACCTCACACCTAATCTAATATACCCACCTTAACATAAGGATCAATCCTAGACAACGACCTTCGAAAACACCATTCCTAATTAATGACCCACAAGAAATTTCAATCCTAGAAGATGACCACCAAAAATATCAATCATAGTTGATGACCCCAAGAAACTTTGATATATTGAAAGTCAACAGACCTAATTATGACGTTATGACCATTTGATTTTAAGACCTTCAAAAACCTCCAATAATTTCCGGGGTAACCTCGGGGCGACTTTGGCAATTATATCATTCGAAAGAGAATGTAAAACAACATAAGGGTTTCAAATTTCGTTAGAATCAGCAAAATAGTTATGACCTTTTTTTAAGAGCTCATCTAGCGACTGCCTACTTGGGCATTAGTCGTCGTATTCAACATTGCCTAAAATTAGGCATCTTTAAAAGAGGATGCTAAAAAAAATACAAATAAAAAACCATCAATCAATTAAAACGAAGAAAAGGGTAATAAGCAGGATGCAAGCTCAGGTGTCGGGGGGAGGTCCACCTCTCCCCGGCGCAGGAATATTCGACCTACTAAAATAAGAAAAAGCATAAAAAAACACAACTATTTAAACAAAGGGGAGAAGGCCGGCCTCCTCTAAAAAGTGTAAAGGTCCACCGGTCGGTGTGCACGAATCCGTCACGAGTACAAAGGACAGGCGGTAGCGATCCCGCCCATCTGGGTAGCGAGAGAGGTAACGTGCCCGGAGATCGCCTAGACTGGGACATTCAACAAGAATGTGCCGAACAGTCTGGGGAACAACGCAGTCTTCGCAGTAGAGTGCAGGCGAGCGCTCTATCAAATGGCGGTGCGTCCCGCGAGTGTGTCCAATTCAGAGACGATGGAAAGCAACCTGAAGCCTTCGTGGCTATGGGGGTGGGGGGGTGTAGGCCAATGGGAATAGTCGTAGCGCAATGGCACGCAACTTTACGTTCCCTTCGACAGTCTCCCATCTTCTTTACCAAGCAACCCGAAGAGCTGCCCGTATTCCTGTCATGCAGTCGGTGTGAGGATAAGCGAAACGCTGGCCCGGTCGAAGAGTCCTCGCGGACTTTTTGGCGCCGTCATCGGCGCGCTTATTCCCCGCAATTCCTACATTTCCAGAAACCCAATAGAAGATACTCTCGACATCCGCCCGGGTCACCAATACTGTGGTGTAACAGATATCGCGAATCATGGAAGGCGGAGATTCCTATGCCCTAAGAGCACCCAGGCGCTTTGTGAGTCGCTATAAATCACAATCCGGTCTCCAAACCGGGCACGTCGCGTAATCTCCCGTACCGAGTAGTGTATTACAGCCAGCTCGGCAGTGAAGACAGACACAGCGCCTGGCAAAGCCCCGCTGAATTCAAACAGAGGAGATACGGCGTGGAAGCCCACCCCCTCTTGGGACTAGGAGCCATCCGGATACACTGGCACGGTTCCAGCGTGACACGAGGGGTGCTCCAAAAACGTCGAACGCAATACTCCCGGTGCTGTACAAGCTTTGGGAGCAAAGGCGTTGCGATAAATAGCCAAATGTGGTACCCTCCAGGGTGGCGTCCTTGGCGGAACGAGGGGCGCCACCGGCTCTCGAAGGAGTTTCCTAGCCCTAAACCCAAAGGGCTTAGGGTATGACTGGCGTCTCTCGGCGGCATAGGCACCGTCTAAATCAGCTGCGGATGCAGTGATAGCTGTTAGCGATTGAGGGAGGCGCGGGGCTCACGCGCACAGGCGAATAATGCACTGTATACGACGTAGAGCGAGTGGCATCTCCCCAGCATCGACCAACAGGCTTTTAATGGGGGAAGTGCAGAAGGCACCGGTCGCCAGGCGAAAGCCATTGTGCTGGATCGAGTCCACTTCCACAATAAAAGCTCGGCTGCGGATGCATAAAACTCGCATCCGTAGTCCAGCTTCAAACGAACAAAGGATTGGTAGAAAAGTAAGGCAGTAGCCCTATCAGCACCCCAAGCGTTGAACGTTACCTGACGGAGAATATCCATGGTGCAGCTACAAGAGACCCTAAGGCTTCGAATATGAGCCTCTCAGGTGAGGCCTCGGTCAAATACAAGACCAAGGAAACAGTGCGATTCAACCCCTTCTAGGCGTACCCCATTAAGAAACAAGTCTAGGTCAGGGTAGAGCCGTGGGTGGCGGCAGAATTGAACCACCTTAGTCCTGACCAAGGAAAACCGAAACCTGTGCGCTTTGGCATAGCGAGAGATGCGGTTCAATGCCTGTTGGAGTTGACACTCCAGAGTTGGCCTCTGGGCCGCGCCAAAAGAGATCGAAATGTCGTCCACGTACAGAGTAGCGAGAACATCTTCCTGTAGCATCGAGGTGAGGCCGTTGATGCTCAGGGCAAAGAGTGTGACACTGAGCACACTTTCTTGCGGTCCACCCTCTTCCTGCTCCATTAGGCCTGAGAGGACTCCCCTCACCCGTAGGCGGAATCGACGATCTCGCAAAAATTCCAGCTGATGGTGGAATGTACGCAGAAATGACAGTATATCTCTTATCCATGTGAAGCTGCACAGCCACTGCCTAAAAGGAGGTATCTAAAGTGAACAGAAGAACGGAGACATCATGCTGGGTGTAAACCGCGCATCCCCCAGCTTGGCCCCCATCTCGTGGTGGTGGAGTCGCAAAACACTTATGCCCCGGGAAGGCGGGCAGGGGGCACGCGCCTAGCATGATCTCCTGCAGAAAAATAGCTAACGGGGAACGGGAGGAGACGAGCCTGCGCAGCTCCTTCCAGTTGGCCAGGTTTCTACGGCAATTCCATTGAAGGAATATGCCCTCCAGGCCTAGCTCGGAGGAGACGCGGGGGCCCTCTTCGAACAGAAGACCCTCACGGGAATGGCCGTACGCTTCTCGGAGGCAGAACCCCGTGCGCTCTTGGCCGGACAATACGTTGAAGGCTCTGTCCCTTTGATGACTTATTGGGGGAGGTTGGGCTCGCCATGCGAGTCTTTTCCTCATTCCGCCTCGAAACCTTAGGCGGGCGTTGCGGCTTTGGAGGCGGGGGGCCCTCTTTTCGAGGATCCACCGTCTCCGAGCCACCCAGCCCACCACTAGGCTTGGGCGACGGAGCCGAAGCTCCTTTGTTGCTGTCCTCATTTCTGGGGGCAGCTTTAGGAACCCCGGAAGATGGCTTGGCGACCAACTTCAGGGGTGTGCCTCCTGTGAGTCTAACGACTCAGTGGAGGCGCGTGGCCGTTTCGAATTACTGGAAACGGTCACGCTGGGAGAAGGATGGGGGGCCCTGGTTTTAGCCGGGGCTAGGTGTGAACGATTTGTGCTGCCAGCTTTAACAGGGGAGCGCCTGGGTTGAGTAGAACCCGCATAAGTGCTCCGAATGGGCGTGGAAATAACCATGCTCGTTGGCCTGGATGGGCCAAGAGCAGAGGGTGTCTTTCTAAGCATTGAGGCGTAAGACGTCCCAGGCAGAGCCGGGTGCGCCAGAACTAAGTCCTTAGCCTCGCGAAATGAGATTCGATCCTGGGCCTGAACGGCCAAGATTTCTTTCTCAATGAGATATGCACCACATTGCTTTGAATAAGCGGTGTACTGCTCTCTGCGATTAAACCACTTGGCCACACACGATTTGGACTTATCATGTGCGGCCTTGGAGCAATTTACACATACTTCGGGTGACCCCGACTTTGCACGTTTACAGGAACGATTCGTATAGCCGAAGCGGTGACAGTAATAGCACCTCCGCGGCAGTGGCACGAATGTCTTCACGCGGTAGCGGTACCAACTGGCACGCACTTACTCAAGGAACTTGTCACAGTCGAACGTGACGAAGAGTGTAGGGATAGATCTCAAAGCCCCTCCCTGTTTTCTCATCACACGTTCAACCTTGACCGCCCCCATGGTCGGCCAGCTCTAAGGTAATGTCTTCTATGGAGTAGTCCACGAGTTTCCTGACATAAACTTCTTCTTTCATAAAGTAAAGTTCATGGTAGAGTGCGGCGTCACACTCACCGGGGTGCCATCAAGTGACGAAGAGCCCTTATCTTGGCCTCCTCGGAGGAATCCACCGCATTCGCCAAAAGGCTCCTGTCCGAGAAACGGGTCACCTTCTTCTCTCTACCAATCACACTAGCTAAAGCTCTCCTCTGATAGACAAAGTTGCCCTTAGCCAACACGGTGCCATCAGTGGAGCGAATAACGAGGAAGCGTTTGAAGCCAGCGGGCTCGAAAACGCCGGGTAATCTCTGAATAAGGGGCCCCGGTGTAATCGAGGCTCCGCTTTGCGCTTTAGCACTTTTTGTCATAGTCGAGGATTCAGCTCCCGGGACGGCAGAGGGGCCGGATGTGCCGATCTTGGCTTGTTTACTTAACAAAGTGGAAGCAGATTCATCCTTCTCCGCAGCCCCTGCGGATGGAGAGGAGCTCCGAGTCTTTTTAGTCTTTTTTTTTGTTTTGTTTCACTTTAGGAGAGGAGGGCTCAGCAAGGTTTTTCTCCGAGATAGAGAAGGTCATCGCAGGGGCACCGGTCGGAGGAGGAGATCCCTCCCCCTCCTTGTACTGCCTTGGAAACTCTAGCCGTTTGAGGAGGACCTTGCATAGGAGCGGACTCTAATTCGGTGCTTGGCACCGAGCCCAGATTTTGCCCCATGGAAGGCCCTACCGTCTGAGGCTGGGTTGCCTCAAGGACCATGTCCATCTCGGGTGGGGCCTCCATTTGGCCATCCTCTCCCCCAGGACATCATAGGTCTTATTGGAAGCAGTGTCTTTAGTCTCGTCTTGAGAGGCACAGGCCTTGACACCAGCTATGTTTAGTATTCTAGCCAGCAGGTTTTTTGAGGGATCGACCGAAGGGGTCTGGCTTCCCTCTCCCTCCTAAGGGGGTTTGTCCTACCGAGCCACTTCGAAGGGAAGCGGTCGGCTATGGGCTGCCTGCTGGATTTCATGGCATTACCCTTGGAAAGTAAAGGAGGGAGTGCCGCTGGAAAGAGGGAGGTGCCCGAAGGCATCTCAAGAAAAGGTGGTGAGGGGGAGTCCCATAAACCCGAGGTCGTAGGGGAGGAGTAAGCCTCCTCTCCGGTTAGAGAAATTTGGAGGCTTCCCTGCGCAAGCACAGTGGTGGAGGGGACCTCCATTTTTTCTGTGGAGCTGCCCGAAGGCGGCTCCGTTGATTGTGAGGAGGAAAGGGGAGGTTTTCTTTTTATATTTGCATCATTAGGCATGGGGACCCTAATTTTCTCACGGGATGCAGACGCTCATCACCTCTCGCAGTAGCTCTCCCTATAAGATGTGCGTACAGGCCTTGCAGAGCCAAGTGCCGCCATTTAAGACCACCGCTCCTGCCTGGTGGCCGGGCAGTCCATCGGCATGGTGGCTCCACTTTAGACACGGCGTAAAATTGATAGTGTGAAGAGAAAAGGAAAAGGGATATGAGGAAGATATGAGTGGGGATAAGGCAGGTTGTTAAAAACCAACCATCCCAAACCGGAGCTCAGGGGTTAGGGAACATTGTCCGCTCCCCTCTCAGCCCCGATTCGGGATAGTTGGCTGTGAAGAAGGTCGGCATCTACCCTGAGAAAGTTGTGGGAGAGGTTGTAGGGGAAGTAACGAGGTATGTGAGAAATACAGGCTATCTGAAAGAAGGAGAAGAGGCTAAGCTGGAGTCGGACAGGCTGCTGAGTACCGTCATCACTGGGGCCAGGATGGCATATCGCCGCGCCCCTTTCGGGGCTAATAGTTATGATGTCATTGCCAAATACTTCCAGGACTAACCTTGTGAGGACCTTGGCAAATATATCATTCGAAAGATAATGTAAAACAACATAAGTGTTTCAAATTTCGTCATAATCTGCGAATAGTTACGATTTTATTGCCAAATACTTCTCGGACTATCCCTGAGAGGACCTTGGCAGTTATATAATTCAAAAGAAAATGTAAAATAACATAAAGTTTTCAAATTTCGTTAGAATCGACTGAATAGGTACGTTGTTATTCTAAAAAAAAACATTGGAATGTAAAATGGTAACCATCCGACCGACCGACGACCTACGGACTGACATAGTATCGTATAAAGTCACGTGCACCCGACTTAAAATTTATCGGTAAAATCATTTTTATCCAAAACCAAAAAATACACAAACAAATTAAACAAACCCAATAAATTAACAAAAAGGTAACATTAATCTAAGGAGTAAAAGAGAAATATGATGGTATAAATTTTCAAATTCCACTCAAACCCAATCAATCCTGCCACATAGGCTACGTTAGGGCAGGGTAAATTAGGTCAGGCAGGTTAGGTCAGGTCAGGTCACGTTACGTTACGTTACATTATTTGAACCTGACCTCACCAATATTATCCTAGCCAAATTCAATCCTAAGTAGCATTTTTACTGTATCTTTTTATCTTAATCTTATCATCAATTATTATTACTAAAGCGGGGTATGTATATATATATATATATATATATATATATATATATATATATATATATATATATATATATATATATATATACAAGGTGTCCACAAAGTCTGGGTACATAGGGGATAAATTTATACCTTTAGAACAAAACAATTTTATTTAATTATAATGTTAAGAAATTATATTTTCAATATGATTTCCATTATTTGCAATGCATAATTCGATGCGCCTTGCTAAATTCTGGTGAACTCGATTGAATAGGTGTACATTGCCGTCGATTTCAGCACACTGACTGATAATGCGTTCTCTCAAGTGGTTTAGATTTGCAATCTTCATTGAGTAAACTTTCTCTTTTAACATACCCTAGAAAAAGAAATCAAGGGGAGAAAGGACTGATGAACGAGGGAACCACTCCACATGACCTCCTCTTCCAATCCAGTGAGGAAAAGTGCCATTCAGCCAATCTCTAACATTTGTAGCAAAATGGGCAGGGGCTCCATCCTGCTGAAACCAGTCCGGAAGTCCCTCGCCTAGGCGCTAAATTTGAGGCATTAATTTGTCTCTCAACATGTTCAGATAAGTCTCACCGGTTACATGTTCATCAAAGAAGAAGGGTCCTAGCACATGAGCTTTCCACAAACCACACCACACCATCACCTTTTGGCAGCCTTGCTGTTTGGATGGATCCATCCAATGTGGATTGTCTTGAGACCAGTATCGAAGATTCTGTCTGTTGACTTCACCATTAACATAAAACAAAGCTTCACCACTGAACAACAAAAGGTCTTTAGTAAAATTAATATTTTCATCCAATTTATCTGAAAACCATTCACACATATGCATTCGTCTATCGGGGTCGTCTTCATTTAAGTGATGTAATATCTGTAATTTGTACGGATGGAACTTCTGCTCTACCATGATTTTGTGGATAATTGATCTTGGAACACCCAACTCCATGGATGTCCGACGAAGTGATTTCTTTGGGCTAGCAGCAATCTTGGCCATGACAACCTCTTTCGTTTCGTCTGAAGTCTTTGGTCGCCCGGAACGGGGTTTGTCCAAGACACTGCCTGTTTCTTTAAACTTCGTGACCAATTTCCCGACGGCAGTAAAATAAATAGGTTGCCGATCAGGGTGTCGAAGGTTAAATTCATCGGCGATTTTGTGATAAGACCATCCTTTTCGTCCACTTAAGAGTACCAACTCAATTCTTTCTTCTTTAGACAGAGCCATCATTCGATCTGGGGAGGAAAAATAACATAAATAAATAAAATTCCTATGTACCCAGACTTTGTGGACACCCTATATATATATATATATATATATATATATATATATATATATATATATATATATATATATATATATATATATATATATAATCTGGTTGATGAGAATGTTAAGCCTAGATCTTCACCGACCAATGTTTTATAAGAATGAGGAATGAGTATAGAGGAGTCACGTGTTAGATTCTAATAGAGTAAAAATGAGAATAGGCAACCGGCAATTCCAAGAGAAACTAAAGAGTGGTATATTTCTATATTTATTTATAAATTAACGAGAAAGATATAGAATTCTTACAAAGAGCAAGGAAAAAACGGGAATACACAGAATGAGAAGAATGAACTTGATCGAATATAAATGTAGGTTTAGAGTAATTATATATTCCAATAAAGATTTATATAAATTTGAGTTAGAAATTATTGAATGATATATTGGATATCTTTAATATAAGATTTGGTCGATATGATTTACAGGATATGATATATTTAATGTATATCCGGATGATGGACTTTGAATTAGTTTTTGAAACAGAATAATTGCTCGAATTATAATCTCAAGGTGACTGGAAATGGAGAAAAAAGAGGGAATTACAATTTGAATAGTTAAGATATTCGATTGAGTTCAATAATGGTAACGTTAATTTACTGACCTTTGCCTGACGATAACGAGAACACATGTGGACTATTTTTTGTCACCGAACATTGGGGCGAGGTAGGTTGATGCTGATTGGTTTGTTTAAAATACGTCAGACAAGGATTTGGATTGGTTGAAATATATATCGTACAACGTATAGGATAATTATTATCGGACGATACGTAGGGTAAATTTTGTTGGAAGTCGTACGAGTTATATATGATTGGAATTGTCGTATATGAATATGATTAATAGAAGAGATATGAGTAATCTCTCAGACGGGGAATTATAGTTTTGTAGGAGCTAGCAAGGATGTTAGCTGCTACAATTACATATTTAAGGATTTCAATCCATAGTAATTACTCCCCAAAAAGATCATTCCTAGATATTGCCCTCCCCCCCCCTAAATGCTTAATCTTAGATAATGACCCGTAATATAGGCTAGAGGTAGTTGTCTAGGATTGATCCCATAAACAACTGAATGTCTTCTGGGATTAATAAATTATGAGGGTGTTCATATAGTTCTAAGAATTTTATTTTCATTATCATTACTGTTTTTTTGCCAGATTTTTCTTGTTCATGAAAGTACTTCTTACAAATACGATACGCAAAACTACAAAATCACCTCCACTCTGAACTTGACAATAAACAATAACATAACCCATTTTCAACATCGCTGGAAATGACGTAACATGGTAATGTCATTTTCTCTTAGGCGAAAAAAGTTCTTTCATCAGAAATTACTAAACCTCAACTAACGCACGCAAACAAAAGCCAAACACCTAACGCACGCAAACAAAAGCCAAACCTCAACTAACGCACGCAAATAAAAGCCAAACCTCAAATAACGCGTGCAAACAAAAGCCAAACCTTAAATTACGCGCGCAAGCAAAAGCCAATCTCAAATAACGCGCGCAAACTTATGCCAAACATCAAATAACGCACGCAAACAAAAGCCAAACATCAACTAAGTCACGTAAACAAAAGCCAACCTCAAATAACGCACGCAAACAAAAGCCAAACCTCAAATAACGTACCCAAGCAAATGCCAAACCTCGACTAACGCACGAAAACAAAGGCCAAACCTCAAATAACGCGTGCAAACAAACGCTAAACCTCAAATAATGCGCGCAAGTAAAAGCCAAACATCAGATAACGCCCGCAAACAAACGCCAAACCTCGAATAACGCGCAAAACAAATGCCAAACCTCAAATAACGCGCGCGAACAAAAGCCAAACGTCAGGGAAGTGGCGAAAACAACAAAAAATCACCCCATGTCGTCACTTTCGTTTCAACGTTCCCAATTTTATTTTGTTTGGGGGAATGAAAGAGATGGAGGGAGGATCTAATATGCAAGGCCATTTCTGCTTATTAAATTCATTTAATCATGATTGTGTTGGTCATTGAATCCTTATTCATTTAATCTAACACTCATGTTTGCTCATAATTGCTAAAAAAAAATAGATAAAAGGTTTTAAAAAATGGATAATATTGGCATTTGAAGCACTCTTTTTTCACCCTATTGGAGCACCCCTACCAGGCCCCAGCCCTTCCCCACACCACCATCACCACCACTGAATATTCCCGTTTATGAATGTATTTTCGAAGTCAAGAATTTAAGTGAATTGTGTCTGCTTTTAATATTTTTCTGATATTTAAATTGAACAACTTAAATAATTTGAATATTTAAAGTTCGGACGTAACCGATCCTCTTTTATAATACGCACTGAGGTTCACTATAGCAGTTTTTAACAAGAAGTTAAAAAGCTGCATTAAATATAAAGCCATGTTACGTAATTTAGCTGTGTCTGCCCCTACATTACCTTATTTATATGGGTTAGCCAAGACTCACAAAGAAAATATCCCATGCGTCGGATCAACCGTTCTGTAGGTTCTGCTGGTTATAAATTATCAAAATGGTTAGTTTCTTTCCTGAGCCCTCTTTTAGGCAGCCTTTCCTCCGTTCTATTAAAAATCATTGTGATTTCATTGGTAAACTCAAGTCTCAGACGCTTAACTTCAAATTTAAAATGATTAGCTTCGATGTTGTCTCCTTATTTACAAAAATCCCCGTGAATCATTTGCATATGTGGCTCCCGGAAGCACTTGAACAAATTTCTTTAATCAGACTTTGCACCTTAAACTCTTCGTTCAGTTTTAATGATAAATGGTATATCCAACGTTTCGGCATGGCTGTGGTAAACCCTCTTTTCCCGTTGTTGAGTTGTTTGTATATGGAATTTTTTGAGTCTAAGTTACTAGCTCCCAGCCTCCCCCAAAATGCTATTTGGTACCGTTATGTAGATGTATTTTGTATTTGGCCTATTGAGTGTAACAACTAATTTTCTTGGTGCCCTAAATAACCTCGTTTTCTCAATTAATTTCACTCATGAATTAGAAGAAGCCGGAGAATTATCTTTTTTCAGACACCATTGGACACCGTACGCCGCGAGGTTTTAAGTTCTCGGTTTTCCGGAAGCTAACCCATGTTTCGTCTTACATCCATTTTTATTCGAATCATCCGCAAAAAACTAAAATATCAGCTTTTATTTCTTTGTTTTTGCGTGCCTTTAGAGTATGTGACCCAGAATTTATCGATGAAGAGTTAGAATCAATCAAAATCATTAGTAAAAAGTTAAATTATCCATCTTATTTTTTAAATGATTCCCTGCGCAGAGCTAAGCAGTCCTTTTATGGAAATAAAATTAAATACTCATTTACGGGAAATAATATTTTAGCGCTCCCTTTTAATAAATACTTGTCTCATATTCCGAAATTATTAAGATATTTTAATAGAAATGTTGTATTCTCTAATAATTCCACGTTAAAAAACTTAGTAATTAAAAATTCTCCCCCAAATAAAATGACCTGCATTTATAAAATTCCGTGCAAATCTTGTCTTGGTTTTTACATAGACCAGTCAACAAAAAGCCTAGATGTGAGAATTAAACAACATAGGTACTGTTGTCGAACGGGGCAAACTTCAAATGCTCTGTTTATTCATCAATCTACTTTGAACCATCAAATAGATTGGTCTAAGGCGAAATCCATTATTTTTGTGCCCAATTTTATTGAAAGAAATTTAATGGAATCGTCGATGATCAAATTCTCCCATAACATTAATTTCAATCTAAGTGAGGGTCTTTTTAAATTAGATAATTGGATCATGAATAATATTTGTTTACAATATAAATTGAATTTGTTTAATTGATTTGTATATTGTAGTTCTGCGGATGGGGTATTCATTTGTTCGTCAGTTGGTTCCCCTATAAACGATTGTCTTTGGTCGTCAGTATGTTTGAATGACGTCACATTTCTCTGTTTATTGACTGTTTCTCTATTCCATTGTTCTTCTGCCCCTGATGATGTAAGCACAAAAGCGCTTGGGCTTATTCTAGGTATTATCTTCCTTTGGGATATTTCAAGCATATATATATATATATATATATATATGACCGCTATTGAAGTACACTTAGAGCGACCTTTAAGTCCAACAAAGGCCATCATTGGGGGTAACTTGACCCGGGAAGTAACGTAGGCTACTCATATTTGGCAAAGTTGGCGCCAACTGGTTGTCCAAATGCAAACTAATACTTGTTAAGAGCTGCAGATGTTTCGGTGCTTTAAAATGCCATTTTAAGTGATTTTTAAGGTCCCCAAAGATCCCAATTGGGCTAGGCAATTTCTATTTAGCTATTGAGTCAGTCACGCAAACTCTCAATTACACAATAAACAGATATTGTTTATGTTTGGCAACCCTCTTCAGAAGTGTTTTGTCTGGCAACCCTGTGCAGCAAAGAGCAAATGCTTACTTTTGAGCAAGAAACAGTACTATGAGAAACAGTTTGGAAAATTACAGAGCATTCCAGATAATTCCTGAAAATTCCAAATTGATCTAAGACTTCCCATTAGTACATTCTGGAACTTCTTTTACCCTTCTATTGAAACATTCTTGATCATTCTAGGATACACAGCTGGCCCAAGTATAAAAGGCAGGAGGTTCTTATCAGGGTTTTTTTTATATCTCATCTGGCGACTGCCTTCTAAGGGCATAAGTAGCCGTACTCAAGCTAGCTAAATTAAAAATAAAAATACAAACGAAAGAAAAAAAAAACAAATTGAAAAAATATAGAGCAAGCTCCGTCGACGGGAGATGGCCCGCCCTACCCCGCCGAAGTTGACCGCGATCCATAGTTGAATATTAAATAAAGGGGAGAAGGCCGGCCTCCTCCAAAAAGTCTAAAAATCCACAGGTCGGTGAGCACTAACTCGTCCCGAGTACAGGGGACAGGCGGTAGCGACTCCGCCCATCCGGGTGCCGGGAGAGGTAACGTGCGCGAAGATCACCCAGACTGGGACGTTCGACAAGAATGTGCCGAACAGTCTGGGGGACGACGCAGTCATTGCAATAGGGCACAGGCGAGCGCTCCATCAAATAGCGATGCGTCACACTAGTGTGTCCGATTCGGAGACGAGAGAAAGCGACCTGAAGCCGTCGCCGCATTGGGGGATAGGTCCATGGGAACAGTCGACGCGCAATGGCACGCAACTTTAAGTTCCCTTCGACCGTTTCCCATCTTCTTTGCCAAGCAGTCCGAAGGGCTGCCCATATTCCTGCCATGTAGTCGGTGTGGGGAAGAGCAAAACGCTGGTCCGGTCGCAGAGTCCTCGCGAACTCTTTGGCGCTGTCATGGGCGCGCTCATTCCTTGCAATTCCTACATGTCCAGGAACACATCAGAAGATAATCTCGACATCCGCCCTGCTCGACAAAACCGTGGCGTCATGGATATCGCGAACCAGGGGATGCGGAGATTCGAATGACCCCGAGAGCACTCAGGGCGCTTTGCAAGTCGCTATAAATCACAATCCAATCTCCGAAACGGGCACGTCGCGTAATCTCCCGTACCGAGTAGTGTATTGCAGCCAGCTCGGCCTTGAAGACAGACGCAGCGCCTGGCAGAGCCCCGCTGACTTCAAACAGAAGAGATACGGCGTGGAAGCTGACCCCATCTTGGGACTTGGAGCCATCCGTATACACTGGCACGGTTCCAGCGGGAGACGAGGTGTGCTTCAAAAACGTCGAACGCAATACTCCCGGTGCTGTACAAGCTTTGGGAGTAGAGGCGTGGCGACAAATAGCCAACGGTGGTACCCTCCAGGGTGGCGTCCTGGGCAGAACCAGGGGCGCCCCGGCCCGAGAGCTATACATAACTCTCCAAGGAGTTTCCTAGCCCTAAGCCCAAAGGGCTTAAGGTATGCCTGGCGTCTCTCGGCGGCATAGGCACCGTCGAGATCAGCTGCGGATGCACTGAGAGCTGTTGGCGACTGAGGGATGCACCGGGCTCGCGCGTACAGGCGAGTGATGCACTGCACGTGGCGTAGAGCGAGTGACATCTCCCCAGCATCAACCAACAGGCTCTCAATATGGGAAGTGCGGAAGGCACCGGTCACAAGGCGAAGGTCGGTGTGGTGGATTGAATGCACCTTCCGCAATAAACGCTCGGCTGCGGATGCATAAAACTTGCATCCGTAGTCGAGCTTCGAACGAGCAAAGGATCGATAAAAAAGTAAGGCAGTAGCCCTATCAGCGCCCCAATCGAAGAACGTCACGGAACGGAGAATACCCATGGCACGGGTAGAAGAGACCCTAAGGCTGCGAATATGAGCCACCCAGGGAAGGCGTCGGTCGAATACAAGACCAAAGAAACGGTGCGATTCCACCACATCCAGGCGCACATCATTTAGAAACAAATCTGGGTTGAGGTGAAGCCGTGGATGGCGGCAGAAGTGCTTCACCTTGTTCTTGGTCAAAGAAAACCGAAACCTGTGCGCTTCGGCATGGCGAGAGACGCGGTTCATTGCCTGTTGGAGTCGACGCTCCAGAGTTGGCATCTGGGCCGCGCCAAAAGAGATCGAAAGGTCATCCACGTAAAGCGTAGTGAGAACATCTTCTGGCAGCACCGAGGTGATGCCGTTGATGCTTAGGGCAAAGAGTACGACACTGAGGACACTTCCTTGCGGGACACCCTCTTCCTGCTCCTTTAAGCCGGAGAGGGCTTCCCCCCAACCGTACCTGGAATCAACGATCTCGCAAAAATCCAGATATAAACATTGGGAGGCGTCCCCTCACCCCTATCGTGTGGAGAGTCTCCATGATACCGTATCGCCATGCGGTATCATAGGCCTTCTACAGATCAAAAAACACCGTGGCGTAGTGCTGTCTACGAAGGAAAGCCTCACAGACGGCATTTTCCAGTCCGAGCAGAGAATCCGACGTGGAGTGGAACTTGCGGAAGCCGCACTGTGCAGAAGACAGATGGCCTCCACTGTCCAGGAAAAAGGCTAATCTAACATTTACCAATTCATCCATCAACTTGCACACGCAAGAGGTTAGAGAGGTTGGGCAGAAACCAGTCAGAGTAGAGTGATCTCTCCACGGCTTACGAAAGGCGAGCACTGTAGCGATACGCCAGGAATCTGGGAGAAGCCCCTCCAACCATATCCTGTTGAACAAATCCAACAGGAAGGCCATTCCTCACTCACCCAGGTGTCGAAGCATGTCGTACGTGACATCGTCCGGACCATATGCGGTGTCCGCACACGAAGCAAGAGCGAAGCGTAACTCACTCACAGTAAACCTGTCGTTCAAGGGTTCTCCGCCTCTGGAGGTAAAGTCCAGCCGGCGGCCTTCCGCGACATCACGACGTGCATTGAATGCTGGCGGAGCAGCATCCCTGCTAGAAAATACGGTAAAAGCAGTCACTAAGGATTCCGCCACGGACGCGGGGTCCAAGATTGAGGTCCCATTCTCCTGGAGAACGGGAGGGGGGTCCTGCGAGAACTTGCCCCGAATCCTTTTGACTCGCTTCCACACCTCTGCTAAAGGAAACTTTTCGTTTAGTGGAGATACCTATGCCCGCCAAGAAGAGCAGCGGGCATGCTTCGAAATATACCGGAACCTAGCCCTAGTCCGACGAAATTCACCGACAGTGAAATCGTTCGGGCGGCGCTTATAGCGCATGTAGGCATAACGCTTCTGTTTGAGGGCCGTCTCACACTCAGACGACCACCATGGGAGTGGTCGGCGTGCAAAACGGCCAGACGTCCTAGGAATAGTAGTCAGGCCCATGGCGATGAGGTTG
Source organism: Ceratothoa steindachneri (assembly GCA_963969495.1). Taxonomy (NCBI): domain Eukaryota; kingdom Metazoa; phylum Arthropoda; class Malacostraca; order Isopoda; family Cymothoidae; genus Ceratothoa; species Ceratothoa steindachneri. Next base: position 56,051,771 of record OZ018337.1, read on the forward strand.
CCGGAGAAGAACTCAACGGTCTCATCTACCGACCTAAACTCCTCGACTGAGATAGAGAATTTAGTCATTTCCTGAAATGCAGGCCACCGCGCCCGTGCCAAGCACCACCGAGGTGGGCTCTCAGGTGGCAGTTGCCCTGAAAATGATATTTGAATGGGAAAGTGATCACTACCATGGAGGTCATCGACCAACCCCCAATCAAAATCAGGCTGTGCATCCGAAGAGCACAAAGATAGGTCAAGGCAAGAAAATGAAGCGGTTCTCGGACAGTGATGCGTAAACTCATCCACGTTTAGGACACCCATCTCAAGTTCTTCGATCATATCGCCAAGGACTTGTCCTTTGGGATTTATCGAGTTATCTCCCTAGAGAGGATGCCTGCCGTTCAGATCTCCAAGAAAGAGATTTGGCCTCGGCAACCGTGCCACGACGCGGCCGAAGTCCCCCGCGTCGAAGTCAGCTGACGGTGGAAGGTACGCAGAAATGATAGTATACCTCATATCCAGGTGCAGCTGCACAGCCACTGCCTGAAAGGAGGTATCTAAAGAGAAGGGGAGAACGGAAACATCATGCCGGGTGTAAACCACGCATCCCTCAGCCCGGCCATCCCGTGGTGGTGGGGTCGCAAGACCCTTATACCCTGGAAGGGAGGGCAGGGGGCACGCGCCTACCATGGTCTCCTGAAAAACGATAGCTAACGGGGAACGGGACGAGACGAGCCTCCGCAGCTCCTCCCAGTTGGCCCGGAGTCCACGGCAATTTCATTGAAGGAATATGCCCTCCAGGCCAAGCTCGGAGGAGACGCGGGGGCCCTCCTCGAACAGAATAACCTCATGGGAATGGCCGTACGCTTCCCGGAGGCAGAACCCCGTGCGCTGTTGGCCGGACAAAGCGCTGAAGGCGCTGTCGCCTTCGAGGACTTATTGGGGGGGGAGGGCTCGCCATGCGAGTCTTTTCCTCCCTCCGCCTCGAAACATTAGGCAGGCGTTGCGGCTTCGGAGGCAACGGGGCCTCTTTTCGAGGAACCACCGTCCTGAGCCACTAGTTCCACCTCTAGGCGTGGGAAAAGGAGCCGAAGCTCCTTTGTTGCTGTCTTCCTTTCGTGGGACAGCTTAAGGAACCCCGGAAGATGGCCTGGCGACCAACTTCAGGGGTGTTGCCTCCTGTGAGTCTAACGACTCGGTGGAGGCACGTGACCGTTCCGCCTTACGGGAAACGGTCACGCTGGGGGAAGAGGCAGGAGCTCTGGTTTTAGCCGGGGCTGGGTAGGAACCCTTTTTGCCGCCAGCTTTACCAGGGGAGCACCCGGGTTGAGTAGAGCCCGCAGAAGAGCTCCGAATGGGCGCGGAAACAACCGTGCTCGTTGGCCTGGTTGGGCCAGGAGCAGAGGGTGCCTTTCTAACTATTGAAGCATATGACTTCCCAGGCAGAGCTGGGCGCGCCAGGACCAAGTCCTTAGCCTCGCGGAATGAGATTCGATCCTGGGCCTGAACTGCCAGGATTTCTTTCTCAAGGAAATATGCACCACATTGCTTCGAAGAAGCGGGATGCGGCTCTCCGCAATTTACACACTTGGCCACTCATGATTTAGGCTTATCGTGTGCGGCCTTGGAGCAATTTACACAGACTTCGGGTGACCCCGACTTTGCACGTCTACAAGATCGATTCGTATGGCCGAATCGGTGACAGTAATAGCACCGCTGTGGCAGTGGCACGAATGCCTTCACGCGGTAACGGTACCAACCAGCGCGCACCGACCCAGGGAGCTTGTCACAGTCGAACGTGACGAAGAGTGTAGGGGTGGGTCTCGAGGCATCTCCCTGTTTTCTTATCACACGTTCGACCTTGACCGCCCCATGATCGGCCAGCTCTAAGGTGATTTCCTCAATGGAGTAGTCCACGAGTTCCCTCGCATAAACTACTCCTTTCACAAAGTTCATGGTAGAGTGCGGCGTCACACTCACCGGGGTGCCATGAAGTGTCCTAAGAGTACTTATCTTGGCCGCCTCGGCGGGATTCGCCACATTCGCTGTGTAGGGGAATGGTCACTCCCCCTTCCCCCCCGTTCACTCGTGAGGCAGTCCCAAGGCGGTTACCGCAAGGACATCCGCCCCAGGCATCGGCGAGTCAAAAGCGTAACCACAACGTGGCACAACTCGGTGCCATGAAAGACCCTAAAGGTCAAAATGTAAGATCTCCCCCAGGAGAGTGAGATCCAGTTTCACGTCAAATAAGAAATTGGAGACGTGTTTCTCCCAATCTCGAAGGCTAATGAGGAGCCGATGTTTGACTTCGTGGGAAAGACCGTTTGGAAAAAGAACTCTCCTGGGGCCGTCCTCAAGCCCCTCCCCCCTCTTACCACTCCCCCAGTGGGGTGACGAGGTATAAATGAGGAACTCTGAGGAAAATCGCGGTAGTATACGTCAGTCTCTAGGTGACGAAGTCCTCGGATCCACAACCGAGCTACCGAGACTGGAGAGGTAGTGCATTTGGCTCGCCAGACCAAGGAGTACCCTGCAAGAGAGGCAGGGCTACCTACCTTAAGGGGCTAAGAAGAAGCTCATCCTCGAGCTAAGTCCCTGGTTATCAAACCAAACGATAAGTTAACTTTGGTAAGTTCAACTTACTCTCGCCAGAGAGACTCCTCATATCCTGGTGCACCTTAAATACCAGAAGTATTCCTCGTCCTTGAGAAATTAAGAAGAAGAAGAGGTACTATACGTCAGTCTCTAGGTGACGAAGTCCTCGGATCCACAACCGAGCTACCGAGACTGAAGAGGTAGTGTACTTGGCTCGCCAGACCAAGAAGTACCCTGCAAGAGAGGCAGGGCTACCTACCTTAAGGGGCTAAGAAGAAGCTCATCCTTGAGCTAAGTCCCTGGTTATCAAACCAAACGATAAGTTAACTTTGGTAAGTTCAACTTACTCTCGCCAGAGAGACTCCTCATATCCTGGTGCACCTTAAATACCAGAAGTATTCCTCGTCCTTGAGGAATTAAGAAGAAGGAAAAGGCTTCCCCTCGAGCCCGTTATTCGGTGGTCACACCAAACTTTAAGTAACTTATTCTCGCCAGAGAAACCCCCCTTCGTTATCCTCGCCCTTGAAGAAGACCCTCCCTGGGTTCAGTCCTCGTCCTTAAGGATATAAGTAACGAAGGAGAAAAGCTCCTCCTCGAGCTCGTTACTCGGTGATCACACCGCACTCCAAGTTAACTTGATTTAAGAACCAAGTTCAACCTATTCTCGTCAGAGAAATCCCCCTCCGTTATACTCGCCCTTGAGGAAGACTGGAATTAAGAAAAAGCTCATCCTCGAGCTAGTTCCAGGTTACCAAACCGAACGTTAAGTAATTTATTCTCGCCAGATAAATCCCCCTCCGTTATCCTCGCCCTTGAAGAAGACCTTCCCCGAGTTCAGTCCTCGTCCATAAGGAAATAAGTAACAAAGGAGAAAAGCTCCTCCTCGAGCTCGTTACTCGGTGATCACCCCACACTCCAAGTTAACTTGATTTAAGAACCAAGTTCAACCTATTCTCGTCAGAGAAATCCCCCTCCGTTATACTCGTCCTTGAGGAATTAAGAAAAAGAAGGAAAAGGCTCCCCCTCAAGCCCGTTATTCGGTGGCCACACCGAACTCTTAAGTTAACTTGGTAAGTAACCAAGTTCAAATTATTCTCGCCAGAGAAATCCTCCTCCGTTATCCTCGCCCGTGAAGAAGACCCTCCCCGAGTTCAGTCCTCGTCCATAAGGAAATAAGTAACGAAGGAGAAAAGCTCCTCCTCGAGCTCGTTACTCGGTGATCACACCGCACTCCAAGGTAACTGGGTTTAAGAACCAAGTTAGACTCACTCTCGCCAGAGAGACCACGACTGCCTAGTTGTTGCATAAAGCACCGTATTGGTTCTCGTCCATGAAGAACCCCCCCCCCCGGAAGAACGTGTGGACCCCCCAGCTGCCACCCTCGCCAAAACAACCGTGTGATCTAGCTCATCTTCATCTGGCCGGCGGCACGCGTCAAGAGTAAATAACATTTCTGAGGCCTTTAAACTCCACCTGAGTCCGTAAGCCTAATTCTTATATTATTGTTGTGTGTAGAGAAAACGTTAACCAATTTTGGAGGGTAAACTAATTTAATTAATGCTTGTTTAGGATAATCTTCAGAGTATTGCTGTAATTAATGTTTAAATGTTATGTATTCAATTGACAAAGGTAAAATATAAGTTTATTTTGGGATTAATGTTAGTTTCTCTTATATATATCCTTACGTGTTGCAGAACGGCTCTGTTCTTTAAGATATTCTTATAATATCAATATATTAGACACTCTTAGCACTCTTAGAATAGAAAAAAAAGGGGGGGCATTCTACGACACTAAATAAAAGTGGTGTCAGGTAAGTAGGGTTTTTATCAGAAAGAATTCTACGACACGCCAGAAGGCTCCCGTCCGAGAAACGGGTCACCTTCGGCTCTCTACCAATTGCACTAGCTAATTCTCTCCTCTGATGGATCATGTTGCCCTTTTCCAACATGGTGCCATCAGTGGATGTAATAACGAGGAAGCGTTTGAAGCCAGCGGGCTCGAAAACGCCAGGTAACCTCTTGAATGAGGGGCCCCGATGTCATCGAAGCTCCGCCCTGTGCACTCTTGGTGTTAGTCTTGGTCAGGGGCTCCGCAACCATGAGGGCAGAGGAGCCGGATGTGCCGATCTTGGCTTGGTCGCTTCCCGAAGTGGTAGCAGACCCATCCGTCCCCGCAGCCCCCACGGATTGAGAGGAGCCCCTACTCTTTTTTCTGTTTTTTTAATTTTTAGGAGAGAAGGGCGGGGAATGAACCCGCTTTTCTTCTCCGCCGGCAGGTGCCCTTAGGCTAAATGGACCGGCCTCAGCAAGGTCCTTCTCCGAGATAGAGAAAGTCCTGGAAGTCTCAGGGGCACCTGTCGGAGGAGATCCTTCCCTTCCTTGTACTGCCTCGTAAACCCTAGCCGTTTGAGGAGGACCTTTCATAGGGGCGGACTCGAGTTCGGTGCTTAGCGCCGAGCCCGGATTCGGTCCCATGGAAGGCCCTACCGTCTGATGCTGGGTTGCCTCAAGGACCATGTCTATCTCATGGGGGGCCTCTAGTTGGCCATCCCCCTCCTTTCCTCAGGACATCGCAGGTCTTCCTGGCAGCAGTGTCTTTAGACTCGCCTCTGGAGCCACAGGCCTTGACCTCGGCAAGGTTCAATATTCTTGCCAGCAGGTCTTTTGAGGGAAGCGACCGAAGGGGTCTGGATTCCTTCTCCCCACTAAAGGGGTTTGCCCCACCGATCCGCTTCAATGGGGAGTGGTTGGTTATGGGCTGCCTGCTTGCTTTCTTGGCAGTCCCCTTGGAAAGTAAAGGGAGGACTGCCGCTGGTAAGAGGGAGGTGCCCGAAGGCATCCCCAGACAAGGGGGTGAGGGAAGTCCCCTACACCCGTAGGCGAAGGAGAGGAGTAAACCTCCTCTACGGTTAGAGAAATTTGGAGGGTCTCCTGCGCAAGCACAGAGGAAGGCGCCTCCATTTTTTATGTGGGGCTGCCCGAGGGCGGCTCCGTCGATGGACAAGGGAAATTTGACGGAAGATTTTTGATTTTTTCATCATTGGGCATGGGGTGACCCTAAATCTTTTACGGGATGCATACGCTCATTCCCTTCCGCAGTAGCCCACCCGGCAAGGGGTGCGTACAGGCCTGGCAAAGCCAGGTGCCACCATTCAGGACCACCCCTCCCGCCTGGTGGCCTGGCAGTCCCTCGGCATGGTGGCTCCACCTTGGAGACGGCGTAAAAAAATAGATGGTGAAGTGAGAAGGAAAGGGGGTGTGAGGAAGGTATGAGTGGAGATGAAGCAGGTTGTTAAAAAAACCTTACCCCAGACCGGAGCTCAGGGGTTAGGGAACATTGTCCCCTTTCCCCTCAGCCCCGATCCGGGACGGTTGGCTGATAAGAAGGTCAGCATCTACCCTGTGAAATTAGAGGGTAACCAGGGAAAGTTGTGGGAGAGGTTGTATGAAAGGCGAGGAAACCGGAGGGGGGAAACAAGTGTTTTGAAGGAAGGAGAAGAGGCTAAGCTGGGGTTGGATGGGGTGCTGAATCAAGTCAGCACGGCGGCCAGGATAGCAAATCGTCGCGGCCCTTACGGGGAGGTTCTTCTCAGATTCACAGTTTCAGTTTTATCCCACAAGTGAACCACATCACCAAACTAAAAGCAAAGTGAACAGTAGAGTGAATCAGTGACACAGAATTCCAGGAGTATTCAGTACAGACCAGTGTTAAGGAAGGAAGTTTTCACCACAACTAGCCATTGCATCACTCCCAGGCAGTGAAACTAGGTATGAGGTGGGCCCTTGTACGGTCAAGGATCAGCAAGGCCAAAGATCAATCAAGGTAAGATACCAGGAGATTAGGTTAGGTTATAATATCCCAGAAATATAATAATCAGCAAGTAAAGATATTCTGGTGACATAATATAAGAATTTCAAACAATATTCATCTGTATTTATTAGCGACAGAACCTTTTATCCTGGGCAACGCCAGGTACCACTGCTGGTTGCTGATATGGAAGCATACGTCCTATTTTGATTCTCTTCTTCCTATTCAACTTCAGGGCCATAATTTGACGACATGGTCTGCTCTGATGCCATCACATTGAGGAACAGGACACACAAAACGGTGTTAGTACCATTCTCCTATTACACAGACTTACTTTATTTCTTTAATGAATTGTGCAACGTCTATTCTTCGTACTGATTAGCACAATCTTTTGAAAAAGAAATGCGTCCAACTGTCCTCCACTGAATCTGAACGCTTTATAATGTAAGTCTTTAACTAAAAACATATTCAACCTTGTCACTTTTCTTTCCTACCTTTACTTTTTGCTGATGCATCAATTTGTGTTTCTTCTTTTGGCAAAATCATTCTTTTTGGCTCCCTATTTTCTGATAACTCAATTCTGGACGAGTCCAATATAAAATACTCCAACCACGTTGCCTCTAAGCCTATGCTAACCCCTTTATTTCAAATAACATTATCCAGAAGATTATGTTGTCTAAACACTCAGAAAGCTCCTAGTGCACTTGCTTTCGTTCTAGCCCGTCTCTTTTGTCGACCTTTCTTCGAAATCTTTTCTTTCTGTGTCGAAGCACGCGCTGGTCCAGCCACTCCCGAAGAAGGGTGACCGCCAGATCCCTTCATTATGCTCCCATTGTTTTCATCTCAACTATCTCTAAAGCCGTTTAGTCTATCCTCAATATTCCGCTCTGATGATAGGTAAAGGTTCCGAAAAGCTAGGAATCGGTGCATTCCTTCGCTAAATCTAAAATCGCGCTCTGGTCATGTTCATGTAAGAGGCAAGTATCACTTTCTGGATCTTTGCTATTCGATTAAAAGGGTAAAATGATGACAAATACTGGTTAAATGAATAATGTGTAATTATAATCTATTTAGAAATATTTATTTGGAAAAATAAATGGTTGAATCTTTTGCAATTCTAGAAATGGCTCTTTCCAAAGAAAATCGTGCAACCATTATTGTGTCTTATCTTCTACTGCCAATTCTTTAGACTTAAAAAATCTTCAAGAATTCTTCATTAAAACACTAAATCCTAATCTAAATGATTAATTTTTTCTCGAAAATTAAATCCAGTTTAATTTATTCGCATTAAAAAACCTCCGACCAACTCACTACCCGAGTTTACAGTTACTTTAAATTTGGTCCCAATTTTCGTTTCATTTTCGATTTTTAGTCGTGTGCGAGTCTAGTCGCGAGCGACTCTATATCTCACTATGTCGGTCGGTGTGTCCGTTTTGTTGTGTTTTTTGTTTTTGTAATAACATTGTAACTATCCGACTGATTCTAACGATATTTGAAACCCTTATGTTGTTTTACATTCTCTTTCGAATGATTTAATTGGCAAAGCACTCCCAAGGTTAGCCTAGGAATGAATTTGTTTTAGCAATAACATCATAATTTTTCGGCCGATACTCTGCTTGACTAGGCTAGGCTATAACATGCTTTACTCTCCTAGGTAAGCCTAGAATAGGCTATACTATGCTAGGCTATTATAGGCTAGGCCATACTATGCTAAGCTATGCTAAGATATAATGTACAAAGGTAAGATATACTATGCTAATTAAGGCTATAATATGCTATGCTAGGATAGCATATAGTACGTTAGGCTAAACAATAATAAGCTATGTTTGACTAGGGTATGAGAGGATAGTATAGGCTATACTTGTCTAGGATAGTTAATGTTAGGCTATGCTATGCAGGGCATAAAAGGCTATACTAGGCTAGGCAACGCTATGGTATGCTAGGTTAGGCTATGATATACTAAGCTATGCTACACTAGGCTAGGCTTCGCTATACCAGATTAGGATAAGTGAGGCTTTGCTAGGGTAGTCTAGGCTATGTTATGCATGCTATGCAAGCCTAGGCTAACATCTAATAGTCTAGCCTAGGCAATACTATGATATACTATACTAACTAGTCTAGGGTAGGGTAGGGTAAGGTAGGCTATGATATACTATACTAGGTTATGCTAACTAGGCTAGGATAGTATAGAATATATTAGGCTAGGCTCTAGTGAACTAGGCTAAGCTATGCTATACTAAGATAGGCTATATTAGACTAGGGTAAGCTAAGCTAGACAAGACTAAGTTTTAATATACAATTGTAGGCTGCGCTAAGCTAGGCTAGGTTATACTCTGCTAGGCTAGGCTATACTTTGATAAGCTATGCTAGGCTAGGCTAGGATACACTGTGATCAGCTTAGGTATACTATACTAAGCTAGGTTGAGTTATACTACACTAGGCTTAGTTAAGCTAGGTTAAGTTATATATACTATGCCTGGCTATGTATGCAAGTCTATACTAGTCTAGTCTATGATATAATAGGCTACTCTAAGGTATTCTATGCCATTCTATGCTATGATATATTAGGCTGGTCTATACAAGGGTATGCGATGCTTCTATACTAGGTTAGGATATGCTATAATATACTATTCTAGGCTAGGCTATACTATGATAAGCTATACTATACTATGGTAAGCTTTACTATCCTATATATGCTAGGCTCTACTAGGCTATGTTAGACTAGGCCTTAATATGTTTTCTAGGCTAGGATACGCCATACTATGCATTCTCTGCTAGGCTAGGCTAAATTAGTCAAGCCTAAGTGATACTATGGCAGGCTAAGCTATACTATGCTATGCTAGCTACGCTAGAGTATAGTATGGTAAGTTCTACTATTATAGGGAATCCTAGGCTAGACTTGGTTATACTATGCTAGGCTAGACTAGGGTATCTAATGCTAGGCTAGGCTAGGCTATCCGATGCTAAGCTAGGTTATACTTTGGTAGGATATGCTATGGCATAATATACTCTGTTATGCTATAGTATACTATACTATGTTATGATATACTATGCTAGGTTAGGCTAGGTAGGATTTACTATGTTAGGCAATCTAGGCTAATCAATACTATGCTAGGCTTTATTATGCTAGGAGAGGTAATACTATGGCAGGCTACCCTACGGTAAGCTAGGTTTTGATAGGCTACTATTCGAGACTATACTAGACTAGGTTATTTTACATAATATTTCGAATGATATAAGTGCCAAAGTCGTCCCAAGTTAGCCAGAGAATTTTCTTTTGCAATAACATAAGTATTCGGCCAATTCTAACGAAATTTGAAACCCTTATGTTGTTTTACATTCTCTTTAGAATGATATAATTGCTTAGGTCTTTTTAAGGATGGCCAGGAAATAAGGTATTTTTTTGCAATAACATTATAACTATTCGACCGATTCTAGCGAAATTTGAACCCTTTAAGGTGTTTACATTCACTTTCGAATGTTAGAATTGCCATGGTCCTTCCAATGTTACTCCGAGAATTATTGAAAGTCGTAAGGACATAAATCAGAATAAGTGAGGTCACGCGACTTTTTGGTCAGCAGACCTTGTTTTATAGATTTATTATTATCAATATTATTTTCCATTTTTTGATATCTTAATTCAATTTTTATTCATACCCTTTAATTATATTCAGTAATTATCCATTCATAATGTTTTTTTATCACTAGTTAGCTGTTAATTTTACGTTGTTTGATTTTATTTCAAATGATTTCTTGCGTATTTTAATTGTCTTCCGATCTTTCCATGTTCCTATTCAAAATGACATGTTGCATATTTTAATTGCCTTTTAATTGTTTGTTTCATAATCATTAAATCAGACGTTTTTTGTGTGTATTCACTCTCGATATTCTAGTCGCTGATTATGGCCCCTGAGGAGCGAAACGTCCGGCCTATTAAATGTTCGTTCTCATATATATATATATATATATATGATTTGAGGTACCGAGGGAAAGTAGAAAATTTTCACTAAACGAGGCAGTTTTTGAAAGGACTTAAGCAGGGAAAGGAAGCAATGGGAAAATTTAAAATTAATAAACATCGAGCTAAAATAAATAAATTAAATTAAAATAAATGAAAAAGAAAAAAACTCCAAAGCGTTTATAATATAAGAAAATAAATACAAAAAGTCAATGGAATTATTTTTTTCAATTCATTTTTGTTTTATTATAATTTTTTGAGAGGAACTATAGTGTTTAAAGAGGGATTCGAACCACGAGTCTCTGCCGCCTGTACTATCTCCCTACTACCCACACTCGATGTAGCTTAACCTCGCAGTAAGCGGAAGCAGCGCTTCTACTCGGCTACGCCGTAGACCTTGGGTTTCAATGGTAGGGTGAAGGTTCGATTTTTTTTTATTTTAAGAGCCCATCTGGTGACTTCCTACTAGGGCAAAAGTCGCAGTACACACGCTATAGTCTAGTACTAGGCTATATTTAAAAATTGGTAAAAACGTGTAAATAATAAAGATAAAAAAGAGAAATGCTAAGCCACAAGCTAGAAAAAACTACAACAAATAGAGAAAAAAACAAGATCAGCAAAAAAACAACAATAAGAAAGCGCGCTCCGACGTCGAGGGTAGGCCCTAAAACTCGCATCCGTAGTCGAGCTTCGAACGGACAAAGCGATGAAGGTTATGGAACGGAGAATATCTATGGCGCGGGTACAAAAGGTCCTGAGGCTGGAAATACGAGCCTCCCAGGTGAGGCCTCGGTCAAATACAAGACCAAGGAAACGGTGCGATTCAACCACTTCCAGGCGCACCCCATTAAGAAACAAATCTGGGTCGGGGTGGAGTTGTGGATGGCGGCATGAGTGCACCACCTTAATCTTGGTCAAGGAAAACTAAAGCCTGTGTGCTTCAGCATAGCGAGAGACGCGGTTCAATGCCTGTTGGAGTCGACGCTCCAGAGTTGGCATCTGGGCCGTGCCAAAAGAGATCGAAAGGTCGTCCACCTAGAGCGTAACGAGAACATCTTCCGGCATCACCAAGGTGATGCCGTAGATGCTCAGGGCAAAGAATGTGGCACTAATGAAACTTCCCTGTGGGAAACCCTTTTTCTGCTCCATTGGGGTGAAGAGAGCTCCCCCTCCCCGTATGCAGAATCGACGATCTCTCAAAAATTCAGATATGCAGATTGTGAGGTGTCCCCTCGCCCTCCATCGTGTGAAGAGTCTCCATGATACTGTATCGCCATACGGTATCATAAGCTTTCTCCAGATCGAAAACCCAGTGGCGTAGTGCTGTCTACGAAGGAAGACCTCGCAGATGGCATTTTCCAGTCGAAGCAGAGCATCCGACGTGAAGTAGAACTTGCCGAAGCCGCACTGTGCAGAAGACAGATGGGCTCTGCTGTCCGGAAAAAAATGCTAATCTAACATTTACCAATATTTCCATCAACTTGCACACGCAAGAATGTAGAAAGATTTGGTGGAAGGGGTATAATGACCTCCCCGGTTTGCGAAAAGTGAGCACAGTAGCATTTCGCCAGGAGTCTACAAGGATACCCTCTACCCAGATCCTGTTGAAGAAATCCAATAGAAAGTCCATGCCTCACTCACCCAGGTGTCGAAGCATGGCGTACGTGACATCGTCAGGGCCAGGAGTGGTGTCCGCGCACGGAGCGAGAGCGGAACGCAACTCACTCAATGTAAACATGTCGTTGAAGGGTTTTCTGACCAGGAAGGTAAAGTCCAGTCGGCGACCTTCCGCGACATCACGACTTGCATTGAATCCTGGAAGAGCAGAATCCAGGCTAGATAAGGTAGAGAAGGCGGTCGTAAAGGACTCCGCCACGGACGCGGGGCCAGAGATTGCGGTCCTATTCTTCTGGAAAACGGAAGGGGGGGCTTGCGAGAAATTGACCCTTATCCTTTTGATTCGCTTCCACACCTCTGCTAGAGGAGTCTTCCCATTAAGTGAAGACACGTATGCCCGCCAAGAAGAGCGGCGGGCGTGCTTCGAAATATACCGGAAGCTAGCCCGACGAAATTCACCGACAGTGAAGTCGTTCGGGCGGCGCTTATAGCGCAGCCCAGAAAATGATATTTGAATGGTAAAGTCATCACTACCATGGAGGTCATCGACCATCCTTCACCCAAAATCAGGCTGTGCTTCCGGAGACCACAAAGATAGATCGAAGCATGAAAATGAAGCGGTTCTCGATCAGTGATGCGTAAACTAATCCACATTCATTACATATCTGCAGCTCGTCGATCAGGTCATCAAGGACTTGACCCCTGAGATTGACCGAGTAGTTTATAGAGGTGGAGTCTACTGTTCAGATCCCCGAGCAAAAGAAAGGGCCTCGGCAACCGTGACACGACGTGGCGGAACTCGCCCGCGTCGAAGTCGGCTGACGGTGGAATATACGCGGAAATAACAGTATACCTCCTATCCAGGTACAGCTGCATAGCTACTGCCTGAAAGGAGGTATGCCGCGTGTAAAAGGGGTATCCTCCTGCCCGTCCCCATTCCGTGGTGGTGGTGGTGGTGTCGTAAAACCCTTATACCCCGGGAGGGTTGGCAGGGGGCAGGCACCCAGTATGGTCTCCTGCAAAAATAGCCACGGGAAAACGGGAGGAGACGAGCCTCCGCAGCTCCTCCCAGTTGGCTCGGAGTCTGCGGCAATTCCATTGAAGGAATATGCCCTCCAGGCTTAGCTCGGAGGAGATGCGGGGACCCTCGTCGAAGAGAAGACCCTCACTGGAATGGCTGTACGCTTCTCGGATCCATATCTCCGGGCCTGCCTCTTTCTCTTGCCCAATGGATACCGGGTCGCCGGCATTAGAGGAGAAAAAAAAACATCGAATGTGATCCGTGATGTCTTTGAGGGGGTAATGGCGCGCCACATGGAGCCCTCCCTTTCCCCTGAGAAGGACATGATCACGGAGGTAACACAACCCCAGACGGTAGGATCTTGCACGGGGTCGAAATCGATAGAGAACAAGTAATTAATTATCCAACCGTTTGAGAAGTAATTATTGATGTTCTTTTGGATAATTTTGAATACGAGTGGCGCACACGTTTTAGGCTACTCAAGCTTCTAATATTGTTTCGCATCGTTATAAGTGTCCTAGGAGTAATATTTAGATGGTGGAGAGGGTCTATCACACGTTATAAAGTCACAAATAGACAATATTTCAACCCGATACTGAAACACAATAATTCTTGTACGACGCCATCTTGAAATGTTATGAGTCGGCCAAACACTCACGCGCGCGTTTCGCTATTTGCTTGAGTCGGACTCGGTTACATCCGCATCTGACATAACATGAAACGGCTTAAGTTAGGCCCCCGCGTTTGTTTTTAATGTTAATATCAATTAAATTCTTTAGTTGCGAACGAAGATTTAGTAGAAATACCAAAAGTAAAGGTAAATTTCCAGAACATCCCCACCACGGTTTTTGGCCGATAAAATATATTTTTCGGACGTTTTTAGGTTAACCATCGAATTAGCTACCCAATTATGTGAGCAGAGCTACCAAATTAGGTGAGCAGAGCTACCAAAAAAAGAAAGTAATTTTCGGCGAAACAAGAGGGAAAGTCACTCCAATGACCTGCGGCGTTTTGTGATAAGAAGATAAATGGTTATTGCATTGATGGTTTCCATGGTTCAAATCACTTACAAGTGCCTTTGAATGACTAAATGAGGCTTCTGCCACTAGATGGCGCCACCTAGCGCCCAATCTGATGGCAGATTTGAAATCTCCAGGGTGAATAACCCTATGTCCTATGGTCATATGGGTCATTTCATAGCTCTAAATGAGTACAATTGAACTTTACTCCTTTTGGAAAAAAAAAGCGACACCTAGACCTGGGGCTTCGCCGCAGGTGAAAAGGCAATTCGAGGAGACAACGACGATCACATATCATTTATCTAACTTTCCCTAGCCTAACATAACCATAAATCGCTTATTTTCGCCGAAAATTGCTTACTTTTCGTGGGTAGCTGCGCTCACATAAATGTGAAGCTAACTCGACGGTAAACCTAAAAACGTCAGAATTCTTTTTAGGGTCAAACAATCGTAGTGAGGATATTCCAGAAGGTTATCGTAAAAACTGTTTCTTCCCTAACATAAACAAACCTCACTGAACCCACAAGAAAGAGAAACACGTCCTTTATACTGCAGTGGGTATAAATCCACAGCGGCCAGGAGGTAGCGAGGTCGCCGTCGAAATGTTCTTTTCTCCCGTACTTCGGTATCCGGTTTCTTGCATCCCTCCACTGTCTCTTTCAACTTTCTGTGTGTTGGTTCCTGTCTCTGGATCTACGAAGTTCTGAGAGTGGTTAACGATTGAGTGATCGTACCCCTCAACCGCAAGTTTTGCATCGGAGGACCAGCAGTCTGATATAATATGGGCTCCCGGCAAAACCCACGGTTTGATTACGCGAATCAGTGTTTCACTAGTTCTATCGGATACCGGCACCCCCAAAATTATTTTCGATTCACGTTCGAGACCGATGATAACCCCCACACCTTCGATAACACGCCCTCGATTGTACTTCTGTTTTTCGAATTTGGCTTCGTCTATTTCCACCGTCATCCTTCGGTAGCCGATTTTCTTCCCAGTGGATACGGCGTTGGTCTGCCAAAGTCGCGGTACCGGGTTCGATCCCAGCAAGAGCAAACGCAAACGTTAGCGTACATGAGATCTGATACCAATTGGTGGACGCGCTGTGCTCAGCCCTTTACTAAGGAGGTTAGGTAGATCGTACACTTCTCATCACACACATAGCCAATTACAACACTGCTTTCGTTCCTCTCCCGTCTTCGCAACACAACACACACACATTCTCTGTTCTAAAGAATCATGCCGTTGGGTATCTATATCTACATACCTTTGCCGCGGAACATGTCCCTCTGCCCTGGGGCGACGAAAGTTCCACCTGAACGCCGTTTGGTGTCAAAAAATTAATACTTCCTGGCACCTCTCCCCAAAGATAACTGGCCCCTGGTGCCCTCGGGCTCACCAGCGATTGTCATACTGACCTTTATGTCTATTTTATTATTCGTAGGGATCCACCTGGATTAAGGTAGGTTGGCTAACCACTATTATTACTACCTAGCGATATAAACTAAACCAGTCAACCAAGGTTTCTGCCGAGACTTAAACCTGCTCACAGATATCACTATAGGTTGGTTTGTTCCACACAAACCAATACACAATGCACAAAATTGTCTTGGGGGGATGGCGTTCGAAAAAACATCCCCACAAAGACCAATTTTTTAAACATCTCGATTTACACACTTTTTTATTGCCTCATGATATTAAATTTATGTTACAATGGAAATACAATGCTCGTTAATAGTCACTATTCCCGCACGTCAGACACGTAACCTCTATCTGTATCAATGTTGAAAAAGGAAGTTAATAAGCTTCAATTTGTCACCACCAAAATGAATAAATCGCGAACGGTCAAAGAGCAACTTTAACATTCGGTTTCCATAATGAAAATGACTTTTGGGGCGAAAAAAAGGCAGCAAATAACCGCGAAGCGCGAAACGCGGGCGAGCGTAACTTAGTTCGACTCTCAAACAAATAGTGAAATACGCACGAAAGTTAGCATTTTAAGGTGACGTCCTAGAAGAATTATCGTGCTTCAGTATCAATTTGAAATATTGTCTTAAAGCCAACATATAGTACTCCATCTTAATTCCTCACTCTTTCTATTATATTTCGGAGGATATACGGGTTGTCCATAGTACGACTTCCAGCCAGGGCCTTTCCCGCACACTAAGCAGACAAGGCTAGCTGGAGCTAGCCAGCCAGGAGGTGGCACTGCAGGCGTTGTTTTTTGTGTTCTTTTGTAATTGCCTATTTTTCTAATGACCCTTTTGGAAAAAAAGATTAAGAAGAATATAATAAACAATAACACCTCTCTGAATCGTAAGTGTTCGTTTACTAAAATTGTTCTTCAATTTTGGATTATCCACTGCCTCGAAGCATGTTCCCATCAAGTGGACCATTCCACCCGACCCCTCTGATCTCTCGTAATTACATCTACAGGTGCGTAAGTCGAGGGCAGGTCGATGGACACACCTAATTGCGTCTCCCAAAATGAAATGACAAAAGTCGTCTGGAGCTCAATTTAAGAAAAAAAAACAAACAAAGAAGATGAAGAGAAACAAGAAAGAAGCCGAAGTAATGACGTCATGAAATATCTTGTTAGCCGTTGCATGAACAGAACCGAACGTATGTTCTGGCATATTGGCTAGCTCGTAATGGTAATGGGCTAACGATAACCCTCGTAGTGACAGTACTTTCAGTGCTGCTTCGTTAGCTTACTTTCAATATGATAAATAAAGTTACTTCTGTATTGAAGAAAGTAGAAAAGACAGTGATGTAAGAAATGTATGTAGCGATAACATTGTTGGTAGAGATCGTTTCTTTTAGATTTTGTCCTCTAACTAAGGGGGGATCAAATACAATTGTATTTGTATTTGAATTGTATTTAAATACAATTTTCATGTATTTGTATTATGGCACCCAGAAGAAAAAGTATTTTGTATTTGTATTTGTATTTCGAGTCTAAGCCATTTGAGGAGGATATGCAAACTCACAGAGATAGAGAGAGAGAGAGAGAGAGAGAGAGAGAGAGAGTTACAAGGAGTTACAAGGATAATCAGCACCCTAGAGATCTTTCGATCCATGCCGAGAAGGTGCCTTTGTCAATTACCTATGATATTTACATTTAAAAAAAAAAACAGACAATGCTAGAGATAAAGTGACAGTAAAGTTGAAGGCTCTCCCCACCCTCCTCTCCCACCTGCAACGCAGGTACGGAAACTGAAAAGATACCTGGTCAGTTGAAATATAGTGCTGATCCAGGAATTTCACAGTACAGTTTGAAACTTAACCAGCTGAAAATCTCAATATTCTTTTCTGGTATGATATAAGTATCTCGTCATTAAACTATATACACCATCGTTGAATTTAATCCACTATTGGATTTCGTTCCAATATTTATGCTTATCTTAGGACCTTTGTATAATAATGGAAATCCCGTCAATTAATTTATATACACTTTTCTTGATTACAATATGCATTCATAATGTATTGAATTCCATTCTTTTCAGAATCCTGTCGTATTGGTCCTCTTTTATTTACATGGGGTTTCCCTTATATTTTTAAAGTTAATTAATAATCTAGTGTATGTATTATTTTGTCGAGTCTTTGTTTAAATGTCTCTTTAGTCTTACTCGCAATTACATCATTTGGCAGTTTATTCCAGAGGTTGACAATTTTATATGAGAAAAAGTTTCCTGTTATACTTTTTTGATACCGCAACGGAACCAGCTTCATTCCATTGTTCCTCGTCTCACATTCGTTAACTTTGAACCATATATTAGGGTCTACATTTTCAATCCTATTTAGTATTTTAAATGTTTCTATGAGCTGGCCTCGCATTCTCCGCGTTTCTAGTCTGAAGAGTTTGAGTCTTTCCAATCTAGTTTCATAGTTATGTTTTCTTAAGGATGGTATTAATTTTGTCGCTCTCTCTTGAACTCTTTCAAGCCTTTCAATATCTTTCTTCAGATAAGGTGACCACAATTGAGCACAATATTCCAGATGGGGACGAACTAATGCATTAAATAAATTTAATACTATGGTCTCGTTTCTGCATTTAAATTGTCGTTTTATGTATCCTAGGATTTTGGATGCCTTTTTTTCCGCTTCACTGCATTGCATACTAAACTTAAGATCGCTCGATACATAAATCCCTAAGTCTTTTTCGACTTTTGTTTCTTTTAACTCCATATTGAACAATGTATACACTGCTTGTGGATTTTTCCTTCCGACATGCATTACTTTACTCTTATCAAAGTTTAAAGGCATTTTCCATTTTTTTGACCATTCTTCGATAAGATTTATATCTCTCTGAATCTCAGTTGCGTCTTCTTTGTTGCATATTCCTCTTCCAAGTTTCGCATCATCCGCAAATTTAACAACTTTCGTTACGAGACTGGTTTCCAAATCATTAATATAAATTATGAATAGCAGCGGGCCCAACACAGAGCCCTGTGGCACCCCACTTGAAACTTTTGTCCACTCTGAGGCAGATCCATTTATTACCACTCTCTGATACCTATGGGTAAGCCAGTCCTCAATCCAATCTCCTACTTTTCCCGTAATTCCAACTGCTCTAACTTTGGCCATGAGTAAATTGTGAGGGACTTTATCAAACGCCTTCTGGAAATCCAAGTAAATTATATCGATTGACTTATCCTCATCATATTGTTTATATACATATTGAAAGAAGTCCAGCAAGTTCGTTAGACAGGACCTCTTTCTTCTGAATCCATGTTGTGAGTCTCTAAGCAACTCTTTTGATTCAAGATGCGAAACAATTTTTTTGCAGATAAATGATTCTAAAAGTTTCCCTACCACTGACGTCAAGCTGATCGGTCGATAGTTTTTCACGACCTCTCTACAGCCACTTTTAAAAATTGGCGTAACATTTGCATATTTCCAGTCAATGGGAACTGTTCCACTGTTTAATGATTGATAAAAAAATTTTGGCTAGGTGTTTACTAAAAACTTCCTTCGCTTCTTTCAAAACTCTAGGATAAAACATATCAGGTCCAGGAGATTTGTTGACGTTCATTTTATTTATTAAATTTACAACATCTTCGGTTGTACAGCTAACATTCTCGAATGGGTCGTCTCCGTCGTATACAATATTTATCTCGGGTATAGGAGAAGTTATTTGAGTAGTAAAAACACTCGCGAAGTAATTATTGAGTAGACAAGCTATATCGTAGTCAGTGTATCTTAAGGTACCATTACAATCTCTCAATGGCCCAATATTGTTCTTTATTGGCTTCCTATTGTTTACAAGGGCATAAAACTCCTTTGGATTTATTCTACAATTTTGAGCGACTCGTATTTCTTCTTCTCGTTTTGCTATTTTTATCTCTCTTTTTATTTTTCTCCTTAAGACATGATATTGTTCCCTTAATTGTTGAGTACCTTTTATTTTTAGTAACCTATACATTTTTTGCCTGTCTTTTATCATTCTTTTTATTTCTTTGGTTAACCACGTAGGATCTTGTTTAACGGTTAAACTTCGGGTTTTAATTGGAATATTCTTTGTTTGCTGTTCCATGACAAAATTCTTAAATTCTATCCAATTATTGTTTACACCTTCATTTGATATCACATAAGCCTCTAAGCCTGCTTTGATGGCGTCGTAGTTTCCTCTGTTAAATTGGGGTCTCTGTATTTTTTTAATTCTTTCTAAGGCTGATATTATGATATTAAATTCTATTAAATTGTGGTCACTACCTTCAAATTTTTCGCCAACATAAGTGTTTGAAATCAATTCGCTTTCAGTGGACAATATGAGGTCTAATATGTTTTTACCTCTTGTTGGCTCACTAATCCACTGAGTCAAGAAATTTTCATCGATAAAGTCCAGAAGTCTCTGGCCTTCCCTGTCAGCTTGCTTTGTAGTCCAATTTATTTTACTGCAGTTAAAGTCACCCAAAATTACAGCTGTCTTCTTGTCGATTTGTTTTGTTAGCAGGCCGTATAGCATTACATCAAGTTCTGAAGACTGGTGCGGTTTTCTGTAGACTAAGTATATGCATATATTTATTTTATCTAAATTTAACTTAACTCCTATCATTTCGAGAGTAGTATCTAGGATTATTTCAGTTGGGTAAAGATGTTCTCGTACGTATAATAACACTCCTCCACCAACTCGGTCCTTTCTATCTTTGTTGAACATTTTATAATTTTTCAACTCAAATTCACCTTTAAAATCTCTGAGGTTTAAATTTATCCATGATTCAGTGATGGCAATTATGTCGTAATTCTCTGCAGCCACCAAAGCTCTGAATTCTAATAACTTATTTCTAATAGAACGTGCATTTAGAAGAACCGCTTTCATTGGTTTCTTACAATTTCTGGAGGCGATTCGTTTCCCGAAGGCTGGTTGGTCGCAGTGTTTGTTATTTGTGAAATATTCCTTATACGAGAGAGAGAGAGAGAGAGAGAGAGAGAGAGAGAGAGCGAGAGAGAGAGAGAGAGAGAGAAAGAAAGAGAGAGAGAGCGAAAGAGAAAAAGAGAGAGAAAGAAAGAGAAAAAGAGAGAGAGAAAGAGAGAGAGAGAAAAGAGAGAGAGAAAAAAGAGAAAAAGAGAGAGAACTACAGAACTACAGAAACAGGGACTAGCAAAGACCCTAAGATACGCTCAAGGCCAGTCCGCTTGCAGATGTTAACTACCACTTTCTAACGTTAGTGTATCATGCTTTTTTATGCTGTTTTTTTTGGGGGGGGGGTTACTATTTCAACTCTACGGTACACACTTATCTACATGTGTACCCTTTGTATATATATTTTTTACATGATTTTAAAAAAATATTTCTATTCTACTGTACACACTTATCTACATGTGTATCATTTGACCTTTCTTTACATGCCTCTTCTAATTATTTCAATTCTACGGTACACACTTAGCTACATGTGTACCCTTTGTATATATATTTTCTACATGATTTTTTTAATATTTCTATTCTACTGTACACACTTATCTACATGTGTATCATTCGATCTTTCTTTACATGCCTCTTCTAATTATTTCGATTCTACGGTACAAATTTAGCTACATGTGTACCCTTTGTATATATATTTTCTACATGATTTTTTTTTAATATTTCTATTCTACTGTACACACTTATCTACATGTGTATCATTTGACCTTTCTTTACATGCCTCTTCTAATTATTTCAATTCTACGGTACACACTTATCTACAGGTGTACCTTGACATGTAGGTTCAGCTATTCCTCAAATAAAACGAACACGCTGCTTCAAACCAGGGGATGGGGGGGGGTGATAGGACAGTACTCTCTTCTCCCGCAGTCTTCACCTGCTAGTGATGAAAATAATATAGGTATAGGACAGACAGAAAAAGAAAAGGGGAATTCACATTCACTCCGTGCATGGAGGCGTCGCTGGCATCTTTTTATTGCTCATTTCATTTTATTTTTTCCCAATTCCTTATTTAATATGACATTTTCTTTTATGCTCCTACTACGTTATATTTACACTATTGATGTACTCATCAAGTCGTTTTTTGAACATATTAACTTACGTGCTTTCTACTACACGGATGGGCAGGCTATTCCACGTTTGCATGATTTTAAATGTGAAGTAGTTTTGAGCTATAGTAGAGTTAAATCGCTCGTTCACTAATTTTAAACCATTTTGGCGTGTATTGGCCCTTTGGTCCATCTCGAACAATAGTCTGTAATCAATATTAGTAAATCCTTTTAAGATTTTGAATACCTCGATCAAATGTCTACGTAATCGTCTACTTTCAAGTGATAGTAGGTTTAATGAGCGGAGTCTATCTTCGTACGGTTTGTTTCGGATTCTAGGAACTAGTTTCGTAGCCCGATGTTGCACTCTTTCTAACTGCGCTATATCCTTGTTTAGGGAGGGACACTAAAATTAAACCGCGTATTTGAGGTGTGGGCGCACGAGCGATTTGTATAGTGGCAGGATTATATGTTTCGATTTGAAAGTAAAATTCCGAGCAATATATCCTAGCATTCGGTTTGCTTTTTTACAAGCTTCTGCGCATTGTTTCGATACTTTAAGGTCCTCCGAGATTAAAATCCCCAGGTCTTTTTCTAAGTTAACGGATTCGAGAATTTGGCCTTTCATTTGGTATTCTATATTTAAGTTATGACATCCTAAATGCATGACCTTGAATTTGGCCAAGGTTGAAGCCCATTTGCCATTTATCCGCTCATTCGACAATTTTATTGAGGTCCCTTTGCATTCGCTCTACATCGGGTCTCGAAAGGGCTCGGCTTCCTAGCTCTGTGTCATTTGCAAATTTAGAGATCCTACTAAACACTCCATTATCCAAGTCATTAATGTAAACAATAAATAATAATAGGCCCAGGACTGACCCTTGTGGTACCCTGCTGGTGACTGGGGCCCACTCTGAACACGATCCATTTACAACGCGCTGTGAACGATTTGATAGCCAGATTCTAATCTATTTAAGTATGTTACCCCTCACTTCAATTGCCCTAATTTTCATCAATAGCCTTTCGTACGGAACTGTATCAAAGTCCTTTTTAAAGTCAAAGTAAATTATATCCGCCGCTTTAATTTCATCGTAGATGCAAATCATATTATGAAAGAATTCGAGTAAATTGGTTAGGCATGAGCGTCCCCGTCTGAATCCATGCTGGGAGTCTGCAATTAAATTATTAGCCTCAGAATGGCTCACCAACCTATCTCTAATTACACAGGCCTGCGTTTGAAATTTTTTTTATGTTCCCCAGGATTTCTTTGTGGTTTCTTAATGAATCCAACCTCCTGAGCTCAAAAATTAATGTATATTTGTTCAATCAGGTCAGATTTTCTCAGTACAGCATACACCATTTTCATTGAGATTACGTCATTTTTTTCTGAATTTAAAAAAAAAACCCTTTCTCTATCTAATAATGCATTATTACTGTTATATCATATATACAGGAATACACGTATGTAAACTATAATTCTTTTAATAAACAAAAAATAAAAGAATGCAACATAATAAAGAAAATAGTTATAATTTCGAAGAACAGACGCCCTTGACGATTTTCGTTTGTGCCTGTCATCTGGTGCATCACGCTTCAAACACCAACAGTAGTCAGCAAGCATGTTTCCGTTCCATTTACACTGGTACCTGGATTCCATTGTTTTTATGTCCTGGTGGAATCTTTGCCCCTGTTCTTTACTGTAATCCCCGCAGTTGTCGGGAAAATAATCCAGATGGGACTGTAAAAAGTGTATCTTTATAGACATTCGAGCTCCCAAATGTTTGAGACTTGTTAAGAGCTGATTGACCAGGGCAACATATTCTTCTAGGCTTCTTTTATTACCTAGAAAATTGTTAAATAGAGCTTTGAAAGCTTTCCAGGCATCTTTTTCTATGTCCTTCATTAATGCATCAAATTCCTGATCAAGTTCCTGATTTAAGGTCCATCAAAAATTCCCCCATGGAGCTTAGCGTCACTGATTTGTGGAAATTTTTGAAGAAGAAATTTAAAAGCTTGGCCTACTTTATTAAGGGTTTTGACATAATTTTTAATTATGTGAAGCTTTATATGCAGTGGAGGGAGGAGTATTTTTTGAGGAGGCACTAAAGGTTCAGCTATCACATTGTTTGATCTAATTCTAAATGCTTCGTCTGGAGGCCAAACCTTCTTCTCATAGTGCATACTATCTGCACGACTGTCCCATAAACATAGGAAACAGGGATGCTTCGTGTAGCCTGTTTGTGTCCCAAGCGTAAGAGACACTACCTGAAAAAAATTTAGCACGGTATGTAAATTCAGCGTAATATTTCTAAAAACAAATTCAAAATAATATTTCTTAAAACAATAAGAATATGAATATGTACTGAAAAATCCTGTATGCCGATGCATTAAATCATCGTATTGGAACTAATTGGATATATGTACATCTTATTTTGAGTTTATTGAGTTGTGTTGTATACCTTCTCAATTAGGATAAGTTTATCATTAACCCAATAGGATGCATTAACCTATAGGGACACACTTCAACAAAAAATATAACTCAAAAATGACTCATGATTTCCAGATTTGCATTCTTGTAAAATGTAAGTTGACCAAAAGGTGTATACACGAATTAACAATTAAAAATGAAAATGTCAATATCAAAAAGCTTAGAAATGCCAAGTGTAAAATGATCTTACCTTTAAGTCACCACATATCCTCCACTTATAGCTAGAGTAATTTATTGCATCCAGCAATTTTTTCATATTTTCATAACTTTCAGTAAGTTGGATTGAATGGCTTATAGGAACGGATGCTATTTTGTTACCAATATTCAGTAACACAGCTTTTAAACTTCTACTGGAGGAATCTATGAACAGTCTCCATTCGAATGGGTTGTAGGGAATTCCAAGGGCCTCAACAAGTCCTTTAATATTGGCGCAGTATACTAAAGAGCTGGAAGAATGCTGTAAAAAATAGCTTCGAAACTCTTGTTCTCTATTTCTGTACCCCCCTAAATGTTGTATCTTAAGCGAGAAGATTACTTTCACGAAGTCGAGAGCCAAGAAGTTGTGTATTCGCCTTTGAAACCCCCAGATCCCTGGTCAGGTCATTTAACTGAACTTGAGTGAATGGTCTTGCGACCATATCATGTGTGGAAACCTGATAAGACTCAGATGTGTCATAATCTTGGTCAACTTCCATATTAATCTCTTCATGTACCTCTATATGTTCAGGGGGAGAAGGTATAGGAATTCCTGGGCAATTAGGCAGGGGTTTGATGGCAGAAGGAACATCCGGATATGCCACACTATGTTTATTCTTCTTATTTATACCTGTGGAAAATATAATTGCATATTACATAAAGGAATTGATTTGGAGTTGCAGATAGTACATAAATGTTTAGTAAAGGATATGTTCATGCTGAAGTGAACTATGTTAGTCTTTAATTTTATGCTAAGTCTTTGCATAATAATGACATTTCCAGGAGCCAGTATAATACAGAAAGCTTGAATACTTGATACAATGCTCACCTTTAAGATTTGTCATGCAAAAATAGCAGTCCGTAGTGTGGTCCTTGCCATCTCTCCACACCATGGGAACACCAAAAGAGAGGGACTTCTGTTCGCCCTGACTCCAGCGTCTTAAACTTATGTAGCATCCCTTGCGGCAGATATGTGGTGCAAAACTTTTATCTTCATCTCTTAGCCTTACTCCAAAATATGCATGATACAAAGATTTAATTACAGGAGGGATTGTACTTTGCTGCTCGGGAAAAGTCACTTTGCCGCAAACATAGCAAAATCTGTCGGAGCTATTCTTACATTTTCTGTTCATTTTTAACTCAACCACTATTATTATTATTCTTATTATTATAATGCTAAGCAATTTTTAACCTGCAAAATATAAACCTATTTGCATAATTACTTAAAATGTACACAAAATTTACTGCGAATAGAGCAGTGCAAAAACTATTGAAATTTGATGTAATATAGGAGATGTATAAACTATAAAATTATTATCACCCCCTGTATCGCAAAAACTGGAGGTGATAGAGAAAAACGGGTGACAGATTCGGATTTAGGAGGTCAATTTTATTAAGAAACACTATAGAAAACCTAAGGTACATTTTTGACGCAGACCAGTGTTATCGATTCTAAGAGTTTTCTAATTACAAAAGTTAGGCTGATGGGAGGGAAATGAGAGAGATAGAGAGTGAGAGAGAACTACAATGAGCTACAAGGCTAAGAAGTACCATAGAATACTGTACGGTCCATTCAGAGAGGGTACCTTTGGACTAGCAGTCAAGCAGGCACAGTTCTGCTCAACGGCTTACGTGCCTAAACTGCCACTTTTCAGGACTTTGTCCAGTCTTGACTTGAACTGATTAACAGAATTGCTGTTGACAACTTCCACTGGAAGTGCGTTCCAGCTACCACAGATGCTGTATGTAAAAAATTTCCCACACAGATGGCGGTGGTAACGCCTTAGTCCAAGTTTGTAGCCGTGATTTCTAGTTCTGCCCTCACTAAGTTGAAAGACATCAGTGTAGTCTACATTGTCGAAGCCTCGAAGTATTTTATTCACTTCGATAAGCTGACCACGCAGCCTCTGGGTCTCCAACGAGAACAGATCTAATTCTCTTAATCTATCGTCGTAACTTTTGTGTCTGATAGAGGGAATCAGTTCGGTTGCCGTGGCTTGCACACATTCCAATCTCACGACATTCGTTCGAAACGAAGGACTCCAAAATTGTACGGTATACTCGAGGTGCGGTCGGACAAGTGAATTGTACAAACAGAGTACTATTTACTTGTTTCGATATCCAAACTGTCACTTTATATAGCCTAACATCCTTTGGGCCCTTTTCTCCGCCTTTATGCACTGTTTCTAGAACTTGAGCTTACTACTGATTGTTACACCCAAGTCCTTCTCGGTGTCAGTGCGTTCGAAAACAGTGCCCTTAAGGATATACCGTGATTGAGGGTTTTGGTCGCCGACATGCCTTACTTTGCATTTATTCACGTTAAATGGCATTTGCCACGTGTTCGACCACTCCCCAATCTTCCGGAGATCTTCTTGTAGGCGGGCAGTGCTTCCTTTCTTTGCAACGTTCATACCAAGCGTGGTATCGTCGGCAAATTTGGAAATCTTGGCAACCATGTCACCGTCCATGTCGTTGACGTAGATGATGAATAGTAGTGGTCCCAGGACAGAACCTTGAGGCACCCCGTTAGTAACGGGCACCCACTCAGAAGCCTGTCCATTCACCACCACCCGTTGCCGTCTGCCGCTTAGCAAGTTCTCTATCCAACCTGCTACCTTTCCCTCTATACCCAGTGCACGCAGTTTGCGGAGAAGGCGGCGATGTGGTACCTTATCAAAGGCTTTTTGAAAGTCAAGGTACACACTATCCACAGCTTTATCTAGATCATGCTCAGTGAAAACAAAGTGGAAGAATTCCACAAGGTTCGTTGGGCATAGCCGGCGCCTTCGGAAATAGTGCTGTGAACTCTTCAGAGGGAGGTTCGACTCTAAATATGACGTCATTTTGTCCAAGATGCTTTCCATGAGTTTACCAACTATCGAAGTTAAACTAATAGGTCGATACTTCGACGGTTATCTAGAGTCTCCTTTCTTGAAGATGGGAGTCACCTCCACCTCACGCCAGTCTCCAGGAACGCATCCGGTCCTGATTGACATGTTGAAGATTGTGCTCAGATGTCGTTACACTTCATCGCGAACTTCTTTCAACACTTTAAGTAGAAACCCTTTCGGGCGAGGGGACTATTTCGTCTTTAGATCAGTGATCCTTTTTTCTATTTCTCCTTGGGTGAAGTCCATTTCCTCTAGCTTTTCTCCCAAGTAAGTATCCGGGGGCTGGGGGATGGGACCACACTCTTCAGTAAACACTGAGGAGAAGTAGTTGTTCAGGAGGCTAGCATTTTCTGCATCTGAGTGCTTTAATGTGTCCTCCTCATTCACTAAAGGGCCAATTATGCGATAGATTGGTTTACGGCTGTTTACATAACCAAAGAACTCCTTGGGATTCTCCTTGCAAAATCTCGCCACTCGGAGCTCCTCGGCACGCTTTGCCACCTTCATGCTAGACTTCACTCACTTAGCTAGCCTACGGTACTCCTCAAAGTCTCCAGAAATCTTTGACTGCCGGTACACCGTTCTCTTCTTCCTCAGCAGTTGACCAATTTCTCGATTAAACCACTTTGGTTGAGCAGAAGACCGACGAGAGAGAGAGAGAGGGTGTCAAAGAGAACCATGATTTACTAGATATTATAAAACCGGTTATATCTGGTACGCGCGCACGGAGTGCGCTTGTTGCGCGAACGCGTGACAGTTTTCTAGGACATTCTCGAACGTTCAAGAATGTTTGGCGCAAAAACTGTAGAGTTTATAAAGCGTGTGAACGGCGTACTTTCATTCAGTCTTTATTTGAATAATGTTGTGTAAAGGACACACTCTCTCTCTTGTTCGGTGTGTTTATTATCATAATAATAACACATAATAATATTATGTATGTTAATTGAATGTTTAATTATTGAAAAAGATATTCTCTTAGGTTAACTCATTGATTTATCTTTCTGTTTCTCTTTTATTAAATTTAATTTTAAGGGTAATGACTTAAGGTACTAGTTAAATTTTATAATTAACAGGTTTTTTCATCTTTTTTTTCCTTTTCACACATATTTGTATATATTTTTAAGTTACTTCCAATCTATTAGGTTTTCATCATCATCACCCACTCTATAATTTAGGAAGGGGATTTTTTCAGTATTTGAATAATAATTTCATCTTAGTTTGCTTATGACTTATGTTTTTTATCAAAGTTATTTCTAATAATTCTTTTATAATATCAAAAAACAAAATGGTGAAGTTCAGAAATAAATACAAGTATCGAAATTTTGTGAATGTTTTAAAACCCAAAGAATTAAAAATGGTGGATTCAGAAAATTTAATTTCATATCTTTTCTTCTTCTATAACTTTATATTAAGCAACGTGATATTTTGAAAGGGGGGGAAATTAGTTTAGAGTTCCTTTTTAAAATTATTATAATTGGCGAAATTCAGAAAATTTATAAAAATTTAATCATGTTTGCTTTTTTTTAGATTTTAAATTATAATCTTAGTAGCAAAACGCAAGCTCCTCCCATAGGGGGATTCGCGAAGCCATTGCCTGGTTATTATCATTATTTTCTTTGGTTGATTTTATTTTATTGTTAATTTTTTTCACTTAATGTTTTACGTTTTTTTTTAATTGTTCTTATTTTTTTAGATTTGTTATTAACCACTTTATACTTTTGTTTCTTTACTGTGATGTTTCAATTTTATTTTTAGTTTTTTTTCGTTCTTAGCATTCTGTTTTAGTACTCAGATATATGATTTATTGTAGGGAAGTCGATATCCCAACCTCAAAACTGAGGCCCTTTTCGGTACCCGCAACGTCCTGGCATTTTTTGGGGCGTAACCCTATTACTTAACCCCCCCCCCCCATCCTTTCTCTTCCCTTGCCTCGATTATCACCAGAAAGGCCTTCGCCCAACCACATAATGCACTAATCATCACATTTCGGGTCCGGTGAGCCTAACATTAGTTAAACCAGCAATATTTCCCCTAAGAGTTAGTATTTAATTTCACTTCATATGCGAAATTAGAGGAGCGACAACCAAATGCCAGAAGGTGCCTTTAGGGCTAGGTGAAAGATGCTCTGTAAAAAACCATTAGAGGAGGAGACTTAATTCCGCCGTCCTCATCCCCCACTCATTTCCCTACCCCCAGTGGGGTGGCGAAGTATATATGCGAATAACGGGAGAATAACGGGGAAGATCGAGTTTGCGATGGAGACAACGAAGTCCGGCGAAGTGCCCGGCAACCCTACGAAAGGAATACAGAAGAAGCTCATCCTGAGCCAGTTCCTGGTGGTCACACCGAAAAGTAGCATCTTGTCTCAAGAAGATCGAGTTTGCGATTGAGACAACGAAGTCCGGCAAAGTGCCCGGCAACCCTACGAAAGGAACACAGAAGAAGCTCATGCTGAGCCAGTTCCTGGTGGTCACACCGAACTTTGAGTTGGTTTTTATTGAGAAAAAAGCTTAACTCTCTCTCGTCAGAGAAACCTCCTATCCTGGTGTGCAACAGAACCCAAAGATACTCCTCGCCATTGAGGAATACCTCAAAGTGAACTCCCTCAAGCACTCCCCTTCGTCAAAAGATTCCCTCGTTTGCTCATCGCTCGTCAGTGCGAATTATTCCCAGATTAACCCGAAGAGTGGAAGAAGCATACTTTCCCTGTCCCGTGGGTGGAATCAGCTTACCAAGAACCGTGCTTAACGCCATCCGTCGCATGCACCGAATTTATCTGTGGTTTTAAAAATATCCCCGCGCAAGACAAACATCTGGAGTAGCAGTAAAGACGTCCACACGCCTGCTCGAAAACAACATTCTTGAGGCTACATAAAGATTGAGGCCAGATTCTCGTGTGGTTTTTAAAGGTGAATAAATTCCAATTATCTCCTTTTTGAAAGGTCAATTAGCGTTCAATATGAAAGTGAGTTTTGGGTCAACTATTACTGTATATTCAATTGTGTAATTTAATAAGTTCACTTAAACTGGTTTAATTCAAAACTCTTTAGTTTGTTTGTTAGATTTTATTTTTTGTTCATGTTGCAATTAAAGGTCTATTTTCGTAGAAGCATTTAATTCAATCCTCGAAACGCTGAGCATGGCACTAGAAACACTCAGAGATTAAAAATAACGTAATAATAATCAAATATGGCACTTAGAGAAAACTTAATCACGGAGTTTCTTTGAAGTACATAACAAACTTATACGTACGTACATCACCACTCGGTCCTTGCAATACCACGACATTTATGATAAGGTAAATTTAAAAGAAAAAAAAGTATATATGTTTATTTATAATAATATAGGAATAAAAATATAACCCAAATTTAAATTTAAGTTTAATATAGCTCATATTTATTATATAACCTTCTATTGAATTGGTACATGAAAAAACCCAGTAAATATATAAAATCTGATTCTTCAATATTTGAATCTACTAAATAATAATTACGTAAACTTTAACTTCTTCTCACTTTGCAGATGGATAAGGAAGACGTTGTTACACCAGATGACCCTTCAATCGGGGATGAGGTCCGGAAGGAGGTACAAATACTTCAACTCTCAGCTGCACTGGCAAAGTTATACTCTGTCAATGTCAAATCTACTGACAAAAATCTCATAGCCGACTGTTTGCAGTGCAAAACAGTCGTATTCGGCAGCAATGAAGGCAACATCTAACCTAGTTGTCCACCTCAGAAGAGTTTACAAAGTTCAGTATGATGAATATGAGACCTTGAGAGCTGCAGTGGAAAAGAAGAAGCGTGAGAGCTCTGCGTCACACTCACATACCAAAATGACCTCGTTCTTCAAAGTCAAACCTGCACAAGATAAAATTTTTACGCTAATCACATCAAACAACGGTCTATAATAAAGAAACTCTTAGACTCCATCGCATGTGACCAACTGCCTTTGAGTATTGTTGAAAGTAAGACTTTTAGAGCTCTTTTGCACGAAACAGAACCATGCTTCGTGTTTCCAAGCAGAACCACACTTAGAAACAGTTTACTTCTGCAGAGAGTGAAAGACATCGAGTCGCAATTGATGACAGAATTCCAACATCTCAATCGTATGTACCTGACATTGGACCTCTGAACGAATCGGAAAATGACATCGTTTCTTGCTGTCACTGTACACTTCATCAACTCATCATGGAAGCTAAAGTCGCGCGACAATGCTGGCGATCAGTTATAGAATGACATACAGCTGTGAACATCGCTACAGCATATGAGGATATAGTCACTATAAAGACACCAGTGACCTTGATATTTTGGAAGAAGAACTGAATGAGGTGCTTGCCCTTCTTCCACAACAACTCTGCATACGAGATGCCTTCAATGATCCCTGTGTCAGAAGCAGTGCAATTGCAACTGTGATACACACGTGCTGTAGTATTGTAGCTGCAATACGTGGATCTACTGTGGTAGCACCGTTCTTGGATAAGATTGGGGTTTTACTGCAGTCTGCCAACGCTACTAGATGGAACTCTCAACTGACAATGTTTAAGTCAGTTATCAAGGAAACCGACGGAACCAAATCAGCTATTCGTCTCCTAGGATCGAACCGAACTGTAGAAGAGTTGAAAGGAATGGAAATAGCAATGCTGAAAGAAGTGATACAAGTTTTGGAACAGTTCCAAGAGGCGATGGCGCTAATGAAAGGAGAAAACATGGTTACACTTTCTTGCATTGCACCAGTTGTATTTGGCCTTGAGCAGAGCCTCAAACTATTCACGGAAATGCACTACAGTCTTCTATCAAGAAGAGGTTGCATCCATTTCTTGAGAGGACTGATGTCCTTGCCGCAGCTCTCATGGACCCCAGGTTTAAGCTGGCATGGTTGCCATGTAAGGAAATGCAAAAGGAAAGGATTTCAAAGATTGTGGACTTAATTCTTTCCGAGTTAACTCAATCGACCTTGAATAGGAAAGTAATTCAACAGAGTGAACCTTTCCTCTCCATGAGCATGAATCAAGACGAGGCTAGCGTGAGTGCAAAACGACCTCGTCTTTTTGCCTAGATGCCTCCAGCTGGGCAAATGATGGCAAGTGCATCCCCAAACGATACTACAGTGGTGATGGCAGAACTTGAAACGTACCTGGAAGGTGTTCTGCCTTTTGATGTCAACCCACTGAGGTACTGGTGTGATACAAAAAGCTTCAAAATTTTAAAAAATTTCGCTAATAATATTCTAGGGTGCTGTGCAACGTCAGCATCATCTGAGAGGGTGTTTAGCAAGGGCGGCAATTTTTACACTCCTGAGCGACTAAAACTAGACCTGGGAAACCTTCCGGGCATTAATGATGATAAAATGAAATTATGATATGTAAAATGTAAACTTGAGTGAAAAAAGGTTTATGTTTTTGTATAATTTTAAGAGTAATTTTATTTGTATTTTTGAAATCTGTAATATAAGGATTTGTATTTTTATTTGTATTTCTTCAACCAACACTTGTATTTGTATTTTTAGATTGAGAAATAAAAGTACAGTAAACCCTCGATATAACGAACCTCAATATAACGAATTTCGGATATAACGAACCAAATTTCCTGGCCGAACTCCATCGGGTTTAAGAGGCAAGTGTTATGACCAGCCTGAGTGAGTGTTGGTGTGTCACATGTCTCTTACAGTGCAAGGTTCGTATCAATACTATGCTGTGTAGTCCACTTAACTTTATTAGTAATTACATAGGTATTACATATCCATAACGAACTTGGTTCGTTATTTCCATTGTTTTTAACGCCCATCGGCTTTAACGAACTTTCGGCTTTTACGAACGACCCCTCCCTCCATATAGTTCGTTATATCTAGGATTTACTGTATTTGTTTTTGTACTTGACTTATAAAAATCAGTATTTGATCCAACCCTGGCTTTAACGAACCAAAAGACTCATACCGGTGCCTGTGTGTAGTCTAGTACCTACCGTCACTGAACCTCACCAACTGGCTTAAATGATTGAACATGCACTTTCGGAGATGTCGAACTTCATTGGTGCCTTAACTTCAATGTTGTCAGTGTTGAAGAGCTAAAAAAGACTTTGCTGAGACAGTACTGGTTAAAATGAAAGCAAAACAAGAGGAAAAGTCATTCCAATGACCTGTGGCATTTTGTGATAAGAGGATAAATGGCTATTGCATTGATGGTTTTCCATGGTTCAAATCAGTTACAAGTGCCTTTGAATGGCTAAATGAGGCTTCTGCCACTAGATGGCGCCACCCTGCGCAAAATCCGATACCGGATTTGGCATTAGCTTGCTGCTATGTTTAGGATGTCCTAGGTCAGGGGATGTTATTAGGTCACGTGTCGGGGTAGAGGTTATGAAATTTTGGTTTCACAATTACCATGTATTTACCTTCCCATGTAAATACACAGTTAATTAAATACCTTACTGTCTCGTTTTAGATTCACTTCTGAAATATTTATCACCCCTCCCCTTGCCACTTCTTGGTCAGCAGCCGCATCTATATTGGTACCTATTGATGGAGGGCTATCTGACACCCAAGCTGGAAGCAGAGAAAATCTACCCACAATTCCCTCTACATCAGACCAGCCTGTCTGTGAAATAGGTACACCTTGCTCTATCTCCACCCCACTGGTGCCTCGATTCAAAGAGGTAACACAACCTGGAAATTCCAGCTCATAGTTGTGCGGAAAATAAAAAAATAACATTAAAACAAAAACGAGCGAACGTAAGTTAGGCATCTCGTGCCATTTCAAGATGGCGTCGTAGAAGAGTTTTTGTGTTGCAGAATCGAGTTAAAATATTGTCTTTTTTGTCACTTTATCTAAACTGTGACAGTCCTCCGCCATCGAAATATTACTCCTAGGACACTGTTAGAACGATACGATGCACTATTATAGGGTTTAGAGCAGGAGTGGGGAACCTTTGGCACGCGTGTCAAACGTGGCACGCCAGCGACTTCTACCGACACACGAAGCCAAATGCTTAACTTAAGAAAACTAAATAAATGTATCTCCAATTTATTTTATATAGCAACCGCATTGTTTACAACCTGTTATAAATTATGTTATCAGTGAGGCAGCAGCAGAAGTCTCCTTGATGGTAAATAAATGAAAAGGTCCACAATTTTTCTTTCTCTAGTTTGGATTTGTTATTTTCTTCTTGAAATGATAAAGACTTAATTCTGTTTAATATAATATGTATATTTTTAGATAAAATGACTATCTTTTCCTTGTAATTTTTATGCATCATAAAGGGTTGGGAATGAATAAAAAGAACATCTTTAATTTTATATCCTTTCATTGGGTTTTAGTCAAGTATTGGCACGTGAGAAAATTTTGCAGCAAAGATTTGGCCAATTTTGGCACACCCACTTAAAAAGGTTGCCCACCCCTGGTCTAGAGGCCTAAAACGCGTGCGCCACTCTTCTTAAAAATTAGTGATTCTCGTTTTTTTTAATGAAAATAATGATCAATCCTAGACAACGACCCCCAGCCCATGTTAAGGGTCATTATCTAGGATTGAGTGTTTTTTGGGGAGGTCAGCATCTATAAATGATCCTTTTTAGGGGGTTCATTACTTAGAAATGGATTTTTTATTAAATAAATAATAATAATTGATAATAAAATTAAGATAAAAAGATAAAGTATAAATTGTACTTAAGATTGAATTTAGTTAAGATAATATTGGTTAGATTAGGTTCAAATAACTTAACCTAACTTAAGCTAACCAAACCTAACCTAACTTAACCTAACTTAACCTATCTTATGTAGCAAGATCGGTTTGATTTAAGTGGATTTGAAAATTTCTGCCATCAAAGAACCTAACTTAGCCTAACCTAGCCTAACCTCACCTAGCATAATTTAATCTAACCTAACCTTACCTAACCTAACTTATGCGGCAGGATCGGTTCGGTCTAAGTAATTTGAAAATTTCGGCCATCAGAGAACCTAACCTAACCTAACTTAACCTGACCTAAAATTTATGCCATCATATTTCTCTTTCATAACCCTTGGTTTAATATTTTACTATTTTTGTTAGTTTAATTGTGTTTGTTTAATTTATTTGTGATTTTTTGTTATTTAATAAATTATTTTACCGATTATTTTTTTAATATACCAATAGGTTTCTTGGGGTCATCAACTATGATTGATATTTTGTGGTAGTCATCTTCTAGGATTGAAATTTCTTGGGGGTCATTAATTAGGAATGGTGTTCTCGAAGGTCATTGTCTAGGTTTAGTCCTCCTCTTAAGGGGGGTATATTAGATTAGGTGTGAGGTTGTTGCAATACTCGAGTGATTGTACCGTTTGAATAGCAACGAAGCTCAGCCTCTCAATTTCTCAATCTTTATTCCAAACAAGGCCAACAGACCTAAGTCACGTGCTCTCAATTATTCTGACTTATGACCATATGAATTTACGACCTTCAAAAATTCCAAAAAGTGGGGGAATTCGACCCATAGTTAGTTTTTCTTTTAATAATTCTCGGACTAACCTTGGGAGGATCTTGGCAATTATATCATCCAAGAGTGAAAGTAAACGGCCAAATAGTTCCGAAGTTATTGCTAAATAATTTACGGACTAACCTTGGGAGGACCTTGGCAATTATATCATTTGAAAGATAATGCCAAAATAAGGGTTTCAAATTTCGTTAGAATCAGTCGAATAGTTATGATGTTATTGCCAAAAAAAACCTCATTGAAAAGTAAAATGGTTACTATCCGACCGATCGACCTATTATTATTATTATAATATAGAGTCGCGTGCAGACTAAAAAAAAAGAGAAGCGTATTGTATGTGTTTATATGCGCGTGTACACCATGGTAGCAACTTCCGCTTCAACCCTTCAAGACGGCAGAGACGAGGCCGTGAAGCGGGCCATCACAGCGCCGAGCGAAGCGAGAAATGAAATTTCAAAGATGAGGAAATTTTTTTTTGGGGAAAAATGACTTATTATAAACAATGTCTCGTCCTTGATTAAAGAGCGGCTTATTGCGTGATCACCTAGGAGGGGTCGACGGTCCGTGACTTCAATCGGATCCCCCGCACCTCCGCCTTTCAGAGCCGAGGATCTTCTAAAGAAGGGGAAATAGCGCAAGAATTTGTCATCACCTTCGTTCCCTATTCTCATTTTTTGTTTTCGCTCCTTTTTGTCCGCGTTAAAGTTAGGCGGAGTCGGAAGAGGAAGAAAGGTTTGATCTGAATATCTCGCGGGTAGAATTTGAAGATTAATTCACACACCGCGGCCAGACGGATGCAGTCATGGGTTTACATGTACATGATTAGATCACGAGAACGTGTATGCATCTACATGGGGGTATTTTCCAGTTAAGCTCGTTGGCATTTGATGCCATCGATATCCTTATTGATGCCTGATAGCGACGACGCGTCGGTGTCATCGAATGGAAAGAGAGGGGCGAGGTTTCACACCACAAGAGGGAAAGTCCATCCAATGACCTGGTTATTGCATTGATGGTTTCCCATGGTTCAAATCACTTGCAAGTTCCTTTGAATGGTTAAATGAAGCTTCTGCCACTAGATGGCGCCACTCAGCGCCAAATCCGATGGTAGATTTGAAATCTCCAGAGTGAATAACCCTATGTCCCATGGTCCTATGGGTCATTTCATGGCTCTAAATGGGTACTATTGAACTTTACTCCTTTTGAAAAAAAAGCGATCATAGACCTGGCGTTTCGCCGCAGCTAAAAAACATATCAAGTTTAAAAGATTGACTCTTAATAATACCATTAACGCATATTTAATTTGTTGATTACGACCCCGTCATGGAAATAATAAAAAAATATATCACAGCCATAAAATTCTGCGTTGCCTTAATTTCTGACTGTCCTGTTTTCGAGACACCGTGCGCTATTGAGGGTAAGTTGCCCTCGGTGATTCCTCCTATACAATTCATTCGCGAGTATTTCATGTATATAGATAACATAAAGTCACTTAAGACGTGCAACTGACAACATGGGGGTCTTATTATCCTAACCTTGAAGCTGGTATTTAATTTTTTACTTTTTTTATTTAAAGAAAAGCAAAATCAAAAGTAGGCAACCCATCCCTAATGGTTTTGCAAAGAGGCTCAAGGGGAAAGTGGTGTAGTCATGGTAATGAAATCAGGGAGGAGCAAAGTCTCGAATACCCGAAAGAGGAGACTATTTAGTGCAGTGAGATTAAAGTGGTGTGCAATTCTCCTGAAACTGACATTTGAAATTGTGGATTCAGACTTAATTCGAGGTCCCCCTCTTCACTGCGGGGGGCACTGAACATCGCCACATCCTTCGAGTGGGTCCTCAGGCCCCTCAAATGATGTGTGGGTTCGGGATTGGGCAGTGGAGGTGTTAAGTGCCGTATGGGTGTAGGTTACATCTGTGGCATGTTGGTGTTGGGGCATGGAGGGCACGGTATATTATGTACTTGTATTTTGGGGAGGTTAGTCAAATGGCGTGGTTTAGTTGGGCCAGAAGTAATCTGTGTCCTCCTGTGTAGTGATTTTTGTATGTAGGGAGGTGGTTTATGTAAATGCGGGTGAGGGGAGTGGGGGTGTTTTATGAGGTTGGGGTATGAGGGGGAGGTGGAAGGGTATTGAACTGGCATTGGCAGTAGTGTGCTGGGGGTAGTTTTTTTTAGTCTGGGCGAAGGTGTAGGTTAGTGTGGGATTAGTCCAGTGTCCTGATGAAGTGAAGGTTCCTATCATGTTTAGATGGACTACAATTGGTAGGATTTGGGTTTCGGTGTGTATGTGTGGTATGAAAATGGTTTGTGTGCATCTGGTGCTGATTTTAAGTGGTTTGTTTTCGTAGTTTAGAATTTGTCTGTGTTGTTTTTGGACAGTGTTGGGCGTCGGGGTGGTGCTGAGTAATTGATGGAAGTTCGGATGAATTTGAAGTGGAATTATTGACACCTGTTGTTCAAATGTAGTTTCCTGGTGGTTTTAGAGCGTTGGATTTGTTTGTAATAGTCTGGCAGCTAAATTAAGATAGGGGGGGGGGATCTTGCAGTGAAGACCCCACAATGGCTTATGGATTTTGAATCATTAGGTCATATATTTGGTCATTCCATAATTAATGAGGCGTTTATAGTCGATCGCACGCGACTTTATAAGTTACTATTTTGGTCCGTAGGTCGGTCGGTTGGATGGTAACCGTTTTACTTTTCACTGGGCTTTTTGGCAATAACACCGTAACTATTCGGCCGATTTGAACGATGTTTGAAACCCTTATGTTGTCTTCTATTCTCTTTCGAGTGATATAATTGCAAAGGTCCTCCCAAGGTTAGTCTTGGAATTATTTGGCAATAACTTCGTAACTATTCGGCCGATTCTAATGAAATTTGAAACCCTTATGTTATTTTACTCTCTCTTTTGAATGATATGATGTCCAAGGTCCTCCCAAGGTTAGTTCGGGAATGATTGGAAATTTTGAAGGTCGTAAGGTTATATGGTCATAAGTCAGAATAATTGAGAGCACGCGACTTAGGTCTGCCGACCTTGTTTCCATCTTTATCATTATTTTAATACTGGTGTAATTTCAAGTTTCTGATATTAGTCTCCATCTTTCTTAACTTTTAATACTGTTTCTAAAAATCGTTTACTTTGATTTGAATAAATTCCTTAATATTAAACGTTCTAGACAATGGATTAGTCCTGGGGGAAAACTAATACCCCAGCGGAAACAGAGGCCTATTGTTATGAAGATTCGCACATGTGTTTAGTGGGATATGAATGTCCTTATCCATTTTGAACCTCTTAACCCAAATCAGACTATCACCAAAGAGGTTCACTGTGGTCACCTGGAACCGTTTCCATGCAGCGCTTGAAGAAAGAAGGCCACCATTAATCAATAGAAAAAAGAGTGGTTCTGTCACCATGACAACGCGCGACCTCTCATTAAAAGATATACCATATAAAACCTTATCAATTTTGATAGGGAACTAATTAATTATTCTCCATACTTGTTCGACTTAGCCCCATCAGATTACTATCTTTTTAGGAGTTTAGCAAATCACCTGAAGAGAATGAAGATGGCGTCAACAGAAGATATCGAAGCAACTATAAAGAATTTAAAAAAAAAACAAGTAAAGAGATTTTTATAAACATGATATTGAAAGTTGGAAGAAAGTTTTAGATTATATTTAAATATGAATAACTTTAAAGAGTTGTTTAATTTCTAGATCAAAAATAATGACAAACACGAACAAAAAATTTGGCGCAGAAGTTTAGAGATGACTTTATAGGCTATGAAACTTAGTGCCAAGCTGTCACTGAATAGCATTTCACAGAAAATGGTGGTTTTCATGGCAACTATCAGCCACGGTGGGGCAGCATTACGAAATATCCATTTATGACGTATGTATGTGTGTGTCTCATCTGTTTTTTTTATGTTTGTTACTTCATCATTGTATCAGCTTCTTTCATGTGTTGTATATATGCTGCCGTCATCTAATTCAACATGTTTCAGAAACTTGGAATGTGTTGGTGTTTGCGAATTAGCAAAAATAAACGATGTATAAATATACAAATAAAGACTAAGAGATCCTACCAGACCGTCCGAACACAGGGTATACTAACGACAGACATCCTATCCCCTCTTCATGGGCCTTTGAATGGGGGAGTGAACACGGTTCTCCAGATGTCACCTGCAGCATAATTTCCCATAGTAACCCTAACTCCTTTAGGGGGGGGGGGTACTTTCTCCCAAAGAAGGTGGGGGAGGGGGTCCTTTGTGAAGAGTCAAGCATAACGGATACAGGATCTGTGTATGGGGGTAAGGGGGGAAAGGGGGAGGGGGGAAGGTAGAATTCTCACAAAAACGAGAAATTTTCTTGAACGATTTTCAACCACAGATTTTTTTCTCACGTAGGATTTTTCTTCGCGGGTTCCTTTTGAAACCTGCAAATTTGCACCCCAAATCCGGCTTTGATCCACACGAAAAGCTTCCGTAATTGGGTAAATGCTTTTCCCCCTAATTCTTTTTGAATCGGGGGGGAGGGGGTCACTTTGCAGAATCCAAAACGAGATTCCAAAATGTAGTGTGGGGGTGCAGGCAGGGGGTTTGGGGGAGTGTGACCTAAGGTGTATGGTTAGTTTGAACGCTGTTTATCATACCCACTCTTTAAT
This sequence comes from Ceratothoa steindachneri, assembly GCA_963969495.1. Classification (NCBI taxonomy): domain Eukaryota; kingdom Metazoa; phylum Arthropoda; class Malacostraca; order Isopoda; family Cymothoidae; genus Ceratothoa; species Ceratothoa steindachneri. The sequence goes on from OZ018337.1 coordinate 56,091,947, forward strand.
GAGAAGGAAAGGGGATTTGTGTAATCCAACGCAGGCTCAGGGGTGAATGATTTTTTTTCTAAATCAATAAAAGGGGTTTTGAAAATGGGATCAAATGGGGTCGAGGTGAAAGTAATGAAGCTAGAAGTAGGTTTGGGTATGTAGACGGCATATAGCCCGAGTTCCCAAAAGAAGAGACTACTTATGCTGCGCATTTGTGACTCCAGGACGTACAAATCGAATCAACGAAGGCATTTACGCGTACATATTTAGAATGGGAAGTGTATGAGCGTGCAAGTGTGTATGCGCGAAGGGATGGAGGCTTAGAAGTCATGTCGATAAACTATGGAGGAAGAGAAGGTTCCTCAGGGAGAAAATCAAATCCAACTCTGATCGAGTGCGAGCCAGCTCGACCTTGAAATTAAGTAAGCTTGACCTTGAATTTGATCCAGGCTACGCTTACCTTCAATAGCTCTTTTAACTCGGACCTGATTTTAGTCCCTAACCGCATCCAATGTCGGATCCATGTGTAGGATCCCAGTGTTGAGCGCTGCTGGGCGTCAATTCATTAGGACCAGCGTCGTCGTCGGACACTAAAAGATAACAGGGAAAAGACAAGGATCTTGGCTCGATTGAAAAGACGAGGATTTTGGCTAAATTGGAAAAAGATCTAGGCTCGATTGGAAAAACAACAAGGTTATTGGCTTGGTGAAAAAAAGAGACAAGGATCTTGGCTCGGTTGAAAAAAGGCCAAGTCTTGGGTCGGTTGAAAAAAGGCCAAGTCTTGGGTCGGTTGAAAAGTCAAGGATCTTGGTTTGTAAAAAAAGAAAAGAAAAGAAGGCAAGGATCTTGGTTCGGTTAAAAAGACAAGGGTATTTGCTCGGTTGAAAAAAAGCCAAGGATCTTAGCTGGGTTTAAAAAAATACAAGGATCTTGGCTCTGTTGAAACACACACACAAAACAACAACAACAAAAAACAAAACAAAACAAAACCAGAATCTTGGCTCGGTTAAAAAACAAACAACCCAGGATCTTTGCTCGGAGAAAAAAAGACACGGATCTTGGTTATGTCACCTTAAATCAAGTTCTGCCACCACATCATCAAAGAGGAATTATAATTAATACACAGCAGTTACATTTCTCTCCCGAGGCATTAAAGAAATGAAAGAAAAATTTATGTGGTTTATTTGAGGGTTGAGATCGTAGAATAAGATAAACAGTGAAAGTATGAAATAAATAAAATAAAAAGACTAGGTGTAAAAACAAAATTGGTAGGAGTTTTATTCCGTAACAAAACCATGAGGGGCTATCTCGCAAAACATGAAATAAGAGGTAGAAAAAAATCGGAGAAAATGTGATATGAAAAATTCTCCAAATCGAGTTGGTATCAGAAGCAATTGCACAGGTGGAACATGAAGTTTACCCCTGTTGTGGAAGAACTGCTTTATATATTTCATATTTTTAATTGCCCTGATACCAATATCTCATTTAGTCTTTCGATGCTATTCCTGTCACAACACAAACGCTGTGGAATGGAATTCTTGATTTCTAGATCCACTGCGCAGAATATTGCATAATTTTCTTGATTTCTAGACCTACTGCGCAGAATATTGCTTACTTTTCTTGATTTATAGATCTAGTGCTCATAATATTGCTTACTTTTCTGAATTCTAGATCTAATCTGCACAATATTGTTACTTTTCTTGATTTCTAGATCTACTTCACAGACTATTGATTACTATCTTGATTTCTAGATCTACTGCACAGAATATGCTTAATTTTCTTGATTCTTTGATCTACTGCGTAGAAAATTGCTTAATTTTGTTAAATTTTAAACGTATTGCGAAAAAATATTGCTTACTTTGTTGATTTCTAGATCTACTGCTCAGATTATTGCTTACTTTTCTTGATTTCTAGATCTACTGCGCAGAATATTGTCCACTTTTCTTGCTTTTTTGAGCTATTGCGCAGACTATTGCTTACCTTTCTTATTTTCTAGATATATAGCTTAGAATATTGCCTAACTTTCTTATTTTCTAGATCTACTGCGCAGAATATTACTTACTTTTCTTGATTTCTAAGTCTATTGCGCAGAATATTGCTTACTTTGTTAATTTCTAGATCTACTGCTCAGATTATTGCTTACTTTTCTTGATTTCTAGATCTACTGCGCAGAATATTGTCCACTTTTCTTGCTTTTTTGAGCTATTGCGCAGACTATTGCTTACCTTTCTTATTTTCTAGATATATAGCTTAGAATATTGCCTAACTTTCTTATTTTCTAGATCTACTGCGCAGAATATTACTTACTTTTCTTGATTTCTAAGTCTATTGCGCAGAATATTGCTTACTTTGTTGATTTCTAGATCTAATGCGCAGGCTATTACTCACTTTTCTTGATTTCTAGATCCACTACCCAGAATATTGCTTACTTTTCTTGATTCTCTAGATCCCTGCGCAGACTATTGCTTACTTTTCTTGATTTCTAGATCTACTTAGCAAACTATTGCTTACTTTCTTTAATTTCTAGGTACACTGCCAAGAATATTATTTGCTTTTCTTAAATTTCACATCCAGTCTGCAGAAAATTGCTTACTTGTCTTAATTTCTAGATCAGCTCCGCAAACATTTGCCTACTTTTCTTGATTTCTAGACCCACAGGGAAGAATATTGCTTACTTTTTTTGATTTCTAAAAAAGTGTCGTAGGCGGTACACTGGAGTAGTTGCTAGCAAGGCTCTACTCCTATCTAGCCATTGTTAGCAGCTGAACAAACAAACCCGTCATTTATTAATACGGTCCTTATTCGGGGCCGTATTAGAAAGAGCCAAATGGACATTATTTTGGAGGATTTGAAAATTATAGATACTTATAATGATAAATCAACCTTTATTTACTTGGTAATGTTAAAAAGTATTGATTAATTGAATTTCAAAAATTTAGTTGACTAAAAAGAATTCACTTTCACTTGATGTGGTTGACTTCACAGTTGCTACCATCGCATGTAGTTATCCGCGATTCAAATTTCATGTTGATCTGTAGATCTCACCCTACAATATAAACAAAGGGCAGCGCCCCGTTTCCCCTCTACCCTGTTTTTAATCTCATCTCTTTAGTTTCTGGTTTTCTGGTTCATATTACTCGTTACCTTATTCTCTTGTTTCGCTCACAATTTCTATTTGTTTTGCATTTTTGTAATTCCTTATTTTTTATCTCCACACAAATTTCTCTCTACCCCCCCCCCCCTTCCTTCTGACTTAAATCTACTGTCATGACTATTTCTTATTCCCTCTCTGGGACCCTTATGACCCTACGACCGTCCTTGATAAAGTTCTCTTTGAAACTCCGGCTTCATTTCGAAAAATTAAGTCTCTCAGTTCGCAACTGCGTAACATTATCCGGGATACACCCCCCCCTCCCCTCTCCATCGCACACCGCAGTTTATCTCATCAAGGCAAACCCGTCTTCCATTTGCCCTCTGTTGGTTTTCTAAACTTACACATTATACCTATAAATTAGGGTGATTTCATTTGTGACTATCTTATCTCAGAAAACCTGGCATTTTTTATCACCTTAATGTTATTTGAGATGCCACTTGTCTCGAATAGGTACTCGTTACTCCATATTCCGAGAGTTACAAGACGAGAAGGGTGGGGCGTGGTATTTTTTTAAACCCTGTTTACTCCCTCCCTCCCCCCCAACCACACACACACACTCAAACCGAAAGCTCTGCTAAAAGCTACGAATTTCTTCCTGTCTTCGTGGCTCTGAAGACGTCCTTTAAAATTGCAGCTACTTATCGACTTCCTGGTGTCCTACCGGCAGCTTCTTAGAGGATACTGGTAAATGAACTAACCAGGCCTCTTATTCCTTTTCTAATTCAACCTTACTTATCCTTGGTTACTTCAACATCCATTATAATACTCCTTCATAGCCTCGATTTCTGGAAATAATTAAGCTTTACTTATTTCACTTGACTCCTACCTCACGTTCATCCATGAAAATATACATGATCTTGTCACCTCCTGGTTAAAATTCACAGCCTCAGATATATGACAGCTATACGGCAAATTCTTACCATTTCTTTATTCAGTTCTGTTTCACTCATCCACCTCTAACCCGTCTTGTCAACCTTAACTTTTTGGAAAACTCAATCATACTGAAATAGAGGTGAGGCTATTGAGTACTTCTTCGGGTGTTGATCGCTGGAGAAATAGTGCTCCTCTTCATAGCCTTGTCATTGCCGATGTTAGCTCATGTTGGGAATATCTACAAGTCTTCTCTTTTGGTGGTATCATTTACCATCCTGACCGCAAGAGTTTCGAGACCGGCATTTACAGTTTCGTTACCTTGACAACTGTGCCTCCCTCCTCGGCTGATCTCATGCTTCATCTCTTCGATCCCTTCAATATGTCCGAAACTTTGCTACCCAAGTTCTTCTCTACTGAGGTTGTTCCTCTCATGTCGCCCCCCCCCCCTCCCGGTCCATTATGTGCACCACTGACTCATCATTAAAGCCAGAATCACCTTCGAGCTCCTCCTCAACTACAAGATCTCAAATGCTACGGCTACCTCTTACATACCCTCTTTACTCAACCTATCCCGGCCCACAAGAGCCATACCTTCTGGATCAGCCCTTTATTGATTGTACCTCGTCGTTATTCTGTGCTGCAGAGGTGATCGCGTGCCTTCTTGATATTTGCTCCTAGAATGTGGAATGAATTGCCGGTTGGTAATCGCGCCTCTCCCTCCTTTGGTATATACTAACCTGCATTGAGGACTTAACCCCTTTCATGCCATTCGTAGTTGGTAGAAAGGCGTTCCGCGAAGGCTTGTGGCCTTGTAGAGCGCTATAAAAAATTCCTATTTTGCTATTATTATTATTATAATTAGTAATAGTAGAAGTATTTGCATTATTACTCTTATTATGTTATTATTATTATCCTTTATTATTATTATTATTCAGGTTTATTAGATACATGAAAACCTACACTTGCGCATAAGGGTACACACGCCTACGCTCACGCGCACAAACGTAAACAAATGTTTCTCCCACTAATGACCCTGTACACATCCATGTGTATTAGATACCTGAAGACACGCACATGCGCATTAGCGTACACACGCCTAGGCTGAGGGCTCCGAGGCAGTAAAAGGAGGGGAGGGATCTCCTCCGACAGGTGCCCCTACGACAACCAGGACCTTCTCCATTTCGGAGAGGGACCTGGCTGAGGCCGGTCCATCTGGCCTAGGGGCTTCTGCCAGCGGAGGTGAAAAGCGGATTCATTCCCCGCCCTCCTCTCCAAAAAAGAAAAAGACAAAGAAGACGAAAAAGACTCGGGGCTCCTCTCCATCCGCGGGGGCTGCGGGGAAGGATGGGTCTGCTACCACTTTGGTAGGCGACCAAGCCAAGATCGGCACATCCGGCCCCTCTACCCCCTCGTGTGCGGAGCCCCTGACCAAGACTAACACCAAGAGTGCACAGGGCGGAGCCTCGATGACATCGGGGCCCCTCATTCAGAGGTTACCTGGCGTTTTCGAGCCCGCTGGCTTCAAACGCTTCCTCGTTATTCGCTCCACTGATGGCACCATGTTGTCCAAGGGCAACATGATCCATCAGAGGAGAGGATTAGCTAGTGCAATTGGTAGAGAGCCGAAGGTGACCCGTTTCTCGGACGGGAGCCTTCTGGCGAATGCGGCGAATCCCGCCGAGGCGGCTAAGATAAGTGCTCTTCGGACACTTCATGGCACCCCGGTGAGTGTGACACCGTACTCTACCATGAACTTTGTGAAAGGAGTAGTTTATGCGAGGGAACTCGTTGACTACTCCATTGAGGACATCACTCTAGAGCTGGCCGAACATGGGGCGGTCAAGGTCGAACGTGTGATGAGAAGACAGGGAGGGGCCTCGAGACCAACCTCTACACTCTTCGTCACGTTCGACTGTGACAAGCTCCCTGAGTCGGTGCGTGCCGGTTGGTACCGCTACCGCGTGAAGGCATTCGTGCCACTGCCGCGGCGGTGCTATTACTGTCACCGATTCGGCCATACGAATCGCTCATGTAGACGTGCAAAGTCGGGGTCACCCGAAGTCTGTGTAAATTGCTCCAAGGTCGCACACGATAAGTCCAAATTGTTTCTGGCCAAGTGTGTCAATTGCGGAGAGCTGCACCGTGCTTCTTCGAAGCAATGTGGTGCATATCTCCTGGAGAAAGAAATCCTGGCCGTTCAGGCCCAGGATAGACTCTCATTCCGCGAGGCTAAGGACTTGGTCCTGGCGCGCCCAGCTCTGCCTGGGACGTCATATGCCTCAGTAGTTCGAAAGGCACCCTCTGCTCCTGGCCCATCCAGGCCAACGAGCACGTTTGTTTCCGCGCCCATTCGGAGCCCTTCTGCGGGCTCTACCCAACCCGGGCGCTCCCCTGGTAAAGCTGGCGGCAAAAAGGGTTCCTACCCAGCCCCGGCTAAAACCAGGGCTCCCCTCTCTTCCCCAAGCGTGACCGTTTCCCGTAAGGCGAAACGGCCACGCGCCTCCACCGAGTCGTTAGACTCACAGGAGGCAACACCCCTGAAGATGGTCGCTAGGCCATCTTCAGGGGTTCCTAAAGCTGTCCCCCGAAAGGAGGACAGCAACAAAGGAGCTTCGGCTCCTTCGCCCACGCCCCGAGGTGGAGCGAGTGGCTCGGAGACGGTGGTTCCTCGAAAAGAGGGCCCCCCGCCTCCGAAGCCGCAGCGCCCGCCTAAGGTTTCGAGGCGGAGGGAGGAAAAGACTCGCATGGCGAGCCCAACCTCCCCCAATAAGTCCTCGAAGGCGACAGCGCCTCCAGCGCTTTGTCCGGCCAACAGCACCCGGGGTTCTGCCCCCGGGAAGCGTACGGCCATTCCCGTGAGGGTCTTCAATTCTAGGAGGGCCCCCGCGTCTCCTCCGAGCTAGGCCTGGAGGGCATATTCATTCAATGGAATTGCCGTGGACTCCGGGCAAACTGGGAGGAGCTGCGGAGGCTCGCCTCGTCCCGTTCCCCGTTAGCTATTTTTTTGCAGGAGACCATGCTAGGCGCGTGCCCCCTGCCTGCCCTCCAGGGGTATAAGGGTCTTGCGACCCCACCACCGCGGGATGGCCGGGCTGGGGGATGCGCAGTTTACACCCGGCATGATGTCTCCGTTCTTCCTTTCTCTTTAGATACCTCCTTTCAGGCAGTGGCTGTGCAGCTGCACCTGGATAAGAGGTATACTATCATTTCTGCGTACATTCCACCGTCAGCTGACTTCGACGCGGGGGACTTCGGCCGCGTCGTGGCACGGTTGCCGAGGCCCTATCTCTTGCTTGGAGATCTGAACGGCAGGCATCCTCTCTGGGAAGATTACTCCATAAATCCCAGGGGACAAGTCCTTGCCGATCTGATCGAAGAGCTTGAGATGGGTGTCCTAAACGTGGATGAGTTTACGCATCACTGTCCGAGAACCGCTTCATTTTCTTGCCTTGACCTATCTTTGTGCTCTTCGGATGCACAGCCTGATTTTGATTGGGGGGTGGTCGATGACCTCCATAGCAGTGATCACTTTCCCATTCAAATATCATTTTCAGGGCAACTGCCGCCTGAGAGACCACCTCGGTGGTGCTTGGCACGGGCGCGGTGGCCTGCATTTCAGGAAATGACTGAATTCTCTATCTCAGTCGAGGAGTTTAGGTCGGTAGATGAGGCCGTTGAGTTCTTCTCCGGCAACCTCATCGCCGTGGGCCTGACTACTATTCCTAGAACGTCTGGCCGTTTTGCACGCCGACCACTCCCATGGTGGTCATCCGAGTGTGAGACGGCTCTCAAACAGAAGCGTTATGCCTACATGCGCTATAAGCGCCGCCCGAACGATTTCACTGTCGGTGAATTTCGTCGGGCTAGGGCTAGGTTCCGGTATATTTCGAAGCACGCCCATGCTCTTCTTGGCGGGCATACGTGTCTTCACTTAATGGGAAGACCCCTTTAGCTGAGGTGTGGAAGCGAGTCAAAAGGATTCGGGGCAAGTTCTCGCAGGACCCCCCTCCCGTTCTCCAGGAGAATGGGACCGCAATCTCGGACCCCGCGTCCGTGGCGGAATCCTTAGCGACCACTTTTTCCGCATTCTCTAGCCGTGATGCTCCTCCGCCAGCATTCAATGCACGTCGTGATGTCGCGGAAGGCCGCCGGCTAGACTTTACCTCCAGAGGCGGAGAACCCTTCAACGACAAGTTTACTGTGAGTGAGTTGCGTTCCGCTCTCGCTTCGTGCGCGGACACCGCCCATGGTCCGGACGATGTCCCGTACGCCATGCTTCGACACCTGGGTGAGTGAGGCATGGCCTTTCTGTTAGATTTGTTCAACAGGATCTGGGTGGAAGGTCTTCTCCCAGACTCCTGGTGAATCGCTACTGTGCTCGCCTTTCGCAAGCCGGGGAGAGATCACTCTACTCCAACCGGTTTCCGCCCAATCTCTCTAACCTCTTGCGTGTGCAAGTTGATGGAGAAATTGGTAAATGTTAGATTAGCCTATTTCCTGGACAGCGGAGGCCACCTGTCTTCTGCACAGTGCGGCTTCCGTAAGTTCCACTCCACGTCGGATGCTCTGCTCCGACTGGAAAATGCCGTCTGCGAGGCTTTCCTTCGTAGACAGCACTACGCCACGGTGTTTTTGATATGGAGAAGGCCTATGATACCGCATGGCGATACGGTATCATGGAGACACGATGGGGGCGAGGGGACGCCTCCCAATGTTTATATCTGAATTTTTGCGAGATCGTCGATTCCGCGTACGGGTGGGGGGAGCCCTCTCCGGCCCAAAGGAGCAGGAAGAGGGTGTCCCGCAGGGAAGTGTCCTCAGTGTCACACTCTTTGCCCTGAGCATCAACGGCATCACCTCGGTGCTGCCGGAAGATGTTCTCGCTACGCTCTACGTGGACGACCTTTCGATCTCTTTTGGCGCGGCCCAGATGCCAACTCTGGAGCGTCGACTCCAACAGGCATTGAACCGCGTCTCTCGCTATGCCAAAGCGCACAGGTTTCGGTTTTCTTTGGCCAAGACTAAGGTGGTGCACTTCTGCCGCCATCCACGGCTTCACCCCAATCCAGATTTGTTTCTTAATGGGGTGCGCCTGGATGTGGTTGAGTCACACCGTTTCCTTGGTCTTGTATTCGACCGACGCCTCACCTGGGAGGCTCATATTCGCAGCCTTAGGGTCTCTTGAACCCGCGTTATGGACATTCTCCGTTCCGTGACGTTCAGCGCTTGGGGCGCTGATAGGGCTACCGCCTTACTTTTTTATCGATCCTTTGTTTGCTCGAAGCTCGACTACGGATGCGAGTTTTATGCACCCGCAGCCGAGCGTTTATTGCGGAAGGTGGATTCGATCCACCACACCGGCCTTCGCCTTGCGACCAGTGCCTTCCGCACTTCCCGTATTGAGAGCCTGTTGGTCGATGCTGGGGAGATGCCACTCGCTCTGCGCCGCGTGCAGTGCATCACTCGCCTGTACGCGCGAGCCCGGTGCCTCCCTCAGTCGCCAACAGCTCTCACTGCATCCGCAGCTGATCTCGATGGTGCCTATGCCGCCGAGAGACGCCAGTCATACCCTAATCCCTTTGGGTTTAGGGCCAGGAAACTCCTTCGAGAGGTAGATATAGCTCTCGGGCCGGTGGCGCCCCTGGTTCTGCCCAGGACGCCACCCTGGAGGGTACCACCGTTGGCTATTTGTCGCCACGCCTCTGCTCCCAAAGCTTGTACTGCGCCGGGAGTATTGCGTTCGACCTTTTTGGAGCACACATCGTGTCACGCTGGTACCGTGCCAGTGTATACGGATGGCTCCAAGTCCCAAGAGGGGGTCGGCTTCCACGCCGTATCCCCTCTGTTTGAAGTCAGCGGGGCTCTACCAGGCGCTGTGTCTGTCTTCACGGCCGAGCTGGTGGCAATACACCACTCGGTAGGGGAGATTACGCGACGTGCCCGGTTCGGAGACCGGATTGTGATCTATAGCGACTCACAAAGCGCCCTGAGTGCTCTCGGGGCATTGGAATCTCCGCATCCCCTGGTTCGCGAAATCCGTGACGCCACGGTTTTGGCGAGCCGGGCAGATGTCGAGATTATCTTCTGCTGGGTTCCTGGACATGTAGGAATTGCGGGGAATGAGCGCGCCGATGAGGGCGCCAAAGAGTCCGCGAGGACTCTGCGACCGGACCAGCGTTTCGCTCTTCCTCACACTGACTACATGGCAGGAATACGGGCAGCTCTTCGGACTGCTTGGCAAAGAAGATGGGAGACGGTCGAGGGGAACTTAAAGTTGCGTGCTATTGCGCCGCGACTGTTCCCATGGACCTATCCCCCAATGCCGCGGCGGCTTCAGGTTGCTTTCTGTCGTCTTCGAATCGGACACACTCGTGTGACGCATCGCTATTTGATGGAGCGCTCGCCTGCGCCCTATTGCAACGACTGCGTCGTCCCCCAGACTGTTCGGCACATTCTTGTCGAATGTCCCAGTCTGGGTGATCTTCGCGCACGATACCTGTCCCAGTACCGGGATGGGCGGGGTCGCTACCGCCTGTCCCTTGTGCTCGGGACGAGTGCGTGCACCATGACTAGTGGACTTATTGACTTTTTGTTATTGCTTTTTTATTGTTATTGTTATCTCTTTTTATTGTTTCCTGTTCAATTTTCTAAAGTAGCCTAGAACTAGGCTGTTTGTTTACGGCGACTAATGCCTAAGTCGGCAGTCGCCAGATAGCCCCTTAATTAAAAAAAATTAAAAAAAGTACACACGCCTACACTTAAAATTAGTAGTCAATTAAAGAACAAGAATCCTTTCCACCAATGCTGGATGTTGGGAGTAGGGGGGGGGGGGGCAACGGGAAAGAAGAGAGGCGGAAGAATTAATCGGTAAAAGGTACTTGGACTCGAGTAGGTGTGTGTGTGTGTGTGTACGAAACAAATAAAAGACTCATGTGTGTGGAAGAGATCCAAAGCGCCGACTGCCATGAACCGAATTTCTTTTTTTTTAATAATAAATAAATAGGATGAGTGTGAACGACCCCAGCAACAGAATTGCCTTCATCTTCACTCTGATTTCATTTCAACTTCACACCAAACACCCTCTTCCACCTCCTAATCCATCTTGCCGCTTCTCCCTTTCCCCAACAGAAGCGCAAAGAGGATCTGAAGTTTTTTTTCGTTTTGTTTTTTAACCATCTTCGGTTTTTTTTTTACTGTCTCCTTTCTTTATTGTATATGTGTATGTTCCTTTTCATTTGATTCACTTTCATTAATGTGTTCAGTAACCAAAATGGTAAGGGTGTTAAAGTAGTAGTGAGTTGGATGTCATCATCTCCCACTCAGTTGGACCCCCCCCCCAAAAAAAAACAAAAAAACAAAACAAGGATCGTGGATCCGTTGAAAAGACACGTATCTTGGCTCGGTTGAAAGGACGAGGAACTTGACTCGGTTGAAAAGAAAAGGAACTTGGCTCAAGTGAAAAGACAAGGAACTTGGCTCGGTTGTAAAGACAAGCAACTTAGCTCTGTTGAAAAGACAAGGAACTTGGCACAGTCACAAAGACAGGGAACTTGGTTCGGTTGAAAATACAAGGAGCTTGGCTCGGTTGAAAAGACAAGGAACTTGGCTCGGTTGAAAATACAAGGAACTTGGCTCGGTTGAAAATACAAGGAACTTGGCTCAGTCACAAAGACAGGGAACTTGGTTCGGTTGAAAATACAAGGAGCTTGGCTCGGTTGAAAAGAAAAGGAACTTGGCTCGGTTGAAAATACAAGGAACTTGGCTCGGTTGAAAATACAAGGAACTTGGCTCAGTCGCAAAGACAGGGAACTTAGTTCGGTTGAAAATACAAGGAACTTGGCTTGGTTGAAAAGACAAAGAACTTGGCTCGGTTGAAAAGAAAGGGATCTTGGCTCGGTTGAAAAAGACAAGAAACTTTCGTTGGCTTTTTAAAGTCCTTTCCTGTATAGTTTTTATGTTGCTGTTGTACTGCGCTGTCCTTTCGATTAACATTTGAGTGCATCTTCCCTGCATTTACATCGTGTTCTCTTCCATGGAGTACACCTATAAGTTTGTGTATTGAAGTGAGTATATATTGAAGAGGGTGGAGGGTATAAGGTAGAGACACAAAGAGGCCAGAAAACACCCTTGAGGCAATAGAATTGGTAACAGAGAAACGACCTAAACTTTTGACATCTCAAAGAAAACAGAAAAATGAAACGCGTTTTTTTGCTCGATAAATTTTTATAGAAAATGAGGGGACGAACCTAAGCCGCTTCTGCCGGCTTAGGCGGCACGCGGCTTTTAAAAAAGCCCCCAACGAGAAGAAGTTTAAAAATGTTTGGGAGAGTAAGTTGTCATTGCCTCCTCCCTACACACACCAACCCCCGTCTCGCTATGAGAGATTGTGGTAAGAGCGAAGAATTATATATGGGAAATCTTTCAAGGACTTAATGCGTTACTTGTTAATAATGGCACTGCCGCAAGTACACACTGTCATAAATACAAATAAGATATTTAATAAAAGGGGAAACAGAGGATAATTAGGGAACTATAAGCCACTGAGTCTTGTCTTGTCAAGAGCTTAGCTAACAAAAACGCTCGCATGTAATCAAACATAAAAATAGACTTCAGAATTATGTATAGTGCATATAATTATCTGGACTTTGTTCAACAGATATTACATGAAATAAGGAATGCAAATTGCCTCTATATGGAATGGATAGACTATGATATGGTCTTCAATTTATTTAACATATATTTCAGTGGTTTTCAACCGGGGTGATGAGAGAGCGACCATGAAATCATTTTTAAAATGGCTAAATTGACAAAAAATATGTATGTCAAACATTTATAAAAAGATCTAAAGATGCTTGAGAGTATTTTGAAACTTGCTACTTTGATTATGCGATATAAAAAAAGGTAAAAAGACAGATTGCAGACAGTGAAGGAAGAAATGGGAGTTGCTTTGTCAACTATACATCCTAATATCAAAGAATTATATGATATTCATCAAGCTCAAATTTCCCATTAAACTTTTAAAGGAGATTTATTTATTTTCTATTTTTTTTATGTCTTATTTAGATTAAATTAGGTTAAATGTGAATCCTGATTAATTTTGAAGTTCTTTCCACGTAAGTAGGTATTTATACGTAAATTATTTTATATTGGGATGCCAAGAGTACTTCTAGATAGCAATTAGGGTGTCACTATCACAAATAAGATTGAAAACCACTGATCTATTCAGTACTGAGAGCGCTACATATATACGAGGAGTTGGTAAGAAATACATAGACTTCACTACATAAACAGTAATAAATTTTGTCATTTAGAACTCTAGGTAGAGAAAAAATATCAATAAAAATATACGAAAAGGAGACCTCATCTAACATAAATTGCTTATAGTACAGTACTCGAGCAGATTTTCAGGAATCTGGATAAAAAAAACAGAATTAATTGGAGATATTTAATCTCCGCTTTACTAACGATAGTCTAATCAGTCATCACATAATAAATGGGGCATTTTTTCATATTTATCATTATTTTAGGGATCAAAACCAAAAGTGTTTTGCGCAAGTTTCTTGAAAGTTCAAATCTACCAAATCTACTCATCAAGGAGCTTCGCTTATCACACTTGTGCAAAGAAGTACATAATATGTTTACTTTCAAAACACTGGCTTTCATCATCAGGTGTTCGTAATGCATATAATATGTACTCATTCAGTTATTTATAGAAGTTTATTGGTTAGTCCGATGCAGTAAAGAAACTACTTTCAGTTCCCCATAACAATTTTGTCCAGAAATGGCTGACGGGCGTTCGAGACAATAGAGATAATGCAATCCTCGCACGTTGTAAAGGATGTCTTTTAAACAGTTCATGCTGTAACTAAACAGCATTTTTTGTAGAGTTTATAAGATATTTACGCACTGTAATATCAAAAAGGCCTAGGTATTAATACAGTTATATTTAAACAGCTTGCAGCCAATTTAGAACAATTTAAACGACATTGAGAAGCATTTTTTAAGTCTTTTAAAAACTACGTCATTTTTCTAAGAACTTAATATATGTATAACCAGAGCAGCTTCACCACTCTTCTTTACAGGAGTTGCTTGCTCTTTGCAGCAAGACCTTCGGTTTCTGGCCTACTGCCTATCCGGCTCTGGCAACGGAGTTTTAGTCTGAAAAAAAATTAAAAGGTTTCCAGTACATATCTCCTAATAATTTACTCTAGGTCTATCTTTTTTCAATTCGATGCTTATTTTCTAGGCCTAAAGGCAAGAAATATATCTTGTATCGTGATTTTTTTGAAATACGGAAAAAAACATTCTCACGTCTCTTCTTTTTTGCCCATCCTAATTTGCTTCAATAATTTCTTTTTGCTTTTCTCCTTTATAAGGGCCAGTAGCTCTTTCCTTCTTCTAAAGACTAAAATTGAAAATCTATTTTAGAAATAACTTCAATAAAACCTTCGAATATAAGAAAAAACAAAAACAACCATGCTTAAATTTATTACATTTCTGAACTTTACCATTTGTAATTCTTTTTGTTTAAAAAAAAAATCCCAAATATTCAATAATCATATTTATTTTTTTCGGAACGTCACCATTTTGTTTTTTAAAAATTGCAAAGTTAAAATAAACTTTAACGGTAAACTAATGTCAAAACTTTTGGCCACGATTTATATCCATATCCCAGTAGATACGGCTTTGGATTTCTGACGTTGAGGTAAAAATTCAATACCACCTAGCGGGACTGCAAAACTTTCACTAATGGCATGAACTGGCTACCCCATTGGGCAGATAAGTCGAGTCGTCGTGAAGGCCTTTTGTTTACATTCGGTGCAGCTTTAATTTACCTAAGCCTTAACTGCCAATTAAAGTGTTTTGGAAAAAAATAAGGATATTAAAGAGAATTAAATTAGAAAATTGAATACTAGAATAAAGTACTTTTATCGAAGGCTACTTGAGATTTGACATATAGGCATTTGTGTATTTCAGAAATTCAAACTTAAACGGTTTCTTTTAAGTTTAAGTTAGGCCTAGTTTGCTCGCCTGACATCTAAAGTTTGTTTTCGTCCGTCTGTTTACGTATTTAACTTGTATTTGAAAATATGGCAGGAATAGAGGTTGTATGTGAGATTTATATTGTTGAAGAATACAATATTGTATGTGAGATTTATATTGTTGAGGAATACAATATTGTATGAATGTGTCAGGTGTTTTGTAATGAATAAAAATGCCCTTGGCTAGAGGTTAAAGAGCTTAGGAGCGTGATTGGGGGATTGATTCAGAAAGAGGTTGGTCAGGATATTAGTTATATGTTTGAAAGGATGATGATGAGGGGCAGAGTGACAATGAATGATGAGTATGGATCTTTAATGAGCGAGGGATTCAATGGTAGTAATGGGAGGACAGAGTGTTTGTGGAAGTGGGGTAAGGCCTAAGTTTGCTTTGGCTGAGGAAGTGAAATATACAAATGAAAGTAAAATGGGGGTGAATGTTGATAGAATAGAGAGGTCAGAACAGGTTAGATTCCTGTCCTCGCTTTGTCCTTAATTGATCCTGTCAGAAACATGTTCCTAATGCAGTATCGTCCTCTTCGGAGGGGCTAATCAGCCGAATCTTGCGGTGAAGTCATGTCACACATCCTCCATGCTCTTGCCAGAATGCACACGATCATGTGTGCATACACTTACAATCAGCCACTCTTCCAAACTGTATGAGCTCATGTCAGCCATTTGAAATAGAAAATTAAAACAATATTTACATGTGCTGACAAGATTTGCGGTCATCTGAAATAGAAAATTGAAACAATATTTACAGGAGCTGACAAGACTTTCGGCCATTTGAAATAGAAAATTGAAACAATATTTACAGGGGCTGACAAGACTTTCGGCCATTTGAAATAGAAAATTGAAACAATATTTACAGGGGTTTAACAAGACTTTCGGTCATCTGAAATAGAAAATTGAAACAATATTTACAGGGGCTGACAAGACTTTCAGTCACCCTAAATAGAAAATTGAAACAATATTTACAGGGGATTAACAAGACTTTCGATCATCTGGAATAGAAAATTAAAACAATATTTACTGGGCCTGACCAACTTTCGGTCATCTGAAATAGAAAATTATACAATATTTACAGGGGCTGACAAAACTTTCGGTCACCCTAAATAGAAAATTGAAACAATATTTACAGGGGTTTAACAAGACTTCCGGTTATCTGAAATAGAAAATTGAAACAATATTTACAGGGCATGACAAACTTTCGATCATCTGAAATAGAAAATTAAAACAATATTTACAGGGGCTGACAAGACTTTCGGTCATCTGAAATAGAAAATTGAAACAATATTTACAGGGCCTGACAAGTCTTTCGGACCACACTCTAGGCCTGTTTAAGCCTCGTTACCTATTGTCATTTTTAGTTGTTTGTATTTTACTGTTAATTAGTGTGTGTTAAATTAGTCATTTATGCCTCGTTGACTATTGTGATATTTCGGTTTGTATTTTATAAATAGTCTATGATTAGACTCAATAATTTATGTATTGAGCCAATGGCATAGTCTAAACTTAACATAAATTAATTAGCATGCTAAATACAAGACCGAAAAATCATAAATAGCGACGTAACACAAAAGTCTACTGATTCATACATCCTAATTTAGTATCTCTGCACACTTGTACTCACTACCTTCAGAGTAAACAAAATAGTGTACACAATTAGCAAACAAGTGTTTCACTTCAGCGAGAGGGTAATTACAATACAGGAGAGAAAGAGTAATTTTAAGTTATTAGTGATGTTCCATAACGTTTGGTGCGACCATGAGTAGGGTGATGGGGGGGAGGAGGACAGACAGAAGAAATCAAAATGAGGCTTCCAACACTAGAGAATTTCATTAGCTCAACCGTAGGGTGTAAGTGTATAAAAGAAACAAGAGCACACGACCTGTCAGGTGGATATGGCGTTGTAGCCAGGTGAGTTTGGCTTCAATGACCCCTGTCGCAAAACTTTCCTCAGCGTCACCTGGCGGATATGCTGATACTGTTCGCTGGGGTAAGGAACCCACCACACTGATAGCATTTACTTCTTCACCCTCACAAAGCCACATTCCCAGTTTCTGCTCTGTTCCATGCCGTTTGGGGTACTCGTTCCAAGAAAACCTAAAAGAATTTTTTAGGTCTGAGGGGAGAACTGACAAATAAAACACTGACAGTCTAAATTGATATAATATAAACTAAATGGAATCCTATTATTAATATAAACTAAATGGAATCCTATTATTAATATAAACTAAATAGAATCCTATTATTAATATAAAACTAAGCTAAGGAATATAAGTAAATTAAGGTAACGATATATTTAATTTTATTTCAGTCAGTCATGGCACCTCTCGCGGACGAGTATAGCTTGTGCCCGGGGTTTAAAGGTTCGCGTTGGCGATTTCTACCCGGGTACGCCTGCGCGTGATTTGTTTAGTGTGGATGCACTGGCACACGAACATTGCACCCACGAACTTCACTGCGGAAATTGATGTCCAGTGGAACAGGAGACTGTGACGACCGGGTCTTCTCCACAGTTGCAACCTCTCATCCGCCCTTGCAGACATTGGAATCCGGAATGCATCCTCTCTTCTGCCTCCTGGGCCATTGGAGGATTTGAGCTCGATGATCGTTCCTGGTCTGGCTACTCACCCTCGACCAGGTTCTCAAATACATTGTTTAAAAACAAAGGACTCAGAGGAGCAATGAAATTTGGCTACGGAGACTTAACTTGAATGAAGTCCATGATTTGACTCTTATCTAGTAATGGTTAGGGTTATCTAATTTCCCAGCATCACAAATATAAGGGACATAGCGTTGCTTTAAGAGTGGACTTGCTTGGAGAATTTGTCATCGGAGAGTAGACGCTTCTTGGTCACACGGTGAAGAAACTTAGGGAGGCACATCCATTGTGTCCCTCTTGTCTCAAATTGGAGAAATATCGAATTGAGCCCTTCTCCATTTGATCAGAGCTTGCCTGCAGCTAGTAGACGAACGCCATGCTAGTCTTTGATGAATAGACATCCTTTGGGACAAGCTTTTTCATTTTATCAGTTTTCTTGTTCAATAAAACAAGAGAAATAAAGGTGAAGGGAAGATCGTTGCATATGCATAGTAGAAGCCGATTTTTATTAGATGGTATCTCTTAAATTAATATATGTGCCTGAATAACAGCCCCATAATACTATATGGTCTGTAAAATTTTATAGCTCTATTATGGATGCAACCCAGATCCAAACGCTGGCACATACTAGACTATATCATTGTGAGTTCACGCGATCGTAAAGATGTTCTGGTAACTCGTTCTCTGACTGGTTCTGAAGACTGTTGGACTGACCTTTGTCTTGTCTTTTCTTTCATGAAAATCAGGATCTCGCCTAGAAGAAGGAATCCAAACAGTGTAAAGCGACATAAATTTAGCGTTGATTTGCTCCCAAACCATTCTAAATTACTTGAACTTCAACAATGTCTTATTAGAAATTTTCCTCAGGCTTTTCCTGCCAAAGTAAAAGATCATTGGTCCATATTGAAAGCTACAATCATTAACGCCTCGAAGGAATTAATTGGAATGAGGAAGCAGAAAAATAAAGATTGGTTTAATCAGAATGACTCTGAGATTCAAAAACTATTGGACGTTACACGTAAGGCCCTATTTGAACAGTTAAACGACAAGAAGTCCGTCTTCGAGACGAATAAACACCGTGATCTCAAAACTCGTACTTAACAAGCACCACGCGAAGTGAAAAATAACTAGTGGCTGAAAAAATCTAGTGAACTACAACTTTTATTCGAACGGGACGACATCAGAGTTTTTTCAACCAAACAAAAGCAATATTTGGATATAAGTCATACAGTCTGGCTCCTTTTCGCAGGTAGTGATTGCTTACATCTGCTCAAAGGCAATGAAGCTATTCTGGTGCGCTGAAAGGAACACTCAAGAACTTTTATAGGAACCCTGTTATTGACGAGGATGTTTTGTACCAAATTCCCCAACATCCAATAAATAATCCTTTGAACTCAATCCCATTTCTAGGTGAAATGCGAAAGGTTATCAATTCCCTGAAAAAATAATAAGACCGCCGGGCCTGACAACATACCTGCCGAAATATTACAAAACGGAGGCCTACTTTTGATTTAACACTCATGGAATCAAATTATCGTCAAAATTTGGGTAAATAAAGAAATCCCAGATGACCCTAGGGATGGAATAATCGTGATGATTTACAAGAAAAAGAGAGACCGGCCTGGTCAAATTTTAGCTCGAATTCTGACAACTCGTCTAATTTCTTTAGCTGAGAGCATTCTTTCTGACAATGTGGCTTTAGGCCGTCTCGGGGCACAACTAACATGATCTTTACCGCTAGACAGCTTCAGGAAAAATGTCTTGAACAGAATCAATCCCTTTTATGACCTTTATAGACCTTACGAAAACCTTTGATAGTATAAAGCGAGAGCTTTTATGGAAAATCCTGTCTAGTTTTGGTTGCCCTCAAAAATTAATCTGTCATGTGTCTTTTGTACGACCGTGTCAATTACGGCGAAAGGTAGCTCAACAGACTCCTTTGCAGGCAACTCTGGAGTCAAGCAAGGCTGTGTAGCCCTACCTTCACTATTCTCACTATATATTTCCGCCGTTCTGCTGTTTATCCAAAACGACCTTCATCCAGGTGTCTCCATCAACTACAGATTCGATGGATGGATTTTTAATCTTAGCCGTCTTAAAGCTAAGACTAAAACACAAGCTGCCTCGATTCTCGAAATTCAATATGCCGATGATAAATGCAGTCTGTGCTCCCATTCGGAGGACATACAAACAATGATATCTGCGTTTGCAAATGGCTACTTACGTCTTGTATTAACCAGCACCAATAAACCCAGGTAATCCTCAATTATCCCCAGCACCAACTAATTGAGGTAATCCTCAATTTCCGGCCCCTAATATTCAAATTAATGGGAAAATTCTAGAATGTGTTGAAAGATTTGCCTACGTGGGTAGCCACTTGTCAGCGGACGCCGGTATTGATGATGAAATCCAATATAGGCTACGTTGCGCCAACTCTGCCTTTGGTAAATTAAGAAAGCGCGTTTTTGACGACCGAGACCTACGTCTAGAAAGGAAAGTTAAAGTTTACAAGGCCATAGTTTTGCCCTAACTATTATATGGATCAGAAACCTGGACTACTTACTGTTGGAACATCAAAGCATTGGAAAGATTTCACCAACTTTCTTTACTCAGCATATTGAAATCAACTTGGGAAGACCGTCGCACTAACCTGAGTGGACTGGACGAAGCAAATAGTACAAATATTGAATCCATCATAATAAAAAAATAAACGGTTGAGATGGTTTGGCGATGTGGTCAGAATGTCTAAAGAACGTCTACCGAAGCAGATATTTTACTCAGAACTTAGCTTAGGAGATAGAAGGAAAGGTAGACAAAGGAACAGGTATAAAGAGTCGCTCAAAGATAACCTAAAAGTATGTCAAATAGATTAAAAAACGTGGGGAAACAGAAGCTCTGGACAAAAACGCATGGGGGCATTTTTTTTTAATTTTTTTTTACAGAGCCCATCTGGCCACTGCCCACTTGGGCATAAGTCGCCGAAAAACACGACAGCCTAGAACTAGGCTACTTTAAAATAAAAATATGAAAACGTAACAATGATATAAATTCGAAAAACTTAACAACCAGGAAGCAATCTCCGGCAACGGGGGGAGGTCCCCCTCACCCCGGTGAAGGAGAGTACAACTTACAAAACAACAACAACAGAAAAACAACAAAAAGAACCTTAAATAAAGGGGAGAAGCCCGGCCTCCCCCCAAAAGTCAACAAGTCCACAAGTCAATGTGCACGAATCCGTCCCGAGTACAAGGGACAAGCGGTAGCGACCCCGCCCATCCCGGTACCGGGACAGGTATCGTGCGCGAAGATCACCCAGACTGGGACATTCGACAAGAATGTGCCGAGCAGTCTGGGGGACGACGTAGTCGTTGCAATAGGGTGCAGGCGAGCGCTCCATCAAATAGCGATGCGTCACACGAGTGTGCCCGATTCGGAGACGACAGAAAGCAACCTGAAGCCGCCACGGCATTGGGGGATAGGTCCATGGGAACAGTCGCGGCGCAATGGCACGCAACTTTAAGTTCCCTTCGACCGTCTCCCATCTTCTTTGCCAAGCAGTCCGAAGAGCTGCCTGTATTCCTGCCATGTAGTCGGTGTGAGGAAGAGTGAAACGCTGGTCCGGTCGCAGAGTCCTCGCGGACTCTTTGGCGCCCTCATCTACGCGCTCATTCCCCGCAATTCCTACATGTCCAGGAACCCAGCAGAAGATAATCTCGACATCTGCCCGGCTCGCCAAAACCGTGGCGTCACGGATATCGCGAACCAGGGGATGCGGAGATTCCAATGCCCCGAGAGCACTCAGGGCGCTTTGTGAGTCGCTATAGATCACAATCCGAACCGGGCACGTCGCGTAATCTCCCGTACCGAGTGGTGTATTGCCACCAGCTCGGCCGTGAAGACAGACCAGTGCCTGGGAGAGCCCCGCATGGGGGCAGAAGCTGAAGAGCAGAGTTGAAGCAAATCGAAGGCAACACTTGGAAGTCCACCAAGCTGCTACATTACCCCGTCGAGATCGTCCGTGCCAACATCACCCACCTGTTTAATGCATGTCACGACTGTGATAAAGTCGGTAGAGCTAGAATCAGACTGATAAGCCACATCGAAGATAGAACAACAGGCATAAGCTATATTCGTCCGCGAGTGGTGCCATGGTGTGGGCTGGGATAGTTGAGCTGATGGGTCCTAAACTAGTTTAGGGAAATAGGTGACGTCATAATACCCCCAAATAGTCATTTATAACCACAAATTTTCATTTAATCGAGATATTAGATTGAAACTTTAGTTAGAGTGACCCCATTGACGTTGTTGTATGTTTATATAATGGCCCTTTAGGCTAATTTTCCATCACCTATGGCCTCTTAGAGCTCATCAGCGTTTGTCATTCTGATCTTTATTTGTATTTCATTATCCGTTTAGAGAATCTCTTCCACGGTGCGAGGGAAGGATGGCCCAACTTAATACTTACGATCCCATGTAATTGTTCAGATTTAGCTACATTTTATTAGGAATTTAGTAAACCATCTTAACGTCATTCCATTGGACATTGACCCACACAAAACGTACCTCCTATGTCACATATGGATCTCTCTACCAAGGTTCCGGTGCGGTCACCATCGCAAACTTAAAACAAACAAACACCGGTCTGGTGGACATAGACTTCTACCCCTGCCACCACGACGGACCAAACACAACATACATTCACAAGACACTCAAAGGCCTACGCCAAAATCTAACAGATCCATGGTGCGGTGAATCTCCAAGAGAACTTATCCAGTCACCAAAGGGTAGCTAGAGTCCCTTTCAACTGCTTCATCTTCCAAATAAACAGACGCTTTGTCGATGTCTGTTTTGAAGTTATACAAATTAACACAAAAAAAGCAATTCTTCATCTAAACTCGATTCATCTAAAGAAGTGATTTTCATTTTTTTTATGATAGTTGTACCCTACTCTTTATCTAGAAGAAGCTGCTGCACCCTAATTGGTATCTAGAAGTAGCTGCGGCACCCTAATGGTTATCTAGAATTAGCTGCGGCCCCCTAATGGTTATTTAGAAGTAGCCGCGGCACCCTAATTGTTATCTAGAAGTAGCCGCGGCACCCTAATGGTTATCTAGAAGTAGCTGTGGCACCCTAATGGTTATCTAGAAATAGCTGTGGCACCCTAATGGTTATCTAGAAGTAGCTGCGGCATCCTAATGGTTATTTAGAAGTAGCCGCGGCACCCTAATTGTTATCTATAATTAGCTGTGGCACCCTAATGGTTATCTAGAAGTAGCTGCGGCACCCTGATGGTTATCTAGAAGTAGCTGCGACACCCTAATGGTTATTTAGAAGTTGCCGCGGCACCCTAATTGTTATCTAGAAGTAGCCGCGGCACCCTAATGGTTATCTAGAAGTAGCCTCTGCACCCTAATTGTTATCTAGAAGTAGAAGTGGCACCCTAATTGTTATCTAGAAGTAGTCGTGGCACCCTAAATGTTATCTATAATTTCCGCGGCACCCTAATTGTTATCTAGAATTAGACGTAGCACCCTAATTGTTATCTAGAAGAAGCCAAGGCACCCTAATTGTTATCTAGAAGCATCCGAAGCACCCTAATTACTATCTAGAAGTAGCCGCGGCACTTTATTTGCTATCTAGAAGTAGCCGTGGAACCCTAATATTTATCTTGAAGAAGCCGAGGCGCCCTAATTGTTATCTAGAAGCAGCCGCTGCACCCTAATTACTATCTAGAAGCAGTCGCGACAACCTAATTGTTATCTAGAGCCAGCCTAGACACCCTAATTACTATCTAGAAGTAGCCATGGCACCCTAATTGTTATCTAGAAGAAGGCACGGCACCCTAATAGTTATCTAGAAGCAGCCGCAGTACCCTAATTGTTATCTAGAAGCAGCCTATTCCTCGGCCTATTCCTCGACATAGATTTAGTTTTAAAAACAATGACTAACCTTTCTAACGAATATAAATCAGTTAATCTCTTCGTTAATTCCATAAACTTCCCTAAGCTTCTTCACATACAGATTTCAAAGGTAAAAAATACTTTACAATCCTTGAAATTTTCTCTTTAACCTCTCATTTGGACGGTAGGTAGAGAAACAATAATTTCTACTTCCACATTAGTTGTTTTTTTTAAGTAGTAAAACCATTGTCAATTTCTTGTCGACCAGATATTAAACCCAATTTATATATGTACCCTTGTACATACTACATATGTATGGTTCGTTTTTTCTGGGCTAGATTTTATAGTACATGGCTTGGAATAAGTTTAGAATAGGATGGGATCTACCCTACAAAGTAGCTCTCTAAAGCTACTTTGTATCACAAGCATCTATATAAATTGCCCCATAAGTGATACAAAAAAGAATCACAAATAAGACGAAAAGAGAAAGAACAACAAAAAATAACAGGATAAGTATTAGTAAGAGTGTTAAACAAAATTTTAGCAAATTGCAAACAATATTCTGTGCAATTTTTTTTGGAAATCAAAAAGTATTTTCAAGAAAGCCTTGATTTTTGTATTTTGTTCTCTAATTTGGAGGTTACTGTAGTTTGTGAGGATGGCTATTCACTAAAGCAAGTTTTTAATGCCGTGAGACGGGTATTTTTGAAAGAAAATACTTTATCTTACATTTGAGAAGAAAAACGAAAATAGGTGTTAGCGCGCTTGCCCGGCTACGTTGGGTCGGCAGTTCGAATTTCCATCTGGATTCTTTATAAAAAGAAAAAAAGAATGACACTATTTACTAGGGAGGTTACCTGCCGTGGCTGTGCATCACGGTGAGGATTGGTAGGTGGAGCTCGTAACCATTATAGGCAGTCCACCTAAGAGAAGGTTAACTCTGATTTCATTCTCTGGAGCCACAGGTATAATTTGCCTCTTCCAGAAGATCCTCTGTGAGTATCGGTGGAAAATGCCATAAAATAGCTTCTAAAGTTATTTGAGTCATCCATAAAAGAAAAGAAACTAACCATTTTCTATGAATAGAGCAGTTACCCAGTTAACAGTTGTTGCCATTAAAAGCAAATTTCTTGGACAACAACTTGCGTTAAGTAGCATAACCGCCTGTACTACAACCTTTTCAAACTAAAGTTTAAAACTTATATAGTTTAAACTCACTGATGATCGAAATCATTTAAAAGAAGCATTACATTTTGTTTTGATATTTCCTTCAAGTTTGGAGCAGGAGCTTTTTTACCGAGATATCTAAATTTAAAAGTCGTTGAAATGAGGTAACCCTACATAGACAGCTCCTAAATGAAAGACTGGTAGGGCAGGAATGATGATAAGTAACTTACCTGTTAGTCATTAAAAGAGATATCAATTTAGTTGTATATTTGTCTTGATTTAGAGAGTTACTGAGGGGTGCAGTTACCATCCTATTCAGAAGTTTATTTCAAAGTATGAACTATAAAATCTAGCACAGAAAAAGCGAACAGTTCGGGTTAAATTTAACGAGTTTTACTGTCTCCTCTTTTTCAGGAAAATGTTGATGTATCGGTGAACAGTCAACGGCGTCGAATTGCATACAGAGTGAAGGTTTAGTTGAAGAGAAGGTTAGCTTACATGGAGGGATGGGAGTCATCTGAATATTGAAAAATTATCTGTATCATGATGATTTGAGCTGAATACCAAAATGCCGCCATCATGACCGGTGTTAATTGCTCTGGTCGCGCTGTAAAGACTGTAAAACGTGACATGGCCAGCTGAAACGGAGACTATGAAGTCGTAGCCAGCAGAAAGGAACACAACAGGCGTTCGGACTGCGTCCTCACACTGGAATTCATCCAAAACACTGCAGGACAACGTGATGGAAGACTGAGTGAGATGGATGTTGGAGTCACTCCAATGAAGCTGGCCCTGAAGAGGACCTTCGCTACCACTCGTATAAGAGGTGTAAGGGACAAATTCTAACAGCCAAGGCCAAGGAGAACCCTTGAGGAAGGCAAAAAAAAGCTTCTGAACAAACTGAAACATTCTGTTGAGCCGAGGACGATCTGGTTCTTCTTAGATGAAAAGAACTTCTGCCAGGACCAGTTCCACAACACCAAGAACAACAGATGGTTTGCCTATAATCCATGCGACGTTCCTCCTATCATGAAGACCAAATTCCCTCAAATTGTGATGGTCTGTGAGCAAGTCTTCAGTGAGAGTGACGCCATGCCGGCCCGCATATTTGAACAGGGTCTTAAGCACAATTTAGACAGTTATGTGGAGCTGCTGGAGATTTTGGTCGAACCCTAGCTGGAGAAGGTTGTGGCTGGAATGCCATACCTCCGGAGAGAGTCAAAAGTGGTTGTCGGAGAATTTCTACGAGTTCGCCAGTCCCACTTTATAACCTCCTATATTCCCCAACTTTTATCTCATGGATTATATGTGGGCGTGGCTGAGAAAGACACTAACCACCCTGCCTGCAAGCGCAAGGCCGAGCTGGTGGCCAAGATCAAGTGGGTGTTCGAGGATCTTCCTAGGGATACAGTGAGGCACACATGCAACAAGCTTCGTAGCTGTCTTGAGGCCTTTGATTATGTTAAGGGCGGCTACTTTAAGTAAACTGTTACTTCCCAGCCATAATCTAGTTGATATCTTAAGGCTGTGATATTGCGGGGATTTTTTATGCAAGCCGTAAAATTAAGCCCGAACATTCTGCATGTACCAAGGGTATGCCTTAAATATTTGAAAAATCAAGTGGGGTTTGCTATCTGGTCGACAAAAATTGCCAAAGGTTTTTCTAGAAATTACTGAAGATTGTATCTACCTACCGTTCTCCTTGAGCCCATTTCAAGGAGTGTTAATTTTCTTTTACCCTTGAGATCTATATTTAAAGAAGCTTAGGGTGGTATATGGAAGGAAAGATTAACTGATTTATAAAGTGGGATGAAAAAGATTCTTTCGAAATATAGTTTTTAAAACTAAATCTGTATGAAAACGTTGATGATAGATCACTGTAAAATTGAAGCGAGAACTAACTACTTTTCATCCCAACCCTCATATCAGAGAGCTACACGAAGAAATGAAACTAGGTTTGCGTTAAGTAGAAAGCGTCAGCGTTTTAGCCTATAGTCGACGAAGCGATAAATGGATGTTTGGGTGTGGCCAAATCGTGAACACGTGCCCCCACACTCTTGCCAAATCTCCACAGATCAGCTGCTCTCTTTCCTTTCCACCTTGTTTCCCCACCTTTACTTCCTGTCTCTGTCTTTTGTTATCTATTTCTATTTCTATCAAAATTGGTGTATTTCCGAAATTATTATAACTTTTGTTCCACACCACCATTGAGGTAAAAATCTAGGCGCGTTTTTTGTATAAAGGTTTTCCCATTAAACGTGGCATATCAGCGGGGCAGTGCGATCTTGCCGTTATCATTGACCTTTCCAGGTCGCTTCCGTTGACCTGCCCGCACAATTGCAGGGCAGGGAAACCTCTATAAAATAAAACGCGCCTAGACTTTTACCTCAATGGTGATGTGAAAAAAAGTCAAAATAGTTTTGGAAAAATTTCGGAAATACACCAATTTTGATAGAAATAGAGAGAGAGAACGAAAGACAGAGACAGAAAGTAAGGTGGGGGGAAAGAATGTGGAAAGGAAGGAGAGCAGCTGATCTGTGGAGATTTGGCAACAGTGTGGGGACACGTGTTCACGATTCGGCTACACCCAAACGTCCATTTCTCGCTGCGTCGACTAGAGTCTACTAAACTCGAAGCCTAGGTACCTGTATAGCTTAGTCTAACCCAAGACTTACATTTCGATATACTTTATTCGTCATTTTCTGTTTTATTAATTTTGTATTATTATTGATAATTGAATTTATCTTATCATTAAATGATTAGTATTGTGTACGTGACAAAAGAGTACATTCGCAACCTTATGCTTTGGTAGATTAGACAAGACAACACTGCGAAGTTAACGAAGTTTGTTTCAAGTATACGGTGAAGGAACAATTAGTGTGATTCATTGGCAAAAATGATTTCAGAATTTTCCCTCCGTCAATTTACATTATAATAATTTTCTTTTTTGCAGATTCACGAATATGGGCTTAACTGAAAGCGATAAGTACATGATCATAGCTTTAAGAGAAAAGTAGCAAATGTCTTCCAAACAAATAATGGAAGAGTAGGTATATCGCAATTGAAAAAAAAAAATTTGCCGCAGTTTTAAGAAAGCTTTGCCTCACTGGCAATATCGAAAGTCAATTTGATAGTGTTAGACCTAATTAGGTCAAGCTATAATTGCTCAAAACATTCAGATTTTAATGAATTTGTTCTAAATCTGTACGATAAATCATCCCTAGGTGAGATTAAAATTGCAAAGATGACGTATTTTGCGTTCTTCAGTAAATAAAAGTAAGTAAGATCGTGTTAAACATACAATAGCTTAACCGTTACAACTCTATCCGATTCAGTAAGAAGAAAAGGAGTAGGCCTTGAGCGGATCTTAGGGACTTTGCTGGTCCTTGTTTCTGTAGATAAAGCAGCAGGAAATATTTGTTTCTCTGGTAAGAAAAAAAGAACCTTGTTGAAACACATTCGAAACAAACAAAATGATATTGTATTTACTCAACAAATGTAAAAAAACAAAAACACCTCGATTCTGGCACAAGAGAGCTCGCTTTTCACTCTGCAATGAACTTTTTGGCTGAATCATCTATGAATAAAACCACCAATTTTATGGATCGTTGTGTGAATATTAACGCAAGATACTATCGCAATGCCACCAGGCTTCAAATGTTACCTGAAATAAGGATAAATACAAATGACAGTCTTTATGCAAGATGGTGCCACATATACGAGGGGCGGTCAATAAGTTTTGCGAATCGGTTGGGCAAAACAGAGGAAGGAGGATGGCTGTTTGTGGGGGTATTATGGCAAGTTAGGACATGTCAGGACCTGTAGCCGCACGCTCCTGCATCGTCTATTTAAGAAGCAGTAGCTGATCGCAGATCGTCAGTCACAATTTTTTAAACAATGGAGAAGGTTGAGCACCGCGCAGTGATCAAATTTTTGACCAAGGAAGGCAAGAATGCAAAAGAGATCCACGAACGCATGGTTGCAGTGTACACCGACACCGCTACTTCCTATGCAACCATTGCTCGCTGGAATAGGGAGTTCCGCCATGGTCGTGAGTCCCTTGAATATGACCCTCGTCCAGGACGCCCGTCAGACGTGACCAACGAGGACAATGTGGCCCGTGTGGAGAGGATGATCCTCGAAAATCGACGGGTGAAGGTCGAAGAAATCGAGCGAGAACTTGGAATACCACATAGAAGTGTTATTAACATCATCCACGACAATTTGGTCATGACCAAGGTCTCTGCCCGTTGGGTCCCTAGAAACCTCACGCCCCATAACCGACTTCAACGTCGTCAAAGTCCACAAGGCCAGAGTTGCACAAGCTGCCCTGCGCGAGTGCTGATTCGAGGAGCTCAATCATCCCCCCTACAATCCAGATCTGGCCCCTAGCGACTACTTTTTATTCCGCCAGCTCAAGACTGCACTGCGTGGACGCCGGTTTGGGGACGATGAAGATGTCCAGCTCGCCGTCCAGGAGTGGATTGAACAGCAGTCGGGAGATTTCTGGTTGTCGGCAATTCGAAGCCTCAGGGACAAGTGGTGCAATTACATTGAAGTCGAGGGTAGTTATATTGAAAATTAACAAAACACTTTACCTTATATCCAAATTGCAAAACTTATTGACCGCTCCTCGTATGTAACTGCCCCAGAACTACTAACATAGAATAGGTAGGAGCTATTATCTTCCAGCTTTACAGAACCAGAGAACTGGCCACCAGGCAGTACGGATCTTAATCACATCGAGTGTCTCATGTAGTCAGCATCAGAGGAAAAACTCAACCCTGTTGAGAGAATTTAAAAAAATGTCTTTCATCTTTTAGAACGAATTCTGGTTGCGAGGGAATCAAAACAACTTCAGGAGTTTGTTTCCAGTTCATAGCGTCACTAGTTAAGGAGATATTAAAATTTAGAAATTCGTACGGGTTTTTCTTGGGGGTGTGGGGACGATTCTGTATACATAAGGCCTCCTCCTCCTTTCCCGCTACAGTCGAGACTATAAATCGAGCTTGCGCGAAATGACATTGTGACGGGATATCTTCAAATTCGTCTCAGCGAGTAATTTTTCACAATCTCTGCAAGGCGTCCGATATTGTCTCTACCACGACGAACTTATCTCTTATCGTCTTGTCCGTTGTAAATTGACTACTTCCATAAACACAAAAGCTTGCCCGACAAACTTATCGTCTTGTCTGTTGTAAATTGATTACTTTCCTAAACACAAAAACTTGCCATCGCTGTCTTTTACGATAAGCAGACTTCTGGAAAGGAGCTCCAACCGATCCAGAACATTCACCGGAAATGATCTAACCTTCGATTGGATTTTCAAAGTTAAATAACCTCCCATAAGCCAAAATCAATGTTTATTAGACAAAATAGCGCACCCGTAATATATTTCGTAGACCCAATTTTTGGTAATTAGGTTGACCTTGCAAAAAATAGGGAAACGTCTTTAGGCACCGAGGCAAAGGTGTCGGACCATATGTACTCGCTTAAAAATGTACGAGCCTTTTCCTATTCACTTTTAATTGCTATTTAAAATGCCTTAAAGTCCTCAAATTATAACAGTTGTACAACCTCTACTGCGACGTAAAATATAAAGAAAACATTGTTTACAATATAGCCATCACAAGAGGACGGACGTCCACAGCAAAACTACTAAAGACGACCACAGCAAAACTACTAAAGATGATTAGAACAAAACTATTAAAGACAAAAGAGCTACACAAAGCCATTATTTACCATATAACCCCCAAGAGGACCTTGACAGCAAGATTACTAAAGACAAGAGGACTACACAAAAACCATTATTTACCATATAACCACCATAGCAAGACGTCCACAGCAAAACAACTCAAGACGACCGCAGCAAAACAACTAAAGAAAAGAGGAGGCCTACTTAAAACCATTGTTCACAATATAGGCACCACAGTAAGAAGTCTACAGCAAAACTTCTAAAGACAAGAGGGCTATATAAACCATTGTTTACAATATAGCCACCGCAAGAAGACGTCCATAGGAAAACTACTAAAGACAATTAGACTACACAAAACCATTAGTTACCATATAACCACTACAGGAAGACGTCAGCAGCTAAACTACTAAAGAAAAGAGGGCTTCACAAAACCATTGTTTACATTATAACTACCACACGAAGACGTCAGCAGCTAAACTACTAAAGAAAAGAGGGCTTCACAAAACCATTGTTTACATTATAACCGCTACAGGAAGACGTCAGCAGCTAAACTACTGGAGAAAAGAGGGCTTCATAAAACCATTGTTTACCATTTAACCACCACACGAAGACGTCAACAGAAAAACTAGTAAAGAAAAGAGGGCTCCATAAAAGCTAGTTGTGATAGCAGCCTAAAGGGACAATTGCGCTGTCAAGAGGTGATGAGGTTTTTCAACCACACAATCAAATCAGGTCATTCGAAGTTGCCTCTTTCATGCTTGTTAACTAAAAAGTATTGGTGGCAACGAAGTGAAGCTTCCCTATGAATGAAATCCTCTCCCAAAGTGTCGGATTACATCAGAGGTTTAACACAAGCGACAAAACATCTCTCTGACGTTGCATCACATCATAACATACTCGTGTGTCAGAATTCTTCCAGACACTTAACACATACTTGGGATGAAATCATTGGTTTTTCTATTAATTAAATCGAAAATCAACGAAGGCAATTCAGCTAGAAAGGTGTAAGGGGAGAGATGTAGAGAAAGTGAAGATGTGGGTAAGGAAAATAGCCGAAAATCACCCTTAAAACGCAAAGGGCACGCAAATGCGGCTGTTGGTGCCAGAAGGAACGTAATCCTGTAAATGTGAGTTGTAGTATGGTGGTTTATGTTACCACTGAAACCCTCGTATGGGACTGAAATAAGTGTAACCCATTGCGAATGACGCGTTGTAGAGTGGTAAAGCGCCCAACCACAAATCTTCCTGTGGGTCTAGTGGTAAAGTGCTCATCCACAAATATGCTGACAGGCTCCAGTGGTAAAATGCGCAACCACGAAAACCTTTGGTGGGGGTACAGTGGTAAATCGTTCAACCTCGAAATCATTTGGCAGTGTATAGGGGTAAATTGCCAAACCACGACATTTTCTAGCGGGGTATAGTGGTAAATCGCCCAACCACGAAAACTTCTGGTTTTTGTACAGTCGAAAAGCGCCAACCACGAAATCTTCTGGTGGGGCACAGTGGAAAAGTGACCAACCACAAAATCTTCTAGTGTGGAACAGTGGTAAATCGCCTAACCACTAAATCATTTGGCGGTCTACAGTGGTAAATTTCCAAACCACGACATTCTCTAGCGGGGTATATTGGTAAAGCGCCCAACCACGAAAACTTCTGGCGGAGTACAGTGGAAAAGCGCCCAACCACGAAATCTTCTGGTGAGGCACAGTGGAAAAGCGCCCAACCACGAAATCATTTGATGATGTACAGTGGTAAATCGCCAACCCACGATATTTTCTAGCGGGGTATAGTGGTAAAGCGCCCAACCACGAAATCTTCTGGGGGGGCACAGTGGAAAAGCGCCCAACCACGAAATCTCTTGGCGTTGTACAGTGGTAAATCGCCCAACCACTAAATCTTTTTACCAAGTTCGATTTCATTTTTTCAGCCTCGGGCCAATTGGGCAAGGGGGGTGTCACTCGCAAAGGATGTGAAGAGAGTTGCGCGTCTTCATCATCAAACTCTTAAAAACGATTTCATGTGGAGATTCTCCGTTGATCTTTATTTTTTTATTAATTAGGTTGACTTAATGGTAGCTCTTTTTTTCAGTGGTAGGGGCTTATAAATGCCAATTCGGTGATGAGGTCCACGGGTCCATGCCCCAAATAGGTGGATATGGCATGTTGAGACCCTATTCTCGTATAGAATAATCCCATGAGGGTTACTTATCTCAGTCATGATATAGAATAATCCCATGAGGGTTACTTATCTCAGTCATGATATAGAATAATCCCATGAGAGTCCTTTCTCTCAGTCATTTATAGAATAATCTCATGAGTCCCATATCTTAGTATCATACAATAATCCCATGAGCCTTTCATACCTCAGTCCCTCATAGAATAATCCCATGAGAGTCCTTTTTCTCATTCTCTGATAGAATAATCCCATGAGAGTTCTTTATCTCAGTCTCTTATAGAATAATCCTATGAGAGTCCTTTATCTCAGTCTCTTATAGAATAATCCCATGAGTGTTTCTTACCTCAGTCCCTTATAAAATAATCGCATGAGAGACCCTTATATCAGTCTCATAGAATAATCCTATGAGTCCCATATCTAAGTCTCTTATAGAATAATCCCATGAAAGTCCTTTATCTCAGCCTTTTATAGAATAATCCCAGTATATAGAATAATCTCAGTATATATTTTATTCGTAAGAAAGAAATAGAGAAAAAGAAACAAAAGAAAAGATGGAAATCTGAAAACAAAGAAATATAGAAAGTTATTGAGCTACGGAAGAAACAAAGATAAATGCAAACAAACACAAATAAAAAATAATGCAAAGAAAAATATTTAAAACTAATCCGGGTTTTTGGTTGTTTCTGAAAAAAGGTTTATTTCAATATTTTTGCTTTTTTGTTTCATTCATAATTTTGACATAACTATTTTGTTTATTCCCATTCATTTTTTGCTATATATTTGATAAGTCTCGTGCCCCTTTTTAGGTCAATCGTATCCTATACTCTCAATTGTATCATATACTGTCAATCGTATCTATACTATCAATCGTATCTATACTCTCAATTGTATCATATACTGTCAGTCGTATCCTGTCTATCGTATCCTACACTGTCAATCGTATCATATCCTGTCAATCGTATCTATACTATCAATTGTATCCTACATATACTGTCAGTTGTATCCTATCTGTCTATCGTATCCTATACTCTCAATCGTATCCTATACTGTCAATTTACCTTTATACTGTCAATCGTACCATATACCTTCAATCGTATCCTATACTGTCAATCGTATCCTATACTCTCAATTGTATTCTATACTGTCAATGTGGATTGTTGATTAACGCGATTAAACCGTCAAAATGTGTTGATTATCCTGATGAAAATCCGGTGTTTTCTTTGCCTGCATAAACTCCGACCTCGGTTTCCATGATTTCATTAACGCCTCCAAAATGAATTGGAAATCGGGCGATTTTATTTTGGCAGTAAATTACATTAGAGACGGTGCTCAGCGCGCCGCGGAGCCCCGATACAACATAATAATACTTTCCTAATAACAGCTGCCCTGTGGAAAGAATAAATGACGCAAAATTAGTCCCTAGAGCACAACGGATTAAGGGTTATTTTAGGGGGTGTATCTATGTCTTATCGCGTGACCACAGAAAACAGATATAATCGAGGTATCCGAAGAGAACATTTCCATAGAAACCAGGTGAGGGGACCAATCCCCCAACATCCCCTTCCTCATCAGTCACGGAAGATTGGGATCGACTCCCGGTGTGACACGATGCGGGAGATGCAACCACCAGCCTGGCCACCGTTCGACCCTAGGGTCCATTTCCGAAGAGGGGGAGAGGGGTATTATGAGAGGATTATGAGAACGTCGCTGGAAGAGGGGAAGCGCACGTGTTGACCAATTTTTGGCTGGGGATACTGGGAGGTGTGTAGACCGCCGTACACGAACGCTTGCTTTTGTGCACATAAAAACGTACAAGATGAAGGCATATACATATTATTTGTGGACATGGATATACTTTATTCAGATTTTGGACAAATTTAATTTAACACAATTCATTGAAACCCTAAATAAAAAAAATCAGCGCCATGACTTTAGGTTCTTAAAAAAAATATTGTTTATCTAAAAAAAGAAATAATATTGTGTATGAATTAAGGGTAGAGTCTAATCAATAAAATAGTTATTATTATTATTATTATTATTATTTTTTATTATTATTATTTATTATTATTACTTAGTATTTATTATTTTTATTATTATTATTATTTTTATTATTATTAGTAGTAGTAGTAGTATATTAAAAATAACAACGCTTGCTGGTTTTAAAGATGTCGCAGTGATCGAAATAAATGCTAAGTTGATGGTGTAAGATGTGAAAGGTGAGGGAGAACTTCCCAAACGAGGTCACTTATAGTGGTATAGGTCCCATTACCCACTTTGGGGGCCAGTGTTATGAAGGAGAACCCATCTCGATCCTTATTATTATTAGCCATTTGACGACGCTGATGTTTTATGTCCGTTCTCACTTAGATTAAACTTAGTACCTATGCTTGAGAAATCCGGAACCGTATCCACTAGGCTAACGAAAGCTTTATCTGTTCCACTAATATATATATATATATATATATATATATATATATATATATATATATATATATATATATATATATATATATATATATATATATATTAGGGATACCGGAAAGTAATGTCGTTTTTTGTCCTGAGGTCTTGTTACTGATGTTTCATTCTTGGAAAGCCATTGTTTCTTTCGTTTATTGGTGTTAAAGACAATCCAATTTTCATCTCCAGCAACAAATTATTCGAGGAACGGCGTTTTTTAATTTCTTAAAAGCAGATTATTGCCAATTGTTGAATGCAATGCTTTATTGTTTGGCCACAATTCATGAGGTACCCAAATACCCTCTTTATACACCTTTCAGAGTTTTTTAAGATGTTCCTGAACAGTGGAGCAAGGTGTATTACGTTTCTGAGATAATTATTTGATGGGGGAACGAGGATCTTCTTCAACTACAGCTTTCAAAAGTTCGTCATCCAAAAGAGTGAGGCTTCCTAATCGATCCCCCTCAGAAAGGTCAAAATTGCCTTCTCTAAATTTTGAAAACCATCTCTCGCATTCAGAAGACTTACTCCTTCAGGATAAACAGCGCAAATGTTTGTCATTGCACTTGTTGCATTGCTGCCTCTGCCACATTCATACAGCATACAATGGCGGATATAACTCTTTAAATTGTTTGTCTTCCATGGACTATTGATGCACGCCAACCATAAACACCATTAGGATCAACTAAATAAGGAGTTCACCTAACGCTCATGTACGTGATTTCACTTTGGAAAGTGAAACTTTTTTTCCCTTTTTTTAACGCGACACTTTTTTCCGGTACCCCTAATATATATATATATATATATATATATATATATATATATATATATATATATATATATATATATATATATATATATATATATATATATATATATATATATATATATATATATATGTTTGTGTGTGGTGTGTGTGTGTGTGTTTGTGTGTGTTTAGAAAACTCACAAAGTATCGCGTGAGTAAGCAATAAATGCAACAAAGCCCACAGGGAAAATTAATACGAGGATTCCAAGTACTTTCGAACTTTATTTCGAGTTCTTTAACAAGGAAAAACAAAAGTATTGAACATTGTAATATATATAAGGATGATGCAGAGGAGAGGAAACGCCCACAAAAAAGCAAAAAAAAACAATAAAAAAAATGAATTAATATGAAATGGAAACATTAGGAAGAGCGAAGAGTGACAGGGGGGGCTGGAGAGGGAGATAAATACAAACTATCATTTTATGTTCATATGTCATATTTTAATCATAATATTGATTTGAATTCTGCTAAAATCATCTGTCATAAAAACGATACAATTTCACGAAATTTCATTGAATCGCCCTTTATTAGTAAATTCCCCAATTTTAATTTAAGTCCTGACTTATATAGACTCGATAGTTATTTTTTTAAAATTATATTCACAATGCACTGTCGAGATTTTTAATTTGAGAATAAATATTTATATTAATCTTAATAAATTATTTAATTTATATTTTTTGTGCATCTATGTAGCCTTATGTTTATGTCTGTGTATTTATTTTCGTTTGGGTCAAGTCTTTAGAACATTTGTACTTATTCTACCTTGGTTTTTCAATCCTGACCTCTGATCTTAATCTCTCGCTCAGTTTTTCTCCCTCCCTAATTGCTTAGGCGGTATTTTAATCCTCTTGTCAACCTTTAGTCTTTTGAATTTACCTGATTTAATGATCTTAGTTTGTATTTATCTTCTTTCTTTTCTGTCACTCTTCGCTCCTCCTAATGTTTCCATTTCATATTAATTCATTTTGTTGATTGTTTTTTTTTTGCTTTTTAGTGGGCGTTCCCTCTCCTCTGCATCATCCTTATATATATTACAATTTTCAATACTTTTGTTTTTCCTTGATAAAGAACTCGAAATAAAGTTCGAAAGTACTTGGAATCTTTGTATTAATTTTCCCTCTGGGCTTTGTTGCATATATATATATATATATATATATATATATATATATATATATATATATATATATATATATATATATATATATATATATATATATATATATATATATATATATATATATATATATATATATATATATATTAGTGGAACAGATACAGATTTCGTTAGCCTAGTGGACATGGTTTCGGATTTCTGAAGCATAGGTACCAAGTTCAATCTAAGTGAGAACGGACATAAAACATCAGCGTCGTCAAATGGCTAATAATAATAAGGATCGAGTTAACTTTCAGTACCTCAGGATAAATTAGACCCCTAAATCTATCCGAGGCTACTAGAGCTTCTGCCTCATGAGCGAATCAAAGTTTTCTCTAAACTAAATTTTCACTCCAACAACGACGTGTAATTCTGCTCCTCTTCTCTAAAGAATCGCGCAAAGGGCAGGGAACCAGACGAATTTCTGCTCATCTCTATTATTTATTAAAACCTCCAATGCGTTTAACCCCCCCCCCCGGATAATAAAACCCACATAAAGATCAGAATGACAAATGCTGGTGGGCTCTTGGACGCCCATGGTTGTGTAACACCCTCTTTCGCGGACCTCCGCGGAGAAAGATTGCAGGACGATTTATCCAGGAAGAGAAAGAATTAGAGGGAAAACAAGTTTTAATAATAGTAATAATAAAATATTATTATTGATAATGGCAATAATAATAATATTTTAATAATAATAATAATAATAAGAAGAAGAAGAAGAAGAAGAAGAAGAAGAAGAAGAAGAAGAAGAAGAAGAAGAAGAAGAAGAAGAAGAAGACGAAGAAGAAGAAGAATAGTAATAATAAAAATATTATTAATAATAATGGTATTAATGATAGTGATAATAATAACAATAATAATAATTTAATGCTAATAATTATAATAGGTCATAAGGTGAACGGGTGAAGAAGATTAGATTTAAAGTGAAGAAAAATATCCCTGGACGCGCCACTGCCACTCCCCTTCATCACCGCAAATTGACGAGGATAATGATGTTGGGGTTAATGGTGATGAGATACCCCGATTCGTCATTAATTACTTGCGTAGAAGACGTCGCTGATGGCGCTTACGAGCCCTTCACGCTCCGACCACGTTAAAGCGAGATTAGTAATTAACATCCTTGAAAGTAAAGACGGAAAGACGACGTCCTTTTATTTGGATGCATACGACGTGGCTTCGAGCGGAGAAGGGGCGAGTCTTCATCCTTTGAGTGAGGGAAAACGAAGATGCTAGGAATAAGGTTGAACCAATGAGAAGGAAAGTACGGTTGATGAAGGATAAGCACACAAACATACCTACACTCGCTTTTCCGTAGGTTAAGAAGCAATGTAGATTGACCTCTCGAAAACTCCGTTTTAGGCATAGTCAAATGGTCAATTTTTGCCTCATTAGGTAAGATTCTATTGAAAACTTTAACCACTAAACGAATTTGACCGAGAATACTCGGGAATCGAAAGTTTGTCTCTAAATACTTTACCCGAGTTTATACGGGAACAGAAATAGATTGATATTTTAGAAATTTGACCGAGATATTACATCTGTTGACTATCGTTCGGCACGAGTATCGCAAATGAAGTTAACACAAAATAGTCATCTTATGGTAACTTCCTAGACAACAAAAAGAATGTTGACTGCTACAGTACCATCTAAAACTAAGAAAGAAATACTAAAATCTACATTTCTTAAAAATTCTCCTTTAATTTCCATAAAAATTGCAGAGAATATTCTTTGAAATTGGCTTCTGATATAATTTTCATTTCAAAGAAAAGGAGTAGGCAAGTTTTTGTTCGGGCGTGATTTTATTCCAATCTTCTTCCTATCGGTTCCATACATCTACAACATTTATCGGTTTCTGAGCTATAACTTTCTTGTCACTGAGTTTCTTCCATAGGTCTTCTATTTGGTTTAAATCAGGGTTCTGTGCTAGTTAATTCATCACGTCGCTATTTTTAGCATACAAGAACTGCTTCACTGTCTTAGCTGTGCGGTACGGAGGATTGTCCTGCATAAAAACAGGCTCACGTAGGCCCGATGTTCAGAGAGAGGGGATCACATGTTCCTGAAGTAGTTACTTGTTATAAAAACAAGCTGATTCACAGGACTTTGTAGAATTGATTCATTGTCCAAGGAGAACGCACCTTATCTATAGATGGAATGCGACTTTCTTAAATATTCACAAGATCACAATGATCGTAAAAAAAAGAAGAAAAAAGAAAAGAATTGCAAGCAGAAGGATTTAAATTTAGTAAATAGTCCAAATGAAGTGAACCCTCTTAACTAAAACCGCTGACTGCGGATGCAAACTTCCTTACGGAAAAGGTCACATTGAACCCTGGCCAGTATAGAATCTGGACAGAAAATGAGTAAATTTAGTGCGATCAGTTTGTTTTCATTTGGTAATCAAGATGAACTTTTTCGGGTTACCTCTGATTGGCATTGAGCCTACCTTAAGATACTTTAATTTTGCACCCCCGACTGATTAACGTACTTAAATCACTATTGTACCAGAGCTGCGTTGGGTGACGAGGGTTCGATCAGTTTCTTGTTTTCTCTCTCTGTGGAGATACAATCTATATTTAACTTTATTTAATCACGAAGTCCCTGAGCTATCTTTCAAACTAGGTTGGTGTCTTGATTGCTCGTCTGGTCACGGGGGAAGGGCAGGTGATTCTAAGCAGGTTCCTTCTGTGTCCGGCGAGGGATCTGGGAGACCCCTAGAGATTTTCACGACACTTGAATAGCACAGCGTTTACTTTGGCATGTAAAAGGATGAATGCACATACGCCATCGTTTGAAAACATGACCCATACCATAATTATGCCACCTCTAAATTTAACCGTCTTTTTCTTGAGTGTAGGATTCAATCTTTCAACTGTTCGACCCATTACATGCTGCTTCCCATTCGATCCGAGCAAATTAAATGTTCAGTAGCGAAGGCCACCCTAGCTGCTATAATCCTTTTACTTATGAGCGTTTGTTCAGCAGATGAACTTCCTTTGGGTCCCACCTCTATCAAGCGACGTGAGACAGTTTGGCGAGACACACACGTTAATTTTCTCGGCATTTTGACGTGAAATATCGGCTGCTGCCTCAAAACGGTCTTTCATCGACATTCATTGCATCTGGCAACTTTCCCTGGCAGTGAATTTACGAAAGCGACCAGTTTTCTTTGTCGACTCGTAGTACCTGGTATCAATCATGGAGCTTTAATATACCTGAAATCACACTTTTTTGGACCGATTACAATCGTTCGAAATGTCAGATTGCGCCATTCTTTACACCTTAACTCGTCTCGCCATTCTGTTAAATGGTTAATAACATCGGCAGTATAAAATTCACGTGAGACAATGTTGCGATACATCCATTACGAATTTTACCTGTAAATTGAACGTTATGTTACTGTTCTCTAGTTTGGGACACTTCTTTTGTTAAAAATACACATTAATTTTCCTAGAAATTTTTATTACCCGTTGCTCTATGAAATGCAACTTGAACACTATCAGTGGAAAATTTCAAAGAATAGATTTTTGTAATTTTTTTCTAGTTTTTGGACGCTACACTAGAACTTTAGCGGGGTTGATGGATTGGCACGTTGGATGGATATCCCTTGATTAGTAACAAGATTCTATAGGGTTATATTCATTTGAATGTTGTAATAGGTTCACTAACCTGCCTTTATCGAGGTAGATCCCCACCAGATAATGAAACAGACATAAAGGTCAGTACGACAATCGCTGGCAAGCCCGAGGGAAGTAAGGTCCAGTCCTCTATTATATTTTGACACTAAACAGCGTTCAGGTGGACCCTTCGTCGCCCCTGGGCAGAGGGATTTGTTTCGCGTCAGAGGTATGTGGATATAGATAGCCATCGGCATGATTCCTTGGAACAGAGAGTGTTGTGCTACGAAGACGGGAGAGGAAGGAAGGCAGTGTTGTAAGTATCTGTGTGTGTATGTGTGTGTGTGATGAAAAGTGTAAGATCTACCAACCCCAGTAGAGGGCTAAGCACAGCGCGTCCACCAATTTTAATGTTGTAAGACTCGTTACTGTATATCAATCTGCCTTTTACCGTGATGCCGGTTTACTTTCTCGCTTTTACATGTATTATGTAGCATGAAAGATACTCCCGTGAGCTAGCCACCTGTATTTCACCCCCCCTCCCCGCAAAAACAACATTCAGACCATGCCATACTCGCATACTCGGCAGGCTTCTAAATATCTTGTTTATTGTGTGGCGACCAGCATCTCACGAGTGGGCCGCTTTGATGGCTATGGTTCTTTCATCACACATCAAAACTTTGGAACTCTTCACGATCTGTCACGTTGAAAAAATAGTCTTTCACTCTCTCAAAAATCCCCCAAATACTCTTTCATGTCTGTCTTTTCTGTTTCTTAAATCTATACCTATACACAGTTCAACTTGGTCTACTTTTATGTGCACATTTGTCATTGCCAGTGGCCTTCAGCCTAAAAAAATCCCACTGAATGGTAAGTTAAATTTGAGCATGTGTACATGTGTAAGCACCAAGATATTGCATATATATATAAATATAAATATATATATATATATATATATATATATATATATATATATATATATATATATATATATATATATTACCTAACTTTTTATTTTAAATTTTTGTTTTTAAGTCGACGAGTGAACTGGTATGAATTTCCAGTGCATTGTTTACCCTCCTCCCTCCCCCCCTCTATCTCCCCCTCCTTCTCCCCCTTTCCCTCCACTACCTCTTCCTCCTCCCTTGCACCACCTCCCCTACCTATCTCCCCTCCCCTTTTCCTCCACCTCTCCATCTCCCCCTCTCCCTCTTCATCTCCCTCTCCTTTCTCCCTTTCCCTCCCTCCCTCTCACCGCCTCCCTTTCCACCCTTAACTATCCCCCACTTTACCTCTCCCCCTCCATTCTCCCTATCCGCCCTTCTCGCTCTCTCTTCTCCCATCTCCCCACCCCCCTTCTCGCCATCTCTCTCCCTTCTCTCTCCCCCACTCTCTTTCCCTCTCTCCCTCTCTCTCTTAGCTCTCCCTCACTGCCTCTCCTTCCCTCTCCCCTATCCCGCTCCCCATCTCCCTCACCCCCACTCTACCCCACGTCTCTCTCCCACTTTCCTTCAAATTCTATCCCCTCTCTTTCCCCTTTTCCTCCTCTCTCCCCCTCCTCTATCTTAGCCCTTAATCTCCTCCATTCCCCCTGTCCCCTCTCCATATCCCGTTTCGCCGTCTCCACCCTCCCCTTCCCCCTCTCCCCACTCTCCCCCCTTACAAAAGTATATCTAAAACAAGAGAAAAATTCTCCCCTCACCTTTCCTCCTCTCTTTTTCCCCTCTCTCAACCGTATTTATTCCCTAATAACTCCCACCCTCTTCCTCAATCTCGCTCCCCTTCTCCCACCTATAAAAGGACATCAAAATTAAGAGAAAAAATATCCCGTTCTTAAAATATAGATTTATAGAAGATAAGACGTTGGATCTGTTTCTGTGGCCACAACCTTGTTCGGTCCTAACTTACGATCAGTCACGCGTGAGCGTAAACTGCCGAGTACGCGCGGTGAAACGTTTACTCATTTTAAGTATATTATGTGATAGGGAAAATGTGCACCTCGCATGAATCTGCCTTAAATCTAAAAATAATAATAATCAGAAAGTAAAGATATTTTTGTGCCACAATATAAATATAAGAATTTGAAATAATATATATATATATATATATATATATATATATATATATATATATATATAACAAGGATACCCGTCATTTCTGTGAAAAAATGTGTTCGGAAATAAAGTAAGACCTTTTATCAAGGCCATTCTTTGCCTGGGATAAAAAGTCATGTGGTAATTAAATCGAGATGACGATTGTTTGAAATTCTTATTTTGTGGCATCAAAATATCTTTAATTACTCACTATTAGAGAGATAGGGTGAGAGGGGTGGACTAAGAGGGGTAAAATGGTTAGGGAACATATGGAGGACTAGGGGGGAAGGAATGGAGAGAGGTGAGGGGATGGGATAGAAGAAGAATTAGTTGAGGTGATAGTGGTAGAGGAAGGTGGAAATGAGAGGGTAGAGGGGGGGGGAGATGATTACAATCGTTTTGAAAGATCAAAGAGGCCGAAGGCCAACAGCCTGAAGGCCTGATAGCGAGCGCGGCGAAGCCATGGCTTGCATTTGAAAAGTTGAAGACAAGGTCAACAGACCTAAGTCGCGTGCTCTCAATTATTCGGACTTTATAACCTTATGACCATATGACTTTATGGCCTTGAAAAGTTTCAACAAGTGGTGCAATCCGAGCCATATTTAGTTTTCGAGAATTCTCTTCATCTTTCTTTCTTCCTCTTTTTTCTTCTTCTTTTCCTTTCTTCTTCTTCCCTTCTCCTTCTTCTTTTCTGCTTTTTTCGTCTCCCCGTTCTTTGCTTCTGCTTTTTCTTTCTTCTTCCTCTTCTTCTTCTCCTTCTCTCGAAGGCAGAAGATTACGTGGCCAGCTAATAGAAGTATTTAAAATATTGAAAGGATTTTCAAACGTTGATTATAGGAATTTGTTCGAATTGGATCATAGGGAAACACTCGCTAACACGGATTAAAATTAGTGAACAAGCGATTTAACACTAGTATAGCCCCAAACTATTTTACGTTTAAAATTACTCAAATTTGGAATAGGCTACCCACCCACGTAGTAGATAGTAGGTCGGTAAATATGTTTAAAAACCGTCTCGACGCGCACTTAAATAGTATAAATATAACGTAGTCTGAGCACAGTAAATAAAAACGTCTTTGCAAAAGGAGTTTGGAGCGGAGGAACAACGAGAGTAAAAATGATGACTAAAAATAATGCCAGCGATTTCTCTTGCATGTGTAGTTTAGATATCCATTTTCTTTTCCGCCTATCCTATAAATAGTCTTACTATCCTAAAACTAGATTTTCACCACTAGCAGTCGAGGGCTGCGGAAGTTGAGAAGAAAAACTTTCTATCACCCCCCCCTAGGTTGAAGTAGTTAATATGCATGACATTGTACACATGTAGATAAGTGTGTACAGTAGATTATATATTCAAAAAAAATAATAAAAAAAAATAAAATATAGCATGTTAGAGATACACTCGTAGATAAGTGTGTATCGTAGTTTCGGATGTAGTGTAGCGGACTAGCCTCGAGCGGACCTTAGGGTCTTTGCTGGTCCTA
The DNA here is from genome assembly GCA_963969495.1 of Ceratothoa steindachneri. NCBI lineage: Eukaryota > Metazoa > Arthropoda > Malacostraca > Isopoda > Cymothoidae > Ceratothoa > Ceratothoa steindachneri. The sequence continues at coordinate 56,136,155 of OZ018337.1, forward strand.
GATTCTGTAGTTCTGTAGTTCTTTTTCTATTCTTAATTTTTTTTTCTTATTATTATTATTAGCGTATTCAATATTTAAAGACCATCATACACATATTATTTTTATTTTTTCAACTCATTATTTTTGTTGTTGTTGAAAACAACATCAAAAATAACGTAGTTTCGTCATAGTTTATTTATAAGTAAAAACGTTTGTTTTCATCTGAATAATGTCAGAAATTGGCGGTTTTTAAAAAAGTAATCACACACATAAACGAAACAAAACGGAATACTGAGTTTTCGTTTTTATTAGGTTTTCTTTTCAAGGAATATAAGCGAATGTGTGTAAGAGACTCCCGAGCGCAAAATCTTCCAAGCACGACCAAGAAATCTTCAATTTTCTTGTTCTGGTGAAATGCTGTTCGACACGGGTTAGAACCCAACTTATAACCGACTAATTGTTATATTTATATAAAAATTTAGTACCAGACTTTAAAATTCTATTGTAACTATATTTTAGTTGCATTTTACTAAATATTGGTGGACTGAGAAGGAAAAATGGATTGCATTATAGATATGAGATCCAGTGTTACCTTTGGTTTTGTCCCATTCATACAGACATATGAACGTAAATGAAGCCATAACTTCATTATATAAGTATGCATGTAAGCAATGTACGCGCACGTGGGCGAACGGAACTAATGTGAATCACAAAGAAATCAGACCCTTCACACCACCTAACGGAATCCAGACGGTCGTTCGATAACAAACAAACAAAAAATCCTTCCAGAGTGGCTGGAAAGGTAAACAAAATAATTGTCTCTTTTCATGTAGGGACAGATGTCTCTTCGTAATCGAATTTCATGACCTCATCTCTCCCCTAACCCCCTCATTTCCCCATTTTCCAGCTTTTGTCCTGAAGGTCAGGTCAGGAGAGAATGTCATCGTGGCTTCCTTCAGGCCTTAATCGCTGTTCGAAGTCAGCTGGCGGAGGGAATGGGGAAAATCGGGACCAAAGAAGCGGGAAACAGAGCATAATTCTTCAATATGTATTTAATTAATCTCCGACAACGACCAAATATTTGGTATATTATGAAAAAAATTAATTTATATATTTTTTTAATATTTATTTATTCTATAGTCTTTTGGAATGGTTTAAATAATAAGGTTGTGGTCTCACATTACGTGAAAACCTCTTAAAAAGCGTTCAGATGAAAGTGGCCGAAATCGTACAGTTAGTCGATATAGGGTAAAAATGAACAGGATTGAAGTGTCCAGAAATCTTATACCCTTTATACTAGATGATAATGATGGTGTAGGAATACAACTAGTGTCTATGGGCTGCGCAACCTTAAAGGCGATGATATTTAGTATCAAAAAATTAATTTGGTTAGGTGTTTTACCACCGATCTTGATTCATGTCAGTTGTTTTCTACCAAACCTCAACCTGGAGGGTGTTTTACCACCAATCTTGACTTTTGTTAGAGATTTTATAACAATTGTCCCTTTTGGAAAGTGTTTTATAACCGATCTTCACTCTTGTTAGGGTTTTATACTCTGCCTCACTTTTAGAATGTGTTTTACCACCAATCTTCAATCTTGTTAGGAGTTTTATACCAAGCCTCAATTTTGGAAGGTATCTTACCAGCGATATTCACTCTTGTTAAGGGTTTTAGACTAAGCCTCTCTTTTGGAAGGTGTTTACAACCCATCTTTACTCTTGTTAGAGTTCTTACACCGATCCTCACTCTTGGCAGGATTTTTACCATAGATCATTCGTGTTGGGGGTTTAATACCACTCCAACTTTGGAAGGTATTTTACCAAAGATATTCAATCTAAATAGTCGTTGTATATCAAATTTGACACTTGGAAGGTGTTTTATCACCGATCTTCACTCGTGTTAGGTGCTTTATACTAAGCCTCACTTTTGGAAGGTGTTTTACAACCGATATTTACTCTTGTTAGGAGTTTAATACCAAGCCTCAGTTTGGAAGGTGTTTTACTACCAATCTTCACTCTTATTCGGGTTTTAATACCAAGCGTTGCTTTTGGAATGTTTTTACCACTTGGATAATTTCAAACTAACCCTCATGGCTAGAGCGGCCTGTTGCAGTGAGGCATAATTGATGGGAGCGTGAGTCCCATAGTCCTCCTTTAACAAGGTACCTTGGGAGATCGAGTCTGTGGTCGAATAAGAGTGAAGATTGGTAGTAAAACACCTTCCAAACTGAGGCTTGGTATTAAACTCCTAACAAGAGTAAATATCGGTTGTAAAACACCTTCCAAAAGTGAGACTTAGTATAAAGCGCCTAACACGAGTGAAGATCGGTGATAAAACACCTTCCAAGTGTCAAATTTGATATACAACGACTAGTTAGATTGAATATCTTTGGTAAAATACCTTCCAAAGTTGGAGTGGTATTAAACCCCCAACACGAATGATCTATGGTAAAAATCCTGCCAAGAGTGAGGATCGGTGTAAGAACTCTAACAAGAGTAAAGATGGGTAGTAAACACCTTCCAAAAGAGAGGCTTAGTCTAAAACCCTTAACAAGAGTGAATATCGCTGGTAAGATACCTTCCAAAATTGAGGCTTGGTATAAAACTCCTAACAAGATTGAAGATTGGTTCGGAAACAATTTTCCTTACCGGATCGTTAATGGGCGTGGAGCTCAGTACGACTTGGAGTGTTAGTGGTAATTCCGTGGATGTTTCGTTCTGGGGGAGACTACTGGGGTTAGGGGATACTCATTATCCTCGTCTACCATCTGACTTGGTTTACTTGGGTGTATCGCATTTACCCTTTTTTCATCCTTCATTGTCACCCCATTTGGCTGGGGTGACAACCACCTCGACCTCCATCTGATTCTCGATCGATACCCTTTCAAGGCGAGCATTCTTCCTTTTTCTGCTCTCTCTTCTCTTTCTGCTTTCGCTATTTCTCTTTCTATCTGTATTCTTCTTTCCTCTACTTCACTTTTTATCTTTATTCTTCTTTCTTCTGCTTCTCTTTCTTTCCTCATTCTTAATTATTCTGCTTATATTTTCAACTAAATTATTCTTTTGTTTGTTTTACTTCTCCTCGGTATTCTTCTTTCTTCGTCTTCTATTTCCCACTGTATTCTTCTTTCTTCTGTTTCTTCTTTCATTTCTATTCTCAGTTCAGAAAGGGCGCAGGCATCCATATCGTCGCCTTCAAGTCCCACAATTTGGGCTTGTTGGTATAATCTATCGACCGAATCCATTTCCTGTTTGTCTGTCAACTTTTCACTGCTCTACGCTCAGGTACTTATGCAACCACTAACCAGGTAGCGCGCTGCCTAACTTCCCTTAATCCCAATACTTGGCTGATTGAAATACCACTCCACCCACAAAATTACTTAATTTACTTGACAGGCTAATCACCGCAAATTTATCTAACGACCTTGTTATGTTTTTAATCTTTCCTCGAATGCTTGGCACACCTTTACTATTCCTAAAGCTCTTATAATACCAATCAAACTTGACACCAAGCATTTATGTCGTAGTATCGGAAGACCCTACACCTGACACCAAATATTTATCTCGTGGTATAGGTAGGACCGAGTGATGGAAGGAGTTGATACTTACGGGTTGTTTAAGTACTGCTCCGTGATTAACGTTATATCTCTCTAAGAGTTCTATATACTTGTATGTTTGATTATTATTATCTTGATTCTTGACTTCTTTAAACTTTAAAGGTTCCTTGTGCCAACGTGGCGATTCGAGGATAGAATAAAAAAAAATTGTTAACACAAAATAAAACTTTAATTAAAACACAAAAACAAAATAAACATGAATCACATAAATATTACGACTTAAATACACGGTAGGGTCTTTAATAATTTTTAAGTAAGGCTTTCTGACTTGACCTACTTAACATTATATTGATGGTTAACCCACCACTCACTTCAATATAAAAATATGCTAACTGTCTCTACTGGAATTTAAATACCTTTGTCCCTCCTGCGACTAGTTTAGGTCTGACCTTGAACTCAATGAGCCCAGACACCTCAGGAATCCTGTGGGTTCTTTGACACGAGCCTCGGCCAAATGGTTGATGCGGATGAATAACTTGAAAGCCACAAGGGACTTTGGGGAGTGTGGCAGATAGGGAGCCACAAGGGACTCGAGGAATGGGGGGTCTTCTTCAAGTGCTAGGACAATCCCTGTGCTTTGGGATGCACCAGGATGGGAGGGGTCTCTCTGACGAGAGTAAATTGAACTTGGTTCTTAAACCAAGTTAACTTGACGTTCGGTGTGACCACCGGGGAACGGGCTCGAAGAGGAGCTTTTTCTTCTTCGTTTTGGAGTTCCTCAAGGGCGAGGACTATCTCGGTGCTTTGTGCTACACCAGGATAGGGCGGGTTTCTCTGACGAGACTAAGTTGAACTTGGACAAATTAACTTAAAGTTCGGTTTGGTAACCAGAAACCAGCTCGAGGATGAGCTCCTTCTTAGTTCCAGTCTTCCTCAAGGGCGAGGCCTATCTCGGTGCTTTGGGATACACGAAGATAGGGGAGGGGGGGTTCTCTGACGAGAATAAGTTGAACTTGAACAAGTTAACTTAAAGTTCGGTTTGATAACCAGGAACTAGCTCGAGGATGAGCTGCTTCTTAGTCCCTTCTCTTGGTAGCCCGGCCTCTCTTGCCGGGGACTTCGTAGCCTGGCTGACTCACATAATCTACCCCGTTTTTCCCAAGTTTTCCGTATATATACCATCACCCCACTGGGGTAGGGGTAGGAGGGGGGGGTGGCTTGTGGACGGGCCGCAGGAGGGTTCTTACTCCAACGGTTTTTCCCAGGAAGTCTTACCTCTGGTCCTACTGGGCCTTCGAGCTTAAAAGAAACGCGTCTTCAATTTCGTACTTGAGGTGAAATTAAATACACACTCGCAGGGGAGATCTTGCAGTTTTAACCCTTCTGCTTTTCATGGGCACGAGAGGCGAGGGGCTGTAGTTACGAGATTGACCCAAGGTGCCTACACAGACCGGATGTTTTGCGGTCAACGTGCCGGGTCTCAACTGAGAGAGGAGGGAGAGGGTCGATTCCTCTACAGAAGGTGTTTACAACCGACCTTTACTCTTGTTAGGGGTTTTATACCAGGCCTCACGTTTGGAAGGTGTTTTAACACCAATCTTCACTCTTATTAGGGGTTTTATACCATTCTTTACTTTTGGTAGGTGTTTTATCACTGATGTTCACTTTTGATAGGAGCTTTCTACCATATTTTACTCTTGGAAGGTGTTTTATAACCGATCTTCCCTCTTGTTAGGGTTTTATACTCTACCTCAGATTTTGAAGGTGTTTTACCACCGATCTCCACTCTTGTTAGGAATTTTATACCAAGCCTCACTTTTTAGGGTGTTTTATCACCGACATTCACTCTTCTTATGGGTTTTAAACCAAGACTCCCTTTTGAAAGGTGTTTACAACAGATCTTTACTTTTGTTAGCGGTTTTATACAAAATTTCATAACCAATCCTCACTCTTATTAGAGTTTTATACTCTGCCTGACAATTGGAAGGTGTTTTATCACGGATATTCCCTCTTGTTAGGAGTTTTATACCAATCCTCACTTTTGCAGGGTGTCTTACCACCGATATTTACTCCTATTAGGTGTTTTATACCAAACCTCCATTTTTGAAGGTGTTTTATAACCGATCTTCACACTTGATAGAGTTTTCTACTCTACTTCACATTTGAAAGGTGTCTTAACACCAATATTCACTCTTGTTAGAGGTTTTATACCAAACCTCTCTTTAGGAATGTGCTTTATAACCGATCTTCACTCTTGATAGGGTTTTATAGTCTGCCTCACTTTTGGAGGGTGTCTTACCACCGATATTCACTCCTCTTTGGGGTTTTAGACCAAGCCTTCCCTTGGAAGGTGTTTACAACTGATCTTTACTCTTGTTAGGGGCTTTATACCAAGCCTAACTTTTGGAAGGTGTTTACAACCGATCTTCACTCGTGGTTGGGGTTTTATACCATTTTTCACTCTTGGAAGGTGTTTTATAACCGATCTTCATTCTTGCTAGGGTTTTATACTCTGCCTCAATTTTTGAAGGTGTTTTACCACCGATCTTCACTCTTGTTACAAGATTTATACCAACTCTCACGTTTGGAAGGTTTTTACGACCAATCTTCACAATTGTTAGGCGTTTTATACTAATCTTCCTTTTTTGTAAGCGATTTATCACCGATATTCACTCCTGTTAGGGTTTTATACTCTGCCTCACTTTTGAAAGGTGTTTTATCAGCGATCTTCAATCTTGTTAGGAATTTTATACCAAGTTCACTTTTGGAAAGTGTCTTACCACCGATATTCCCTCTTTTTAGAGGTTTATACCAAGCCTCCCTTTTGGAAAGTGTTTACAATCGATTTTTACTCTTTTTAAGGATTTTACACTGATCTTCACTCTTGGAAGGATTTTTAAATATAAATCATGCGTGTCGGGGGATTAATACCATTCCTCACTTTTGGAAGGTGTTTTACCACTAAAATTCACTCTTGCTACGAGTTTTATATAAAATTTAATTCTTGGAAGGTGTTTTATCACTGATATTCACGCTTGTTAGGGGTTTTATACCAAGCCTCACTTTTGGAAGTTTTTTTTACAACCGATATTCATTCTTGTGAGGAGTTTTATACCAAGTTTCACTTTTTGAAGGTGTTTTCCCACCAATATTCACACTTATTAAGCGTTTTATACCAAACCTCACGTTTGGAAGGTTTTTACAACCAATCTTCACACTTATAGGGTTTTTTATACCAATCTTCACTTTTTGTAGGTGATTTCTCACCAATATTCACTCCTGTTAGGGTTTTATACTCTGTCTCACTTTTGAAAGGTGTTTTACTTACTGATCTTTTCTCTTCTTATTAGTTTTTTTACTAAGCATCACTTTGGGAAGGTATTTTACAAGCGATCTTTACTTTTGTTAGGGATTTATACCAAGCCCCACTTTTGGAAGGTGTTTTACTAACGATCTTCACTCTATTAAGGAGTTTATACCAAGCCTCCCTTTTGGAAGGTGTTTTCAACAGATCTTTACTCTTGTTTGTATTTAGACACTGATCCTCACTTTTGGAAGGATTTTTTATCATAGATCATCAATTCAGGGGGTTTTAATACCATTCCTCACTTTTGGAAGGTGTTTTACCACTGAAATTCACTCTTGCTAGTGGTTTTATCTCAAATCTCACTGTTCGAATGTGTTTTACCACCAATCTTCACCTTTTTTGTAATGGTTTATACCAATCCTAACCATTAGTAGGTGTTTTACAACCGATTTTCGATCTTGTTAGGGCTTTTACGCCAATCTCACTCATAGAGCTTTTTTTACCACCGCTTACTTCTGTTAGGAGTTTACACCAAAATCCTCACTATTAGAATGGGTTTTACAACCAATCAACGGCAGTCCTTTGAAGGCTTTTATTTATCAGTGAGGACCTACTGCCTAATGTGTGATACAAACCATGGGTATCTGTTTAGGGGACCTACTGATTAACGTGGGATATGAACCACGGGTATCTGTTTAGGGGATCTAATGATTAACGTGGGATACGAACTACGGGTATCTATCTCTATACGGGACCAACTGATTAACATGGAATCTGAACTACGGGTTTCTGTTTAGGGGACCTACTGATTAACGTGGAATCTGAACCACGGGTATCTGTTTAGGGGACCTACTGATTAACATGGAATATGAACCACGGGTATCTGTTTAGGAGACCTACTGATTAACATGGGATCCAAACCAAGGGTATCTGTTTAGGGGACCTATTGATTAACGTAGTATCCGAACCGTGCATCTCTTCAGGTTATTGCAGCCACCGTGAGGGCGACCCGAATCAGACTCCATCCATCGAGTAACCTCACAGGTGTGGCTTAACTTCGTTGTAATCCGAAGTGGTGTTTCCACTCGGCCGTATCCCACTGTAGCCACAAATATCCGTAAAATTTATGGAAACAATTTGGAATTATCAACCATGGATAATAATCCAATGAATATATTAAATGAGGGAACTGTTTGTGGGCTCGCAGTCCCATTTTGCAGTGATGGGACAAATAGGCACGGAGGGGGGGCTGCGGAAGTTCCTAACCTGTTTGCACGGTGTGGGACGAATATGAAAGTGAATGAAGCGTTTTTTAGAGAGATGTGCGAATGGGAGTGGACGGAAGAGGGAGAGCAAAACAGTGTATGAGAGGTTGTGGAGTGCGGAGCAGTAGTATACTATGGATGGGTACGAGACTACGAGTGTTTAAGTGTGAGGGTGATGCTTGCAGTGGAATTAAATATTGCTATGGTTGTGTACGAGTAATGGGAATGAGGGGGATTTGGTGAAATAGAATTTTGCTATGGTTGGGTACGAGTGTGTGTGTTTGCGTTAAGTTTTTACAGTGAAGATGAATTTTGCAATGGTTGGGAATGAGTGTGTGTGGTGAGGGTGCTTACGAGAAAATTGAAGTTGGTTAAAGTTGTGCAAGGATTTATGAGTGTGAGAGTACCTACGGTGAAGTTGACGGAAATATTGATGTTTACTATGGTTTTGTACGTGTGTGTGTGTGTGTGTACTTACGAGGAAATTGAAATCTGCTATGGTCAGGTTTGAGTTTGTAAGGTGCAAGTGAGGGGGTGGTTTCGGTGAAATTGAATCTTTCTATAGTTGGGTAAGAGTGTGTGAGGGTGAGAATGCTTACCGAGAAATTGAAGCTTGTTATAGTTGTGTGTGAATGTGATCGGTCTTAAGGTAAAATTGAATTTTTGTTGGGAACGAGTGTGTAAGTGTGAGGTTACTTATGGTGAAATTGAAGTTGGCTATGGTTGGGTATGATCCTGTGATGGTAGGTATGGTGAAATGTAATCTTTCAAGAATTGTAATAGTTTAATCTCTGTGAAGGGAGAAAAGAAATTGCAAAAGATTGGTTGGAGAAGTATTTAAAAAAAGAAACTAAAAAAGAAAATACAAAGGTATCTTTTAAAAAGAAAGTTTAAAAAACTTTTGAAGAAAGTAAAAAAAGTTGAAAAAAAGAAAAAGAAAATAAACTTTAAAAAAAGAACCTAACAAAAGAAACTTAAAAGGAAAAATGAAGCTTAAAAAGAAAGGTAATAAAAGAAACTTAAAAAGGCAATTAAATAAATAGAAAGAAAAAGAAACTAAAGAAGAAATGTAAACCAAACTTTAAAAAATAAAATAAAATGAAAGTAAATTAAACTTTAAAAAGAAACGTAAAAACAAACTTTAAAGAAGAAACTAAAAAGTAACTTAAAAAGAAACTTTAGAAGAAACTTAAAAAGAAAGGTAAAAACAAACTTTACAAAAGAAACTTACAGAAGAAACTCGAAAAGAAACTAAAAAAGGAAAGGAAAATAAAGAATAGAGGTAAAAAATAAAAGAAACTGAATAAAAAGAAAGAAAAAGAAAACTAAAAAGAAACTTAAAAAAACAACAAAACTAACCTGCTGGATGTGAGGAAAATGGCCATAATGAGGAGCGAATATATGTGTCTAACTTGTGTGGTAAAATATTGGTTGAATGTGTCGAAGAGAGAAGAAACGGGGAATGTTTAGTAAAAAAGTTGTTTACTAGTGAAATGGCAGAAGAAAGGGGGCAGGGAGGGGAGGAGAAAAAGATCGAGTGTGTTGGGGAATGAGGCATTTCATCTCGGCAAGTATGTAAAATCGCGCATGACAGGAATGTTTGGAGATTGCTTTTATATATGCGTTATTATCATTATTTTTATTATTATCATCATTATTACTATTATTATTGTTATTACTGCCCTAAACTAGGAAGCGAAACCAACGAGGGCATGTCCGACAGAAGTCATAGTGCACCTTCCCATGTGGATGTTAGGGGTAGAAGGGCACGCAAACCTCCAGATGTTAGCTGCAGTACTATCGTATGCTTGATTGGCTTAATAGGGCGTCTAAGTGAGGGGGTCAGGGGTATTGATGCGAGCCGCCCCCAGTATGGGGAGAAATGGTTGCAGTTGAAGGTGGATGTTTATTAAAATTGGGGGGTGGGGGGCTTGTGTGAGATGCGATGGTCCTATTTACCACCAATTAACCAGACAGTGCAGTAGGCGTATGCATGGCAGAGTAATGGTGGATTTTTAGCTTTCAATCCTCTTCCAATTTCACCAAACGTCAACATACGTCATTATTCGCACAATTGTGACGATTGCCATCTCGTTGTCATTGCCACTCATCAACATACTTCATAGTTCACCTAATTGTGACGATTGACATCTCGTTGTGTCATTGCCACTCTGCAACATACATCATTATTCTCACAATTATGGTGATTCCCATATTGTTGTCATTGCAACTCGTCAGCATACGTCATTGTTCGCATAATTATGATGATTGACATCTCGTTATATCATTGCTACTCATGAACATACGTTATTATTCGCACAATTGTGATGGTTGATATATTGTTGTGTCGTTGCCACTCGTCGACATATGTCATTGTTCGCATAATTGTGACGATTGTCATCTCGTTGTGTCATTGTCACTCACCAACATACACCATTATTCGCACAATTTTAATTATTGCCATATTATTGTGTCATTGCCACTCGTCAACATACGTCATTGTTCGCATAATTGTGACGATTGTCATCTCGTTGTTTCATTGCCACTCAACAACACACGTCATTATTTGCACAATTATGATGGTTGTCATATTGTTGTATCATTGCCACTCAGCAACATACGCCATGTTCGCACAATTGTGATGATTGTCATATTGTTGTGACATTGCCACTCATTAACATAAGCCATTGTTTGTATAATTGCGATGATTGTCTTCTTGTTGTGGCATTACCACTTGTCAACATACGCCATTGGTCAAACTATTGGGATGATTGACAATAATTGTGGCAAACCAACTGCTGCAAACCACATATTTCTTCTCCCCATTTTATGACTGGGCATAAAATGCCGGGAAACTCGTATGTGATTGAGATTCGATTTGATTGTGAGGTGTGAAACTCCTTTGTACAAAGGGGCCGAAAAGTGTTAGTCTCGCCTCAATCACGGTGGTCAGAGACTCTCACTGTCGCTCAAGCAGCTAAGCACTCTGGCTCCCAAGCACTCAACCTCCCAAGCACCCAAGCTAATAGGCTCCCTAGCTTCCAAACTCTCAAGCACCCAAACACCCAAGCACTTAAGCTCCCAATCACCCAAGCTCTCAAACACACTAGACCCCAGGCTCTCAGGCACCCAAACACCCAAACCACCAAACACCCTACTCCCAAGCACCCTAGCTCTCTTCCACCCAGCTCCCAACCCCCCCAGCTACCAAACACTCAACCTCCCAAGCACCCTAGCTCCCAAGCTCTTAAGCACCCAAGCTCCCAAACACTCAACCTCCCAAGCACTCTAGCTTCCAAGCTCTCAAACAGGCATGCTCCCAAGCACTCAACCTAACAAGCACCCGAGCAATTAACCTCCAAAGCTCCCAAGCCCTTACGCTTCCAAGCGCCCAAGTTCCCGTGCACTCAAACACCCAAGCACTCCAGCTTCCAAGCACCCTAGCTCCCAGGCACTCCAGCTCCAGAGCACCCTAGCTCCCAAGCAACCTAGCTCCCAAGTACCCAAGGTCCCAAGCCCTTAAGCTCCCAAACAATCAACCTCCAAAGCTCCCCAGCCCTTACGCTCCCAAGCCCCTACGCTCCCAAGCACCCAAGTTCCTGGGCACTCAAACACTCAAGCACCCAAGCACCCAAGCGCCCTAGCTCCCAAGCACCCAAGCAGCCTAGCTCCCAAGCATCCAAACACACGAGATCCCTAGCATTCAAGCTCCCAAGCACCCTAGCTCTCAAGCACCGAAGTTCTTAAGCACTCAAGCTGCCAAGCACCATAGCTCCCAAGCACCATAGCTCCCAAGCACCATAGCTCCCAAGCACCATAGCTCCCAAGCACCCAAGCACTCTAGCTCCCAAGCACACTAGCTTTCAAGCACCGAAGTTCTTAAGCACTCAAGCTGCCAAGCACCATAGCTCCCAAGCACCTAAGAATCGAAACAGCCTAGCTCCTAAACAACCAAGCTCCCAAGCACCCAAGCACTTAAGCACATAAACACCCATGCACCCTATCTTCAAAACACCTAAGCTTCCAAACAGCCAAGATCCCAAGTACCACATGCAAAGCAACAGTCGCAAGTGTTAAAACTATCCCGATACGTTTTCAAGGCAAGGGGGGAGGGGATTTCTAATATATGTTGTAAGAATAACTGCCATGTGACACTTTACTACAGTTAATTTATGTAGCCCCCTCCCCCTGCCTCGAAGGCGTATCTAGGCAGCACTGGCTCCCAATTTATTATTTATTTTTTTGCTGTAAATGTTCTAAGAAAGGGTTAATGGGGACGGCCCAGGTAATAAGGATTCTAAAGGCGTACTTTTCAGTACCTGTGTCTCCTGGGTAGCAATGCCCTGGCTAGTGCTCGATAGCGTAGAGAAGTAACGAAAATTAAGTGTCATTTTGTTTTGTTTTTGATATGAATCATTTTGTACCCAATTGTTTCAAAGGAGACAGTGTAATCAGAATTTAGAGGCTTTCAAAATAGGGAGGGAAGATTACTGGGTATTTTGTTTTGTTTTGGTGTATGAAATGTGTATACATTGTAATATTGATATTATCATATAAAGGGGTATCCCAAAGTCTCCCCGCAGTATGAAAATTCCCTCGTTGAGAGGTAAAATTTTGGTTCGCAGTGAAAGCGAGTAAGTAAAAATGAAGAATTTAAATCGCTGTCTTTGCTAATAAAGGAAGGAATTTTTTTAACTCTTACTCTAAATAATGTATTAAATTGTAACTAATTGTATGTCATTGTATTAAATTGTAAGGTATTGTATTAAAATTTAAATAATTGTATGACATTGTAACTAATTGCATGACATTTTATGGCATTGTATTAAATTTTAACTAATTGTAAGGCATTGTATTAAAATGTAACAACTAATTGTAAGACATTGTAACTAATTGCATGACATTTTATGGCATTGTATTAAATTTTAACTAATTGTAAGGCATTGTATTAAAATGTAACAACTAATTGTAAGACATTGTAACTAATTACGTGACATTTTATGGCATTGTATTAAATTGTAACTAATTGTATGGAATTTAATTAAATTGTAAGGCATTGTATTAAAATGTAACAACTAATTGTAAGACCTTGTAAATAATTACATGAAATTTTATGGCATTGTATTAAATTGTAAGTAATTGTATGGAATTTGATTAAATTGTAAGGCATTGTATTAAAATGTAACTAAATGTAAGATATTGTAACTAATTACATGACATTTTATGGCATTGTATTAAATTGCAACTAATTGTATGGAATTTGATTAAATTGTAAGGCATTGTATTAAAATGTAACTAATTGTAAGATATTGTAACTAATTACCTGATATTTTATGGCATTGTATTAAATTATAGCTAATTGCATGGAATTCGATTAAATTGTAAGGCATTGTATTAAAATGTAACTAATTGTAAGATATTGTAACTAATTACATGAAATTTTATGGAATTGTATTAAATTGTAACTAATTGTATTAAATCGTAACTGATTGTATGATATTGTAAGTAATTGTATACTATTATATTAAATTGTAACTAATGGTATGACATTGTATTCTAGTGTAACTAATTTTATGGCATTGTATTAAATTTTCTACTGCGGAGAGATTTTGGTTCGCCAACCTCCCTTTATCCAGGAGGATCCCCTACTGGATAATGAAATAGACATATAGGTCAGTATGACAATCGCTGGTTAGCCCGAGGGCACCAGGGGCCTGTCCTCTTTGGGAAGAGGTGCCAGGAAGTATTATGCTTTGACACCAAACAGCTTACGGGTATGAACTTCGTCGCCCCGGGGCACAGGGACCTGCTCCGCGTCAGAGGTATGTGGATATATGTAGATACCCATCGGCATGATTCCTTGGAACAGAGAATGTTTTGTTGCGAAGACGGGAGAGGAAATAAAGCAGTGTTGTAATTGGCTATGTGTGTGATGAGAAGTGTAAGATCTACCCACCCGAATACAAGGGTGAGCACAGCGCGTCCACCAATTGGTAGCCAGATATCTACTTGCGGTGACGTTTGAGTCCGCTCTTGCCGGGATCGAACCCGGTACCGCGACGTTGGCAGACCAACGCCGTATCCACTCGGCTAGCGAGAGTTTTATTGTCATCAGTAAAATTATGCTATGCGATGTAGTCAAGTGAAATTAAAATATGTCACTGTAAGGCATTGATTATTTTTTTTAACATTCATTTAGAACCCAGTAAATATAATATTTCCACGCACACTTGAAAGCAATTTGTGTACTTGTGTGAGACGCCTTGAGACTTACATGAACGCACCCAATGGCGAACACAGACGCTCATTAAATACAGTAAGAGATATATGTGGGTGTGAACAACGAAAGACTATCGAGGAGTGTGGGTAGAGGAAATCGCGCACATAAATTGTCATTATTTACATTTGAAAAATTATTTAGTGTCTCAATTCGCCAAGTGTTCGGTTTCCCTAGCCAATATTTAGTATAATCCCTTTTTGTAGAAGAGTCTTAGCTTACATTTGCCTTGGCTAATCCTAATACCCCTCCAAAACTACTAATACCACTCATAATACTGCTGAGAAGGGTGAAAATCGGCCTCCAGCGGCGAGCAGGGGGATTCGTTTAGGCGGCCATTAAAATGCGTCAGAGTTTAAGGAATACTTTAGTCTTATATAATCCCTTCCTGGGGTTGTGGTTGGGTCAAGGCGTATAGCGGTTGACAAAGAGGGAAGGGCATGGTTTGAATGGTTATGTACGTGGGTCTGTGTCCATTGTTAGCTGTATGTGGAAAAAGCTGATTAAAAGATCGTATGTAACGATATGCTCATCATAATGCTGTCTCACGCTCTTGATGTATCGCAAGGAACGTGGGTGGGTTAGTGAAGATTCGCAACCTCGAATCCTCCTCGTGGGGTTGGGTACAAGGGAGGATAAACGACCTCTCCCCAGGGATTATTTCCTGGAAGGGAAGGGGGAATATTAGTTGCGGGGGTATGAGGTAAGTTACAGACCGGGTACCTTCAGTCGAATCAATACTTTCCCTTCTAGGCTGTGTCCCAGTACCTTTGTTCGTTAATTTCCGTGTGTGACGCAGACGTGACAGCCTAAATCCGCAGGTTCGAGGTCGTAGGACTGACGGGGACGCGTCGACAGCGGTTAATGAACGCCTCCGGTGGCGAACGCTTGTTTTTCCCCATTGTAACGGTCGGTCCAAGTCCACCCTCTGGCCGAGATGGAAGCAGTCTTTCCGCCGATCAAATGAATAAATAAATGGGATACAAAGGAACAAGGTCATCATAGGTTATGATCTAACGGAACGATCAGCGCACTCACACAGGGGAACTGTAAAGGGGGGTAGGGGATTCATCCGTTGAAGAATTTCCATTCATGAGATTTACACAATCTTCCCTTGTTTTTCAGAGTCGACTCAAAACTCCGCGCACATAAAGACGTAAATTTTGGGGATTTTTCGTAAAGTATGTCGGCCAAACTTCCTCATATGTAGGAACAACATTCATAAATGTATTACACAAGACACCCATCTCCTCCCAAAGCAGATATATTTACGTGTATATACAATATACTGTGTAAATTTTTATATTCATCCAAAATGCACAGGTCATATTTAGCTGTACCTTCTTCCGTTTAGGGGAGAGGGTCACCCTGTATTTCAGATTCTCCAGAAATTAATGTTGTTTTGAATTTGATTTGTAAAAGAGTTTTCTGGGATATTGTAAATTGTTATACTACTAATATAAATAATTTCGAAATAAACTTTTAATCGTGGGCATACACGAAGGTGCAACAGTAATATGGAGTTGTTAATATTTTTTGTATTAATAATCGTATACCTGCTACTTTATCCTCTGCATAATGATAGATACGAGTCATGTGTGATACAGAAGTACTCAGAATTCATTGTAGTAAATCACGCCATCCCGCTCTTCCATTGTGGATGAGTTCGCCCGGCCGGATAATGAAATGCACATAATGATCACAATGAGAATCTCTTGCAAGCCCGTATCTACGAGGGGATGATTTTCGTTAGAAGGGAGGGGCGAAATATCAGCTTAGCAGCTCATTAAGGGGGCCTGATCGAAGAAACTTCTTAATAGTCTCGCATTGGCGGAAACCATTAACCGGATAATGAAACCAACATAAAGATCAAAATGGCAATCATCGGCAAGCCTTAGGGCACCAGGAAACGTTCCTGGTTAGGTGGAGAAGGGAAAGGAAGGACGGTCTACTCTTTTGGAGTCCTTCGGGGCTAAATGGAGAGCCACTCTACAAGAGCGAGTTGGTCGAAAAACCTTCTAGGGGGTTAAGTAGACGGGAGAGTGATGCGTCGTGTGTGCGAATGAAATTGGATGGAAATGCCTTCGGCTGAACTACTGCTCTCGTCGGCAGTCGAACGCGTTACACAGGCGTGTAAATCCAATACTTAATCTACTAGGATTTATTAGGTCACTTGTCTCTCAAACCAACAAGGAAAGCTATCAATCAATGGTAAAAAAGCCACACTCGGCCTTGACTGAGCTCAGAGTCATCTGGTGAATAAGTGGTGACTCACAGATTCGCATTTTCTCTGAACTGACTCCAGGACTGACTGTATCAAAGATCAGCGGTTTCATTTCACAAAGCACGAATAACTTTCTTACACTGTTAGTACTGAGTTTAACTCGAGTGCAGTAATAAAGCTCAATATATAAAACCAGGTAATGGCTTCTCCACTGAGGGGAGCTTGCGCTTCGCTGCTAAGATTAAAATTTAAAATCTAAAAAAAAGCAGCCATGGTTAATTTTTTAAAAATTTTATGAACTTCGCCAATTAAAATAATTTTAAAAAGGAACTCGAAAGTAAATTTCCCCCCTTTCAAAATATCACGTTGCTAAAATATAGTTATAGAAGAAGATATATAAAAATAAATTTTCTGAACTTCACCATTTGTAATTCTTTGGGTTTTAAAAAATTCACAAAATTTCGATATTTATTTCTGAACTTCACCATTTTGTTTTTTGATATTATAAAAGAATTATTAGAGATAACTTTGATAAAAAAAACATAAGTCATAACCAAACTAAGATGAAATTATTATTCAAATACTCAAAAAATCCCTTTCTTAAATTATAAAGTTAGTGATGATGATGATGATGATGATGATGATGATGATAAGAATTCGCGCTCATTTTACGAGAGTAGGAATAACGCGTTCATTATATGAATAGGAATTTGCCCTGATTTTACGCTAGTAGGAATATAGCATTCATTTTAAAGGTAGGAATTCGCTCTCATTTTACGAGAATAGGAATATCGTGTTCATTTTAAGAGTAGGAATTTGCGCTCATTTTAAGCTAGTAGGAATATGGCGTTGATTTGGAGAGTAGGGAATTATCGCTCATTTATTGAGTAGGAATAACGCGTTAATTTTAAAGGTGAGAATTCTCTTTTATTTTGAGAGAGTAGGAATATTGCGTTCATTTTAAGAGTAGGAATTCGCGCTCATTTTATCCTAGTAGGAATATCGCGTTCATTTTATGAGGAGGAATTTGCCCTGATTTTCGCTAGTAGGAATAATGCGTTCCTTTTATGAGGAGGAATTTGCCCTGATTTTTGCTAGTAGGAATAATGCGTTCATTTTATGAGTAGTGTCGAGGTTGAGTGAGTGGGTAATCCCAGTGCCACTTCCTGGACATATATTTTATTACCGCGCCGAGGTGAAGCGGAGGTGAAGCGTTCCAATACACCTACCTTAGCCACTTCCGGTGAATAAGAATAACCCCCGTGCGAACCCTTTTGATCAAAACTAAGATGATGTTCCCCTGAGTGTGTCCCTCACTCAGTAAAAGCCAACCAAGGGTGTAATATTGAGATTTAAGCCGAGTGGATTGCTTAATAATTGCCAAAGGATCATCCAAATTAGTTAAACACACAGATACAAAAATAATCTTTAATGTACATGAATTTGAAATAAGCAACAGCGTATATAAATATAAATAGGATTAATTTTGCACTGAATAAATAAGTGTACAAAATGTCGTGGGGATAACTTGCAAATAACTCACTGGGATGTTTGCGTCTTAATGACACCAGACAGAACGAAGGGAATATTATTATTGAGTCAAACACTGAATTAAGTAAGCACTTCTAATATTCGAGGGTATGGGCTCGAGATGAGAATTCTTGTTCACAAATAAACTGGTGAAGTTAGGGGAGGGGATAATTCAATTAACGATACCTTTGAGTTCGTAAGTATTTTTGAAGGGGACGGTGAAGATCTTCTTCTTCTGATGATGATCGCACCTAGTTCGGCCCTCTGAGGTTACCGAATGAGAGGGTAATCCTAGACCGGTGATATACTGATCCTATGTCGGATCATGAAGGTGAGTCAAGCGGTGACTCAATCGAACTTCTTCCTCGAAGTACCTGTCCGATTATTCGGCTCCTGGAGTGGGTAGCCAAAACCGATTACCTAACTACGTCTAGGGTAATCCGCAGAGGGAGGTCCTGTGTAACCTCAGACTCTGAAAGGGAGGGGGGCTGCGAGAAGTTTGGCACCTACAAGTACCGTGACGGCAACAACCAATTCCCCGAGAAGTTCCTTCCTTGCAGCGGGCGAACAATTTCTTATGTGGATCGAGTTTCACACAAACTCGACGTAGGTCCAAGATCTTCTGCCTGATTCCACGGGGAAATTTTTCCTTTTATTTCTCTCACGAGCAGAATGGAGAGAGAGAATCGAATTATCGTAAAATCCTTATCGTCGCGCGAAAGACCTTTTTTCATCTTTGGGCTGACGGTATGTCATTCACGGCTTCGAGCCATCTCGGATTTTACGGCGGTGCGAAAAAGGGCGACGGAGAATTCGAGGCGAGAGGTACGTTTAGGGATATGAGAAGGCGCGCAGCTTTGTGTCGGAGTGTTTCTGCGTACACTTATGTACGCGGTACTTAGACTTTTACAAGTAGGAATTTGCCCTGATTTTCGCTAGTAGGAATAACGCGTTCATTTTATGAGTAGGAATTTGCCCTGATTTTACGCTAGTAGGAATATCGCGTTCATTTTATGAGTTGGAATTTGCCATGATTTTCGCTAGTAGGAATAACGCGTTCGTTTTAAGAATATGAATTCGAGCTCGTTCTAGGTATGTAGGAATATCGCCTTCATTTGGATAGTAGGAATTAGTGCATATTTAATGAGAGTGGAAATAACACGTTAATTTTAAAAGTAGAAATTAGTGCACATTTAACGAGAGTGGGAATAACACGTTAATTTTAAGAGTAGGAATTCACGCTCATTTTGCGAGTAGGAATATCCCGTTCATCATAAGAGAGGGAATTCACTTTCATTTTACAGAATAGGAATATCGTATATCGCATTTGTTTTAAAAGTAGGAATTTGCGCTCATTTCACGAGAGTAGGAATAACTGGTTCATTTTAATAGTAGGTACTAGTGCTCATTTTACGAGCCTGCTTTCTTAAGATGGGGGCGTAGGAGGTGTCTGTCGCCTTGGCCGGCACAGAACTCTCTCCTTAGCCTCTCGCAACGAAATTGTATCTTAGTGGATAGCACATAATGATACCGTCCGCTTCCTTTAGCACCCTGGGGGACGCCCTAGTCACCACCAGGGAAGATCAAGTTTCAGTCACTCGCTTCTAGCAAACCCAAGAAACTCCACTCGAAACAGTAACCTTATACTTTAGAATTCTCGCTGTTTCAAGAGAAAACGAGGAATTAAACATAATTTCTTTGGGTATTTATGCTAAACACTTTTTGACAAATTTCGAAAATTATAACAGATGCTGTGATTAGTGGAGATCACAGGATGATACCGCCCGCTTTCTATAGCACCCTGGGGGGGGCGCTCTAATCACCACGAGAGATGTAAAGTGTAAGGTTACTGTTTCAAAAGGACTTTTGTGGGTCTGCTAGAAATGGGTGACTGAAACTTGATCTTCCATGGTGGTGACTAGGGCGTCTCCATGTTGCCTTAGGAAGCGCGCGGTATCATTCTGTTCTCTCCAAAAATCGTACCATCTGTTATAATTTTCCAAAATTGTATCTGTAATTTGAACAGCCGAAACCACCTTTTTAAAAAAATACGTTCGCACTGATAAATGATAAGATAAAAGAGGGTGCGAGAAACCATAATTCACATAGTTGACTTTGCACGAAAGAGCTTTATCGTGCACGGACTTGGAACGTTTGTGTATAATTGACCAGATTTTCCAAGCTAGCACTTTTCATTCGAATAGCCAAGGCAGTCTTAGTGGTAATACCACGGAAACGGTAGTACAAATGCTTTGACACGGTAGCGATACGAACCAGTACGCACCGTCTCGGGGAGCCTCGGCAAACCAAACCCTTTTTCGACACGCTTGACCCTGACGAGCCCCTGGTCAGCCAGCTTTTCGGTAATATCTTAAAGGTGACCAGTTCATATTAGCTACCCCTTTTATGAAGTTAAATCTAGGACTTTGGGTCATCACACAGGCGCGCTATTAAGTGTCTGGAGACTAGTCAGTTTTGCAATCTGAGCGGACAGGATTAGCCACATTAACAAGAAGGGTGTCGTCCGAGAAACGAGACAATATCAACAAGCTGCTAAGCCCTCACGCTCACAGGGCAAGTGCTTTTGAATAACTGTTCCGTCAGTAGCATAGATCACTAGAATCATTTGAAGCCGGTGGGCTCGAAGACCCCTAACAGTCGCTGAACTAGGAGGGCTGAGATCTTCTAGGCTCAGCTCGTTTCCTTTTGTGTTGTTTTTAAAAGAGTGGTCACCTCTTCCACTGCACACCCCAAAGGTGCGCCGATACCGGAGGAGCCGGCCTTGGCTTGGTCCAACGCCGAAATGACGAAGGTCTTGCCGGTACTCAGACCCCTAGGAGAAAGATATCCCTTGCTCTTTGTATTTTTTTTTAATTGGGGGGAACTCTTTGCCCCGAAAGGGCTCTTTCTAGTAGTGAGTTCACGTTTGAGGGATGTCCCCGCTGAGCTCTGATCCATTCTTTCCTGTGGCGGAGCCATTCCATTTCCATGATCTAGGTTTCCAGCTCGCCACATTTGGGCGCCTATTTAGGCCTTCATCCTCGAGGTTTCAAGAAATTTATCTGGGACCTTCTTTGGAGACATAAAGTTTACATATCTAGGGCTGAGGATTTGAGGCCAAGCCCAGAGGGGCTGTCTTCCAAAGACTTCTCTTAGGACATCTGGGTGGACACCAAGTCTCAAGAGAGAACTGTGGTTGCACCGCTCTTTCTTTTGTAGGGTCCCTTGAGAAAGCGTAGTTGTGGCGGCATCCGTATTAAAGTGGAAGCCGCTTAGGGCGGTCCCCTAGCGAGTAAATGGTAATGGGAAAATTATTTTACTCATAGGTATAGGAGATAGGGAAACTCCCTCTCCGTCTAGAGAGGTTTGGATAGGCTCATGAGAAAGCAAATGATGTGTGGGTGGGGGGCTGCTATTTACTCTATAAATTGAGCCACTCCAAAGTGGCTCAAGATGGTAATCGAAAATGCCTTTGCCGTCTGGGGTGAGTGAGAGGAGAGCCTATCCACCAGAAGGTAGTGTTGTGACCCTTCTACAACTCCTCAAACACCAAGGTAGGGTGAGATCTCACTCAATTTTAGCTTCTGAAATTTTGTTAGCTCGCGGATAATCCTGCCTATCCTATCTATAAATTGTGGACCTTTCTGGGGTCCAACTCTGGCTGTGTTAGAGGGGAGTGTTCACTACCTGTTTAACACTCATACCGACCGGAACTTGCCTAGTGGCTAACCATTCCCCCGAGGCTGCAGTTCCAATCTGCTAAGTGAGAGAGGCAAGAGCATCAGAATGGAACCCTTGATTGTCTGAAGATCTGTCATTGACCTACTCCGAGACGGAACCCGAGACTTTTAGTTGGCTTGGAGGTCAAGGCAGTAATGCACACATGAAAGGTCACAGATAAGTGGTCCTCTCATAAGACACAGAGGTTAATGGGTGTGTAAACCACTTAAAATTAATCGGGCCCCAATGACCAGTTATCTTGATGCCTGGTATTTGCAACCTGCGGGCGTTAGAAGGCGTTGCTTGTGACACGGCATGAAGCAGCTGCTCACGTCCTTAATAATAGAGAAAAACACAAAGAAACAAGAGTTGGGGCTTTAAAAAGGGGGCAGATGAAAGACCAGAGAGAGGGAACCAAATTCTATAGTGAGTGTATGTAGTGTTGGCAGATACCACCATGGTCGAAGCCTTCTCTCCGGGTGTTGGGATCCTCAGGGGTAGCTGGAAGATATAGAATTGCATTCATTTTATTAAACAAGAAAAATAATCATTAAAAAAACAAAGACAAACAATGCAACCAAATCAAGCTGACCTAACCTTCCTCATAAGTAAAACATCTCACAATTTTGAAACAAACAAACCC
The DNA here is from genome assembly GCA_963969495.1 of Ceratothoa steindachneri. Classification (NCBI taxonomy): domain Eukaryota; kingdom Metazoa; phylum Arthropoda; class Malacostraca; order Isopoda; family Cymothoidae; genus Ceratothoa; species Ceratothoa steindachneri. The sequence continues at coordinate 56,158,657 of OZ018337.1, forward strand.
AAACAACCTGACATAACCTTCTTCATACGTGAAACACCTCACAATCTTGAAACCAACGAACCCAAACAACCTGACTTAACCTTCTTCATACGTAAAAGAGCTAATAATCAACAAACCAACAAACCTAAACAACCTGACCTAATCTTTCTCCTACTTAAAGCACCTCACAATCTTCGAACCAAGAAACCCAAACAATCTGACCTAACCTTCCTCATACGTAAAACACCTCACAATCTTAAAACCAACAAACTCAAACAACCTGACTTAACCTTCTTCATACGTAAAACACCTCACAATCTTCGAACCAACAAAGGCAAACAACCTAACCTAACCTTCCTCATACGTAAACCACCTCAAAATTTTGAAAACAACAAACCCAAACAACCTGATCTAACCTTCTTCACACGTAAAACACATCACAATCTTCGAACCAACAAACCCAAACAACCTGACCTAACCTTCCTCATACGTGAACCACCTTCCAATCTTCGAACCAACAAACCCAAACAACCTGACTTAACCTTCCTCATACGTAAACCACCTCCCAATCTTCGAACCAACAAACCCAAACAACCTGACCTAACCTTCCTCATACGTGAACCACCTTCCAATCTTTGAACCAACAAACCCAAACAACCTGACCTAACCTTCCTCATACGTAAAACACCTCACAATCTTGAAACCAACAAACCCAAACAACCTGACTTAACCTTCTTCATACGTAAAAGAGTTCATAATCAACAAACCAACAAACCTAAACAACCTGACCTAACCTTTCTCCTACTTAAAACACCTCGCAATCTTCGAACCAAGAAACCCAAACAACCTGACCTAACCTTCCCCATACGTAAAACACCTCACAAACTTCGAACCAAGAAACCCAAACAACCTGACCTAACCTCCCGCATACGTAAAACACCTCACAAACTTCAAACCAACAAACCCAAACAACCTGACCTAACCTCCCTCATACGTAAACCACCTCACAATCTTTGAACCAACAAACCCAAACAACCTGACTTAACCTTCCTCATACGTAAACCACCTCACAATCTTCGAATCAACAGACCCAAACAACCTGACTTAACCTTCCTCATACGTAAACCACCTCACAATCTTCGAACCAACAAACCCAAACAACCTAACCTAACCTTCCTCATACGTAAAACACCTCCCAATCTTCGAACCAACAAACCCAAACAACCTGACCTTACCTTCCTCATACGTAAACCACCTCACAATCTTGAAACCAACAAACCCAAACAACCTGACCTAACCTTCCTCATACGTAAACCACCTCACAATCTTCGAACCAACAAACCCAAACAACCTGACCTAACCTTCGTCATACGTGAACCACCTTCCAATCTTCGAACCAACAAACCCAAACAACCTGACCTAACCTTCCTCATACGTAAACCACCTCACAATCTTCGAACCAAGAAACCCAAACAACCTGACCTAACCTTCCTCATACGTAAACCACCTCACAATCTTCGAACCAACAAACCCAAACAACCTGTCCTAACCTCCTTCATACGTAAAACACCACAATTTTGAAACCAACAAACCCAAACAACCTAACCTAACCTTCCTCATACGTAGACCACCTCCCAATCTTCGAACCAACAAACCCAAACAACCTGACCTTACCTTCCTCATACCTCAACCACCTCCCAATCTTCGAACCAAGAAACCCAAACAACCTGACCTAACCCTCCTCATACGTAAACCACCTCACAATCTTCGAACCAACAAACCCAAACAAACTGACCTAACCTTCCTCATACGTAAACCACCTCACAATCTTCGAACCAACAAACCCCACCCACCTGACCTAATCTTCCTCATACGTAAAACACCTCATAATCTTCAAACCAACAAACCCAAACAACCTGACTTAACCTTCCTCATACGTAAACCACCTCACAATCTTCGAACCAACAAACCCAAACAACCTGTCCTAACCTCCCTCATACGTAAAACACCACAATTTTGAAACCAACAAACCCAAACAACCTAACCTAACCTTCCTCATACGTAAACCACCTCCCAATCTTCGAACCAACAAACCCAAACAACCTGACCTTACCTTCCTCATACGTAAACCACCTCCCAATTTTCGAACCAACAAACCCAAACAACCTGACCTTACCTTCCTCATACGTAAACCACCTCCCAATTTTCGAACCAACAAACCCAAACAACCTGACCTAACCCTCCTCATACGTAAACCACCTCACAATCTTCGAACCAACAAACCCAAACAACCTGACCTAACCTTCCTCATACGTAAAACACATCACAATCTTCGAACCGACAAACCCAAACAACCTAACCTAACCTTCCTCATACGTAAAACACCTCCCAATCTTCGAATCAACAAACCCAAACAACCTGACCTTACCTTCCTCATACGTAAACCACCTCACAATCTTGAAACCAACAAACCCAAACAACCTGACCTTACCTTCCTCATACGTAAACCACCTCCCAATCTTCGAACCAACAAACCCAAACAACCTGACCTAACCTTCCTCATACGTAAACCACCTCACAATCTTCGAATCAACAAACCCAAACAACCTGACCTTACCTTCCTCATACGTAAACCACCTCACAATCTTCGAATCAACAAACCCAAACAACCTGACCTAACCTTCCGCATACGTAAAACACATCACAATCTTCGAACCAACAAACCCAAACAACCTAACCTAACCTTCCTCATACGTAAAACACCTCCCAATCTTCGAACCAACAAACCCAAACAACCTGACCTTACCTTCCTCATACGTAAACCACCTCCCAATCTTCGAACCAACAAACCCAAACAACCTGACCTAACCTTCCTCATACGTAAACCACCTCACAATCTTCGAACCAACAAACCCAAACAACCTGACCTAACCTTCCTCATACGTAAACCACCTCACAATCTTCGAACCAACAAACCCAAACAACCTGACCTAACCTTCCTCATACGTAAACCACCTCACAATCTTCGAACCAACAAACCCAAACAACCTAACCTAACCTTCCTCATACGTAAAACACCTCACAATCTTCGAACTAACAAACCCAAACAACCTGACCTAACCTTCCTCATACGTAAAACACCTCACAATCTTCGAACCAACAAACCCAAACAACCTGACCTAACCTTCCTCATACGTAAACCACCTCACAATCTTCGAACCAACAAACCCAAACAACCTGACCTAACCTTCCTCATACGTAAACCACCTCACAATCTTCGAACCAACAAACCCAAACAACCTGACCTAATCTTCCTCATACGTAAACCACCTCACAATCTTCGAACCAACAAACCCAAACAACCTGACCTAATCTTCCTCATACGTAAAACACCTCATAATCTTCAAACCAACAAACCCAAACAAAGCTTGGTTTGTCAGTTTCTCGCCACACAAAAACACCGTGCGTGGCTCTTCTTCTCCAGATGAAATGAATCCGAAAAGCAATTAACTTTCTTTATATTAGAGCACAAATGATTCCGAGGTACTCGTAACATTGGGACTCCTGTGTATCTATCGCGCTACCAGAACTAGTACCAACCACACTCATTGTCTTCATTTTCTAACCCGCTACATAATACTAAATCTACCCATGTTTAATATGCTTTGGGGAAAAATGACTATAAATATATTTTAAGAAATAAAAAAAACCTCCAAAAACACCAATGCATTTACACGAGAAACATATTACGAATAAACCAAAATATACACTACGAGAAAGTACAAATACTAGAAATCACATGGTAGCTTCAAATTTTCAGTCATCCTCTTATCATTGATTTCGTTAAAAACTGACATCTCTAATTATTTGCTCCTCTTGGTGAAAATATTTGCTCAAATCCAAAATACACCTTAATTTTTTTCATTTTCCAGTTATCATTTCGAGTCATATTATTACCATCCAACTCAAAGAACTTTCCAACATCCAACTTTTCTATCCTATTTGTTTGTTTTAAACTCAATCATATCCTCTCTGACATAATACCTTTGTTTGAATGAGAAGATATATACAGGGTGACCGCCCCCCCCCCCAAAAAAAAACGGGCCTGCACATACTTTTTGTGATATATCCTTCAATCATTCACTAATCACACTTACCTTTACTCAAAACATATTCAAGCGTTATTAGTCGCGTGGACGTGACTCTGTGTTACTATGTTGGTCCGTAGGTAGTCGGTCGGATGGTAACCGTTTTACTTTTCAATGAGTTTTTTGGTAATAACTTCTTAACGATTCAGCCGATTCTATCTCTAACAATGATCAGTTAAACTACAATGTATGTAGATTTGGTATGATATTATAAGGCTATTAAATTGGTCTGTTTGATACGAGTGTTTTGAGTGAATCCGGAGCGTACCCAAGGCATGACCCATGTAAGTGTGAAGGTAGCTACCAGTTATAATAAGCAAATACCACGACTGCGTTCAGTGTGGTTTAACAACTATCAAAGCTGAAGTATTACGCCAAAGAGTTAGAACTCTCATGAAATCTATTCCTAGAGTTACCCTCCTCTCTGTGAAGGAAGGTAATTCACGAGGAACTCCAATGGGATCAATTTCATCCCACTCAAAAAAAGTCGACAAAGATTGGTCAAATTTATCCTTCAAATAAGGGATTAGAGAAAATCCTGCTGACAAAATGCAGGAGAGGGTAAGATACTATCCTGGACTGGCAGATCATCTGCGGGATAAAGCAGGAAAGGAGGAAAGGACAATAGAAAGGAATTTCCAAGATCAAAAGCTGCATGCGCTAACCAAGGAGCGGTCTAATTGAGATCGAAGCCTCAATGTGCATGGTTCGAATCCCACCCAAGCTCGGATTTTTTCGAAGTAGGAAATAATTATTTCCGAAGAAATATTATTCTGTTTTCTCTTTCTTGCGGTGTGTTGGATATATATATATATATATATATATATATATATATATATATATATATATATATATATATATATATATATATATATATATATATATATATATGAAACTCAATATAGTGAGATGCCGTGCATGGGGGAGCAGGATTTCAAATTGATGCAAAAGTTTTGTTTTCAGTACCAATTTGAAGTTAAGGGGTCTATGGAATAATTCTGGTATCGAGTGTCAAGCAGTCAGATAACAAAAACAAAATGGCCGCCACAATCCAAGATGGCTGCCAATTTCCAGCTTTTTTCGCATTACGCCTCATATCTTTTGTACTATTGAACCTAGAATGGCAATTTTTGTATCTATATCTATGTTTATTTATGTATGATTTATAACTTACTAACTGATCACTAATTGTGTTCTTCATTTACCATTTTATTGGTCTCTTTTCACAGGTGAAAAAACGGCTCCATTTACATACCCACTTGAATTTCCAGATAATATCAAATTTTATTTGCGACGCCCCATGTACAGACAGCAGTTATTTAATATTGTTTTTTTCCAAGTTGTTTCTGAGATGGCTGAGGCAAGGATATGGCAGTTGTGTATTTTGTGCCAAAATCAAACTGAGAAAGGGCTTGTTTGTCCCCTTGCCAATCCAGTTACCGGTAATTCGTAGAGAGGAAGCCACCACATAAATCCTCAGCCTCACAAGTCAGTTCAGAGCAATTGGTGCTGATCCCCACCCAGACGTACAACTTCCAGATGTAGAATCCATGCAGGAGAATAGTGCATCCTGACATAAATCTTGTCCTCAGCTTTATAGGGCATCAACACTTGACCATGCAAAAAAAGCGTTATAATGAAGGATTGCCTCCTGCAAGAAAAAGATCCCGGCGGAGTCATGCAGCTGCTAATCGTAACCTGTGTATCTTTTGTGGTGATAAAACAAATGCAGCAGACCATTCTTTCCAGAAGGTTACACTCATCCAACACATACATGACAAGGCAGCCACGCTGGGAGAAGAGCGTATTGTGGCACTCCTTGCCGAAGGCCATGTGGTCGTCATTAAAGCCAAGTATCATCTGATTTGCTACACAGGGTTCAATCGCCGTTACGATGCGATTTGTAAACAAGACACAGCTAGCAAAAATCTCGAGGCCACAACAGAAAATGAACTGCTCCAATTTATAAAAGAAGTCACTGGAGGTCGTAGAATTTTTGCATTGCAAGATCTGACAGATATGATGACCGAGAGATTAGTACAACATGGAATCCAGGAGACCGTGAACCGGACACGCCTAAAGGAAAGAGTCCTGGAACACTTCCCGAATTTGACAGAGGAGAAAGGTATCCGAGACCGAGTTTTCATCATTTGTTCGAAGACGGCTAGAAAGCTCATATCAGATGCAACTCAAACACCAGATGAGGAAGCACGTACATCACTAATGGCAGCATTGATTATCTGTAAAGCTGTTTTGGATCACTACACTGCATTCAGGTTTGATGGCTCATTTCCCGATGGTTGCGAAGAATCATCTGTTACACAACGTATAAAGTATTTCTTCCGTCAACTCCTCGCAGGACCCAAATCATCGCCAAAACAAGAAAATTCCAAGAAAATCCTCTCTGAGTCAGTTGGCTATGCTAAATATGACTTCTCTTTCTGCGAACTTGAATTGTGAGCCTCCACTTGCAGTGTTCCTGGCCCTCAAATTGCACTCCCAAACAAAAAGCAAAAAGTTGGTACAACTACTACGCAAGTATGCTCTGAGCGTGTCATATAAGAAAGTCATCAGCATTGAATCTAGATTTGCACAAGCTATTGCAGATCATGCAAGGAGTAGAGCTGATATAGTCTGTCCTACAAATTTGCATCAGGGCATTTTCATAGTTGCAGCCTTGGATAACCTGTATCACAATCCAACATCACGCACTACAAGCCCATCCTTCTATGGAATTGGTATTTTAATATTTTAGTTTTCTTCATCCCAGACGCCTGGGTTGGACCAAGAATGTCTATGAATCAACTCACAGAAAACAGGAAGATGCAGCAGTTAACCTACCCTGCCTTGTTTGTGTACGCTTGAACCATCTGTGGGCCGAAATCTTGTCACCCAATCTCCGGTAAAAGATGTGCAACTAGTGGCAACGAGTTCTTTCCATGAGAAGAAACAGCACGAACAGGCATGGATGGGTGCAGTAAATGATATCCTATATGGGTATTCTGATACAGAACAACACACTGCAGCGATGTGGTCTCTCTATCATGCTGCCCGATCAGATATTGTTAGACAACCAGAAAAAAGCATTGAAGCCCTCCTGCCACTTTTCCATGAAAAAGCCTCCACTCCAGAAATGATTCGACATGGAATGGAACTGGTTAAAAAGACAACTGAGCACCTCAACCCACACCAAGTCCCTGTGTTGGTAGTGGACCAACCACTCTATGACCTCGCCCAAAAAATGCAGTGGACCTTCCCTGACATTTACGGGGAAGACAAGTTTGTGGTTATGCTAGGTGGACTCCAAATTGAGATGACTTTGTGTTGGGTTGTGTTAGCTTCCCAACAGAGGTGGACTCCAAATTGAGATGACTTTGTGTTGCACCTTGGGAGATCTTCTGCGTGCGTCTCGATGACCTGAAACCCTAAAAAAGCTGGGCTAGTGAAGACAAAAGCAGCAACCACAGCTTTTATGAATGCATCCAATGCAATGAGAAGAAGATATTCCTATCAAGTTACTGTTATGGTACTTGACAGCCTTCTATAGCGAGCATACGAAGACAGTGGAACCGAGATGGCTCTTTAGGATTGGGTTGTGTTAGCTTCCCAACAGAGTCCAACGTTCAACTTCTGGCTACTCGTACACAAGTACCAACATATCATATTCATGTTCACCCGGGCAAATCAGAAGCGGAAGTTAGAATTCATGGTTACTACCTTGCAGAATAATGTGTCTCTGTTCTTTGCTCTAGATCACCAGAATTACGTCAGGTGGATTGCAATCTTTATGCGAGAGATGGAAGGTCTACCAGATAGCATCCAGGAAAAGTTTAAGAAGGGAAATTGGACAATAACTCGAAGCAATCGCTGTTTCTCATCCTTACCCATCGATCAAGAACACGAGCAAGCCAACAAAAGGGTGAAAGGAGTTGGTGGCGTTATTGGTCTCACAGAGAACCGTGACATGCTTGAACGCTGCATCGCGACTGGCCCATAAATCAGCCGTGTCGTTGACGAGTTTACTGGTGCAAATGATAACGATGATGATGAAGAACTCCCTAATCATGGGGAAGGATATGTATCTCAGCACCAATTTCTACGCCATGCCAAAGATCTGATGGAAGTGTTGCTGAGCAATGGGAATCCTTTTAAGAGCACAGTGGAAACCTGGTTACATTAGACAACAAAGTGTGTGAGTCTGTGGCTGCTGCCGTATGCATCCATAAAGTCGAGTCTATGGGACAAGAGCAGTACAACAACTTCAGACAGATTGTGCTTGACTTAAATAACACACCTCTGACAGCACCGATCAAGCGAAACAACTTACTGTTGTTCCATGAGAAGAAAACACAAAAGAAGTCAGCAATTAAGCAGAAAATGCAGCACTTCAAACGTCATTCATAGCTTTTTGGTCAAGTTTTTCTTGTTGTAGCCAGACATGGGAGGGTTTTGGAGGAGTTTTTTTTAGCACGAATCTTCCCCATACCTAACTGCATTGTCATCCAATAGGTCCCTGAACTCTTGTATCAAGTCAGATTTGTTGATATATTTCATGGAAGCCAGTACAAGTAGCGCCATTTCTGTCACGAGGAACTAGTTGCGCCAGATGTTTACGACTTCATTATTATTGACGGTGGAGTACTTATACACTCACTTCCTGGCACAACTGTCTAAAGCCAGACCTTTGATTCATATTTCAACAAGGTATTCTGCCCAAGAGTCTGCCACGACTTGAAGTGATCGACAAGAGTGCATATGTCTGGGACCAGTATCGTGCACTGACGATCAAAGGAGGCACAAGGGAAAAACGAGGAACAGACATCCGACAACGCATATCTGGTACTGGCAAACGTGAAAAAGAAGCAGGAACTGTTCTCATTCTTGTCCAAAAAGATAACAGAAGAACATTTCCCAGATGAAAAGAATGTCTACATCACTGCAGGTGATCAATTCCACCATGTTGGAAACAGTCCACCAATGGATCAATGCAACCATGAGGAAGCTGACACGCCTGTCTTAGTACATATCCTCAACGCCCTCCAATCATCATCACTTGGGATTGTGTATACTGGAGACAAAGATGTTGCCGTAATCCTTCTGAGTAATTTCCATCACATCAAGGCTCTGAATCACGCCGCAGAAATCTGGATCTCCTTCAAAGCAGGAAAGACAACCAAAATGATCTCCCTGAACACTATCGCCACAAATCTGGGCACGACACCGAGCAAAGCCATGGTACTTTTCCACGCATTCACTGGATCAGACAGTACTTCTTCCTTCAAGTTCAAAGGCAAGCGATCACGCTGCACGTTTATGCCGAAAGTGCCATCCCTTATGGACCAATTTGCAACTATTATCGACATTCCATTTCAAACATCGCCAAGGTTGAAGGAAGTGGAAACAAGTTTTATGTATGTAGACTGTACTCAAATGAATCAAACAAGGATAATGATGTTTACCTCGTCCAAATGAGGTTGTTCTCTCAGAAGACTAGGGATGTGGAGAGAATTACCCCAACTGGTGATGGTTTGGATCAACACCTCAAAAGCGAGCATGTGGGCAACAACCCACATGTCCATAATGCCTGTCAACAACCCAACTAACCATGGGTGGAAGGAAGAGGACGGCATGGTGCTTCCCATTTGGACCACGATGCCCCTCGCCAAGTATGTGTTCCACCTGGATGTGAAGTGCACTTGTCCATTTACCTGCTTTCGGTTCAAATGCGTGAAGACAAAGTTGAAGTGCACACGTCAATGCAAGTGTACATGCGAGAAGTAGCTGGACTAGAACAATTTCCAATATTAACATGTATATAGGGGTCTTGATTAATTTGTTAGCCATTTTCTTATTGAATGTTTTGTTCAAGGAGTTTTTTCAAGAAATTGTGTAAGTATTTACTTGAAAGTAGGACTCTATATAAGAGAGGATATGCTCCAATCATGTTTATTTTATTTTTATTCAATTACTCATACATGCAAACCTAGGTATAGAGACCAAAATCACCATTCTAGGTTCAATAGTACAAAAGTTATGAGGCGTAATTCGAAAAAATGCTGGAAATTGGTAGCCATCTTGGATTTTGGCGGCCATTTTGTTTTGTTTTATCTGACTGCTTAATACTCGAGCCAAAATTATTCTATAGACCCTTACTTTCAAATTGATACTGATAACGCAACTTTTGCATCAATGTGAAATGACTGAGTGCCTGGGCACCCAACTAATAGCGAGTTATGGTATATGATAGTGAAACCACTGTATAGGAGCATAGAATTGATTTACGAAACTAGTTTTGGTATGAAGTTTACCATACCCTCTTCAGTTATATAATGTCGTATACCGAAACTAGTTTCGTAAATAAATTATATGTTCCTATACAGTGGTTTCACTATCATATATATATATATATATATATATATATATATATATATATATATATATATATATATATATATATTAACAGAGATACCAGTCGTTACTAGGGTAAAATGTGCGTTCGGAAATAAGGTAAAACAGATTTGATCTTTTTTTTTCTCTCACAAACAATATTCTCATTCTAGGAACTAAACAATGTTGTTTAGCAGCGCTAAAGATCTTCCTTCTACACAATATTATTCGTAGTTTTTCCTTGAGGAGGGAGCATTAACAAACATTATTTTTGCTCCCAACTCTAGAGCAATTACATAGAGTTGACATTGATAAGAACAGGGTTTCTCTAATTGCAATCATGCCACTAATAGAGTTTCACTGTACGATTTTTTTAATTCACATTGCAAAACTTTCACAGATTGTGAAATGTAGTCTTCTGAATGTGATTGGCCAAATTTTGAGGTAAAATATCAACTTTCTGGTTAACAACTCGAGAACAGTTTGAGATAGCAACGTCTGGTTTTCGGCATTGTATTTAGATGTCATTGATCTTTAATTTTGCTACCTATTATTTTTTTAAAAGTTTTATTTAATTTCTGAGTTATAGACATTTGAAATCTAAAAGTGGGGAAATTTAAAAGTTTTTTAAAAGCAAAAATATTTTCATATCTATTCTTTACCTCTATATTTTCAGAACGGGATTTTTGAAGATTTTTCTCTTGATTTGGATGAAAAAAAATTTACATTTAATCCAATAATGACATTTAATAAGAAATTTATTGTTACTTTCTAATTCAATAATATATTTGATATTTGGCTGAAAAAAGTATGTAAATGAAGAATTTGATTAACCTTATCTAAATTATATTAAAAATAGCAAAAGAATCGTCAACATATCGACGATAAAATTTAGGTTTAAAATCTGAAAGAGAAAATTTCTTAAAATTATTTTTTAAATAAATCATAAAAAAATGTTATGGGGCTATTGAAGATCGCATTCACACTCCATCTCTTTGTTAATGAGTCTTTTTATCAGAGAACAAGATCAACAGACCTTAGTCGCGTGCTCTCAATTATTCTGACTTATGATCTCACGGTCATATGACCTTACGACCTTCAAAACCTTCCACAAGTGGGGCAATCCGACCCATAGTTAGTTTTCTTTTAATAATTCCTAGATTAACTTTAACAGGACCTTGGCAATTATATCATTTGGAATAAAATGTAAAACAACATAGGAGTTTCAATTTTCGTTTCAATAGTTACGATGTTATTGCCAAAATACCCATTGAAAAGTAAAATGGTGATCATCTGACTGACCGACCGACCGACTGACCGACTGACCGACTGACCGACCGACATAATAACTTATAAAATCGCATACATGCGGCTAAAAGATAATTTTCATTAATAATCAGATCCAAAACAATTTTAGATTCCTGATGAGAGAAGTTCTGGAAGGACACCGAATGGGTAAAAGTTATATTATAAATAATATCAATCGTTTCATTTTGAATTCAATTTATAATAATTCTAATTCAAATGTGAGAACAAAACCTCTCTTTCAATGAGATAACCGTTCTCTCACTATAAAATACCTACCATAAATCCCGCACTCCCAATTTAACATATTGAAAGAAAAGAAAATGAAATAGTAGAGGTATTATATACCACTTCTAATATAAACATGAAGAACATAACAAAAAAATCGTTTTGTAATTTTCTCAAGACCTTTTGATGGAAATAGATTAAATTTACGAAAGTTTTTCAGATATACGAGGGGCGGGCAATATGTTTTGCGAATCGGTAGGGCAAAACAGAGGAAGGGAGATGGCTGTTTGTAGGGGTGTTAGGACAGGTTATGACAAGTCAGGACCTGCAGCCGCACGCTCTTGCCTCGTCTATTTAAGAAGCAGTAGCTGATCGCAGATCGTTAGTCACAAATTTTTCAACAATGGAGAAGGTTGAGCACCGCGCAGTGATCAAATTTTTGACCAAGGAAGGCAATAATGCAAAAGAGATCCATGAACGCATGGTTGCAGTGTACACCGATAGCGCCCCTTCCTATGCAACCATTGCTTGCTGGAATAGAGAGTTCCGCCATGGTCGTGAGTCCCTTGAATATGACCCCCGTCCAGGACGCCCGTCAGACGTGACCAACGAGAACAATGTGGCTCGTGTGGAGAGGATGATCCTCGAAAATTGACGGGTGAAGGTCGACGAAATCGAGCGAGAACTTGGAATATCACATGGAAGTGTTATTAACATCATCCACGACAATTTGGCCATGACCAAGGTCTCTTCCGTTGGGTCCCTAGAAACCTCATGCCCCATGATCGACTTCAACGTCGTCAAAGTCCACAAGGCCAGAGTTGCACCCGCTGCCCTGCGCGAGTGCGGATTCGAGGAGCTCAACCATCCCCCTTACAGTCCAGATCTGGCCCCTAGCGACTACTTTTTATTCCGCCAGCTCAAGGCTGCACTGCGTGGACGCCGGTTTGGGGACGATGAAGATGTCCAGCTCGCCGTCCAGGAGTGGATTGAACAGCAGTCGTGAGATTTCTGGTTGTCGGGAATTCGAAGCCTCAGGGACAAGTGGCGCAAGTGCATTGAAGTCGAGGGTAGTTATATTGAAAAATAATAAAACACTTTTCCTCATATCTCGATTCCTTATATCCGAATTGCAAAACTTATTGACCGCCCCTCGTATGAACTCCAGTTTACATGATACAGATGAAAACTTAAATTTTAGGAAAGTATAACTAAATAAATTTGTTCGAAGCAGTGCTGTCGAAATTTTCAGTTTACTAATGTTAATTTTTTTTTATATTGTTGTTCCAGGTAATCTGAACATCTAAAAATGATCATTTTCTATTAGTCTCGCGTTCAACCGTGAATTTTAAATTTGGATGTTGACTGTTTAAATAATTTGCAAATTGTGTTACATGTCAATACCCATTGAAAAAACAGAAACAATCATCCACATATCGTTTATTAAAAAGGGGGTTTAAATGAAGTTGGTCATTCCTCCAACGAATGTTTTTCGTGAAAAACACAAAAAAGCGTTGGCGAATGTCAGCCTCAAGGGTGGACTCATTGCTCTTCCTTCTATTTGTTAATAAAGCCTTAAACACATAAAGTATTGATAAAGAAAAAAATAGTCTCCAATTGCCAATTTCAGCAAATCCTAAAGTTATTTTATTTAATCCTTCTTTGTAGCCTTTTGGGTTAAATAAACTAATAGTAATAAGATCGCAAAGTTCCATGAGTGAGGTAGTAGTAAATAACGAGTCAACATCCAAACTATTCATTTAGTACTGAACTAAGTGAAAAGGACTTTCATTGATAAAAGCGCGGCGAATTCAAAGGAATCTCGCAATGTCTAATTATCGTCAAAGACTCGACCAAAGGGACAAGGAAGGGACTTACATAAGTCAGAGGAGGGTGTAAGGATGGCTGATAAAATTGGTAGCTTGGATAGATGTTCTTAAAGTTTTATTTTAAGTGTATTCATTGTAATTGATCATTATAATTTAGTATTAATTAATGTATTTTATGGGTGTAAATTTACCAGAATTGCTGAAGATGTACATATATGATGTACGAAACGTTCAAATAGAATAAATAAATAAATATATATATATATATATCGGAAAGATAATGTGAATATAGAGACTTTTATTAACTTTTTCGCATATTAACTAACCGGATTTTATTTGAAACACAATCTCCCATCCAAATGGAAATCCAGGCCACTAATCCTCGCATCCTTTGATGCTCATCTTTAAAGTAAATGGTTTTAAAGTGGTACTGGAAAATAATAATAGGAATAATAATAATACACTGAAACCCTCCCTACACTGCATAATTGATTTTCAGCCCATTGCTAATAAATGTACTAAATAATTATCCCATAGATTAATGATTTGTTCTATGGCTTGGAGTTTAATCTGAGAGGGTTTTTAGGGTACCCTAATAACCTAAAAAAATTGGGCACAAAGACCCATAGACAGAGGGAAATAGTATTTGCCCAGAGATTTTCCAGTATTTTTTCAAGAGTTTCTTAACAAAATATATGAAAGAGTTTAGGGAAAAGTGAATGGGAGATTAATTCAGGAGAAAAAGGTTGAAATTGCCGCGAATTAAAAAAAAGTAAAAAATCAACAGACCTAAGTCGCGTGCTCTCAATTATTCTGACTTATGACCTTACGACCTTCAAAAGTTTCAAAAATTCCCGGACTAACCTAGGAACGAGCTTGACAATTATATCATTCGAAAGAAAATGTAAAACAACATAAGGGTTTCGTTGGAATCGACCGAATAGTTACGATTTTATTGCTACAAAACGCATTGAAAAGTAAAACAGTTACCATCCGACCGTCTAACCTACGGACCGTCATAGTAACTTATAGAGTCGCGGGCACGCGACTAAAAATCGCGTTGAGAGGGAAAATAGGGGTAGAAAGAAGAGGGGGAGAGATAAGGAGAGGAAGAGGTGTAGAGCGAAAAGGGGGTTGAGCGAGACAGAGAGAGTTACAAGGAGTTACAAGGAAAGATAGTACCTCAGAAGACTAAGTTAGTCCATACCGAGGAGGTACTCATTTAATATTCATATTCAATCTACTCGTCATAGAAATAGTATAGTAAAGTTTAAGGCTCTCCCCTCCCACCTCTCCCGCCCGATCTTTCGGGCAATGAAAGATGAAAAGATACCCGCTGTGCTAGAAAAAAAGTACACAAACAGGAATTTCAACAGGAAAGCAGAAATGCATTTCTACATTATTATTTTTCTTTTAATATTCTTAATCTAATTATTTTCAGTGTAATCTTATGTTTTTAGTATGTAAGCGTATTTATGATTTTATCTAACCTCCTTTTAAACGCCTCGACACTGGGGCTCGAAACGACCTCTTCCGTTAACTGATTCCAAATATTTACTATTTTATACGAAAAGAAATTACCGCATACATTCAATTTGTATTTTGGAGGGATTAGCTTCATACTGTTATTCCTTGTTACATTTCTGTTGAACTCGAACCAGATTGAGTAATCCACATTATCAATTCTATTTAGTATTTTATATACTTGAATCAACTGGGGGAGCGTGACGTCACGAGCGAGAGGTATGAGAGATGGGAAAGGGAAATAGGGAGGTGGAGGAGGGCATGAAAGGGCATGGGAGGGGATGAGAGAGGGGGAGTGACTGAGAGAGAAGGGGGAAGGGAGAGAGAGAAAGAAAGATAGGGGGAGAGAGAGGGAGATAGATAAAGGGGGAAACTAAGGAATATACAGGTGGAAAAGGGGATAGAGAGATGGGGGGGGATAAAAGGAGAGAGGGGGGCGTGAGGGAGAGAAAAGGGAGATATAGGAGGGATTGATGGGGGAGAGAGGTAGAAAAGAGATAGAGAGAGGGGGGGAAATGAGATAAAATAGAAAGAGAGAGAAAGAGAGAGAGAGAGGAGAGTGTGTGTGAGAGGTAGAGGGGGAGACTGGCCGAATGTGAGAGGAGAGGGGGGGGCAGGTGAGAGACGGATAGAGACCGTGTATGTGTTTGCGATATGTGGCATGATTAAATTTGGATTCTCTACTCTTGGCATGATCCATTTAACGACAAGTATCAAAAGAAGTAAACAATTACCGAACAAGTTAGTGACCACCCAAGACATTCCCCATCCACTCAAAAGAACCGTCGAAAAATCTCGTAAATCGCACCCATCTAGCCCTTCTTCAATACAGCCATACATTAACGTAGATTTTATAGGGGCACCCGAATAGCTTCTCCTGTAAGAGCCTCCATCTCGTCCACACGGAGGCAATGGCACGTCGCTCGAATCAGCAGAGAGGAAAACGTTGCTTTTTCGGCGTCGTCCATCGAACCTGGAGTTTCGAGCTGCAGCGAGGAATACTTCTGTAATTAACTCCAAATTCCTGCGTCATTTTTGTTTTGTTTTTTCAACTCTACGAAAAATCGTTGTTTACAAAGATTTATCTTTTCTTTCTTCGTACACATTATTATGGAGTTAATTTATAAAGATTCTTGTTAGAATTCAAGGGATGCCCTTTATTTAATATGTATTCAAATTAAAGAAAAAAAACACAACAATCTCTGACACTTACATCATTATCTCCCACGGTTAAGACTTTGGACAAAATATTCATTTGCACATGTGAACAGACTCTTTGTGTATGGGGTTCTGGGGCTAGGGGTTATGTGTGAGAGAGATTAGAAAAAAATATGAAAGGTTTTTATGGTTTGATGAGAGGGTCGGATGTGTGTGAGGTATAGCCTCCCTTTGTTTTTCTCAGTGGTGTTTGTAATATAGCCATTTTTGGTTATTTTGAGGGGGAAGACATTTCCCCTCTTAACCTTTCTTGGTGATTTTGAGGCCGAAAGCATACCTCCCCCCCTCTTAGCGATTCTTGTTGATTTTGAGGGCGATAACCTTCCCTCTTTTAGCGATTGTTAGTGGTTTGAAGGCCGAAGACTTTTCTCCTCTTAATCTATTCTTGGTGATTTTGAGACCAAAGACATTCCCCACTCTTAACCTTTATTGGTGATTTTGAGGCAGAAGGCTTTCTCCCTCTTAACCATTCTTGATGATTTTGAGGTCGAAGACTTTTGCCCTCTTAACCTTTCTTGGTGATTTTGAGGCCGAAAGCATACCCCCCCTCCTCTTAGCGATTCTTGATGATTTTGAGGGCGATGACCTTCCCTCTCTTAGCGATTGTTGGTGGTTTGGAGGCCAAAGACTTTCCCCTATTAGCGACTCTTAGTGCCTTTGAGGCCGAAGACTTTCCCCTCAACCATTCTTGGTGATTTTGAGGCCGAATACTTTCTCTTCTTAGCCATTCTTAGTGATTTTGAGGCCCGAATACTTTCTCTCACTTAACCATTATTGGTGATTTTAAGGCCGAAGCCTTTCTACCTCTTGAACATTATTAGTGATTTTGATGCCGAAGAGATCACTCGCCTAGCGATTTCTATTGATTTTGAGGCCAAAAGCTTTCACCATTTAAGCCATTCTTGGTAATTTTGAGGCCGAAGGCTTTCCTTCTCTTAGGGATTCTTGGTGATTTTGAGGCCGGAGAATTTTTTACACTCTTAACTATTCTTGGTGATTTTGTGGCCTAAACCTTTCCCATCTTAACCATTCTTGGTGATTTTGAAGCACAAGATGTTCACCCTCTTAGCCATTCTTGGTGATTTTGAGGCCGATGCCTTTTCCCCTCTTAGCCATTCTTGCTGATTTTGAGGCAGAAGACATACCTCCCTTTTAACCATTCTTATTGGGTTTTAGGCCAAAGACTTTCCCCCTCTTAACCTTTCCTGTTGATTTTGAGCTAGAAGACATACCCCACCCCTTTTAGAGGTTCTTGTTGATTTTGGTGGTTTGGTGGTTTGAAGGCTGATGACATTTCCCCTCTTAGCGACTCTTGGTGATTTTGAGGCTGAAGACTTTCCCCTTCAACCATTCTTGGTGATTTTGAAGCCGAATACTTTCTCCTTCTTAGCTTTTCTTGGTGATTTTGAGGCCGAAGACTTTCCCCGTTATAGCCATTCTTGGTGATTTTGAGGCCGAAGACTTTCCCTCTCTGAGCGATTCTTGGTGATTTTTAGGCCGAAGACTTTCTCCCTCTTGGCCATTCTTGGTGATTTTGATGCCGAGGATTTCACTCTCCTAGCGATTCTTGGTGATTTTGAGGCCGAAAACTTTCCACTTCTAAGCCATGCTTGGTGATTTTGAGGCCGAAGACTTTCCCCGTTTTAGATATTCTTGATAATTTTGAGGGCGCAGACTTTCCCTTTCCTAGCGATTCTTGGTGATTTTGAGGCCGAAGAAATTTTCACTCTTAACCATTCTTGGTGATTTTGTGGACTAAACCTTCCCCCTCTTTACAATTTTTGGTGATTTTGAAGCCCAAGTCTTTCGCCTTCTTAGCCGCTATTCTTGGTGATTTTGAGGCCCATGACTTTCCCCCTTTTTACCATTCTTGGTGGTTTTGAGGCCGATGCCTTTTCCCTCTTAGCCATTTTTGATGATTGTTAGACTGGAGGCTTTCTCCTTCTCATCCATTTTTTTTTGTGATTTTGAATCCAAAGTCTTTTCCCTCTTAGCCATTCTTGGCGATTTTAAGGTCAATGACTTTCCCACTCTCAGCGATTCTTGGTGATTTTGAAACCGGAAGCTTTCCATTTCTTAACCATTCTTAGTGATTTTGAGGCCGAACTCTTTCACCCTCTTAACTATTCTTGGTGATTTTTAGAGCTAAGACTTTCCCCCTCCTAGTGATTTTTGGTGTATTTGGGGTTGAAGACATTCCTCCTCTTAGCGATTCTTGGTTATTTTAAGGCCGAAAACTTTACCCCTCCTAGCCATTCGGTGTGATTTATAGACCGAAGAATTTTCTCCTCTTAGCCATTCGTGGTGATTTTGAGGCCGAAAACTTTCCCCCCTAGACCATTATTGGTGATTTTGAGGCATAAGACATACCCTCTCTTATCCATTCTTGGTGGGTTTGAGGCCCAAGACTTTCCCCCTCATAACCTTTCTTGATGATTTTGAGGTCTAATCCATGCCCCCCCCCCCTCCTCCCTTCTTAGTGATTTTTGTTGATTTTGAGGCCGATGTTTTTTCCCTTCTTAGCGATTGTTGGTGGTTTGGATATCGAAGCCTTTCCCCTCTTAGCGATTATTGATGATTTTAAGGCCGAAGACTTTTCCCCTCTTAACTTTTCTTGGTAATTTTGAGGCTGAATAGTTTCCCCATCTTAGCCTTTCTTGGTGATTTTGAGACCAAAGTCTTTATCCGTCTTAGAGTCCGCAATTCTGAGCATCTTTTTACTTTGTCTGGTGGTCTAGCGAGTGGCATCTAAAACAGAGGTGCATAAAGACTATAGGTACATGATCTATTGGACCTTGGCAAAAATGGGAGATTTAGCACCTCTAACTACTAGTGGTCAACTTATATCACATTTGAACTCAGTGACTTCAATTACCTTTGGTAGCATTGGTTTTAACTGGCTCTATTTAACCAGCGACTCGTTGCGGACAGAAGATGAACACAACACGAGATTTGCAAGACCCATGGATCTTCTTGCTTCGCAGCAGTGAATGAATGGTGCCCTCTTTATTTAGTTTTAGGGTAATTTGGGTATAGAAATTGATGAGTCCGGATTATGCTGCTTTCGCGGCCATTTCCGTTTCCCTGAAAATGACTTTCAATACGTGGGGAGGAAGGGGTAGGGGGTCTTCACCTCTCCTTTTCTTGAATTTTATTATTTCCTCGATACTTGACCATGTTTGGTTTGATCCTATCTCCTTGATCTGGATCCAGGAGGTGGCCACTGGAAGGCTATATGTGTGGGGGCAGGACTCTGCACCATGTCAGACAAGCAAAAGAACCAGTCCCGGCTGTCAGACAATTTCTTTGACCACATCACACCGAACATCTGGCCTCCCAAATCCCCAGACGCAACCTCTGGACTATTTTGTGCAGGATGTAGTTGAAATAGAGATCAACAAGTCCCCGTGCACCAACAGGATGGAGTTTAGGTCCAGGATCACTAGAGTTTTCACTTAGTTAAACGGGGGGGATTTTGAGGTGACCTGCAGCAGGTATCGACGGCCCCCTGGAGGCTATGGTTAAACCTGATGGCGACTTCTTTAAATAAAATGAATATTACAATCCTTCAAGTCTTTCACCTGTAATTTAGGTAAATATATCTGTATAAATAAATTGTATTATTTTCTTTTGTGTTGAAATTAGGCGAAAAATTACTCATCGCCCTTGTATTATAATTACTTCAAAGCAGTCCAGTTAATATATACATGGATTAATTTTAAGATTTAAATTGTTTAAGAATTTATAAGTAATGGCACGATGCGGGATTAGTTCATCTTCATGACACTGGGCGTCCAGTCCTAGTGGTGTAACCAAGGAAACTATAACTTACCTCGGTTTGGAAGTTCTCTCTCACTCTCCATATATCTCTCCATTTGCAAGGTATTGAGAGCGTTATTAATATTAATGGTGACTACTTTGTTAATAAATGAGGTCAACAGACCTAATTCACGTGATTTCAATTATTCTGACTTATGACCATGTATCATACGACCTTTAAAACTTTCAACAAGTGGGGCAATCCGACCCATAGTTAGCTTTCTTTTAATAATTCCTGGAATAACCTTGTAATGAGATTGACAATTATATCATTCGAAATAGAATACAAAACAACATAAGGGTTTCAAATTTCGTTAGAATCGGCTGAATAGTTACGATGTTATTGCCAAAAAACTCATTAAAAAGTAAAATGTTACCATCAGACCGATGACCTACGAACCGACATAGTAACTTATAAAGTCGCGTGCACGCAATTAAATATCATATTTAATTATTAAATAATGGTTCCTTGTTTCTTTTATTTTAATAAAAAACGAGTAATTTCCTTTGTAATCTAATACAACCTTGTTCCTGCACTCTCGAATTTCGCCCTGTGCGATATCAAGGATGGCAAAGTTTACTTTGTCATCTTTGGTATTTCTTTACGATTTTTGCCTTTTTGGGAGTTGCCTTACACTTAGTTACATCAGTTTTCTTTCATCAATTATTACATAAATTATTGCAAAAAAGATGGGGTCGGGGTGGGGGGCAGAGTCATACGGATTTTATACAAATACACTCATACACATTCGGAATTTTTATGAAGATTTGTATATATGATAGTAATAATTGAAAATCACATGACACGTTATATGATAGATGTATCATAAGTGATTTCTATATGATTATCTATCCTTACCCATATTTACAATAAAAACTCATCTTCACGTATATATATATATATATATATATATATATATATATATATATATATATATATATATATATATATATATATATATATATATACACTCACATAAACTATAACAAAATACATGTGTAAATTCATACATACCAAAGCGCGCAGAATACAAAACAAAACCAAAAAAATTCAAATTGTTCGACAAAACCCGGGGAAATATTTGCGTCAAATTTTTAATTCATGTCGAATTTGTCGCGACCAAATTAATTAATACGAATTTTTATCCCTAAAGAAAAAGAAATAGATATTTCCTTTTTATTTTTCGGCACCATTTCAAACGCACATTTCTGAGATTACAAAGAAAAATCTTTAATTGTTTTGTACGGAGGAGACGAAGGCTTAAAACAAAGGGAAAAAATATATTAAATCCTCTTACGGAAGATGGAGGAATTATGTACGAGCATTTTGTATCATGCGAAAAACAATGAACGCACTCTCGCGACCGTTCAATGGAGCAAGGCAAACTTATGGATAAGGAACGGGAAAAGAGAAGGAGGAAGAATAATACGAGTGAGAGAAGGAAATATTGGATAGAAACATCAATCTGGAAATACCAAGGATTCCACTCAAGCCTATTAATACAGGGTATGAGGATACGTTAAGACGTTTGAACGGCAACGTCGCGGTACCGCGTTCGATCCCGGCATGAGCGGACACAAACGTCACCGCACGTCGAGATCTATCTACCGACTGGTGGACGCGCTGTGCTCGCTCCTGTATTCGGGTGGGTAGATCTTACACTTCTCATCACACACATAGCCAATTACAGCATTCCTATCCCATCATCGCAGCACAACACACATATACACATACATACTCTGTTTCAAGGAATCCTGCCGATGGGTAGCTATATTCACATACCTCTGATGCGGAACAGGTCCTTCTCCCTCAGGGCGACGAAGATTCCACCTGAACGCTGTTTGGTATCAAAATATAATACTTCCTGGCATCTCTCCCTCCAAAAGAGGACCGGCCCCTGGTACCCTTGGGTTCCGTGTAGTTATTGATCGCCGTTCGAATAGTAAGGAATTTATGGACATTCAGCCACGATTTATTTTTGGAGGATTCGAGGTAAGTGAATCTCTCCTCCGTTTGGGAAAGTCCACCCGTCGTTCTGCGATCGGGGAAGTTTATGGGGCGAGTTGCATCAATAAAGGGAAGAAACTCCTTACTACAAATACTAACTACAATTAACTTATTATCATTATTTTATCTTAAATTTTTTTTACTATTAATCTCGGTTTTGGGGAAGAAATGGACAAAAAAGGACATAAAGAATGAACCAGCATGGGTCTTGTTCGCACTCGTGATTTTATGTAGGAAAGAAGATTAAAAAGATGGGTTAAAGAAAGGTAAAATAATTATAAATGAGAAAAGGCGTGTGTAATCCAAGAAGAATTACCCTTCAACCTCTGATTATTATAGCAGGAAGTTCTTTCCTGGCGCATTGTAATAAGAACATAAGAAAAGAAGGAGTCTTCAAAGGATAATCAATAGCCTATATGGGGCAGCTCATGTTCCCCTTATCCAGTTCAGTCTCACCTATCATCCTCTTCCATAAGTCTAACTAATCTATTTTTAAAACTCCGCAGGGAAGACGCTTCTATCACTGAGCCTATTCCATTCATCTACCACTCGATTTGTAAACCAATTTCTACCAATCTCTTTCCTGAACCTAGACTTATCTAGCTTCGACTAATTGATATGTGTCCTAACCTATTCACAAAAATAAAAAATCTTACCTATGTCTTCCCTTTGACCCACTTGAAGACTTCAATCAAGTCTCGTCGAACTCTTTTTCCTTTCTAACGTGTAGAGATTTAATCTCTTAAGCCTTTCGACATAAGCTAAGTTCCTCAACCCATGAATCATCTTTGTCTTCCTTCTTTGCACAGAGTCTAGCAAAGGAATCTCCATTCTATAGTACAGAGATCATCGAAACAAAAAATACCCCCCCCCCCAAAAAAAAAAAACGCGTTTAGTAGATTTATTCAAAAGTTTTCCATCGATGTTGAAACCAGTTCTTGCAGAACGAATTCGTTGTTCGTGGTTTGTGATTTGATGGTACTTGCTTCTATCCCAGATTAATATCCATTACTTATAGTTTGAGTTATATATTAAGTATTTTTACTGGTTATTGCACTCTTAGAACAAGGAGCAATTTACATTTGATTTGTTTATATTGCATAATGTTAATAAGTAACAGCTGTCCGAGAAAGTTACTATGCACTGGAAATAAATAGTCCCGCCAGAATCACAGTGGAAAAAATGGAACTTAGTGTGGTCTACAAGACTTCCAGTTTGGAAACCATTAAAAGATCCGCTCCGCTTTTCATATACAGGGTGTACGATAGGTTTTCAAACTAGCTCTCTTGTATGTAGACCGCCTAAGAGTTGCATTTTCTTCGATGTGATCCTGGCGGAACTGTTAATTTCCAGTGCATAGTAACTTTTCGGAAACCCTGTATAATGTGTTAATACGGTATAATGTATTAACTATCTTCATACAACAGGCAAAATTCTAGAGACGAATGAGTGATGAATAAAATTGACGCAAAATCAATCTCTAGTAGAGTTCGTGACTGGCTACGTTTCCTACCTGTCAGGCTCCTTAGAGCAGTGTTATGTACGAGTACTTTTAATACGAGAAAGTTCTTTTTTTTCTCAATTATTCTTTGTTACGAAATTTTTAATTCACAAATTTAAACTGAATGGAATCACTTTGCGTATCTAAGAAACAAATTACCCTGAAATTTGCACTCGATTTTGTGGCCCATTGGTGCTAAGTCGTATATCTCACGATTCTCATGCGATCTGTGGCTACCTCGAAGCTCTGTGGAGGTTGATGATTTTTCATGTTCATGTAGGTTATATGCCCCCCTCCCCCCAATTCGGTGATTTATTTATGGGGCTTTCACATCTCAATTGTACCAATGAAAAGTGAAGATATAAGCCCTCGGAAAGGAATGCTCATGTAAACTGATACAGCTGGCACGTAGAGGAACGCTATGGCTTATTAAAATAAACAAGGGCCCGAGAACAGATCCCTGAGAAACGCCGCTAATTACTCAGGATGGACGATTCCAATTGAGAAGAACGCTCTGCCTACGGGTTTCCAGCCATTCGTCAATCCAGTTTACTACGTGGCCTACAATTACGGGAGATTTTACTGTATGTGGAATGGTTTCAAAAGGCTTTTTGAGATCGAGATAAACTCCATTGGTCAAATGCTGCGATCATTCCGCGAATAAAACGAACAAATTAATCACGAATGACAGCGTCGAAAGCCTACCTGCGAATCAGTTAAGTTTACTTCCAGATGTTCCGCAATCCACGGGTTTGTTATCGAAAGCTCATACAATTTAGTGTTTGGCTAATAGGCTGGTTTCTCCCTTGGGTCTCTTTCATTTAACCCCGATACGTTGACTTCGCAATCTAGCCGTAAATTTATATATTTGCTGCTCGTATTTCTTCTCTTTACCTCCTTTACGGTATATTTCTTTAGTGTTTTTACTTCCTCCTCCGTACGTTCCGATAAAGCGCTTAGATATCCATTAACAAGCGATGGGAGGCCTACTTTGACAGAATATTAAGACCATGAATACGCGCGCAAATACACCCAGACAGTATTTTTCGTGCGCCTGGATGCCGGCGTGGTTTGGTATAGTTCAGATATGTCTCGAGCCCCATTATACTTGTAATTTATTTATACTATACAGACATTCATCTTTCTCCCAGAACATTCACACACACACACACACACACACACACACCTTTCTATGCAACCACCGTGCGCTTTTTATTCACTGGGTCTAGTTTCGAGTGGAGAAGGGTCATTGGTTTGCGGGCAATTTCCCGCTCGGAGCGGCTGCCGGTCAGTCACCGGGAAACGACCTCTACTGCGAAGCGATTAAAGCTCATTTTCGCGCCCCGATGATGTCCGCGTATAAGCAGGTGCGAGGCGCGCGTGCACAGCTTGCCACGTGCCGTGACAGCTGTGATTAGACGACCACCCGCCCGAAACGAGAGCCTTACACGCGTCTCCCCTCACACACCAGCACACGATGTTTGGAGGAATGATTCACGTATCATTCCCACCTATCGTTAATATGCGTACGTAATGTAACTGTAAGTTTATTCGGTACTTCAGGGACGTGAACGCGCGTAGATGCACATGAGTTGTGCGTGTGTTATTTAATTAATTAAAAATAATTTATAAATATAATTATTCATTTGATTGAATATGGATTAATTAACGTCAACTAGACGGCTTCGTTATAAGGCCGATTAAGGCGTTTGGGAGATGTCCACATACATCTTCGTTCTCTCACAGCCATGAACAGTTCCCTCCCTATTCCCCCCAACCCTACAGATCGCTGCCCCAATACCCCCCTAGCCCCCCCTGGCCCTAACCCTGGGTGGGGGAGGGCGGGGGGGGGGGGGACGAACGCTCTCACGTAACCTGCGCGCGTGGTAGGCAAATTGAATCGCAGCTGAACTCACGACAGATGTCGACGTGACCGGGCGGAAGAGGCCGCGCTGTTGCCCACGCTCTGTCGCCTCATTTTCACCCCGGCGCTGATGGACCTGCAAGTGGCGCCCTCGAATGGGGGGAGGGGCATGTCCTGAGTCATCTGTCTACCATTGTTAACGACCAACTCCCCCTTGACCTCGTTAACCCTGTGGTCCGCTAGGGATCTGGAGAGAGGGTAGAAGTCGAATTCACATTCTGTTAAGTCCCGTTCCTTCGGTGCAAGAGGGTACTATGATGGTGAGTGGGTGTCGAAGGAAATGGGTGGTGGAAAGCTCGAATACCCACCGTTCTTAGTTCGATCCCCATCACTGTCCTTTCCTATTCGTCACCCCGGAAGAATGACGGGAAGGAGAAGGGTAAGATCACAGCTTCGGATCGTTCGGCTCTGTGGCAGGAATAATAATAATAATTAGTAGTAGAATTTAATATTATTATTATTTATTATTATTAATATCGGTTATTTTTCGGTCTATGCCCACCCTCGAATTTTTTAATAATTTATATATATTTAAAAACAATTGTTTTTAATGTAGACAATGTTTTTTCTTGGACAAATTAAAAAAAAATAGTGCTGGGGGGGGTGGGGTAGGATATTGCAATCGCATCATATTGTATTATATATAATTTTGAACTTAATTTGGCAGGTTGCAACCCCCACCCCCAGCAAATTAAAAAAAAACTCGTAAATATTCTTAATCCTTAGTTTCGATTTCAAAGGCGCGATTGCCAAATCTCGTTAGGCTTCTATTTGTTTATAGGGTGTTACGTAGCCCGTTCGCACATATATGTACGCAATTATAACATCTTAATTAAAAAAGAAATATTTAAAGTGTTTTATAAAATTAAAAAACTAAACTATATAAACCCTTACGTAACCGATTCTTTTGAGGTGAAGACTTTACAAAAATAAAACTAACTAGATTCTTTCAATTCGAAGATGGCGGCCAATCTTCTTTTCGTTATAACATGATAATTTGAGATTTGCCCATATTAAAAATAGCGATATTTATAACAAAGAGCCCACGAAACCGAAAAATAATCCTATTATTTATTATTATTATTATTATTATTATTATATTCATAATTATTATCATTATTATTAGTTTATTTATCATTATTTTCATCATTACTATTATCATTATTATACTTAATATCCAACAGAGGTTTCTGAAGACGTTTCTAAAAGAAGTGATTATTAAGGTTCAATTAGAATGTGTGTTATGTACATAGGACTAATAAAAAGAAGGGATTCTTTGGCGCACTGAGATCCGAGAGGGAGAGAGAGAGAGAGAGAGAGAGAGAGAGAGAGAGAGAGAACGCAACAGACCAAGTTCTGGCACACTATGGGAATGACAACAACTCTTGTCCAGGCCTTTTTTCGGCAGATCTGTTTGGGTAACTGGTGTATTACAAGGGGCGGTCAATAAGTTTTGCAATTCGGATATAAGGAAACGAGATATGAGGAAAAGTGTTTTATTATTTTTCAATATAACTACCCTCGACTTCAATGCACTTGCGCCAATTGTCCCTGAGGCTTCGAATTCCCGACAACCAGATATCTCCCGACTGCTGTTCAATCCACTCCTGGACGGCGAGCTGGACATCTTCATCGTCCCCAAACCGGCGTCCACGCAGTGCAGCCTTGAGCTGGCGGAATAAAAAGTAGTCGCTAGGGGCCAGATCTAGACTGTAGGGGGGATGGTTGAGCTCCTCGAATCCGCACTCGCGCAGGGCAGCTTGTGCAACTCTTGCCTTGTGGACTTTGACGACGTTGAAGTCGATCATGGGGCCTGAGGTTTCGTGAAGTTTCTAGGGACCCAATGGGCAGAGACCTTGGTCATGGCCAAATTGTCGTGGATGATGTTCATAACACTTTCATGTGATATTCCAAGTTCTCGCTCGATTTCTTCGACCTTCACCCGTCGATTTTCGAGGATGATCCTCTCCACACGGGCCACATTGTCCTCGTTGGTCACGTTTGACGGGCGTCCTGGACGGGGGTCATCTTCAAGGGACTCACGACCATGGCGGAACTCCCTATTTCAGCGAGCAATGGTTGCATAGGAAGGGGCAGTGTCGGTGTACACTGCAACCATGCGTTCATGGATCTCTTTTGCATTCTTGATTTCCTTGGTCAAAAATTTGATCACTGCGCGGTGCTCAACCTTCTCCATTGTTGAAAAAAAATTGTGAGTGACGACCTGCAATCAGCTACTGCTTCTTAAATAGACGAGGCAGGAGCGTGCGGCTGAAGGTCCTGACTTGTCATAACCTGTCCTCATACCCCCACAAACAGCCATCCCCCTTTCTCTGTTTTGCCCTACGGATTCGCAAAACTTATTGACCGCCGCTCATATATGCACGGCTGTCAACATACACCAGTCACATGACACTCAGAAGCAATGGTTAGTGCTCACGGATTCTCTTGGCGACAAGGTACATTGAGGAGAGATTGAATTATTACCATGAATGCCTCAGTAAACCTCCTGAGTTCTGAGTGTGAGTGCTGTGGTCAAGATATAACCAAGAAAAAGCGCATGTGTATGGAAGACCTGCGGGTGGTATTTGGGAATCTGCACTATTATGGTTAAGCGTCGCTTTTTTCCCCGTTCACACTCATGAACTGCATATGACGAGTATAGTGCTAACTAATAGCAAACTATAAAAGATATACTGAACTCTGGCAGAGCAATAAACTGGATATACAACATTGCGTCCGAGCTGCGTAAAAATGAATCACCATCACGTCTTGCCAAAAATTAAATCATGCCGTTACTGCATAAAAAGTGTCACCATCATGGGTTGTTGAAAAATAAACCATGTGGCTACTGATTAAAAAGGCATCACCTTCATAGCTTGTCAAAAACTAAACCGTGCAGCTACTACTTTGAATGGCATCAACATCATGGCTTGTCGAAAACTAAACCATGCAGCTACTACTTAAAAGGTATCACCATCATGGCTTTGCGAAAACTAAACCATACAGCTACTGCTTAAAAAGGCATCACCATCATGGCTTGTCAGAAACTAAACCATGCAGCTACTGCTTCAAAAGGCATCACCATTCTGGCTTGTCGAAAACTAAACCATACAACTACTGCTTAAAAAGGCATCAACCACAGCTTGTTGAAACCTAAACCATGCAGTGAGTGCTTCAAAAGCTATCACTATCATGGCTTGTAGAAAAGTACACCATGCAGTTACTGCTTAAAAAGGCATTGCTATCATAGCTATTGCTTCAAATGGCATCATAATCATGTCTTTTCGAAAACTCAACCATGCAGCGACAGCTTAAAAAGGCATCACCATTATGTCTTTCGAAAACTAAACGATGCAGCTACTGCTACAAAATACATCAACAACAGCTCGTTGAAAACTAAACCATGCAACGAGTGCTTAAAATGGATCATCATAATGGCTTTCGAAGACAAACCATGAGGTTACTGCTTCAAAAGGCATAACCATCAGTTTGTTGAAAACTACACCCTGCAGCTAATGCTTCAAAAGGCATTACCATCACTTGTTAAAGTCTAATCCATAGCGCTACTGCTTAGAGAGGAATCATCATCATGGATTGTCAGAAACTTAACCATGCACCCACTGCTTCTAAATGTATCGCCATCATGGCTTTTATAAAACTAAACCATGCAGTGACCGCTTAGAAAGGCATCACCATCATAGCTCTTCAAAAATTAAACGATGCAGTTACTGCATCAAAAGGAATCAACATCAGCTTGTTGAAAACTAAACCATGCAATAAGTCCTTAAAAGGTATCACCAGCATGTCTTTCGAAAACTAAACAATGGAACAACTGCTTAAAAAGGCATCACCTTCATGGCTTGTCGAAAACTAAACCATACAGCTACTACTTAAAAAGGCATCACCATCATGGCTTGTCGAAAACTAAACAATACAGCGACTGCTTAAAAGGCATCACCATCATAGCTTTTCGAAAACTAAATCATGCAGCTACTGCTTAAAAAGGCATCACCATCATCACTTGTTGAAAACTAAACAATACAGCGACTGCTTAAAAAGGCATCACCATCATGGCTTTTCGAAAACTAAATCATGCAGCTACTGCTTAAAAGATATCACCATCATGCCTTTTCGACAACTCACCATGCAGCTACTGCTTCAAAAGGCATCACCATCAGCTTGTTGAAAACTTCACCATGCAGCTACTGCTTCAAAAGGCATCACCATCAGCTTGTTGAAAACTAAACCATGCAGCTACTGCTTAAAAAGGTATCACAATCATGGCTTTTGGACAACTAAACCATGCAGTACTGCTTCAAAAGGCATCACCATTAGCTAGTTGAAGTCTAATCCATAGCGCTACTGCTTAAAAAGGCATCATCATCATGGATTGTAAGAAACTAAACCATGCAGCCACTGCTTATAAAGGTATCAACATCATGGCCTTTCGAAAACTAAACCATGTAGTGACTGCTTAAAAAGGCATCACCATCATGGCTTTTCAAAAAGTGAACGATGCAGTTACTTCTTCAAAAGGCATCAACATCAGCTTGATAAAAACTAAACTATGCAGTAAGTGCTTCAAAGAGCTATCCCTATCATGGCTTTTACAAAAGTACACCATGCAGTAACTACTTAAAAAGGCATCACCAATATTGCTTGTCAAAAAAATAACCATTCAGCTACTGCTTCAAAAAGCATCACCATCATGGCTTTTATAAAACTAAGCCATGCAGCCACTGCTTAAAGAGACATCACCTTCATAGCTTTTCGAAACTAAACTATCCAGCTACTGATTAAAAAGGCATTACAATCATAGATTGTCAAAAACTAATTCATGCGCTACTTCTTCAAATGGCATCACAATCATGGCTTGACAAATCCTAAACCATGCAGCTACTGCTTAAAAGGTATCACCATCATGGCTTTTCGAAAACTAAACCATGTAGCTTCTTCATAAAAGGGCATCACTATCAGCTTGTTTAAAAATAAACCATGCAGTTACTGCTTAAAAAGGCATCATCATCATGGCTTTTCAAAAACTAAACCATGAAGGTACTGCATCAAAAGGTATCACCATCATGGCTTTTCGAAAACTAAACCAAGCTGCTACTGCTTAAAAACGCATCACCTCAACGCTTGTCGAAAACTAAAAAATGCAGCTACTGCATCAAAACTTATCACCATCATGGCTTTTCGAAAACTAAACAATGCAGCTACTGCTTAAAAGGTTATCACAATCATGGCTTTTCCAGAACTAAACCATGCAACTACATCTTAAAAATGCATCACTTTCATGGCTTGTCGAAATCTAAACGATGCAGCTCCTGTTAAAATAGGCATTTCCATCATAGTTTGTCAAAAACTGAATTATGCAGCTACTGCTGCACATGGCATCACCATCATTGCTTGTCGAAAACTAAACCATGCAGATGCTGCATCAAAAGTTATCACGATCATAGCTTTTCTAAAATAAACCATGCAGCTACTGCTTAAAAAGGTATCCCCATCTTGACTTTTCGACAACTAAACTATGCAACTACTGCTTAAAAATGCACCATCTTTATGGCTTGTCAAAAACTAAATCATGCATCTACTGCTTCAAATGGCATCACGATCATGACCTGTTGAAAACTAAACCATCCAGCTACTGCTTAAAACGTATCACCACATGGCTTTTCGAAAATTAAACCTTCCAGCTACTGCTTCAAGAGTCATCATCATTATGGCTTGTCGAAAACGGAACCATGCAGCTACTGCATCTAAGGGCATCACCATCAGCTTGTTGAAAACTAAACCATGCAGATACTGCTTAAAAAGGCATCACCATCATAGCTTTTACAAAACTTAACCAAGCTGCTACTGCTTAAAAGTGCATCACTTTTAACGCTTGTCGAAAACTAAAAAATGCAGCTACTACATCAAAAGTTTTCACCATCATGGCTTTTCGAAAACTAAACCATGTAGCTACTGCTTAAGAGAGTATCACAATCATGACTCATCGGCAAAAGCACCATGTAACTACATCTGAAAAAGGCATCACCTTCATGGCTTCCCGATATCTAACCATGCAACTACTGCTTAAATAGGCATCGCCATCATGGCCTGTCAAAAACTAAACCATGCAGCTACAGCTTAAAACGGCATCACCATCAACGCTTGTCGAAAACTAAACAATGTAGTTACTTCATCAAAAGTTATCACCACATGGCTTTTGAAAACTAAACCCTTCAGCTACTGCTTCTAAAGGCATCACCATTATGGCTTGTCGAAACTAAACGATGCAGCTACTGCTTATATAGGCATTGCCATCATGGCTTGTCAAAAACTAACCATGCAGCTACTGCATCAAAACTTATCACCATCATGTCTTTTCGAAAACTAAACAATGCAGCTACTGCTTAAAAGGTTATCACAATCATGACTTTTCCAGAACTAAACCATGCAACTACATCTTAAAAATGCATCACTTTCATGGCTTGTCGAAATCTAAACGATGCAGCTCCTGTTAAAATAGGCATTTCCATCATAGTTTGTCAAAAACTGAATTATGCAGCTACTGCTGCACATGGCATCACCATCATTGCTTGTCGAAAACTAAACCATGCAGATACTGCATCAAAAGTTATCACGATCATAGCTTTTCTAAAATAAACCATGCAGCTACTGCTTAAAAAGGTATCCCCATCTTGACTTTTCGACAACTAAACTATGCAACTACTGCTTAAAAATGCACCATCTTTATGGCTTGTCAAAAACTAAATCATGCATCTACTGCTTCAAATGGCATCACGATCATGACCTGTTGAAAACTAAACCATCCAGCTACTGCTTAAAACGTATCACCACATGGCTTTTCGAAAATTAAACCTTCCAGCTACTGCTTCAAGAGTCATCATCATTATGGCTTGTCGAAAACGGAACCATGCAGCTACTGCATCTAAGGGCATCACCATCAGCTTGTTGAAAACTAAACCATGCAGATACTGCTTAAAAAGGCATCACCATCATAGCTTTTACAAAACTTAACCAAGCTGCTACTGCTTAAAAGTGCATCACTTTTAACGCTTGTCGAAAACTAAAAAATGCAGCTACTACATCAAAAGTTTTCACCATCATGGCTTTTCGAAAACTAAACCATGTAGCTACTGCTTAAGAGAGTATCACAATCATGACTCATCGGCAAAAGCACCATGTAACTACATCTGAAAAAGGCATCACCTTCATGGCTTCCCGATATCTAACCATGCAACTACTGCTTAAATAGGCATCGCCATCATGGCCTGTCAAAAACTAAACCATGCAGCTACAGCTTAAAACGGCATCACCATCAACGCTTGTCGAAAACTAAACAATGTAGTTACTTCATCAAAAGTTATCACCACATGGCTTTTGAAAACTAAACCCTTCAGCTACTGCTTCTAAAGGCATCACCATTATGGCTTGTCGAAACTAAACGATGCAGCTACTGCTTATATAGGCATTGCCATCATGGCTTGTCAAAAACTAACCATGCAGCTACTGCATCAAAACTTATCACCATCATGGCTTTTCGAAAACTAAACAATGCAGCTACTGCTTAAAAGGTTATCACAATCATGACTTTTCCAGAACTAAACCATGCAACTACATCTTAAAAATGCATCACTTTCATGGCTTGTCGAAATCTAAACGATGCAGCTCCTGTTAAAATAGGCATTTCCATCATAGTTTGTCAAAAACTGAATTATGCAGCTACTGCTGCACATGGCATCACCATCATTGCTTGTCGAAAACTAAACCATGCAGATACTGCATCAAAAGTTATCACGATCATAGCTTTTCTAAAATAAACCATGCAGCTACTGCTTAAAAAGGTATCCCCATCTTGACTTTTCGACAACTAAACTATGCAACTACTGCTTAAAAATGCACCATCTTTATGGCTTGTCAAAAACTAAATCATGCATCTACTGCTTCAAATGGCATCACGATCATGACCTGTTGAAAACTAAACCATCCAGCTACTGCTTAAAACGTATCACCACATGGCTTTTCGAAAATTAAACCTTCCAGCTACTGCTTCAAGAGTCATCATCATTATGGCTTGTCGAAAACGGAACCATGCAGCTACTGCATCTAAGGGCATCACCATCAGCTTGTTGAAAACTAAACCATGCAGATACTGCTTAAAAAGGCATCACCATCATAGCTTTTACAAAACTTAACCAAGCTGCTACTGCTTAAAAGTGCATCACTTTTAACGCTTGTCGAAAACTAAAAAATGCAGCTACTACATCAAAAGTTTTCACCATCATGGCTTTTCGAAAACTAAACCATGTAGCTACTGCTTAAGAGAGTATCACAATCATGACTCATCGGCAAAAGCACCATGTAACTACATCTGAAAAAGGCATCACCTTCATGGCTTCCCGATATCTAACCATGCAACTACTGCTTAAATAGGCATCGCCATCATGGCCTGTCAAAAACTAAACCATGCAGCTACAGCTTAAAACGGCATCACCATCAACGCTTGTCGAAAACTAAACAATGTAGTTACTTCATCAAAAGTTATCACCACATGGCTTTTGAAAACTAAACCCTTCAGCTACTGCTTCTAAAGGCATCACCATTATGGCTTGTCGAAACTAAACGATGCAGCTACTGCTTATATAGGCATTGCCATCATGGCTTGTCAAAAACTAACCATGCAGCTACTGCATCAAAACTTATCACCATCATGGCTTTTCGAAAACTAAACAATGCAGCTACTGCTTAAAAGGTTATCACAATCATGACTTTTCCAGAACTAAACCATGCAACTACATCTTAAAAATGCATCACTTTCATGGCTTGTCGAAATCTAAACGATGCAGCTCCTGTTAAAATAGGCATTTCCATCATAGTTTGTCAAAAACTGAATTATGCAGCTACTGCTGCACATGGCATCACCATCATTGCTTGTCGAAAACTAAACCATGCAGATACTGCATCAAAAGTTATCACGATCATAGCTTTTCTAAAATAAACCATGCAGCTACTGCTTAAAAAGGTATCCCCATCTTGACTTTTCGACAACTAAACTATGCAACTACTGCTTAAAAATGCACCATCTTTATGGCTTGTCAAAAACTAAATCATGCATCTACTGCTTCAAATGGCATCACGATCATGACCTGTTGAAAACTAAACCATCCAGCTACTGCTTAAAACGTATCACCACATGGCTTTTCGAAAATTAAACCTTCCAGCTACTGCTTCAAGAGTCATCATCATTATGGCTTGTCGAAAACGGAACCATGCAGCTACTGCATCTAAGGGCATCACCATCAGCTTGTTGAAAACTAAACCATGCAGATACTGCTTAAAAAGGCATCACCATCATAGCTTTTACAAAATTTAACCAAGCTGCTACTGCTTAAAAGTGCATCACTTTTAACGCTTGTCGAAAACTAAAAAATGCAGCTACTACATCAAAAGTTTTCACCATCATGGCTTTTCGAAAACTAAACCATGTAGCTACTGCTTAAGAGAGTATCACAATCATGACTCATCGGCAAAAGCACCATGTAACTACATCTGAAAAAGGCATCACCTTCATGGCTTCCCGATATCTAACCATGCAACTACTGCTTAAATAGGCATCGCCATCATGGCCTGTCAAAAACTAAACCATGCAGCTACAGCTTAAAACGGCATCACCATCAACGCTTGTCGAAAACTAAACAATGTAGTTACTTCATCAAAAGTTATCACCACATGGCTTTTGAAAACTAAACCCTTCAGCTACTGCTTCTAAAGGCATCACCATTATGGCTTGTCGAAACTAAACGATGCAGCTACTGCTTATATAGGCATTGCCATCATGGCTTGTCAAAAACTAACCATGCAGCTACTGCATCAAAACTTATCACCATCATGGCTTTTCGAAAACTAAACAATGCAGCTACTGCTTAAAAGGTTATCACAATCATGACTTTTCCAGAACTAAACCATGCAACTACATCTTAAAAATGCATCACTTTCATGGCTTGTCGAGAACTAAACCATGCAGCTACTGCTTCAAAAGTTATCACCATTCTGGCTTTTCGGAAATAAATATGCAGCTACTGCTTCAAAGGACAGAGCCATCAGCCTGTTGAAACCCAAACCATGCAGCTACTGCTTAAAAAGCCTTCACTATCATGACATTTCGAAAACTAAACCCTGCAGCTACTGCTTAAAAAGTCATCACCATCATGCCTTTTCGAAAACTAAACCATGAAGCTACTGCTTCAAAAGTTATCAATATCATGGCTTTTCGAAAAATAAACCATGCTGCTACTGCTTAAAAACGCATCCCTATCAACGCTTGTCGAAAACTAAACAATGCAGCTACTGCATCAAAACTTATCACTATCATGGCTTTTATACAACTAAACCATGCAGCCACTGCTTAAAAGTGTATCACAATCATGGCTTTTCGACAACTAAACCATGAGGCTACAGCTTAAAAAGGCATACCTTCATGGCTGGTTGAAATCTAAACCATGCAACTACTGCTTACAAAGGCATCGCCATCATGACTTGTCAAAAACTAAACCATTCAGCCTCTGCTTTAAAAAGCATTACCAAAGTGGCTTGTGTAAAACTAAATCATGCAGCTACTGCTTAAAAAGTCATTACTATCATGGCTGCCAAAAACTAAACCATGAAGCTACTGCGTCAAAAGTTATCACTATCATGGCTTGTCGAAATCTAAACCATACAGCGACTGCTTAAAAATGCATCACCATCATGGCTTGTCAAATGCTAAACCATGAAACTACTGTTTCAAAAGTTTTCACCTACAAGGCTTTTCGAAAACTAAACCATAAAGCTACTGCTTTAAAAGGCATCATCGTCATGGCTTTTCGAAAACAAAACCATACACCTACTGCTTAAAAAAGCATCAAGATGATGGCTTATCGAAAACCAAACCATCCAGCTACTGTTTAAAAAGTCATCACCATCATGGCATGACAAAAACTAAACCATGAAGCTACTGCGTCAAAAGCTATCACTACCATGGCTTGTCGAAATCTAAACCATACAGCGACTGCTTAAAAAGTTTTCACAATCTTGGTTTGTCAAACGCTAAACCATGAAGCTATTGCTTCAAAAGGTATTACCTACAAGGCTTTACAAAAAAACATAAACTTTTTTCACTCAAGTTACATTTTACATATCATAATTTTATTTTATCATCATTAATACCAGGAAGGTTTCCAGGTCTAGTTTTGGTCGCTCAGGAGCTTAAAAATTGCCGGCCTTGCTAAGCACCCTCTCAGATGGTGCCAACGTCGCATAGCACCCTAGAATATTCTTGGCGAAATTCTTTAAAATTTTGAAGCTTTTTGTATCACGCCAGTACCTCAGTGGGTTGACATCAAAAGGCAGAACACCTTCCAGTTACGTTTCAAGTTCTGCCATCACAACTGTAGTGTCGTTTGGTGATGCAATTGACATCATTTGCCCAGCTGGAGGCATGTAGGCAAAAAGACGAGGTCGTTTTTCACTTACGCTAGCCTCGTCTTGATTCATGCTCATGGAGAGGAAAGGTTCACTCACTCCCTTGAATTACTTTCTTATTCAAGGTCGATTGAGTTAACTCGGAAAGAATTAAGTCCACAATCTTTGAAATCCTTTCCTTTTGCATTTCCTTACATGGCAACCATGCCAGCTTAAACCTGGGGTCCATGAGAGCTGCGGCAAGGACATCAGTCCTCTCAAGAAATGGATGCAACCTCTTCTTGATAGAAGACTGTAGTGCCTTTCCGTGAATAGTTTGAGGCTGTGCTCAAGGCCAAATACAACTGGTGCAATGCAAGAAAGTGTAACCATGTTTTCTCCTTTCATTAGCGCCATCGCCTCTTGGAACTGTTCCAAAACTTGTATCACTTCTTTCAGCATTGCTATTTCCATTCCTTTCAACTCTTCTACAGTTCGGTTCGATCTTAGGAGACGAATAGCTGAGTTGACTCCGTCGGTTTCCTTGAGAACTGACTTAAGCATTGTCAGTTGAGAGTTCGATCTAGTAGCGTTGGCAGACTGCAGTGAAGCCACAATCTTTTCCAAGAAAGGTGCTGCCATAGTAGACCGACGTATTGCAACTACAATACTAAAGCCCTTGTCTATCACAGTTACAATTGCACTGTTTCTGACCAAGGGATCAATGAAGGCATCTCATAGGCAGAGTTCTTGTGTGTGTGCAAAGTAACTGGACAGATCCGGTGGAAGAAGGGCAAGCACCTCATTCAGATCAAATTCTTCTTCCAAGATATCAAGGTCAGTGGTGTCTTCACTTTCACCGCTACTTCCATTCCTTACTTCATTTCCATATAATTCTGGTAGACAGACATCAAATGCTCTCACCATAGACGAGGCATTGTCGGAAACCACCTTCCTCACCTTGCCACGAATTCCGAATTTAGTGACTATATCCTCATATGCTGTAACGATGTTCACAGCTGTATGTTGTTCTATAAACTGATGGCAAGCAATGACGCGCGACTTTAGCTCCCATGATGAGTTGATAAAGTGTACAGTGACAGTAAGAAACGATGTCATTTTCCGATTCGTCCAGAGGTCCAATGTCAGGTACATACGATTGAGATGTTCGAATTCTGTCATCAATTGCGACTCGATGTCTTTCGCTCTCTGCTGAAGTGAACTGTTTCCTAGTGTGGTTCTGCTTGGAAACACGAAGCATGGTTCTGCTTCGTGCAGAAGAGCTCAAAAAGTCTTACTTTCAACAATACTCAAAGGCAGTTGGTCACATGGGATGGAATCTAAGAGTTTCTTTATTATAGACCGTTGTTTGATGTGATTAGCGTAAAACTTTCTCTTGTGCAGGTTTGACTTTGAAGAACGAAATCATTTTGATATGTGAGTGTGACGCAGAGCTCTCACGCTTCTTCTTTTCCACTGCAGCTCTCAAGGTCTCATA
Source organism: Ceratothoa steindachneri (assembly GCA_963969495.1). NCBI lineage: Eukaryota > Metazoa > Arthropoda > Malacostraca > Isopoda > Cymothoidae > Ceratothoa > Ceratothoa steindachneri. The sequence goes on from OZ018337.1 coordinate 56,197,479, forward strand.
TTCATCATACTGAACTTTGTGAACTCTTCTGAGGTGGACAACTAGGTTAGATGTTGCCTTCGTTGCTGCCGAATGCGACTGTTTTGCACTGCAAACAGTCGGCTATGAGATTCTTGTCAGTAGACTTGACATTGACAGAGTAGAACTTTGCCAGTGCAGCTGATAGTTGAGGTATTTGTACGTCCTCCCGCACCTCCTCATTCCCGATTGAAGGGTCATCTGATGTAACAACGTCTTTGTTATCCATCTGCAAAGTGAGAAGCAATTAAAATTCACGTAATTATTATTTTGTAGATTCAAATATTGAAGATTCAGATTTTATATATTTACTGTTTTTTTTTCATTTACCAATTCAATAGAAGGTTATATAATAAATATGAACTATATTTAAGTTAAATTTAAATTCCTATATTATTATAAATAAACATATATACTTTTCTTCTGAATTTACCTCATCATAAATCATATATCTGAGTACTAAAACGGAATGTTAAGAAAGAAAAAAAAAACTAAAAATAAAATTGAAACATCACAGTAAAGAAACACATGTATAAAGTGGTTAATAACAAATCTAAAAAAAATAAGAGCAATTTAAAAAAAGCATAAAACATTAAGTCATCCACTCCCCCCCCCCCCCCGCAAATAACAATAAGATAAAATCAACCAAAGAAAATAATAATAAAGTGGTTAAAACAAACACAAACCTAATAGATTAAAAGTAATTTAAAAATACATACAAATAGGTGTGAAAAGGAAAAAAAAGATAGAGAAACCTGTTAATTATTAAATTTAACTAGTACTTAAAGTCATTACCATTGAAATTAATAAAAGAGAAACAGAAAGATAAATCAATGAGTTAACCCAAGAGAATATCTCTTTCAATAATTAAACATTCAATTAACACACATAATATTATGATGTGTGCTATTATTATGAGAGACAGAGTGTATCCTTTACACAACCCTATTTAAATAAACACTGAATGAAAGTACGCCCTTCACGCGCCTTATAAACTCTACAGTTTTTGCGCTAAACATTCTAGAATGTTCTAGAAAACTATCACGCGTTTGCGCGACGCGCGCTCTCCGCGCGTGCCTGATATAACCGGTTAAATAATATCTCGTAAATCATGGTTCTCTCTGACACACACACACACACACACACACACAGACACATACACGATCTCTCTCTCTCTCTCTCTCTCTCTCTGCAGCCCCTGCTAACGGCCCGCCTTCGCACTAGTGTGAAGGTAAGCTGCCTGCCAGGACGGGGTAACCACCACATCAGAGTAGAGGCGGAGAAATCTCAGTCGTTGCTCTGATGGTAAGTGGCAACGACCTCTACCTGAGAGGAGGTAGGGTAGGCCCTACGAATAAATCCTCCACACAGTCATGGGCGCCGTGGATGACTGTGGGCTAAAAACACGCATGCGTGTTGTGGTCGGGATGCTCCCGAGGAGAGGTCCAACACGGACCGCACACTCGATGAACGTCTCTTTGAACCGGCGCCTGGCAGATTTGTGTACGGCAGAGGGGGTCTTTTTTGTGGACCCGAACCGCACCTTTTATGGTAGGAATGATCTCTACCAAAGGGATGGGGTACATCTTTCCTTTAAAGGAAAAGCCCTTTTGTCGAACATGATCCAGGATGTCGTAGAGAGGACCCAAAGGAGTATTCGGCCCAGATTGAGGGCAGACGTACGCCAGTACGCCCGTGTCACTCCTGGAACGACTTTCTTAGAGGTCGCAAAGAGGGGTGCCCCCTCGCTAACAAATAAGCCGGGAAACGGAAGAGCCTAGGGAGTCCTACATTCGGGGAGTCCCTGAAAGTTCTTCTGTTTAATACGAGGTCGATCAGTAACAAGTTTCTTGAACTTTCTGCCCTCGTAGCGACGGAAGAACCTGAAATGGTAGCCATAACAGAGTCGTTGGTAAAAACCTCAAACCGAGATTTTGAAGGTGAATTCAAGATTTCCGGTTACCAACTCTTCCAAAAAGTTAGACGAGACAGAGAGGGTGGCGGTGTGATGTTGTATGTTGTATCGACGAACTGTAACATTGTATCCGACCACGAGCTACTAGGAGTTGATCTAGATATAGGTCCTGCCAGATACAAGACCCTGGTGCTTTACAGACCCCTGCCTAACTTGTTGAAAAGAACAGGGATCTGTACCGGCTACTGGGTGAACTTGTTCAAGACAGTGTGTGTATCGCCATGGGTGATTTCAACACCCAAGTTGACTGGGAAACCAGAGAACCCCGTGGCGAGAACGCACTACTCCTGGAGTTCGCGAACAACGAGTTCCCCACTCAATGGGTCAGAGATCCGACGAGAATAGACAATACCCTCGACTTGATTTTCGCCTCTGAGGATGACGTCGTTGGGGGATCTCTCTGTAGGCGAAGAGCTGGGTGGAAGTGATCAACGACTAGTTAGATTTATAGTCAAGGTCCCTAAGGTAGAGTCTGCGACTAGTGAATTGAGAAAACTTGATTTAAGAAGAGCAGAATTTGCAGGTCTTCGTGCTGGATTGACTGATGCGAGGCTAGAAGTGTGCGAAGGTGTTGAAGATTCGTGGAATAGATTCAAATCTACGTTCATGAGTCTTTAATCACGATTCATCTCCCTCGAAAAGCTCCCGTCGGTCTTTTGCTCAACCAAAGTGGTTTAATTGAGAAATTGGTCAACTACTGAGGGAGAAAAGAGCGATGTACCAGCAGTCAAAGATTTCTGGAGACTTTGACGAGTACTGTAGGCTAGCTAGGAGAGTGAAGTCCAGCATAAGGGCGGCAAAGCGTGCCGAGGAGCTCCGAGTGGCGAGAATCCCAAGGAGTTCTTTGGTTATGTAAACAGCCGTAAGCCAATCCATAGCACGATTGTCCCTTTAATGAATGAGGAGGGGGCATTAAAGCACTCAGATGCAGAAAATGCTAACCTCCTCAACGACTACTTCTCTTCAGTGGTTACTGAAGAGAGTGGTCCCACCCTCCAGCCCACAGATTCCTACTTGGGTGAAAAGCTGGAGGAAATGGACTTCGCTCAAGGAGAAATAGAAGAAAAGATCACTGATCTAAAGATGAATAAGTCCCCTGGCCCAGACGGGTTTTTACCTAAAGTCTTGAAACAAGTACGCGATGAAGTGTCACGACATTTGAGCACAATCTTCAACATATCAATCCAGGCCGGATGAGTTCCTAGAGACTGGCGTGAAGCGGAGGTAACTCCTATCTTCAAAAAGGGAAACCCTAGGCAGCCGTCGAACTACCGACCTATTAGCTTAACCTCAATAGTCGGTAAAATCATGGAAAGCATCTTGGTGGACAAAATGACGTCATATTTAGAGTCCAACTTGCGATTGAGGAGTTCCCAGCATGGGTTCTGAAGGCACCGGTCATGCCTAACGAATCTTGTGGAATTCTTCCACTTTGTTTTTAGTGAGCACGCCTGGGATAAGGCGGTGGATGTTACCTCCTTAGACTTTCAAAAAAGCCTTCGATAAGGTACCACACTGCCGCCTCCTTCGGAAAGTGCGTGTGCTTGGCGAAGACGGAAATGTAGCAAGTTGGATAGAGAACTGGCTAAACGGCAGACGGCAACGGGTAGTGTTGAATGGACAGGCTTCTGAGTGGGTCCTGTTACTAGCGGTATTCCTCAAGGTTCTGTCCTGGAACCACTACTATTTATCATATACGTCAACGGCATGGACGGTGACATTGTTGCCAAGATTTTTAAATTTGCCGATGATACCAAGCTTGGTATGAACGTCGCAAAGGAAGGAAATACTGCCCACCTTCAAGATGACCTTCGGAAGATTGGGGAGTGGTCGGACACGTAGCAAATTCCATTTAACGTGAACAAATACAAAGTGATGCATATCGGCCACCGAAAACCCCAATCTTTGTATATCCTTAAAGGCACTGCTATTGAATCCACCGACACTGAGAAAGACTTGAGGGGAACAATCACTAGTGACTTCAAGTTTCCAAAACAGTGCATTGAGGCGGAGAAAAAGGCCCAAACGATGCTAGGTTACATAAAGCGCCAGTTTGGATATCGGAACAAGCAGATAGTACTGTGTTTGTACAACTCACTTGTCCGACCGCACCTGGAGTATGCCGTACAATTTTGGAGTCCTTCGTTTCGAAAAGATCTTGCGAGATTGGAACGTGTGCAAGCCAGGGCAACCAAACTGATTCCCTCTATCAGACACAAAAGTTACGATGATAGATTAAGGGAATTAGATCTGTTCTCGCTGGAGACCCGAAGACTGCGTGGTCAGCTTATCGAAGTGTTTAAAATACTTCGAAGCTTTGATAATGTAGACTACACATATATTTTCCAACTTAGTGAGGGCAGAACGAGAAATCACGGCTACAAACTTGAACTGAAGCGTTACAACCGTGATTTGTGTGGTAATTATTTTACATACAGCATCTGCGGTAGCTGGAACGCACTTCCAATGGAAGTGGAAGTTGTCAACAGCAATTCTGTTGATCAATTCAAGTCAAGACTGGACAAAGTCTTGAAAAGTGGCCGTTTGGGCACTGAAGTCGTTGTGCAGAACTGTGCCCGCTCAACTGTTAGCCCAAAGGTACCCTCTTTGAATGGATCGTAAGGTCTCCTAGGGTACTTCTTATCCTTGTAGTTCCTTGTAGCTCTCTGAGTTTGCATATCCTCCTCAAATTGCTTAGACTCGAAATAAAAATACAAATACAAAATACTTTTTTTTCTGGATGCCAAAATACAAATGCAAATATAAATACATGAAAATTGTATTTAAATACAATACAAATACAATTGTATTTAATCTATCCCTACCAGCAGCAATTGATTCACCATCATGATATTTGTTGGAAAATTGGCCTTGTACGGACAAGAGGGTTATTTCATACACGAATCCTGCCATGGTTGACGAGTAAGAGAAGGCAACAGGGTGCACATCAAATCTTTCTCCGATTAAAAAAGAACTGTTTAGTGTAAACTATTATTATACTTTGGATATACGCAAAAGTTTTGTGAAATATCGAAAGCATAATTACGTTAATTCTATTTATTGTAAGCTCTGTCTAACGATCGAGGTTGGAGTGTAATCGTTATAATTAAAATGCTATCTATCAAGGAGAAAACGCGGTGTTATGTATTTTCAAGACATACATCACATACTACAATTGTGCAAAACTTGAAAGATATTATGAACGCCACCTTCGGATGTAAACAAGGTCAAAAAACTTAAGTCGCTTGCTCTCAATTATTCTGACTTATGACCTTATGACAAAATGACCTTAAGACCTTCAAAAATTTTCAGTAATTCCCGGATGAACTTTGGGAGGACCTTGGTAATTATATCATTAAAAATGAATGTAAAAAAACATAATGATCTTAAATATCGTTAGAATCGGCCGAATAGTTAAGATGTTATTGCCAAAAAACACTCATTGAAAAATAAAACGGTTACCATCCGACCGACCAGCCTACGGACCGACATAGTAACTTATAGTGGCACTCACCCCACAAAAAATGGTTATTAAAGTTTAGTAAAGAAAGTAGCATAGGTGAATCTAAAGAACAGACCGACAACTTCTTAATGAAAATTGTTAGGTCGGGAGTTAAGGTTACCAAAGCAGTCCTTGCAAATCACTCGTGCTTCGCGTAAACTTGGTGTTTGCGATACATCGGTGCCTGAATTGCTCACAAATTACCTCGTTTCTACGCATATAACCTTCAGATCGCCCAAAACATTAGACCTAATGATTGCACGTACCGAGCAGGTTTAGCTATCGATATTTCAAGACAGATGGATGTAATTGATTGATTGGTTTTGAGTGGCACAACTGCTAGGGTTTTTTTTCCACCGGATGGATGTAAACAATAATTACTTCCAACATGTGTTTTTTCAGACAAGAACTGTTTCACACTTGCGGAATACTGAACAGACAGAATATCCGGATATGGTAGTCAACAAACTCAGATGCTGTTATTGAAAAATAGAGAGGGAATAATGCATTAGTGAATGTTTGGGAGAGCCTCATGTCCAACATAGACATAAACCTTTCCTGTTGTGTCGAAGCTTAAAGGTTAGTGTATATCTGAACATGATGGAACATTGTTACAACTTAGTTGCAAGAAGTTGAATTTTGAGTAGGGGGGAGGGAGGAGTTAGAGACACCCACCACATACATCAGGAACTAATTACTCGAAAATTCCCCGTATGGGTGTGTTAGGTGTACTATGTATGGTATGGCTCGCATGTTGATCTGCGGCTATGTATATCCTCCATATATTTTAATTTTCTCCATCTTTATCACTTCCTTTTCAGATATCTCCTTAAAAATCGTATAACAGCAGTGTCCTCGTTGGTTTTCGCTTCTTAGATTTAAGTAACAAACAATTGGAAAATTCCTCAATGCAACTTTTCCTCTTAGATTGGGTGTGAAGGCCCCAACCTCATGGTCTCCGCTGTTACCAGACATAACCACACTTGACTTTTCCTTGGGTTACGCGAATGGTTAAGTATATTCGACTCCAATAGCTGATATTGAGACATTGAAAATGAGAATACTAACGCTGAAGAGAAAGTCACTATCGATTTAATTTTCTCCTGGAGACAAACGGTGCTCCTGTTGAAGAGTACTGACGTGATAAACAATGGAAGAAAATCATGACAGGTCATGACAAGTTTACTTTTAACATTCTGCAAATTGTTTATGTGTCTAATGTAGTTTTCAATATTTTTCTTCAGTCTAGAAAGACTATGGACACTATATTATTCTCGAATGATTTCATTAGTCAAGTACAAGTGACTATCGGTCCAGACGACATTTGGACACGACACGAATTAGTAAAAATCTGAATTTGTCCGTGAAACAACAACGTAGCTGAAGCCTTTGCTCTTTTAATCTAATCGATTAGTTCAACTACTTTTCCTTTCTTTTAGAACATCCTCAAATGACTTGCTTATTTTTTTATTCATTTGGACATCTTATATAAACCACTTAGAGATAATAAAATATACTCTTTAGATCATATATTTGGATTACCTTTATTTTTCCATAAGCTTCTGCAGCTTCCAGTTCGACGTGTTTGGCAGGAACCAATGTCAGATGGAAATGGAACTTCATCAGGTGAATGATGATGTTATACTCTGCCAAAGTGATATTTTTGTAGGAGGAAGAGGGGAGGGGGCTGACCGCCTGGATGAGTCATAGGTACTACTTTGGAAAGATTAGTAGATTCTTCTCCCCTCCTCTTCCTCTATGTCTGTATCTACGATTTTTGTACCCTCTCGGTGAGATGCCCCTAGCTTCCAGAACATGTACCGACCTCATGTGATGCCTGGTAAGAGTTTTTCCTTTGGATTACACAGAAGACAGCGACGAGTTTCCTCTGTAGGTCAATTTATTAGCCAACATTTGTAAATTAGGCCCTACTGCAATGAGGTTAAACAAGGTTTGCTGACCAAAGTCGCGTTCTCTCACTTATTCTGATGTATGACCTTACAACCTTCAAAAGTTTAAATAATTCCCAGACTAACCTTGGGAGGACCTTGGCATTTATATCATTCGAAAGATAATGTAAAAAAACATGAGAGTTTCGAATTTGGTTAGAATCGGTCGAATAGTTATGAGGTTATTGCCAAATAGTTCCCTGAATATCCTTGACAGGACCTTGAAAATTATAACATTCGAAAGAGAATGTAAAACAATATGAGGGTTTCAAATTTCGTTTTAATCGGTCGAATAGTTACAATATTATTACCAAAACAAAAAGAAACAAAACGGGGACCGACGGACTTTGCAGAAGGGGCAGTTAAGCACATAGCATCTTTCATACATATACTAACGATAGTTTTTTAGTCGTGTGCACACGACTCTATAAGTAACTATGTCGGTCCGTAGGTGGGTTGATCGGATGATAACCGTTTTTTCTTTTCAATGAGTTTTTGAAAGTTTTGAAGGTCGTAAGGTTAGATGATATGTTTTTTAATTGATAATACTGTCTCAAGGATACCTTGTGATCGTGATGTACTTCTTTGATGAAATAGGCTTTGATCTAAGAGTGCGAATTTTGTTGTTTTAAGGAAGAGCCGCTTCAACACGTAAGGATAAGAGGAAACACACCGGAATTATCCCAAAATAAACATATATTTTAAATTTAACACTTAACTATGAAAAACAAACAGTAATCACATTTATATCTTCGTCCTAAGCTAACTTAGACTATCCCGATTGGCAACTAGGCCTATTACAATATCTTCAATGACAAGAATAAACAAATAGGCTCCCGGTAAACACACCAATTGCCGATTGGTATTTTTATCGTGACCCTTTTTGATTAGCGTTGAACATTAAATTAAAGTACTCTCTTTTACCAACAAATATGACCGGGGTTCACGCACAATTGTCTTTACTTCTATTAAATCGTGAAACGTACTAACCTCATACTATCGCAATGTGAATATAAATGTTTTTGCTAACTCACATGACAGACGGGATCAGGGGTTGCCGGAGGTCATTGGAGGGCTTATCTCACACTTCAGGGATTTGGAGTGCCGATGATTGAATTTCGCCGAGATGTGATGGATAGAGCGAGGAAGGGCGTTGTCAATTTCTTATTGCAACCTTGCCTCTGGTTAAGTTAAGAACACGGAGAGAGTTATGGTACTCTTCGCTCCAAGAATCCTCTTCTAGATAATCTTGAAGACTCTTGGTGTCATATTCGTCAATGTAGAGTGTCCAACTAGATTTTGGGGTATTCGGTGAGATTTTTACCATAATTAAAGAACGGAACCTCGTTGAGTGTGAGCGGGTTTACTTTTCTCTAGTCAGACTTCTTCTAAGTCTGTAAAGGATTCTTCGGTATGGCACCGATACCAAACTTGACGATTTATGTTAACTCGGCTCGGGAAAGGGGGATCGATCTTCTCAATCTCATCCTATCGTTTCTCACGGAAATCGTCTTGTCTGGCTGAAGGATCGATCTTCAAGAACTGAACCTTCGTTTTTCTTACCAAATTCTAATCTTTCTCTTTCTTTCCGGAGCTTATTTATAGGTGGACCACCGCCCCATCTAAGGGAAAAGGAGCGAGGCCACAGAGGGGAGCGCGAATAGTGAGTTCGCATCTAGTGAGAGCGAGGAGTGCAGAGGTTGGCACTGAGGTGCCCAAGTCGGCTTGTTAATTAGTGAGACCCTCAACCACCACACTCCTTGGCGTGACTTTTGACTATCACTGCTTTTTTTGTGACATAGCCACGGGTTTATGGATCTCGTAGGTAATTGGATGTTTAAAGCGTCGTTTAAGGGCCTTAGGTGGTTGCCTTAACACAGATGGTCGCTCCAACTACCTAAGCGGTGGGGAGATCAAACAGGGTAGGCAGTTACGGTTATTCGCCGGCTACCGTTCCCACGAGTCTCCTCATGGGGCTCGCTTTTCCAGCGTTCTCCACAAAGGGGGAGGAGCTTTAAGGTATATGTCCGCCTGGCCCTCCGGAAGGCTTTATGTAGCCATTTCTCTACAAATACGTTTTTTAATTATTTTTTCTCAATATTATTGAAATAATTGAGAGCACGTGACTTAGGTCTGTTGACCTTGTTTATGTAGGAAGAACAACGTGCTAACAAGGCATCAGCAAACATTGAATCATATTGATCAACTGATTTTGCTTCTCAAATGATTTGACATTTTATTGACTAATTCAATAGTGCTGATCTTGAATCATACATCGGGTTTTTCTCCATCACGTACAGTTTTATAGATTCAGTTATAATTGTGAATGTTGTGTTTATTAAAGTTATACTGTCAACAAATGTCCCCAAAATAAATATTCAAGTGAATAAAACATTTATTTTTTTGACGTGGGCATCTCTCTCAGTCTAATTTGATATTTCAATCGAAAGTGTTTCTGCACTTTGCTTTTACGGCTGTGATTGTCCCCAGTCTCATGCGTCAGCTTCCAGCAGTAATCATACTTCATGTTGGGGCCGACGCGGCTTGGTAATATGACATCATATTTACGATGTCCTGGTGGAATCTTTCTCCGCGTTCGTCGCTGACATCTTCGAGGTTTGGTGGGAAAAAATGCAAGTGTGAGTGAAAGAAGTGCAAGTCCAGGGGCATCCTGGTTCCAAGAGCTTGGTAACTCTGCAGCATGCGGTGCACGATGTCTTCGTAGATGTCTGTATGGTGACTACCCAGGAAGTTACGCACGACATCAACAAATACAAGCCACGCATTCCTTTCAGCTGATTTACAGGTTCTAAGAATTCTACGTCGTCAATGAGTGAACGAACTTCAGGAACATTCAATACATCTGCTTTCAATTTTGCTTCAGTTACTATACCTTTGAATTTCATTGTCAAGTATTGAAATTCCGGATTGGCTGGGTTCATTACCTTAATAAAATTCTTTACAAGGCCTAGTTTCAGATGTAGTGGTAGTAGAAAGACCTTCGACTAGCTGCTTGTAAATATAGTTGAATCTACCTGAGTACCTTTAGGTCTTGGTGTCCATTTACTTTGCATGTAGTGCTTCCATCGGCTCTGCTATTCCATAATCAGAGGAATTACATATGCCTTGTATAACCAATTTGAATACTGAGAAGTAGGTTAATGACTTTCAAGTCTGCGCATATCTCCCACTGGTGGGCTTTATAGCTGGTAGCAGCAAGGAGAGTTTCCATGCTGTCGTAGCTTTCAGTTATTTTTTAAGCATGTGCGATACGAACTGACTGGAGCTGGTTGATATTGTACAGATAAACGGATTTCAAAGAATTCTTTCCGGAATCTAGGAAAAACCTCCATTCTTCTGGAGTTTATGGGCAGGTCTTGCAGACGTCTGTCATCAGAGCATGATTAGTGCCAAAGTAACAATGATGCATATCCATTTTGTAGAATGATGACAGTTCTTTGTGTTTCTGACCGGCAGTAGTGATTTGCTGCAGTAAATTATGTTGCTTCAGCAGCGATCGAAGAAGCTCAGCTTTTACTTTCGGTAGATCAAGGTTCCTCATTAGGTAATGTATATCTTTCTGAATGAGCAGTTGTGGTTCCGTGATTTTGGAGTCATCAGCGTATTAACCACTAGCTTGGCTTCAGGCTTCGGATTCATCATTTTCTTCATTGTGATCTTGAGTAACTGGTGGACTTGGAACCGGTAGCTCATCACTGTTTGGCACTGGTAGAATTTGGGATGCCAGGTTTGGACAGTTGATTCGACCTCGTGTTTTTACTGAATAGCGTTTGATATTATATAGGCAGAAGTAAGGGATTGCTGTGGTCTTTTGCTTCTCGTCAGACCTTCGGTAAGGGAAAGGAAATCCGAAAACTCGTTTGCCCTGAGCCCATTCGTTAGAGTGGTTAACATGGCTGACAAGCTACATGAGGGGCCCAGTGCTTGTCTTGATCTCTCAGTAGGCATTCAAAGTAGTTCCTGTAGTGGATTCGAACCGTTTTAGTAATTCTTTTGGGGGGAGGAGAGGGGAGTTTTGGGTGTAAACAGACCCCATGTGTAGCATAAGTGTTCTGGTTCGTTCAAACATTTACAACGCTCCATTGAGATTCACTTCCTACAGTCAAAGAAGGCTTAACTTAAGCGAGACTATTACAGTCACCACAATCCATATTTAGCGAGAAAGGGCACCTTAAAAGGTCGAATCAAGTGCTACTATTGCAAAAGAAGGTTCGGCACATAGTTGTTATTGCTAAAGAAAGTTGATGTGCTGGTTACACTTGTCCATGGCTTAAGTAAGAACCTTTGTTGTATGAATTCACCTTCTTGGAACAAACGTAGATAAATAAAGGAGAGAAGATGCTTGCAGGCTACCATATATCCCAAAGACAAACTTAAGCAACGTTTCAGCCTGAAAAATTTTGGTCTGGTTAAAACAGGAACTCTCGCGCCTAAACTTTTATGACTATCCATTGGATGAATGGTTTCATTTATTTCTCTTATTGTTTATGGCCTTAATAATCCAAATATTGTTGAATTAGGTGATTCCATGGATTAGCTGGAAGCTAACACGGTTGATCTGAAACTTACAATTTCTGCTTCCATCAATGGGTAGATACTTTTGGAGGCGGAGGAACTGAGAATCTTCCTTCTCTACTTTTGAATTTATGCCGATATAGAAAAGGGAAGAGATATCCGGGTTTTCTGAATGATCCTGTCTCGTGATGTCCTCGTCATCCTTCTTTAAAGAATTAAATGACCTGCGCAGTACTATGGCAATGGTTTGCCAACTCCACACTACATCTAGCCTGCATGGTGGATGCTCCAAATCTATACCAAGATGAATTAAACAGTAACCGCTACAACGGTTGTGGTTACAGGTAAATGGCCACTTTCCTATATAAATATGTACATAATTGTAAAATATTTTGACGAGTTTTAGTAATTTTTTATCTTATAGTGTAGAGACCCGACTTATGATGGACAATATCAAAAGGCCTGCAGCTTGAAAAAGGTTGCCTATGCTCGATCCCGAAATAAAATCATTTTAATAGAGTTAATATAATCAAATGCCTCCAAATTTAAACTTCTGCACATCGAATCTAATTATGAATTCAATCGCACCTTCGTACGAATAGCTCAAAAAGCATAAGAGAAAAATATCCCGGTCTCATGGCCGTGTATTGAACCATTAAAGAAAACTAATAAAGTGCTCAAATATATTTAGATATAATTCTGGTCATCGTATTTGCCAGTTTATATGATGATGTTTGAAAGGGTTCGGCGGCAAGCCAGCAAATAGCTATCCATGCATGGTATTGCATCCAATTGCATCATAATCGTACCCAGATCGAGAAAATCTTCTTAGAATGGACTCGAAGGTCTATGGTAGAATGTAGTTTTTTGATTCCTTTCCTTCTCGCAATGGACGCAAAAGTCTTTGATAGACTAGGGTTGTTTTTTTATTGGGGGAGGGGGGTCATGGAATGGAGTCGAATGTATTTGATAGACTTCTTGCAGTGGACTCGATATCTCTGACTTTTGTTCGCTTCATCATCTTCTTCTCCTTCTCCTCTTCCTCTCTGAGTCCAGTGAATGGTGAGGCAAATAATGCAGATCCATCTCAGAAATGGGATCAGTCGTCGGAAGGGAAGGAATTCCGAGATAAGGATTTAAGTAGTCTTATCGCGTATCACTACCGCTGATCAATAGCGACACACTAATTCCTCTTTCCCACCTTCATTTCACAAACGGGAATATCCATCCCCCTACTCCCAAACTTGTCTTACTTTAATCACCTAAGTGTATGAGAGGATTTCGTATAAACACGTTTCCGACACCACTGTGACTTGCAGCTGTTGATACATTGCATTTGCGAGAGAATTACGCCAGGTATAAAGTTGTTTGTTGCCGCAGTGTGGTTGATACGCCACACAAGTGTGGGATCATTTTGCATTTATCAAACTGAAGTCTTTTGAACATGCACAGGGTGACCCTAAAAAACCCGGAACCCCAACTTTCAATAGACTTCATTTGTTAATTATTTGATTTGGTAGTGTTTTTCAACGTATCTCTTTCCATTGTCTTTATTCTTTTCTCTTTTCTCGTTAATCCAAATGGAAAGGGTCGACATTCCTCCCGCAAAGTGTAGATGGCATGGATCAACGCCACAAATACCCACTTTCTCCATACCCTTGATGTCTTATCAATCATAAAGCCGGCCTTCATTTTTTCACACCACTCATATCGATGAGGTTCTATGTGAGGATGCATCTCGTCCATTCATGGCGTGTTATGTGAGGTTGCCTTTCTTCTATTTATGTTTCATCCTTGAACTTCTAGAAGGTCTCTAACACCCCCACCTACCACACACACACAGCCACTCCATGCACATCTATTATCCACTTGTTCCTCGATTGCTCTTTCTCTCTAAGACACTCGCATAATAAATCCATCTTTTTTGCAGATCCTATGGACAAAATCCCCCATGATAAAATCCTACAAACTCAAATCCCCCAAAGATAAAATTTCACAAGACAACATCCACCAAGGTTAAAATCCCCCAAGAAAAAATTCCCCAACGACAAAATCGACGAAGGGCAAAATCTCCCAAGGGCAAAATACCCGATGGTCGAGATCCCCCAAAGACAAAATCCACAGGACAATCTGTCAAGCACAAAATCCACCATGGACTAATTCCTAAAAGACAAAATCACCGAGTTTAAAATCCACCCCCAAAAATCCCCAACCACAAAATCTACCAAGGGCAAAATCTCCTAAGGACAAAATACCCCATGGAGAAAATCCCCAGGACAATCTGTCATGCACAAAATCTGCCATGGACAAAATCCCCCGAGGAGCAAATCACCTAAGGACAAAATCTCCAAAAGACAAAATCTCCTAAGGACAAAATCTACCAAGGAAAAATTCCCTGGACAAAATCTCACAAGCCCAAAATACCCCTAGGACAAAGTTATATAAGATATAATTCCACAAGAACAAAATATAATAAAGACAAAATCGTCCTAGGACAAGACACCCCAAAGAAAAATCCCCACAACAAAATTTCCTTAGACAAAATCCTCAGGACACAATCTCCCAAGCACAGAATCAGCCGAGGACACCATCTTCCACGGACCAAATCCCCTAAGGCCAAAATCCCCCTAAGACAAATCTCCCAAGGACGAAATCCCCACGACCAAATCTCACTAGCACAAAATCACACAAGGACAAAATTCCCCGGACAAAATTTCACTAGCACAAATCACCCAAACGACAAAATCTCACTAGCACAAAATTCCTCAAGGACCCTCCTGCCCCCCGAAAAAATCCCATTAGCACAAAATCATCCGAGATAAAATCAAAATAGCACAAAATGTCACAAGGACAAAATCCCCCGGACAAAATCTAACTAACACAAAATCTCCAAGGATAAAATCTCCCAACGACAAAATTACCCAAGACAAAATTCCCCGGACAAAATCTAACTAGCACAAAATCCCCCAAGGACAAGATCCCCCTTAACCTAACCTAACCTTTTAAAAATATTTCTGCCTCACATATCTTCATACAAAAATTTAGCTTAATTTTCTTACCTTAAATAAACTCCTTCTTGTTAGAGGTGAAGCAGGGGCTGGGGTGTAAGAGGGGTAATGGCTCTGCTACAACTAAAACCTGGATTAACGGCACACCCTACTGACCCCAAAGCACCGAGAGAAATTGGTGCTCTCTCTCGGGTCATTTGTGGCACTTCTTTAAAATCTCCGACTATCTTTGCCATGCTAGACCCGATTAAGGGTGAAAGAGGTCGTTAACCTTTCTGAAAATAAAGCCTCTTTGGATAAATTTAGTCGCATGAGAGTCTAGTCGCGGGCTACTCTACATCTCACTATGTCGGTCGGTGCCAGTTTTACTTTTTGTTTTGGTAATTATATTGTAACTATTCGGCTGATTCTAACGAAATTTGAAACCTTTATGTTGTTTTACATCCACTTTCGATAGATATAATTGTCAAGGTCCCCGCAAGGTTAGCTAGGGAATTATTCAAATTTTTGAAGGTCATTAATCAGAATAGGTCGCAGACCTTGTTTTTTTTACCTACAGGTTGGTCTGAAATTCTTGTCACTCCCCTGTAAATATTGTTTTGATTTTCTATTTCAAATATTGTTTTGAATTTCTATTTCAAATATTGTTTTGAATTTCTATTTCAAACATTGTTTTGAATTTCTATTTCAAATATTGTTTTGATTTTCTATTTCAAATACGGTTTTGAATTTCTATTTCAAATATTGTTTAGAATTTCTATTTCAAATATTCTTTTGAATTTCTATTTCAAATATTGTTTTGAATTTCTATTTAGAATATTGTTTTGAATTTCTATTTCAAATATTGTTTTGAATTTCTATTACAAATATTGTTTTGATTTTCTATTTCAAATATTGTTTTGAATTTCTATTTCAAATATTGTTTAGAATTTCTATTTCAAATATTCTTTTGAATTTCTATTTCAAATATTGTTTTGAATTTCTATTTAGAATATTGTTTTGAATTTCTATTTCAAATATTGTTTTGAATTTCTATTACAAATATTGTTTTGATTTTCTATTTCAAATATTGTTTTGAATTTCTATTTCAAATATTGTTTTGAATTTCTATTTCAAATATTGTTTTGATTTTCTATTTAAAATATTGTTTTGAATACCTATTTCAAATATTGTTTTGAATTTCTATTTCAAATATTGTTTTGAATTTTTATTTCAAATATTGTTTTGAATTTCTATTTCAAATATTGTTTTGATTTTCTATTTAAAATATTGTTTTGAATACCTATTTCAAATTTTGTTTTGAATTTCTATTTCAAATATTGTTTTGAATTTCTATTTCAAATATTGTTTTGATTTTCTATTTCAGATGACCGAAAGTCTTGTTTGATATTATTATATTGTTTCTCTATTGTTCTTATTATTTTTCGGTAGGGGTGACAAGGCTTTTGGACCACCCTATGCAACTTCCCTTTAATAAAACCACCTTGATGACTTCGGCCCCATTTCTGCCCTAATTTGTCGCCTTCCTGTCTGTCCGATGTGGCCCCGCGGAGTCTTCATTAGAGCGCCATTACTCTGAAGGCGCAATTTGACTCGGTTCGGATTTTCTTGGAGGATTTCGCCATTATTTTATTCCATTTATTTATCCCTCATGGGGGCATGTGTCCCGTGACCTTTGTGAACATTGTACAGGGTGACCCCCCCCCCCGAACGGCACCAATTTTCGATAGACTTCATTTTACAAATTATTTTTAGAATTAAAAAATGAAGCCTATTAAAATTTGGGGGCCTGTTTCTTTGGCGTCACCCTATAGTTTCACGTTACATAGGCCAGAAAAAAGAACCGAACTATATAGCCTAAGTAAAATTCTAAATGCAATGATAATTAAATTATTATTATTACGACGAGGATGATGTATTAATAGGCTCTTGAGTGAAGGCTTGAGGGAAGAAGTGTCTTCGAGGCCTACTTGCATGCATCTAGAGAGTGAGATGATCTAGTAAGTGATCACCTTCTGGGGGGGACGCCTTGCCCGAACACCTTAATTAGTTTGTTCAGGATTTATAGAGCGCTTAATAGGCTGCGACAAAAATATTTAAATCGTGGTCTAGACAAAGAATTTGCCAGAATCATTTGAGGAGAGGAAAGAAATGAATTCACCAGCGCATGGCTTCACTCAGAATGACAGAGGCCAAGGACGTAAAAGACTTATATCCAAAGTGGACAAAAATAGATACAATTATTGAGAATTTTCTACTGTAATTTACCTAGCCAATGTATGCACCTACTATAGCAATGGTTAGCTATTTGAACACTGTGCAGTGGAAAATTAGTGAATTTAAACAGTTCGTTTTAAGGCTAATTGATTAGTCACTGGATAGAGGAATTTGTTTGGCCTAAAATTCGAACAACCTTCAGTCATATTCGATGAAGAGCGAATGAGGCTAAAATTGCTTGGCAAAAAATAGGAGCATCTCTCCTGCACGTTTGAATCCTTGCGAAGATGAATAAACATTGTTTTGCCTAAAATTGGAGCATCTCTTCCGCAAGTTCGAATCCTTGCGAAGGTGGATAAACATTGCTTGGCGTAAATTAGGAGCGTCTGTTCTGCACGTTCGAATCCTTACTAAGATGGATAGATATTGCTTGGTGTAAAATAGGAGCATCTCTCCTGCACATTCGAATCTTTGCGAAGGTGGATAAACATTGCTTGGTCTAAAATAGTAGTCTCTTCTGCATGTTCGAATCCTTGCAAAGATGGATAGACATTGCTTGGCCTAAAACAGGAGCGTCTCTTCTGCATGTTCGAAACCTTATGAAGGTGGATAAACATTGCTTGGCCTAAAATAGGAGCATCTTTTATGCATGTTCGAATCCTTGGGAAGATGGATAGATATTACTTGGCCTAAAATAGGAGCGTCTCTCCTGCACATTCGAATCTTTGCGAAGGTGGATAAACATTGCTTGGCCTAAAATTCGAGCGTCTCTTCTGTAAGTTCGAATCCTTGCGAAGGTGGATAAACATTGCTTGGCCTAAAAGAGGAGTGTCTCTCCTGCACGCTCGAATCCTTGCGAAGATGGATAGACATTACTTGGCTTAAAATAAGAGCGTCTCTCCTACACTTTCGAATCTTTGCGAAGGTGGATAAACATTGCTTGGTCTAAAATAGGAACGTTTCCTCGGCATGTTCGAATCCTTTCGAAGGTGGATAAACATTGCTTGGCCTAAAATAGGAGCTTCTCTTCTGCATGTTCGAATCCTTGCGAATATGAATAAACGTTTTTGCCCTAAAATAGGAGCAAGTTGGATAAACATTATTTGGCCTAAAATAGGAGTGTAGGAATGCAGTGTGAATGGGCCAAAATATTACTTTGCTTAAATTAGCAGCGTCTCTCAGGCATGATCGAAGGTGGCCACATTTTACTATAGAAACCGCGTTTCGGAGATAAGTGTGTAGATTCAGCATGTCCCGTCAGCTACTCCATCTTATGAAACTGCTTTGATTTATTTTTTTTGTCGGTATTATTTACATTTTAAAAAGCGAAAACCAACGTGTGCATATTCGCCAGAAAGATGTCTAAAAGGTGTCTAAGGTACACATAACACTTGTAGCCTAACGAGCTAACTACTTGGTGCGAATCTGAGGATAAAGCCGACGTCAAGCGGCACACAACACTTATCTATACATTGCATAAATGCAATGCAACCACATTTGTGATGTACATATAACTTGTGTGTGCGTGGATGTCATCTGTGTGCGTGCGTGAGCGTGTGTTTTCATTTCTTCATTAGTGAAGAACACTCGTTGCTCAGACGTCGTTTGAAGAGGCAAATTGGGCGACCTGTCATCTGCTCACTGTCATCTGAACGAATCGCAAAGAACCGGATTTTTGTCCGCAAAGAACAGAAACTTTCTGTTCAGGTACAACTCCTCAATAATCTTATTTCTTTCATACACTTTTCTCTCTTAATTCACACGCGTGCACACATGTGCTTTTTGGGGTGGAGAAAGGTGAAATTATGTAATAAGGAGACCTGCAAGAGGACTATTAGCAGGACGTTGTCCTTTGGATACTGGTTGATGACATAAAGAATGATAGAGATGGCTTCTTTGTAGATTCCTCCCGGGGCCTTTTCGTCAGATCGGAGGAGTTGGGTAGATTAGGATTGGTTTGGTTAAGTTAGGTTAGGTTAGGGTTCGGGTTAGGTTAGGTGAGGATAGGATAGGTTAGGTTAAGTAAGGTTAGGTTAAGTTAGGTTATGTTAAGTTAGGTTAGGTTACGTTACGTTGGTTTAGGCTAGGTTAGGTTAAGTCAGGTTAAATTAGGTTAGGTTAAGTTATGTTAGGTTAAGTTAGGGTAGGTTTTGCTAGTTGAACCTGATCCATCCCAACCGATATGAGGATAAGAAACCTATTTTTTTGTGGTAAAGGTAACTCGGGCCATTGAGTAGCAAACGATTGAGAAATAAATCATTTTAGTGAACTCCAAAAGTAATCAGAGATCTACACCCAGCAGAGTGGTAGGGAGCCAGACGCACACAGAAGTTAAATCAGCGGCTAAATCAGAGAACAGATGCACGTCTCGTGTTGCTTTCGAGAGGCGTTCCTCAAGGGAGAGACGGGCGGCCGAGGTCGCCCACGAACTTCATCGAGACTCGGGACTCGCGCGATAACAGGGTCTCTTCCTCTCCCTCACCCTCTCCCTCTACATCTCCATCTCCCTCTCCCTCTTCCTCTCCCTCTCCCTCTACATCTCCCTCTACATCTCCCTCTCCCTCTTCCTCTCCCTCTCCCTCACCCTCTCCCTCTCCATCTCCCTCTGCCTCTCCATCTCCCTCTCCCTCTCCCTCTGCCTCTACATCTCCCTCTACATCTCCCTCTTCCTCTCCATCTCCCTCTTCCTCTCCCTCTCTCTCTGCCTCTCCCTCTCCATCTCAATCTACATCTCCCTCTTCCTCTCCATCTCCCTCTCTCTCTGCCTCTCCCTCTCCATCTCAATCTACATCTCCCTCTCCCTCTACATCTCCCTCTGCCTCTGCCTCTCCATCTCCCTCTCCCTCTGCCTCTACATCTCCCTCTTCCTCTCCCTCTTCCTCTCCCTCTCCCTCTTCCTCTCCCTCTCCCTCACCCTCTCCCTCTCCATCTCCCTCTGCCTCTCCCTCTACATCTCCCTCTCCCTCTGCCTCTACATCTCCCTCTACATCTCCCTCTTCCTCTCCATCTCCCTCTTCCTCTCCATCTCCCTCTTCCTCTCCCTCTCTCTCTGCCTCTCCCTCTCCATCTCAATCTCCCTCTGCCTCTCCCTCTCCATCTCCCTCTGCCTCTCCCTCTCCATCTCCCTCTCCCTCTACATCTCCCTCTCCCTCTCAATCTACATCTCCCTCTTCCTCTCCATCTCCCTCTGCCTCTCCCTCTACATCTCCCTCTCCCTCTACATCTCCCTCTCCCTCTCAATCTACATCTCCCTCTTCCTCTCCATCTCCCTCTGCCTCTCCCTCTACATCTCCCTCTCCCTCTACATCTCCCTCTCCCTCTCAATCTACATCTCCCTCTTCCTCTCCATCTCCCTCTGCCTCTCCCTCTACATCTCCCTCTCCATCTCCCTCTACCTCTTCCTCCCCATCTCCCTGTCCCTCTCGCTCTTCCTATTCCGTCTTCCTCTCTCTCTTCATCTCCCTCCCACTCTTTCTCTCACTCCCTCTTTCTATCATTCTTGATCCTCCTCTCCCTCTTCCTTTCCATCTCTTTGTACCTCTCCCTCTTCCCTTCTCTCTTCCCCTCTCTCTTCCTCTCCCTCTTCCCCTCCCTTTCCATGTTACGCATCCTTCTATTACCGTACCTGTGCTGCTTCAGACAAATGGACCAGATATGAACCCAAGGTAACCTCCGGGAATAATAATAATATTATTTTTTAAATAAACTATTTATATTATTAAAAGAGTAATAAGGGTTTCTGGAATTGCAAGTTTTTAATATATATATATATATATATATATATATATATATATATATATATATATATATAAAAATATATATATACACGTATACTCACTGTACAAGTTCTTATGTTCGGGTTTGCTCTGTCATTAATGAAATTCTATGTTCATTCCGTGTGCGATGTCGTCTTTTGAGACAGTATAAGGGTCAAGGGTCAAGGGTCAAGTGCCATGCGTTTCGGAATCTGCTGTCAGCGATGCTTCGATAACCATAAAAAGGGACCAAATCAAAGAAAATAAACAAGATCAACCAAACACTTCGACATAGTTCTTAGTGAAACAAATCCTTTTTGTCGATGGTAGTTTAATGATAATGTGATAAGAGATAGTCTGACAGAGCGGCTTTAATTCTTTTCCATTCCTCCCACCACATTTCACTGATGTTAAGAAAACATAAAGACACTGGAGTGCAAAACGTTGAACGCAATCGCTCTCCCGTTAGACAATCGCAAATCACATTTCTCATTTCATTGAAACGCCACATTAACTGTGTATCACACTTTATTGCAGGTCAAATTTTGGCTGATATTTTGAATATTAAACATTGTACAAACTTGGTCCACTGAAATATCCTAGGTAGGTAGGTACACAGTTAACATTTCAATCGTATTGATAAGCTACATACAAAGTTATGTTGAGTTATGTATTTTAATGTGCTTTCATCTGTGTCACGCTTTATTGCAGGTGTACGAAATTGCCCCTGAAACGATATCTGACAGCTATAGAGATGACGCGGATTGTTGCAGGTCTTCCAAAGGCTTATCTATTGGACAATTAGGCCAAGAGCTTGGTCGGGATAGAAGAACATTGAAGGCGTATGTGGAAAACTCCATCACCAAACCAAGGCAAGATAAAGGTACGAGAAGAAGTGTATCCCAGCGTGACATCCGAAAAATAGGTAGAAAAGTAAGAAAAGACCTCGGTAGCAAAAGTGCTGTCATATTTGAAAGTGTTGGAGTTGCTCCTTTGTCCTGTCCAGAAGCACCCGGTGTAGGATCCTTAAAGAGACGGCCAAAAGTGTTAAGTGCACGGAAGTACATGAAGATCAATTTCCAAGATGTCCTCTTCACGGATGAGGCCAGAGCTACTCTGGATGGCCCCGACAGATGGGCCAAAGTTTGGGTGCCTCTTGGAGCCTCTCGCCCGCATCGAATTAGGCGTCAACAAGGAGGTGGTGGTGTCATGTTTTGGGCGGAAATCATAGGAAATTAATTTTTCGGGCCTTTTCGAGTTCCGGAAGGTGTGAAACTCATCAGCAACTCCTACAACGCGTTTCTGAAGGAGGGGCATTTTGCAGCATGGTTATATGATCTGTCACTCTCACGTCGACGGCGATTGATTTTTATGCATGATAATGCACTTGCGCATTCAGCCAAGGCTACAATTTCATACCTCGCAACTTTGGGTATCACAGGTCATCACTTATGACATGGCCTCCCAGTTCTCCTGACCTAAACCCTATCGAACGGTTCTGGTCGATCATGAAGAGGAAAGTGTATGAAGGAGGTATCCAGTTTTCATCGAAGGATGCCCTGTGGGAAAAGATCAAAACAGTTGCTGGTACCATAACATCCTCCCATATTAGTGTGCTAACAGCTTCTGTGGACAAAAGACTGTTTGGTGCCATTTCTAAATAAGGAAGTTGCATAGACAAATAAAGTACAGCACCAACAACTTAATTGTGTTTGTTTCATATCTTTTACTGATATTCTTCGGTAGCTTGTTTCATTATTACAATAAAATAGTAATATAACGATAATACTTTATTTCATCACCTTAAATTGACATTTTCGTACACCTGCAATAAAGCGTGACACAGTTAAAAGCACATCAAAATACATAACTCAACATAACTTTGTATGTAGCTTATAAATACGATTGAAATGTTAACTGCCTACGTACGAGTACGTACCTACCTAGGATATTTCAGTGGACCAAGTTTGTACAATGTTTAATATTCAAAATATCAGCCAAAAATTTGACCTGCAATAAAGCGTGATACACAGTTTAGTTGAGCTTACTTTCACACAACATACGTTCATTTACATACACATACCTGCCTTCACTCTCGCTCAGAAACGCGTCTTCACACACGCATGCACATACATAATTCTAACGTGTAGTTATAAGTTTTCTCCATGGGAATAATCAAAGGGAGGCGCTAACGTCGTCACGTAATCTTAGAAGCATCATTAAAAAAAATAGAAAAACAGCAGCTTTAATCCCTCAGTGAAATGGTGCATTAATAAGGAGAAAACGACCCTTAATTAAGAATATTAATTAATCCACTGAATTTTAATTATTAAAAAAAAGACTTGTAATTGAGAAAGAATTATGGTAAAAAGAATATGAAACTGTTCACTCCATGATAAAAGAATGAATGAAGCATCAACTGATGAATGATTTGAGAATAGAGTAGGAAAAGTGAAGGAAAAAGGATAAAATATGAAAAAGAGAGAAGTAGGAACAAGTAATGAACGCGAGGTGGTTGTTGTTATAAAGGTGTACGAAGAAAATTGGTAATGAGGACGAAGACAATCCATACGCACAATTTACGAACCCCAATGAACAGAGCGCAAAGAACGAACTACGTAGAAGAACTTTAGTGGACAAAAGGGACTTGGCGGTTTGGGGGATTTTGGAGTTTCGGGATTTCGGGGTTTCGGGATTTCGGTGTTTTGGGAATTTAACGTTTCAGGATTTCGACGTCAGGCGTTTCGGTGTTTCTGGATTTCGGCCTTTTTGGGATTTCGGCGTTTGGGGAATTCGCTGTTTCTGGATTTCGGTGTTTGGGGAACTTCGGGTTTCGGGATTTCGGCGTTTGGGGAATTCGCTGTTTCTGGATTTCGGTGTTTGGGGAACTTCGGGTTTCGGGATTTCGGCGTTTGGGGAATTCGCTGTTTCTGGATTTCGGTGTTTGGGGAACTTCGGGTTTCGGGATTTCGGCGTTTGGGGAATTCGCTGTTTCTGGATTTCGGTGTTTGGGGAACTTCGGGTTTCGGGATTTCGTTGGTTTCGTGATTTTCGGGATTCAGGATTTTGGGGGATTTGGGATCAAGAGAGGAAATGGGTCGCTCGGGCGACTTCTCCCACAACTTCGAAACTTACCACTCCTACGCTTGGATTACCATCTGATATTTTCACTAGACTTTTTCTAGAATTTTCTAGAATTGTTCTAGAATTTTTCTAGAATTTTAACTAGAATTTCTCTTCATCTGGGACGAATCTAGAAACTGCATGTTCCCTCTTTACCAGACCTAGGAACCACTCATACATTTTCACTCCACCTCTCTCGTTTTCGCAGCTTAGTTCTCCCTAAAATAATCGAAAAATGACGAGACCACTTTCTCTAAATGAGTGCAAATATGGGGTACGTAACTCTCCTAAGAAGTCCGCCAAACGCTATACAAGTTCAGATGAAGCAAGCGCACCTTCACAAACAAAGGCTACCTGATGAAAGAGAGCAGATCAGTTATCATGTATATAGGTGACAAGCGCGAAGAAACTGCCGATACGAAGGAACCAGGAGAAGGGGTGACAATTAACCAAAAAATAACCATAAACAACCAGTTAATTCATATTAATTCAGCTATTGGCGTTCCACACATAATCCGCTACAGAAGATACATGAGTTGAACCCGTCGCCCTGCCTGATCGATGCCCCACTCAATGCTACACTCACCACATCGGAAAAGTTTCTTAACAACACGAAGCCCCAGCAGGAATACCCACATCACACTCCTTATTCAACCTCTGCGACTTTTGCCCAGGCTGATAGCCCACTTACGCCACCATCTGTTTACTGCCAGACGGAAAAGGAAACAAATCACGCAACCTGCTTTAACTCAAGATCCACCACAATCACGGTATTCAAGCAGCTCAATTTCACTAAGATTAATAATGTATACCAAACACTAATCTCAATCTGTGGGTATTTTCATAAAATTCAATTGTTTTCTACATATTTTATTCAATTTTATGCATAACACAGCTCACTTATTTGTTGTATTTAAATATCTATGTCGTAGTCAACTTTTCTACCAGCACAGACTTCGTACTTTTCTCGGTTCTATAAAGTTTACTCTCGCCAACTCTCAAATTCAAATACTTAAATTACTTCAGACGAGATAACAAGAACATATTTCCGCTCCCTCTGATCAAAGCTACGCCGAGAAACAAAATTCCAGACGTTCGGAACCAAATAATCAAAGACAATTGCATTTAGGAAACGACCTCCGGCTTAATACACACAGACATATACCGAGATATTTCCGAAACCAATCTGCACACCGAAATCCACGACTCATCGCACAAACCTCTCACGTGATTGGAAGGAAACGAATTGTTTTGGAAACAAATGAGTATGTCCTACAAAACTCAAGTTCTTATTTAGAGACATGATAATTATTATTAAACATTCGTTACTATTCATCAAATGACATAAATATTATTATCGAGGATAGAGGCTCCTTTCGGCCCGTTGAAACCAGGAGGGCAGGCTCGAGGTCACTCCACGTGAGCGAAGACCGTGAGAACAGTCAGAATATGAAACTGATATCCTCGATAAGCAAGGGATTGGAATCTTAAACGCGCGCTTCTGTCGTCTCCCAAGTTCTTATCAAGAAACCCCCGCGGGAGTGTCTCCCATCCTTCAAGCGCCGTGTTAGTTCGTGGAGAGGTTCCTTTTCCCCTTCTTTTGGCGGAGGCCCTAACGTATCTTGCTGTTCGCTATTTATTGTTGGTCCCAATAGGGCATCGACAGTATCGGCCTGCTTTTTACAACAAAACACGTCATTCTCGACTGCCGTAAGGCTAGAATTATACCGAAGGATCTGAGCCCCAGTCAATTGGCCCATCCTTGGTTTCGGTAGATTTCGTTTGGCACGAATACTCCCTCCAGTTAGTGTTACTACTAGAGGTTAAACTCCCCGTGGTTAAAGACCCTTGAATAAGCATCCGATCCCCTGCTTCATCTCTTAAAGCCTCGAACCCAAGCAGACTATTCCAGCCAGTCCTCCCTGTGTGTGTGTGTGTGTTTGTACAGAGGCTCGTATCGCCTCTCGCCCCCCTCCCCCGTAGAGCTCGCACTGAGTATTGCTGATACTTTCGGTCCTTGGATACATAGAGTATCTATTGCCATTATTTCATTTAATCTATTTATTGTGTATAACTGTGTATATATTAAAGTTTATTTTTGTACCTACTTTTTCATATGCCTCATAGTTGGAGCCATCATTAGTTAATATCGGCCAACTGCACTCAATCTTTAGGAGCAAAATCCTTTGTACTCGTCCCTCCTTCCCCTTCACTTCTATCCCCCACTTCTGTCGTGACCAAAGTAGAATCAAGGTCACGCGTTGACCTTTGGGTAGAAGTAACATATATGACAGGGTCATTCTACGACAATTGTTATTATTCTTCGTTCTGATTTTGGCTCACACTTCTTTCAACCCGCCTACATCGCTTGCTGTAACATTATCGCTTCAATCAGAACCGATCACTGTATGGTTCAAAATTCAGTGTTGAGTTACAGATTCAGTTAAATTTTCTAATCAGTTCTCAGCTCTTCATTATTCATATTATTGTTCCATATACAGGGCTGGAAGATTTTGCTTCATGGTATTGAAGCTCAAATATCATTGAATTCTAATTACTGTTTATTTTTTCAGAAGGAAATGCCATTTGATGTTCCTCTGATACGGTGTGAGCCCTCAAGTCACTTTGATGATTGTTATTTCTGCTTAACAAATGTAGCTGGATTTTCAAAGAAAAACAAATCTAAAATTGTTTATCCAAATTGCCCATCACTTCTTCTTGGGTTACAGTTGGGATACACAAAGTACATGTGCTTTTTATGTCTATGGGATAGCAAAAATGATAAAAACCACTATAGAAAGCGAGAATGGCCAGCCAGAGAAAAACACATTGCTGGCAAACATAATGTTAAACATGATGTTCCTTAGTAGATCCCAAAAAGTTCATCTTCCACCTTTTCACATTAAATTAGGGTTAATGAAAAAAAATTGTGAATGGTATGGATTAAAGAAGTGAAAGCTTTCAATATTTGATAAACAAATTCAAAGGATCATTAACTGATGCCAAAAATAGAAGCTGGAGTTTTCACTGAACCACAAATTCGCAGAGTTGTTTCTGATGATTCCTTCACTCTGTGTCTCAATGAAAAGGAACGCAAAGCATGGACATCCTTTGTGGAAGTCACTGAAAACTTTCTCGGCGATTTTAAATCTCCAAATTACCGAGAAATAGTAAACAATATGCTGGAAGCCTCTGAAAAATGAGATGTAGAATGTCACTTAAAATGCATTTTCTGCATTCTCATCTCAATTTTTTTCCTGAAAATCTAGAAGCAGTTAGTGATGAACATGGTAAACGTTTTCATCAACAAAATTCTTATGTAGTTATTACCTGCGGCGAAGCGCCAGGTCTAGACGTCACTTTTTTTCAAAAGGAGTAAAGTTCAATTGTACCCATTTAGAGCCATGAAATGACCCATATGACCATGGGACATATGGTTATTCACTCTGAAGATTCCAAATGTCCATCGGATTTGGCGCTGGGTGGCGCCATCTAGTGTCAGAAGCCTCAATTAACCATTCAAAGGCACTTGTAAGTGATTTGAACCATGGGAAACCATGAATGCAATAACCATTTAACATCTTATCACAAAACGCCGCAGGTCATTGGAGGTATTTTCTCTCTTGTTCCTTCTCTACCGGATAAACAGAGGATCACCGTTGTCCTCAAGCGTGATGCCTTGAGGATCATGTCCTTACGTGATGATTGGGATTGAAGTTGGATCCGAGCAAATCTCACAGTATTAGTCGATCGAGGATGGTATACAATTCATACCCTGAGATCAGTGCCAATGGTATTATAATTTCAAATTATTTTTTATTGAGGTTACTTTTGCATCACTCTTTATTCCAAATTTACTTTTGAGTCTCATTTGTACTCAGCTGCATCTTCAATTTCTCAAAGAATTGGTTTACTGCGAAAATGACTGCAAATCTATTCATCTGATATCTTTATAAATTACTTTTATTGGTTTATATTGTCCAATTATTGGTATTGTCACTGAATCGGATTCTAACTTAAAACTCTTAGAGTTTTCAGCCAGATTAAAGTTTAGCTTCTTGATATTGAAATAAATCTTCGACATTATCTTTTAGTGGGATGCTGACCTATTTAAAACAAGGTCTACTGACTAAAGTCGCGTGCCCTCACTTATTCTGATTTATGACCTTACGACCTTCAAAACTTTCAATAATTCCCGGACTAACCTTGGGAGGACTTTGGAAATTATATCATTCGAAAGAGAAAGTAAAACAACATAAGGGTTTCAAATTTTGTTAGAATAGGCCGAATAGTTATGATGTTATTGACAAATAATTGCCGGAATAACTTTGAAAGGACCTCGGAAATTATAAAATCGAAAGAGAATGTAAAACAACATAAGGGTTTCAAATTTCGCTAAAATCGGCCGAATAATTAAAATGTTATTACCAAAACAAATAAAAAGCAAAACGGGGACCGACCGACCGACATAGTGAGATATAGGGTTGCACGTGACACTAAGCGCACGTGACTAAAAATTGCATCCAATATCAATCACCCCTTGAACCGTCTGCTCGTACTGCCCTATACTCATTTGGGTTGAATGAACGTTGCTTTTCTATCTATCGGCTTAACAAAAAAAATTTTAACCTTTTTATGATAGTGGCACCCTAATTGCTATCTAGAACCAGCCGTGGCCCCCTAATGTAAAATAATTTACGTATAAATACTTACTTGCGTGGAAAGAACTTCAAAATTAACCAGGATTCACATTTAACCTAATATAATCAAATAAGACATAAAAATTCAAAAATAAATAAATCTTACCTTTAAAAGTTTAATGAGAAATTTGAACTTGATGATTATAACATAATTCTTTAATATTAAGAAGTATTTTTGACAAGGAAACTCACATTTCTTCATTCACTGTCTGCAAGCTTTCTCCTTTCCTTGTTTTTTTTTATTGCACAATGGAGAGAAGCTAGTTTTAAAATATATTCAATGTCATTAGATTTTTACAGAAATGTTTGAAATACATATTTTTTTTGCAATTTAGCCATTTTAAAAAATTATTTTTTGGTCGTCACGCGGCATCCTTAGTTGGTTCACGCGGCACCCTGGTTGAAAACCACTGATTTAACATATCGCAGTTTTCTCGATGTTTCTTTCTTACAACTGTTAGATTGTGGAATATTCTCCCAAGGATGTCGTCAACTCTTCCAATTGTGATTTCTTTTAAAAAAAATGGGCGAACACTTTCCTTCTGGCTCAACTTTTCTCTCTTTCCTACACTTTCAACGTAATGCCGCACACTGGGCCTTTTTTGGCTTTATTCATTTTTATAATAATAATAGGTTGGAAAGAAAGTTCTCCCACAACTTTTATTGACAATGATTTACAACGATACAATGCAGCAAAAGAAACATCAATGAACAATGTAATTACCGTCGTTTTTGAGCACCTGCTTCCAACGACAGGATAGATTATGGATGCCTTTGTTCAAAAGTTTAACTGGTTTGCTATCAAAGAAGTTTCCAACTGCAGTTTTAAGTTCGCCATTGGTGAATGTTTTTTTTTGTCATTCAAGTAGTTCTGCAGCGCACGGAATAGATGGTAGTCGTTAGCGACAGTTGTGACGAGTACATTGGGTAAGTGAGAACTTCCCACCTTACGTGTAGTTATTATGAATTAACATGACATCAGTCAATCTTGGTCGCTTCTGCGAAATTGAATTTGCCACCCGTAGTAGTTGTTGGATGTATAATTGAGCCTTTATAGAGTGATTGCGTTCCAATCCCACCAGGTACAAACCATAAGCTTCTTTTGATGTCGTTCAGCCTTTGCCTGAAGTTATGAGGTGCACCTGTGTCTGTCCAGCCTCTTTTTCGTGCCATGTTCGATTTTAAACACCATTTATCATCTGCAGTAACCACTTTGTTCAGCAAATCAAAACGACGTTTCTTGGACAGTAGTATCATGCAGGCGTCTATGCGGCCCTGATGGTCGAAGTCGTTCAGTTTACATGGAATTCATACGTCCGCTTTGCTGACTTTGCCCATTTCCTCTAAATGATGCAAAATGGTTGTATAGCTTACACTATACTTTTCAGCCAGCTCTCGTGATGTCAGATGTGGATCAACTTTGACATAGCCACATAAACGGACATTGCCAATAAGTGAGGGTCAACCACTTCTTGGCTAATCTTGGAGATCGAATTGGCCACGCTGAAACTTCTTAAACCAACCGTAAGCTGTGCGACGGATAATTGCGTCTTCTCCAAATGTTGGTTGATACGACGTTGCGATTGGGCAGCGGCGTTTAGCCCGGATTTACAATCATACAGTAAAATAGTACGTTGCTGTCTACGAGAAAGAGTCATTTGATGGGTAATTTTGGAAACTTTAGATACCATATAGGGTGTCTGTGAAAGTGCATAGTGACGTAGTTTATGTAGGCTCTAGGTCACTGCGTACTTTCAAGCGAGACCTAGGAAAGACTATAAATCTATGAATAAAAAACTTTTAAATAAATCTATAAATACATAAATAAATAAACTTAAAAAAAAGAAGCGCGGGAACTTTGATTCGAGAGAGAGAGAGAGAGAGAGAGAGAGAGAGAGAGAGAGAGAGAGAGAGAGAGAGAGAGAGAGAGAGAGAGAGAGGTGAAGTTCCAGCACGTGAAGTTGAGAATAGCGGAGTGCCGCTATTAAAGACCGACTCGCCTCTTTGAAGTGTTTATAATTAAGCCCAGAACAGCACTTTCTTGGAGCGTCTTTTTTCCCTTATCGTGGGTTTGATGGCACCAAAGTGGCTCCCTTGGGAAGAAATTGACAGAACCAAACTCGCCATCCTCGTTTATTTCATAGTTTTCCATTAATATTATTTTGTTTCTCTTTTTTTCTCTTATTCCCTTCATTCTTCCCCAAAATTAGCTTTCAGCTTCTCTTTTGCTCTCTTGTAGACCTTTTTTCCTGCTTCTTTGCTCTCGTGGCACTTCCCAACAGAGCTTTCCTGAGAGATTCCTGGCACTATTTTGAAACGCGATTGATGAGATTAGTGCCAAAGATTTATACAATGAGGTTGGAGCAGCTACTAGCGAGGGCACCGATTAACGATGAGATTTGGTAAATGTTAAAATGAAACTACAGGAACCAGCTTTACCAAGGGTTAGGAAAATGCAGCAATATGTCCTGGAAGTATGAAGGTAGATAATCTACAGATTCGTGTATACATATACAAATTTAGAACCAAGGAGATTAATA
This sequence comes from Ceratothoa steindachneri, assembly GCA_963969495.1. NCBI lineage: Eukaryota > Metazoa > Arthropoda > Malacostraca > Isopoda > Cymothoidae > Ceratothoa > Ceratothoa steindachneri. The sequence goes on from OZ018337.1 coordinate 56,228,802, forward strand.
ATGGTCATAAAGAGACGAGTCATTAAATCCGCATTTCATTCGCACCGCTTCAGTTCTTTTCCACTCTCCTTTTAGCTTTTCTCTCTCGTTCTTATCACGAGATGTTATCTTTATCTCTCTATGAGGTTGACCCTCCCACTGCCCTTAAGGATCTATGCAAAAACACTCAGTTTCACCCTTTTCTCGCCCTAGATTATCTTCTTTCGTTATCCGTGTCCGTCACGATCAATTTTATTAGCATAGTCACCCCATTTTCGGTATGAAATCTACTTATATATATATATATATATATATATATATATATATATATATATATATATATATATATATATATATCGCCATCTAATAATTAACTACATTTCTTACTGATGTATACCTCCTGCTTCTCTTCCAGCCTCTACCCGTTTGTCTGCTCGCACGTAGAGACGTGCTGGGGAATCTGGTGGGAGGAAGACTCCGTCATTCACCGTCTCGAAATCTGAGGACGAAATTAAGATATAATAATATCAAAGCACCGAAAAATTACGTCAGAACAGCAAGAAGCACGGCGAAAGGTGATAACAAGCTATTCTCGTCCTTCACTAGCGGGGCATTTAGGGCGAAAATCTTCTATCAACGCATTTCATTGCGAAGGGGGAAAAATACCTTTCAGATTTCTTAATAGGGTAAGGTAAGCGACGGAGCTAGGAGTTGAATTTTGGCCTTTATGTCACCGAGAAGGAAAGGCCGAATTCGCTTGTTAGGTGGGCATTTTGAGCGACATTTGCTCGCCAAGTGATTAGTGGCATGTCTGAGATGTGTCACTGCAACATTATTATATTACCTACCTGCACACCCACACACACACATACACAAGTGTATAGACATATAGTCTTCTTCTGCGGGGGTTATTAATTGCCAATAGTCATATTTCTCAAAAACTGTCGTAGACTTGTCGTGATGGGATTACTGTGGGACATAAGTGTTAGATTAAACTCGTGTAAGAGTGAGGTGGGTGAGAACACGCACGTTATATATATATATATATATATATATATATATATATATATATATATATATATATATATATATATATATATATATATATATATATATATATATATATATATATATATATATATATATATATATGATAAATAACACCCACAAGGAAAATGGAAAAACGATTCCGAGCGCTTTCGTCTTTATTCTAAAAGACCTCTTCATGGAATAACATAGGTCAGGACAGACAATGTCTTAAATAGTAAGGAGTGGGGGGTTAAAGCGGCATTAAACCCTAACTAGGGGGTACAAATTCTTTAAACACTTTAATTTGTGATTTAATATAATTAGATAGGATAGGATCTGGGCTAAACAATCCAGGGCTAATATTAACCCCCCACTCCTTACTATTTAAGACATTGTCTGTCCTGACCTAAGTTATTCCATGAAGAAGTCTTTTAGAATAAAGACGAAAGCGCTCGGAATCGTTTTTCCATTTTCCTTGTGGGTGTTATTTATCATAATTTTGACACACGTGCAAGTTGTCAGTTTCTTTTCATATATATATATATATATATATATATATATATATATATATATATATATATATATATATATATATATATATATATATATATATATATATATATATATATATATATATATATATATATATATATATATATATATGTATATATATATATATATATATATATATATATATATATATATATATATATATATATATATTTGGGTGTAAGTTTTGACTGCATGTTGCCAATGCAGCTGGAAAGCAACATACACGTAAAAGCCTCTCATAACATTTTTTTTAAAATAATTGAAATGTATGAAATCCTGCGTTTATGGGGTTTGTTACAGTCAAAAAGTCTTCATGTAACATATTTGTTGATTAATATGATATTCCATGTTGAGGGGGTCTGATAATATAATAATAGCGAAAACACGTAACTATACAGTAAAGGAAACAAGTCAGATACGCTGCGGTGTGGACAAATCGCCCGGAGGATCAGCGGATCACATTCCGGTGTTGCAGAAGTGTTAAAAAGGATCCGGGAAAGGGGAAACATCCAAGACCTACCTCATTCAGGATGACTAAGGGTCAGTATGCAACGTGACGACAGGTCTCTGCGTCCCATGAGCCTTTGGGATAGTAAGAAAACGGCAGTCCACCTCCACCATAATGGACAGAAAGTGGCCACGTTAAGAACCTGCAATCTCAAACCTCTGACACAAGGTCTGAAGTCGTGTAAAGCCCACCAGAAGCCGCTGATCAACCTTCAGCAGAAGCGGCTTGTTGATTGCTTGGTTCATTTATGACTTATTGCTATTTATCCATTATTTCACGCTATATTCAAAGTGATAATCAAATAAAAACTTTACGACCCTGCATTTATCGAATTTCCTAATATATATATATATATATATATATATATATATATATATATATATATATATATATATATATATATATATATATATATATATATATATATATATATATATATATATATATATATATATATATATATACAAAGAAAGAGCAAATAAAAGTACTGCGGGTGATAACAACCACCACAGGGCTTTCGCCATATTTATTTTCTGCCTTTCAAAACAATTTTGAAGACAGAGAAAGATGCAGAAACCTCGCATTGCAGACTATATAACAATATAGTACAAGAGAAAGAGAAACTGGACGTGAATGAGCAATGAGACAAGAAACAAGAGTTTTTTTAGAGGTAAGAGAAAGGGACATTAGAAGAAGACTAGAATCAAAGAGAGCAGAGGGCGGCACAATGAAGGCAATTCTTTACCGAGAAGACAGAAATAACGGCAAGGGAAAAAAGGTTTGAAATTCCTGGCCTGGACTCGAACCTGGGTCTACTGATTGTCGGTCGGATGCTCTACCCTTATGCTACCAGCACAGTGACTCTACTTCGCCCAAAGCGTTACCCCGTCAAATCCAGTATCTCCCTATGCTAGGAAGTATAGCAGGGGTCTCCAAACTACGGCCCGCGGGTCGAATCCGGCCTGCGAGGTCAGTTCATCCGGCCCGCCGCTGCACTGTGTCACAAATGAGCTAAAATATAATTATGTGCAATTAATTTGTGCATTGCAACTTGCAACTTTGCATAAAATTATTATTTTTCTCAAACCTTCTGGGTAGAATATTCAAGAAGGCAAAACTTGTTGAATTTTATCGCTGCTTATCTGATGATGAGTTCTCAAAGTTGAAGAGATTTGCCTCTAGTATGGCATCAATGTTTGGAACAACTATTGTCTGTGAGCGAACTTTTTCAGGAATGAAGTATGTGAAGTCAGCACATCGAATGAGGCTGACTGATGAACATTTGAAAGCAACTCTCTCGATTGGATGCAGAAATTACAAAGCAAATATTGATGATATCTCAAAAGCTAAACGCCAGTTTCACAAATCTCTAACCTTTTTTGCTGCTTAGTTTGTGAGAGTCGGATATGTGCGCCCTGGCTGTGATAATACTATTTTATTGCTAACGACGCCTTCTTTGATTACTTTTCGGTAAATAAATATGTTTTTCTTTATTTTTTGTGTATTGGTAAATAAATATGTTGGTTGTCTTTATTTTTTGTGTATTGTTAAATAAATATGTTGGTTGTCTTTATTTTTTGTGTATTCACTATATTGTATTGAACAAAATGCTTATGCGGCCTGAGCTCGTCATTCTCTGTTATCTGGCCCACTGTGAAAAAGGTTTGGCAACCCCTGAAGTAGAGTCACTGTGCTTAATAGCTTAAGAGTAGAGCATCTGACTGTTAATCAGCAGACCCGGGTTCGAGTCCCGGCCAGGAATTTCAAACCTTTTTTTTTCCCTTGCCGTTATTTCTGTCTTCTCGGTATAGGATTGCCTTTATTGTGCCGCCCTCTGCTCTCCTTGATTCTAGTCTTCTTCTAATGTCCCTTTCTCTTACTCTGTTACTATATATATATATATATATATATATATATATATATATATATATATATATATATATATATATATATATATATATATATATATATATGTATATATCACTAATTACGGGCCACTGATGTCATTCTCTCACCCTCTGCCTTCTGGGCATCTGTATGCATAAAATTGTAAAGTTTAGTATTTGATTCATCCATTTTTGGTCATTCCTTCTATCAATGGTTCTTGCCCATCTCCACTTCAGGATTTGTATTCTTCTTCACTATATCAGCTATCCCTTTCTATCCCTTTCTATCCCTTTTGTCATTATCTTTTATGGCTCCTTCGGGATAGCACGCACCGTTCTAATTTTTTTCTTCCTCAGTCGTCCTCACTCTGCCTTTGAGTACTACTTGTACTCATTGTTCAAGTTTCGCTTCCGCATGTGAGAACAAGTAAAACCCTTTGGTGAATGCATTATAGTTTAAGCCTAGGCAGTATTAATTATGAACATATAATTCAGCATTCTTCCTCCAACCAATTTTGTTATTCGGCTTTTGTTTTTTGTTTCCGAATGAAGGGTCTAAATAATAATAATAATAATAATAGTTATTTGTAATGCGCCCTTCAGGGCTGTTATCCGCAGGTTGTGTAGCGAGTGTAGAGAAAGTTTAGAGGGGAGAGAATGCAATTCTGAAGAGATGAGTCTTCAGGAGACGTTTAAAAGTAGCCAGGGAGGAGAGGATCGGACTTGGGCAGGAAGAGCATTCCAGAGTCTAGGAGCACAAACTGAGAAGGAACGGTCCCCCATCGAGCAGAGGACAGAACGAAGAGTGTTCATGATGGGACCAAGGTTAGACCGGAGTGCCTGAGGAGTTTGACAACGAGAGATAAGGTGGGGCCTCGAGGTTTAGCGCATTGTAGGTCATGAGAAGAATTTTATAGTGGGTACGGAAGCGAATAGGTACCAGTGTAGCTCCTGTAACGGAGGCATCGAAGGAGAGAACCGGGAGCGGCGAAGGAGGAGCCGGGCAGCATAGTTTTGAACTAGTTGCAGGGGGCGAAGTGACGAAGAAGGGAGATTCACTAGAAGAGAATTGCAGTAGTCTAAGCGTGAGGAGAAGAAGGCATGAATAGCAGTCTCAAGGCTTCGTCGATCAAAATGAGATCGAACACGTGAAAATGTTGTGGGTGGAAGGGCTGTTTGGATGATGGGGGGGGGGGTATGGTAAGTGTTTTGAGCTGCAGGGGGTCCTGTGTATTAGTCTTGACATTATATCCGAGCGGGGTCATGGGCATATTAAAAACCCTCACGAGGGTGTTTTTGGGTGCGTTGCAGAATTGCGGTCTACCAAAGACCTTAAGGTCCACTCGAAGCCCATCAAAAAGGGGGAGGAGGGGGGGATATACGATCTTAGTTGGGGAAAAAAATTGTATAAATCAAGTACCAGTTATACACATTTGGGATTTTAAGTAAATTTACAGTACCGTCCATTATTAGAGAATAAAATACCTTAATTTTTATTTTTCTTGAAATTAATTTTAATTTCCCTGAAAATTTTCTCTGATAGTGCCTAAGTGGACTAAAAAGGTTATGACGAAATTAATGTGTATTTGGAAAAAAGGATGCGTCCAAAACTAGACAACGATAAGTTATAGCCTTCAGTATACACATAAAAATTCATAATGGGTGTATGACAACAATCCCCCGCGTGTATTCTTGACTAACTGCTACTGATGGTATTACTGATTGACAGGATGGTGAGAAGAGTGAAGGTCCACAAAACCTCCAAAATGTAGATTGTTCAATGTGAGGGAGAAGGACAGACTGAAGGTCTGACCTTTCGAACGATTGTAATCGGTCAAAAAGTGTAATTTCACGCATAATAAAGCTCTATGACGATACTAAGTCCTGCGAGTTGACGAAGAAAAGTGGTCACTCTCGAAAAATCATTCCTAAGGAAAATTGCACTATGCAAGAAATACCGTCGAAGGACCAATTTCAGATAGTAGCCGGTATTTCACGTCAAAATGCCGAGAGGATGAACTTCATGTGTATCGACAGACTATCTCACGTTTCTTGGGGGAGGTGGGACTTATACCAAGCTCCCCTTCTAAGCAACCAATCATCAGTAAAAAAGAATAAAGCGGGTAGGTTGCCCTTCGCTACTGAGCCTGTCTTTGTGGAGTGCTGAAAAGTAATCACTCTCGTAAAATCATTCCAAAGAAAGGCTGCAACGAATGCTGATGAAGGACCGATTTCAGACAGCAGCAGCTATTTCACGTCAAAATGCCTTAAACATGAACCTGTATATGTCTCGCCAGACTGTCTCATGTCTCTTAAGGGGGGTGAACTTATACTACGCTCCACTGCTAAGCAACCAGTCATAAGTAAAGAGAATAGTGGCTAGGTTAACATTCGCTACTGAGCATGTCTTGTGAAGTGCTGAAAAGTAGGAAATAGTGTGTTTAAGGAAAAAAGCAAATATAATTTGTTAGGATCAGATGTGAAGCATCATGCAAGGCGCAGTACAGGTCAAATTTTGTATTCTATATCCACGCCCCCTCCCCACACCCCCGGTAAATTTCGCGGTGGGAGCCTTATGGTGTATGACTTCTATTCTTAGGGTTCTTATTTTTATTTCTTCAATTATTTCAGGCATTTTATGCCACAGTATTTTTCGGCACCTTCATGGAGTACCGAGTTGATTGGTTTGAGTTTGCCATCACATGCAGTCTTTTCGCAGAGATCACTTCTTTTCTTCTATTATTCTAGCTGCTTTTTTTTATTGTTTGCAGTTTTAACCTTCTATTTTTGATATGGTGTTCATTGGTACAGTTGGATATAGCAGCGTCGCTTTAATTAGGGTCGGCCTTACCTGTATGAGTGAGGCTGAGATTGTTACATTGATGCACTCACTATCCGATGGGGAGGACAGTCCTGGTTCAATATTGATGTTATATTTGAAAAAGCTCTTAGATAATAGAATACCGGCTTTATTGTTGAGATCTTGGAATGGAACGTCGCAAAGTCAGGTTCTAGCCTTTCATATACCTCTCTAGATTACTGCGTCCAGATTCCTACCAATCTGGTTAATGTTCTAAATATAATTTGAGTGCGCTGGTCTCGCGTTAGGATCTCCAATTAATGCTGCTGACACCCCCATGTTTAAGGACTGGATGAAATTAATCATGAGGATGTAGTTCCTCCTTGGAGGTTGATATTCCCAATGAGTACTAGGCTCCCCGTTAGTGTCTCGACTTTTAACGTTATATAGCTTTCATCTTGGCTCTTGAATTATTTGTGTCATTTCTTTCCTTATGGCTATTGCAATACCATCGTATCTTTCTTCCGAATGGGTTTTGCTATATAGATTTTTAAAGGTTTCGTTGTACCAAACCGTAAAAGCCTGCTGAGTGCAGTGAAATACGACTAATTCAGCTGAGAGATCGCTGGCGGTTTCAACATGATGGCTTCTTGATGGAGATTCAGGGAGGCTTCACCAAGTTACTTTGTCATATGTGCCTCTGGAATAGCCAAAATACAGACATTAACTACGAGAAGAGGATCTGCCCCACCCTCCAGGATCGTGTATGGGGTTGGGGCCTATAACGTGAAACAAGAGCCGCTGGTGGGGCCAACGAAAGTGCTTATGCCACCCCTGCACATCAAATTGGGCATCATTAAGCAGTTTATTAAACAGCTGGATCCAGAGGGTGAGTGGGGCATTGAAGCATATCCAGGAGCTGTTCCCAAAGTTGTTGGAGGCGAAGAGCAAAGCATGAGTATTTGTGGGCCATCAGGTTTAGCGACTTATTCGCCCCCGATAGCGTTATTGAGAAGTTGCTTGATGTTTAGCGGGCAGCTTGGATAAGCTTTGTTTCCCTAGTCAAAGGTTTCTTCGGAAACCACACGGGAGAGAACTGCAGGGATATCTTTGAAGAAGTTGTGGACACGTACCGGAGCATGGGTTGCCGGATGTTGCTGGAATTGCACGTACACCACGCCAACCTTGATGAGTTCAAAGAAAACATGGGAGGCTCTAAATAACAAGGCCTCTTTCTGGGAACGCTACAAGGGACAGTGCAATGAAAGTATAATGGTGAATTATCTATAAAACATTTTGCGTGAGTGGACTGCAATACAACTGTCAACCTCGTATACCATTTTTTTATTTGCGTGCACGCAACTCTATAAGTTACTACGAGGGGCGGTCAATAAGTTTTGCGAATCGGTAGGGCAAAACAGAAGAAGGGGGATGGCTGTTTGTGGGGATGTTAGGACAAGTTATGACAAGTCAGGACCTGCAGCCACACGCTCCTGCCTCGTCTATTTAAGAAGCAGTAGATGATCGCAGATCGTCAGTCACAAATTTTTCAACAATGGAGAAGGTTGAGCACCGCGCAGTGATCAAATTTTTGACCAAGGAAAGCAAGAATGCAAAAGAGATCCATGAACGCATGGTTGCAGTGTACACCGACACCGCCCCTTCCTATGCAACCATTGCTCGCTGGAATAGGGAGTTCCGCCATGGTTGTGAGTCCCTTTAAGATGACCCCTGTCCAGGACGCCCATCAGATGTGACCAACGAGGACAATGTGGCCCGTGTGAAGAGGATGATCCTCGAAAATGGACGGGTGAAGGTCGAAGAAACCGAGCTAGAACTTGGAATATCACATGGAAGTGTTATCAACATCATCCACGACAATTTGGCCATGACCAAGGTCTCTGCCCGTTGGGTCCCTAGAAACCTCACGCCTATGATCGACTTCAACGTCGTCAAAGTTCGGAGGAGCTGCTTACCTGTACAACCAAGACCCGGCGGGATTCGAGTCACGCATAGTGACAGGTCATGAAACTTGGGTCCATCACTGGGATCCCGAGACCAAGCTCGAAAACATGGCCTGGAAGCACAGGAGCTCTCCGACCCCCATCAAGTTCCAGACCCAACCCCCAGCCGTGAAGATCATGGCCACCATCTTCTGAGATTCTGAGGGAGTGTTGATGGTGGACTATGCGCGCTTCGTGGAAAGACCATCACAGGCCACTATTACGCCGAGGAACTGGCTGGGTTGAAGAAGTGTATCCGTCAGAAGTGGCGCGGCAAGTTGACACGCGGTGTCCTGCTCCTCCACGACAATGCCCCTGTCCACAAGGCCAGAATTGCACAAGCTGCCCTGCGCGAGTGCGGATTCGAAGAGCTCAACCATCCGCCCTACAGTCCAGATCTGGCCCCTAGTGACTACTTTTTATTCCGCCAGCTCAAGGCTGCACTGCGTGGAGGCCGGTTTGGGGACGATGAAGATGTCCAGCTCGCCGTCCAGGAGTGGAATGAACAGCAATCGGGAGATTTCTGGTTGTCGGGAATTCGAAGCCTCAGGGACAAGTGGCGCAAGTGCATTGAAGTCGAGGGTAGTTATATTGAAAAATAATAAAACCCTTTGACCATATCTCGTTTCCTTATATCCGAATTGCAAAACTTATTGACCGCCCCTCGTATGTCGGTTCGTAGGGCGTCGGTCGGATTGTAACCATTGGAGTTTTCAATGAGTTTTTTTGGCAATAACATCGTAATTATTCGGCCGATTCTAACGAAATTTTAAACCCTTATGTTGTTTTACATTCTCTTTCGAATGATATAATTGCCAAGGTCCTTCCAAGGTTAGTCCGGGAATTATTTTGTTTTGGCAATAACATCATAACTATTCGGCCGATTCTAACGATTATTTGAAACCTATATGTTGTTTTACAGTCTATTTCGAATGATATAATTGCCAAGGTCCCCTCAAGGTTAGTCTGGGAATTATTTTGTTTTGGCAACAACATCATAACTGTTCGGCCGATTCTAACGAAATTTGAAACCCTTATGTTGTTTTACATTCTCTTTCGAATGGTATAATTGTCAAGGTGCTCCCAAGGTTAGTGCGGGAATTATTGAAGTTTTTAACTACATAAGGTCATAAGTAAAATAACTGAGAGCACGCATCTTAGCCTGTTCACTATGTTGATTAAACTATAACACTAGAATTTATGTATGAATTCTGTATCAACGCTCGCATTAATGCACTGTATTACCACTATCCGTTTATTAACATATTCTAATACATAATTATACCAGACTCTGTTTCTTCTTTTATTCTTATTTCTATAGGCGGGGCTTTTAGAAATAAGGCCCCGCCCTATTCGTGCTAACTTCAATTAAAAATGAATTAACAGGATTCATTTGATTTAAAAGCAGATATTGTGAAAACCACAATAAATATATAAATATTAAATAATTAAATAAATAAATTTAATAAATAATTAAATTATTAATTAATAAAATAAATAAGAAAATAATTGAATAAATAAAAAATAGGAAAAAATGAATAAATAATTCAATAAAAATAGTAAATAATTGAATTAAAAAGTGAATAAATAATTCAATCCAAATAAATAAATAATCCAATACAAATAAATAAATAATTCAATAAATAATTCAATACAAATAAATAAATAATTGAATAAAATAAATAAATAATTGAATAAATAAATTGGTGAAAGAGTACTGTGTGGTGTAGATCAGGCTAGTAGGATAAAAGAGTTTGGCGCTGTTTTGAGTGAGGAGTGTCATGATTTAATTGTTGAGTAGGAATGTGTGATCTTGTGAATCATGTGAGTGAAGTTGAGATTTGCAAGTGTGAAACTGTGCGTGGTTGTTTGGTTTGGACTCTATAATGATAGAAGTGAGTCTGATACAGAGAGGTTCTGGACTAATCCATATTTAGACGTTGTTGCCGATATAAATGCATTATTTAGGCCATGAAATCGATCCTAAAATCTAAAATACCTATTTTTCAATATTTGTTGTTGCATAGATAACAAAAACTTGATTGGTAGCTCAAAATCGGGCGATTCCATAGTCGGGCTAGCCAGGACAAAACAAAAATCGTTCTCATTTCTTTATTTTTAAAGATATTCACCCCAAATTTGGCATGAAGCACCCTGCGACCAATGTACTTCGAGCTGTGAAGTCAAATTTTTATTCGACGAACAGATTCGGCGTGATGAACGAAAGTGTGACTTATTTAATGAAAAATAGAAAAATAAAAACCTTATATTTATAACCGATGTTGTTATATTCAATCCAATTATATTTAATAAGTCTGTGTACAATGGGATTCTTAGATACTACAGGGTTTCTACTAATATCAAATTTCAAGATTCCATAGGTTTTCTAAGTCTTTTCCAGGTACTTAAAAAAAAATAAATGGCAAAATTTCTAATTAAATCTGTAATGAAAAATGGGTAGATTACATTTAACTACAAACATATTTTAAGGTATATTCTAATAAATATAATAAAGTACGTAGCATCAATTAAAGAAAAAGAGAAGAAATCCCTCCAGGGCCCATACCTAACCAATCTAGCAAACAATTATGTTTCCATTAGGTATCATTTAGCTAGACCCCAGCATTTGATTTCATTTTTTTAAACTTTATAAATCTTTTTCATAGCCCATGAGTGAGTACCGACTATATTATTCTGAAATAGGTATAATAAAGTAATAGCTAGTAAGAATCTAAGATGTGGAATCCCTGTACTAGTAACCTATTTCATAGGTAACCTGGATTCTAATATCTACCCTACAAAATAAAGATACATGACAAATGTCAGTGGCTACGCACATTTAAATTGACTTAGGACTTTTTCTCACTAGAAAGTTTCTTCTTGGAGTCACTTTTGCTCCTGGTAGCTTTCTCGGGTGCATCCGGATTATTTATTTTTATGCCTCTTCTTTTGACTTTTTCATGGGCATCACTGTTAGCTTTTGACATATATTTTTGCCCATGACATGGAAGAGGGACCTGGCAATGGCAGGGACAACGGTGTTGGCCAGGCTGCAACCCTTTTCACAGTCCAGCAGGGACATGCCTAAGTCATTGCTCATTATTTCCTTGTAGACACTCACGAACACTTCTTCTGAAGAGTAGGCCACCAGGAACTTGGCCCTCCTTTCGCCTGGTGTTGTCATCGCCTTGAAGACTTCCACAGCCCTCATGGCCATGTGGATGCACTCGTTGATGGGTAGAGGAGACTGCCGCAGTCCTGGAGTTCAATCATTTCTCTGAAGGTCTCTGGTAGCTTGTCGGGGTCGGCCACCTGCACTGAGGGCACAAGGGTATTGCCCTCTACCAGAGCCTCCTGGCAAGAAGCACACTTTAGGCGGCTGCGGGCCTTTCTGGCCAAGTACCCACAAAAATGTCCCACTCCGCCGGCCTCACCCGGGTCCAACCCCTCGGAGTCGATGTCCAGCTCCTCAACAAACTCCTTGGCCAGTTGGTCGTTTTTGTTTTCTGGACTTCATGGAGTGGGGCCATGTGCTCCTTGACTTCTTCCAGGGTGTATCCAGACAGCTTGATGAGGGAGCTGGTCCTCCTAATGAGGGTCTCTGCTTGGAAGAACTGTTTGGCCTCAGTCCAGTAGTTGGTGCCAGACATGTTGCGGCGGCTGCCAAAGGCATGCTTCTGCTTGTCCGATGTCATCTTGCCAGGGCAGATGTTGACTAAGCCCTAGTCTTTGTACCTGTCCAGGACGTCCATGATGGCGGCGCACGCGTTGGTCGACGTCAGGTACATACACTGCCTTCCTGGTGTCAGTGGTGAATATCCTGTTGGTAGGGTAGCCACAGGATGGCCAAGCCTTCATGAGTTCTGCCGTGTCCCCCAAGAACTGGACGTGCCTCTGGGTGATCTCGTCCTCCAGTTTCCACACGGCTTTTCTGGTGTCGTTGTACCTGAAAAAGTCGATAAGCAAGCCTATAATATATCGGCAAGATATGACCGATGCCCATATATCGGCAAAGTGGCCGATATGGGCGATACCGATAACTTGCTGATATTATAGGTGCAACTCTACCATAGATAGCGTATAGTAAAAATATATCACATAATTTATAGGCTTGTGTCACACCATATATTATGATTGTTCATTAATATTTCACAGGGTATTTTAACTTGAACCCACTCCTGGATACTTTAACAACAACGTTTTGGTATAAGTACTCACGCTAGAAGGCCTAAAACGGGAAGTATTTAAGTGCAATTACCGTGGGCGGTAGCGTCCCTTTCCTTATTTCAACACACATTATCACTTAAATAGTAGGAGTCCACATCTTCACTACCTACAAGTACTAGAGCTAACAGGCCTACAACGACAAATAAATACAATCAACTTATGATTTCAAAATTTCCCAATATGGCGGCAGCGTCTCACCCAGACTAAGTCTTAACAATGACTGGGATCACCGCCTGGCGGGCATAACGGCAAACACCCGCACTGACTGTCGCCCGACTATGGAAGCAGCTGACTCCGGAATTTGCCGAAGCTACCAATCAAGTATTCGTTATCTATGGCTGTTGTTGCCCTGGGCAGATATATTAACGGAGGAGGACACGCCATAGAAACGATCATATTATGCCTTTTTAACAACTTTATACTTATTAGAACTAATTTTTATGTATATTGAAAACTTTTCAAAATTATAAGAAAAGTACATTTTTGACTACTTAAACACGATATTCATCGCTATGCAGGGAGCAGAAGATGACTATTTATCAGTGGCGTAGCTAAGGGGGATCGAGGGAGGCACAAATTTAAAAGTTACACCGGGTCCCCATTGGAGGAGGGCCCAAACGAGTGTCCCATTCTTTTTTGGAATGAGAAAAACAGTTAAGAAAATGGTTAAGTATAGAGACCCATAAAAATTTGGAAAAATAACACAGGCCTGCGTTGGAAATTTTTTTTTAGGTTCCCTAGGATTTCTTTGTGGTTTCTTAATTAATCCAACCTCCTGAGCTCAAAAATGAATGTATATTTGTTCAATCAGGTCAGATTTTCTCAGTACAGCATACACCATTTTCATTGAGATTACGTCATTTTTTTCTGAATTTAAAAAAAAAACCCTTTCTCTATCTAATAATGCATTATTACTGTTATATCATATAAACAGGAATACACGTATGTAAACTATAATTCTTTTAATAAACAAAAAATAAAAGAATGCAACATAATAAAGAAAATAATTATAATTTCGAAGAACAGACGCCCTTGACGATTTTCGTTTGTGCCTGTCATCTGGTGCATCACGCTTCAAACACCAACAGTAGTTCACAAGCATGTTTCCGTTCCATTTACACTGGTACCTGGATTCCATTGTTTTTATGTCCTGGTGGAATCTTTTCCCCTGTTCTTTACTGTAATCCCCGCAGTTGTTGGGAAAATAATCCAGATGGGACTGTAAAAAGTGTATCTTTATAGACATTCGAGCTCCCAAATGTTTGAGACTTGTTAAGAGCTGATTGACCAGGGCAACATATTCTACTAGGTTTCTTTTATTGCCTAGAAAATTGTTAAATAGAGCTTTGAAAGCTTTCCAGGCATCTTTTTCTATGTCCTTCATTGATGCATCAAATTGCTGATCAAGTTCCTGATTTGAAGTCCATCAAAAATTCCCCCATGGAGTTAGCGTCACTGATTTGTGGAAATTTTTGAAGAAGAAATTTAAAAGCTTGGCCTACTTTATTAAGGGTTTTGCCATAATTTTTCATTATGCCAAGCTTTATATGCAGTGGAGGGAGGAGTATTTTTTGAGGAGGTACTAAAGGTTCAGCTATCACATTGTTTGATCTAATTCTAAATGCTTCTCCTGGAGGCCAAACCTTCTTCTCATAGTGCATACTATCTGCACGACTGTCCCATAAATATAGGAAACAGGGAGGCTTCGTGTAGCCTGTTTGCATCCCAAGTATAAGAGACACTACCTGAAAAGAAATTTAGCAGGGTATCTAAATTCAAAGTGTAATATTTCTAAAAACAAATTCAAAGTAATATTTCTTAAAACAATAATAATATGAATATGTACTGAAAAATCCTGTATGCCGATGCATTAAATCATCGTATTGGAATGAATTGGATATATGTACATCTTATTTTGAGTTTATTGAGTTGTGTTGTATACCTTTTCAATTAGGATAAGTTCCCCATTAACCCAAAAGGATGCATTAACCTATAGGGACACACTTCAACAAAAAATATAACTAAAAAATGACTCATGATTTCCAGATTTGCATTCTTGTAAAATATAAGTTGACCAAAAGGTGTATACAAGTATTAACAATTAAAAATTGAAAATGTCAATATCAAAAAGCTTAGAAATGCCATTGTAAAATGATCTTACCTTTCAGTCACCACATATCCTCCACTTATAGCTAGAGTAATTTATTGCATCCAGCAATTTTTTCATATTTTCATAACTTTCAGTAAGTTGGATTGAATGGCCTATAGGAACGGAAGCTATCTTGTTACCAATATTCAGTAACACAGCTTTTAAACTTCTACTGGAGGAATCTATGAACAGTCTCCATTCTAATGGGTTGTAGGGAATTCCAAGGGCCTCAACAAGTCCTTTAATACTGGCACAGTATACTAAAGAGCTGGAAGAATGCTGTAAAAAATAGCTTCGAAACTATTGTTCTCTATTTATGTACCCCCCTAAATGTTGTTTCTTAAGCGAGAAGATTACTTTCACGAAGTCGAGAGCCAAGAAGTTGTGTATTCGCCTTTGAAACCCCCAGATCCCTGGTAAGGTCATTTAACTGAACTTGAGTGAATGGTCTTGCGACCATATCATGTGTGGAAACCTGATAAGACTCAGATGTGTCATAATCTTGGTCAACTTCCATATTAATCTCTTCATGTACCTTTATATGTTCAGGGGGATAAAGTATAGGAATTCCTGGGCCATGGAGCAGGGGTTTGATGGCAGAAGGAACATCCGGATATGCCACACTATGTTTATTCTTCTTATTTATACCTGTGGAAAATATAATTGCATATTACATAAAGGAATTGATTTGGAGTTGCAGATAGTACATAAATGTTTAGTAAAGGATATGTTCATGCTGAAGTGAACTATGTTAGTTTTTAATTTTATGCTAAGTCTTTGCATAATAATAACATTTTCAGGAGCCAGTATAATACAGAAAGCTTAAATACCTGATGCAATGCTCACCTTTAAGATTTGTCATGCAAAAATAGCAGTCCGTAGTGTGGTCCTTGCCATCTCTCCACACCATGGGAATACCAAAAGAGAGGGACTTCTGTTCGCCCTGACTCCAGCTTCTTAAACTTATGTAGCATCCCTTGCAGCAGATATGTGGTGCAAAACTTTTATCTTGATCGCTTAGCCTTACTCCAAAATATGCATGATACAAAGATTTAATTACAGGAGGGATTGTACTTTGCTGCTCGGGAAAAGTCACTTTGCCGCAAACATAGCAAAATCTGTCGGAGCTATTCTTACATTTTCTGTTCATTTTTAACTCAACCACTATTATTATTATTCTTATTATTATAATGCTAAGCAATTTTTAACCTGCAAAATATAAACCTATTTGCATAATTACTTAAAATGTACAAAAAAATTTACTGCGAATAGAGCAGTGCAAAAACTATTGAAATTTGATGTAATATAGGAGATGTATAAACTATTAAATTATTATCACCCCCTGTATCGCAAAAACTGGAGGTGATAGAGAAAAACGGATGACAGATTCGGATTTAGGAGGTCAATTTTATTAAGAAACACTATAGAAAACCTAAGGTACATTTTTGTCGCAGACCAGTGTAATAGCTCAAGCATTGGTTAAGCAAAGTATAAGAAGTTACTTCAAAGTGAAATTTTTGTGATGCAGTTGCTACAGGCTTTGTTTTTTAATCAGTCTATATCAGGAGTTTCCAATTGTTATGTTTCTCTGTATTCTTTGGACATTTTTATAGCTCCATGAGCCATGTGTATCCTTAAAAATTAGGAAGAAGGGCATTGTAGGAGTAGTTGTTTTCATGTCATTTATGATATAAAAAATTCTTATGTTGGTGGCCCCCGAAGGAGATAATACCCCCGGGCCACTAAATCCCTAGCTACGCCACGGTTACCTATACTTCTGAGATTTTGCGAAGGCTATTTACTCATGAATGCGCCAAATTCTTTCTCTATTAGAATATGAAAATCGAAGGAAAAAAAATCGATCTACCCGACTATGAAAGTTAAATTTGGGGCAGGGATAAATATAGTTGAATAGGGGTAGGTAGTTTTAATAGGTTTGGTAGGAACCGACAAACATGAGGGGAAAAAGAGAGAGGGTATTGATTATAACATGCTTTTCAGACCTTGCACTTGCAAATGCTCGGCGTTGGTAGGTCTCTCTCATAAATTCGGAATCTTATACATCCTTGTTGCCGTTCTTTGTGCTATCCTGTGTTGAAGAAAAGGAATCCATGCTATTACGTGTTGAAGAAAAGAATTTAATCAACCCCACGTTGAAGAAAAGGAATTTAAGCTACTCGTGTTGAAGAAAAGGAGTTCATTCTACTACGTGTTGAAGAAAAAGGAATTGAGGCTACTCATGTTGAAGAAAAGGAATCCCTGTGTTGAAGAAAAAAATTTAATCAACCCCGCGTTGAAGAAAAGGAATTTAAGCTAATAGTGTTGAAGAAAAGGAATTCATTCTACTACGTGTTGAAGAAAAAGGAATTTAGGCTACTCATGTTGAAGAAAAGGAATCCATGCCATTACGTGTTGAAGAAAAGAATTTAATCAACCCCGCGTTGAAAAAAAGGAATTTAGGCTACTCGTGTTAAAGAAAAGGAATTCATTCTACTACGTGTTGAAGAAAAAGGAATTGAGGCTACTCATGTTGAAGAAAAGGAATCCATGCCATTACGTGTTGAAGAAAAGAATTTAATCAACCCTGCGTTGAAGAAAAGGAATTTAGGCTACTCGTGTTGAAGAAAAGGAATTCATTCTACTACGTGTTAAAGAAAAAGGAATTTAGGCTACTCATGTTGAAGAAAAGAAATCCATGCCATTACGTGTTGAAGAAAAGAATTTAATCAACCCCGCGTTGAAGAAAATAAATTTAAGCTATTCGTGTTGAAGAAAAGGAGTTCATTCTACTACGTGTTGAAGAAAAAGGAATTTAGGCTACTCATGTTGAAGAAAAGGAATCCATGCCATTACGTGTTGAAGAAAAGAATTTAATCAACCCCGCGTTGAAAAAAAGGAATTTAAGCTACTCGTGTTGAAGAAAAGGAGTTCATTCTACTACATGTTGAAGAAAAAGGAATTTAGGCTACTCATGTTGAAGAAAAGGAATCCATGCCATTACGTGTTGAAGAAAAGAATTTAATCAACCCCGCGTTGAAGAAAAGGAATTTAGGCTACTCGTGTTGAAGAAAAGGAATTCATTCTACTACGTGTTGAAGAAAAAGGAATTTAGGCTACTCATGTTGAAGAAAAGGAATCCATGCCATTACGTGTTGAAGAAAAGAATTTAATCAACCCCGCGTTGAAGAAAAGGAATTTAGGCTACTCGTGTTGAAGAAAAGGAGTTCATTCTACTACGTGTTGAAGAAAAAGGAATTTAGGCTACTCATGTTGAAGAAAAGGAATCCATGCTATTACGTGTTGAAGAAAAGAATTTAATAAACCCCGCGTTGAAAAAAAGGAATTTAAGCTACTCGTGTTGAAGAAAATGAGTTCATTCTACTACGTGTTGAAGAAAAAGGAATTGAGGCTACTCATGTTGAAGAAAAGGAATCCATGCCATTACGTGTTGAAGAAAAGAATTTAATCAACCCCGCGTTGAAGAAAAGGAATTTAGGCTACTCGTGTTGAAGAAAAGGAATTCATTCTACTACGTGTTGAAGAAAAAGGAATTTAGGCTACTCATGTTGAAGAAAAGGAATCCATGCCATTACGTGTTGAAGAAAAGAATTTAATCAACCCCACGTTGAAGAAAAGGAATTTAGGCTACTCGTGTTGAAGAAAAGGAATTCATTCTACTACGTGTTGAAGAAAAAGGAATTTAGGCTACTCATGTTGAAGAAAAGGAATCCATGCCATTACGTGTTGAAGAAAAGAATTTAATAAACCCCGCGTTGAAGTAAAGGAATTTAAGCTACTCGTGTTGAAGAAAAGGAGTTCATTCTACTACGTGTTGAAGAAAAAGGAATTGAGGCTACTCATGTTGAAGAAAAGGAATCCATGCCATTACGTGTTGAAGAAAAGAATTTAATCAACCCCGCGTTGAAGAAAAGAAATTTAAGCTACTCGTTTTGAAGAAAAGGAGTTCATTCTACTACGTATTGAAGAAAAAGGAATTGAGGCTACTCATGTTGAAGAAAAGGAATCCATGCCATTACGTGTTGAAGAAAAGAATTTAATCAACCCCGCGTTGAAGAAAAGGAATTTAAGCTACTCATTTTGAAGAAAAGGAGTTCATTCTACTACGTGTTGAAGAAAAAGGAATTTAAGCTACTCATGTTGAAGAAAAGGAATCCATGCCATTACGTGTTGAAGAAAAGAATTTAATCAACCCCGCGTTGAAGAAAAGAAATTTAGGCTACTCGTGTTGAAGAAAAGGAGTTCATTCTACTACGTGTTAAAGAAAAAGGAATTGAGGATACTCATGTTGAAGAGAAAGGAATCCATGCCATAACGTGCTGAAGAAAAGAATGTAATCAACCCCGCGTTGAAGAAAAAGAATTTAGGCTACTCGTGTTGAAGAAAAGGAGTTCATTCTACTACGTGTTGAAGAAAAAGGAGTTTAGGCTACTCATGTTGAAGAAAAGGAATCCATGCCATTACGTGTTGAAGAAAATAATTTTATCAACCCCGCATTGAAGAAAAGGAATTTAAGCTACTCGTGTTGAAGAAAAGGAGTTTATTCTACTACGTGTTGAAGAAAAGAACTTAATCAACCCCATGTTAAAGAAAAGGAATTTAGGCTACCCGTATGGAAGAAAAGGAATTTATTCTACTACGTGTTGAAGAAAATGAATTCAGGCTACCCATGTTAAAGGAAAATAATTAATTCTACTACGTGTTGAAGAAAAGAATTTAATCCCCCCCTTGCTGAAGAAAAGGAATTTAGGCTACTCGTGTTGAAGAAAAGGAATTCATTCTACTACGTGTTGAAGAAAAAGGAATTTAGGCTACTCATGTTGAAGAAAAGGGATTCATTGTACTACGTGTTGAAGAAAAGAATTTAATCAACCCCGTGCTGAAGAAAAGGAATTTAGGC
Organism: Ceratothoa steindachneri; assembly: GCA_963969495.1. Taxonomy (NCBI): domain Eukaryota; kingdom Metazoa; phylum Arthropoda; class Malacostraca; order Isopoda; family Cymothoidae; genus Ceratothoa; species Ceratothoa steindachneri. Next base: position 56,248,853 of record OZ018337.1, read on the forward strand.
TACTCATGATAAAGAAAATGAATTCATTCTACTACGTGTTGAAAAAAAGAATTTAATCAACTTCGTGCTGAAGAAAAGGAATTTAGGCTACCCGTGTTGAAGAAAAGGAATTTATAATATCCTGTATTGAAGAAAAACAATTTATGCTACCCCGTGTTAAGAAAACCAATTTATGCTAAACCTTGGTAAATAATAGGAATTTATTCTACCCCGTGTTAAGAAAAGCAATTTATGCTGACCTTGGTAAATAGTGGGAATTTATGCTACCCCGTGTTGCAAAAAGGGATTTTATACTAAACCTAGGTAAATAATGGGAATTTATGCTACCCCATGTTGCATAAAAGGGATTTTATGCTAAATCTTGGTAAATAATGGGAGTTTATGCTGCCCCATGTTAAGGAAAGAAATTTATGTTAAACCTTGGTAAATAATGGGAGTTTATGCTACCTCGTGTTGCAATAAAGTGATTTATGCTAAACCTTGGTTAATAATGTGAATTTATGTTACCCCGTGTTGCAAAAGGGGATTTTATGCTAAACCTTGGTAAATGATGGGAATTTATGTTACCCCGTGTTCCAAAGGGGATTTTATGCTAAACCTTGGTAAATAATGGGAATTTATGCTACCCCGTGTTAAGAAAAGCAATTTATGCTGAACCTTGATAAATAATGGGAATTTATGCTACCCCGTGTTGCAAAAAGCGGATTTTATGATAAACTTTGGTAAATAATGGGAATTTATGTTACCCCGTGTTGCAAAAAGGGATTTATGCTAAACCTTGCTAAATGATGGGAGTTGATGCTACCCCGTGTTAAGAAAAGCAATTTATGCTAAACCTTGGTAAATAATGGGAATTTATGCTACCCCGTGTTTCAAAAAGGGATTTAAGCTGAACCTTGGTAAATAATAGGAATTTATGCTACCCCGTGTTGCAAAAATGGGATTTTATGGTAGCCGGTTTTGAAGAAAAGAAATTTATGCCAACTTTCGTTGAAGAAAAGGAAATTACGATACCCCATTTTGAAGAAAAGCAATTTCTGCTATCTCATGCTGACGAAAGGAATTTATGCTTCCCCGTGTCTCGACGGGGGTAGCGGCTGTGTCGTCTGTTACTCTCGGTACCCGGAGGAGCTGCACATCCTTCCTGCCAGCGGGCAAATTAGGGAAGCCTCCGTCACTGAGTTGATTTGAACTAGGATGGGGACTGGGAATGTTGTTGGTGCGCTTCCCTCTCTCGCCCTATTTCAGCACTACTTCATCGTTTTATTATTACATATTAATTATTATTATTATTATTATTATTACGACTATCCCTTCAACCTTTTGTCTAGCCGCATTTGTACCTGGACTGCATGCCATCCCGAGATCCTCTAGCGCCAGGGTATGATAATAATAGGTGTTCACCCGTCCTAATCCTTACTGCCCTCCCCTCCCTATCTCTTAATTAGATACCCGCCTACCCCATTCTAAACTTGCTTTTCTATCCCAAGAGGTTTTGGCCGCCCGGCGCACTTTAGTCATCTTATGGATCGCAATGCATACCGTAAGGTCCCTACCTGGGGCGAGGTCCTAAACCCCACCAGCTGAGGCGGGTATTAGGCACGAGCTTTGCTTGGCTGTCGACTCTGCCCACCCCTTCTCAGTACACATAGAAGGTGGCTACGCCAGTACCATCCTTTATTGTTAAAGCTCGACGACAATTTCGCCTGATTGGAGGGTCGGGTTGTCAAGGCCCATCTTCGCTCGAACCCGTGGGCTGAAGATGTGTAAATGATCCCATTTGGGAATTTCTGATCCTAGGGAGACTTTTCTCTTGACCTTCCAAGGCATTGGGAGGTCATAGTAGCTACTTTCCATGGATTTTCTTCCTTTTTTATGATCGTGACGACAACTGTAAGAAATAGCGGCAGACCGTAAATGCAAGGAGAACCGCCTACAAGCGTGGCCTCGCCCTCCCTAGGTGTCCGGAAGGACGAGGTTTACACGAGACACCCATTCACCGGTGGAGGGGCTCTCTTCTCACCCTCTTCGTGCGGCAAAGGGGCTCTCCCTTTGCCATCTTTGGAGACGCCCTCAGACAGCTCCATCTCTGAAAACGAGGTGCCTACCCACCTGTGTTTTCTCAGGTGCCCCTAGAATCTTCTTCCAGCGGAGAGGGGGCTCCCCCTCTCCCTTCTTGAATGGTTTTGGCGTTTTTCCTTTAAGCCCTTCTTTGGAGCCGCCCTTGAATCACTCCATCTTAGTAACAGTGGCAGTCCTCTCTTTCCTCTCACAGGAGACTGCCAAGGGGGATGGCCGGCGGCCTAAAATTGACTGCTGCCGGTGGGAGCGGCTCGATAGGGTCAACGCCCTTATAGGGTCAATAGATAGCAGGGCCGGTCTGGCCCTGCCCCCTTTCATCTTACAGAAATGAATATACACCTTGCAGAGGACCAGCACATATGGCCCCCTCTCTCCCCCGATCGAGGTCGGTTCACCGGCCAGAGACTTGACAGTGAATGAAGGTACCTCGAATGAGATGAGTGATGCCTTGGGGGAGGGGCACATAGAGCCCCCCCCCTCTCAATGAGAAGCGGGTTCACTCATCAACCTCGTCTCATAAAAAGAAGACAAGATGACTAGGGGTTCCTCTCCATTTATGGGGGCTCGTGGGAAAGACGGGTCCACTGCAGCTTCGGCAAGTTACCATACCAAGATCAGCACTTCTGGCCCAAAGGTGCCCTCTGGCCGGGTAGGCCTAGATCAAGACCAAAGTCGCAATGGCGCTGAGCGGACTCTCGATTACGTCGGGACCCCTCATTGAGAGACTGCCTGGCTTCTTCGAGCACGCTGGCTTCAAACGCGTTCTGGCTATTCGCTCAACATATGGCATGTGGGCAAAAGCAGCATGATCCATGAGAGAGCATTAGTTAGTTTGATTGTAGAAAGTAGTACGTGGCCCGTTTCTCGGACAGAAACGTTCTGGCGAATACGTCAGACCATTTTGAGGCGGCCATGATTAGAGTGGTTTATTGAGGGGACTCGTGAATTGCTGCTTCAGATGACATAATCTTAGAGGTGGCCGACCATGGAGCGGTCAAGGTCGCGCAAACGATTTCACTGTCGGTGAATTTCGTCGAGATAGGACTAGATTCCGGCTCGTTTCGAAGTACACCCGACGCTCTTCTTGGCGGGCATACGTGTCTTCACTTAACGGTAATGAAAGACGGGTCTTCACTTAAGGGTAATGATACTCTTGCAGAGATGTAGAAGCGAGTCTAAGGATTCGGGGCAAGTTTACGCAGAACGCCTTTCCCGTCCTCCAGGAGAATGGGACCGCAATCTCGGAACCTTGTTTGTGGCGGAGTCCCTCTTCACCGCTTTCTCCACATTCTCCAGCCGGGATGCTGCTCCGCCTGCATTCAATGCGCGTCGCCATATCGCTGAAGGCCGCTGACTGGACTTTTCTTCCAGTGGCAGCGAACTCTTTAACGATAGGTTTCCATCTAGTGAGTTGCATTACTCACTCGCTTCGTGCACGGACGCCGCCCAAGGATCGAACGATGTCGCTTATGTCATGATTCGACACATATGTGAGTGAGCCATGGCCTTTCTGTTAGATTTGTTCAACAGGATCCAGTTAAAGGGTATCTCTCCAGATTTTTGGTAAATGGCTACTTTGCTCGCTTTTCGCAATCATGGGAGTGATCACTCTACCCCGACCAGTTTGCACCCAATTTCTCTAACTTTCTGCGTGTGCAAGTTGATGGAAAAATTGGTGAACGTTAGATTAGCTTTTTCTCTGGATAGCGGAGGTCACCTGTATTCATCATAGTGCGGCTTTTACAAGTTCCACTCCATGTCGAATGCTCGACTCTGACTGGAAAATTCCGTCTGCGAGATCTTCCTTCGTAGACAGAACTACGCCATGTTGTTTTTCGATCTGGAGAAGGCACTATGATACTTCATGGCGATACGGTATCATGGAGACTTTCTACACGATGGTGACGACGGGACGCCTCTCAATCTTTATTTCTGAGTTTCTTTGATGCTATGTCTGGATGTGGCGAGCCCTCTCCGGCCCAATAGAACAGGAAAAAGATGTCCCGCATGGAAGCGTCCACAGTTACACACTCTTTGCAAAGAGCATCGAGGGTATCACCTCGGTGCTGCCGGAAGATGTTTTTGCTTCGGTCTACGTGAACGACCTTTCGATCTCTTCTGGTGCGGCCCAGATGCCAACTCTAAAGCATCTAATCCAACAGGCAGTGAATCGCATCTCTCGCTATGCCTAAGCGCACAGGTTTCGTTATTCCTTTGGCCAAGACTAAAGCGGTGCACTTCTGTCGCCATCTACGTTTCCACTATTGCCCTGACTTGTTTATTAACAGGATTTGATTGGAAGTGGTGGATTCGCTTCGTTTCCTTGGTTTTGTTTTCGACCGCCGCCTTACCTGGGAGCCTCATATTTGCAACCTTAGGGTCTCTTGTATCCGCGCCATATAAATTCTCTATTCCGTGCCGTTCAGCAGGTGGGAGTGCTGATAAGGCTATTGTTTTGCTTTTCTACCGATCCTTTCCTTGTTTGAAACTTGACTACGGATGCGAATTTTATGCATCCCCAGCCGAGCGTAGATTGTGGAAGGTGGACTCGATCCACCAAATCGGTATTTGCCTGGCGACTGGGGTCTTCTGTACGTCTTTCATTGAGAACCCCCTTGTCGATGTTGGGGAGATGCCACTCACCCTGGGCCGTGTACAGTGCATTATTCGCTTTTACGCGCGAGCCCGGCGCCTCCCTCAGTCGCCAACAGCTCTCACTGTTTCCGCAGCTGATCTCGACAGTGCCTAGGCCGCCGAGATGCGCCAGTCAGACCTTAAGCCCTTTGGCTTTAGGGCTAGCAAACTCCTCCGAGAGCTCGGTGAAGCTCTCGGGGCGGTGGCGCTTCTGGATTTTCCTAGGACACTATCCTATTTTTTAACACCTTTGACTATTTGTCACCACACCTCTGCTCCCAAACCCGGTTCAGGGAAAGGGGGATCTTTAGCGACTAACAAAGCACCCAAATTGCTCTCGGGGCAATTTGATACACTGTGCCCCCCCCCACCCCGCCTGTTACGCGGCATCCTTGACGCCACGTTTGCCTCGAGCCGGGTGGATGTCGAGATTATCTTCTGCTGTGTCCCTGGACATGTGGGAACTGCGGGGAATGATGGCGCTGATGAGGGCACCAGAGTGCGAGGACTAGGAACCCATACAAGACCAGCGTTTTGCTCTTCCTTACTCTGATTATATGGAAGGAATCAGGGCAACTCTCCGGAATGCTTGGCAAAAAAGATGCGAACTTAAAGTTACGTGCCATTGCGCCCATGGACCCACTGCCAAATGCCGCGACGGCTTCAGGTTGCTTTCTGTTGCCTCCGATTTGGCCACACTCGAGGCCCACACCGCCATTTGATGAAGCGCTCGCCTGCGCCTTATTGCGACGACTACATCGTCCCCCAGACTGTTCGGCACATTCTTGTTAAATGGCCCAGTTTGGGTGATCTTTGCGCGCGTTACCTGTCTCGGTACCGAGACGAGCAGGGTCGCTACCGCTTGTCCCTTGTACTCGGGACGGATTCGTGGACAAATACTTGAGGAATATGTGACTTTTTGGAAGAAGCTGGCCCCCTACATTTTATTTGGGTCTCTTTTGTGTTGGTGGCATTTTCCTGCATCGAGGGGAGGCGGCCCTTCCCCGACGCCGGTACCTGCTTCCTTTTTCTTGCTTTTGCTTCGTTTTTGTTTTGTTTTTTGCTTTTGTTTGTCTTTGGTTTTGTTTGCTGTATTTTTGCAAGGGGTTGAATTATTTTTATTTAAATGTAGCGTAGTATTAGACTTATAAAAACATGCATAACATTAACCCTTAGATCGAGAAGAATGAAATGAAATGATATGTGGAAGAGGGAATTTTGATGTTTTAGAAGGGAACATGAGATGATCTAGTCTAGGATCACCTTCTAAGATCATTTCTATTTTCTTCCTCCATCCCTTCCTATTTTGTATGTTTTAATTTATTGGTTTTTTTTGGTCACTTTTAGCGCCTTCTTTTATCCTGTATGGGTCTAAACAGGCTCCTGGATATGTGAGAGGGATGCGATAGAGCAGAAAATCACTATTATTGGTATGTAGATTAATACTGGACACGTAGTTAATTGCAATGAATCGGTGACTTATAAAGTAGAAATTAATATTAAATAGATGATTTTTGTTCACCATTTGTTTAGTTAATTTTGATCGCATATAAGTTGCTTTGATTCAACTCTATACAGGGTGGTCAGAAAATCTTGTCATCCCCCTCCTGTAAATATTGTTTTAATTTTTTATTCCAGATGGATGACACGCGCTCCTACAGTGTGGAACAGAGGCTGTGCACATGATCGTGTGTATTTTGGCAAGAGCATGGGTGTGTGACATGACTTCATTGGAAGGGTCGGCAGACTAGCCTCCAGTGCATGGGTGTTATTTTATTGTTCCTCTATCGATCTATTACTTTTCGTTAGGAGGTTACAAGTATTTTGGACCACCCCTGTCCATTATAGGACCTGTTATCATGATAAATTGCACTAGTACCATTCACAAAATGGACTACCATTCTAATGGCATTGCTAACATAAAATTGTGGATTTTATGAAAGTAGTATTTGGAGTAGTTCGACAACCTGCCTTTATGCAGGCTGATCCCGACTGGATAATGAAATAGACATAAAGGTCAGTATGACAATCGCTGTTGAGCCTTAGGGCACCAGGGACCGGTCCTCTTCTGGGAGAGTTGCCAGGAAGTATTTTATGTTTTGACATCAAATGGCGTTCATGTGGAACCTTCGTCGCCCCGGGCGGGGAGGGGACCTGTTCTGCGTCAGAGGTATGTGGATATAGATACCCATCGGCAGGATTCCTTGGAACTGAGAGTGTGTGTGTGTGTGTGTGTGTGTTGTGCTGTGAAGATACACATAATGAGAAGAAATTCTCAAAAGGCTTGAGTTGTAAGATACCAAAGAACCCTGCTATTCCTACATAGAACATGAACACATAGACTCTTTGAAGTTCCCTACAAATGGAATGCATGAAATTTGCGAGAATCATGAAATAAAATAATACCATCGATAATTATGTCAAAAATGCCGTACTAAGGTCAACTTCAGTAATTCTGAGATACTTCTGAAGGCGCTCTGGACAAGTAGTACATATCTACTAAAATGTATAGTACTAAATTTTGACGAATTATCTGGAATAGATTAAAAGTGAACGTGGAAAATCTAAATTAATTTACAAGGGTTTTATATATAAAAAACAGAAAGAACTTGCCAATAATATCATTTCTTATGAATGGGAAAAACGTAAACATAGCAAGTATAAAGTTTTTGAAACTCTCTCTGAAACTGTACCTATTTGAAACTCTCTCTGAAACTGTACCTAGACAAGCAGAAACTCTAGTTGATTACTTTGATAAATACTAACATTGGGAGAAGAAGAAAAATTCACAGACGAAGCCTCTACGCTTTCTAATTACAATGGTGGAAATTTTGGACATTTTTTGGACATTTTTCTAAGTATTGAAGTGCTAAAATCGCACCAAATTTAGCAAGGAAAAGAAGCTTCCCCAAAGCGGAACAGGAACATTGTTGAGGACTACGAAATCCCACCACAATGGATTATGTAAGGCATAGATTAAATTTTAGTCTTGATTTTTTTTTATGTTCAATTATAATCATGAAATATAAAACTTACGTTTTTAATATTAAATTTTAAATATATGTTTTAAAGTTATTTTTTTAAATTCAATTACAGGTGGCAATTATCCAAGGGTAGTTGTCAGGGGAAAGTTGTCCGACGGTAGTTGTCAGGGGCAATTGTGCGACTGCAGTTATCAAGGGGTAATTGTCCGCTGGTCATTTAACCGAGGGGCAATTGTCCGGATACCAACTATCAGGCCTTAAAATTGTTTTTGTTATTTTATGATAGGGAAATAAGTCAAAGAGTATAAAGAAGAGTATCAGTGTCTGCCCACATCATTCACATACATTGTACCTAACTTCTATGCATAACTATGTGTTTCAAGATCTGCACGAATGGGGTCCATCAAATATAAAAGCACGCGGTAATACAATCATGGTTCAAAATGGCAACAATTTTACTGATTACCCTCTATTAGTCTAAACTACTTTTTTACCCCTTTGATGCCAAAATATATATATATATATATATATATATATATATATATATATATATATATATATATATATATATATATATATAATTACTATTCAGATAATTTTTTTGTTCTCTGCGTAGTGTAGTGTACTAACGGCATACTTTTAACTGTGATCAAAGCGGTGCTCGCTGCCTCAGTGTGCCTGGTTCGAATCGCTTCCCTGCACGGACTTTTTCGAAAAAGGTTATTAAAATATTACTGCAAGGAAAAATTATTCCGTTTTCTCTTTCAATGTGGTTTAATGGATTCATATATATATATATATATATATATATATATATATATATATATATATATATATATATATATATATATATATATATGGACAAATATCCAAGGCAAATTATTGGTACGGTTAATATAATGGTATTATTAGACAACTGCTCTATTTCAGGTCCAGCGTGACATCATATCGTCCACGAACTGGAAGACTACATTTATACGATAGATAATCTAGTTCGAGGACGATATGATGTCACACTGGACCTGAAGTAGAGTAGTTGTCTAATAATACCATTACATTAATCGTACCATATATATATATATATATATATATATATATATATATATATATATATATATATATATATATATATATATATATAACACTCTTAATTAATATATATTAAGAGTCAAAGTGGCTTGAAATTGTGTTTATACATGGCACCATAAAGAGTTAAGATGTCAAGAATTTTTTTCCCTTTTTTCTTTAAATGGGGCAAGGAGGGCATCTGTTGGCATTTAGATTAGAGAGTCCGGCACCAATCCTATTTTTACTCGGCCAGTTTTATTACATGATTGATATTATCTGGAAATATGGTTGTATTATCCAAAATAATGAGTCTATTCGCCAGAAATGTGGTTGTAATATCCGAAAATATTGGTATATTATCCGAACATATGATTATATTATCCGAAAATGTGGTTATATTATCCGAAAATGTGGTTATATTGTCCCAAAATATGTTTATAGTATCCGAAAATAGTGTTATATTATCCGAAAATGTGGTTATATTATCCGAAAAAATTGTTATATCATCCAAAAAATATGGTTGTAATGGGTTCTAGCAAACTCGAGATTATCTTCCAAAATTGGTTGTGACTTCTCTGGACACGGATGAGAACCTCAGGTTTTAACGGCGGAGATTTCTCGGATACGACGAGTATACCACGACCATAATTCACGACCCTAGTCTCAGTGTGGTGAGGGCACCCAAGCCTCCAAATGTCAGCTGCAGCATGTCCCCCTCGGAGAGAGAAGTGTGAGGATGGTGTCAGCACAACAGGGTGGTGTTGCCAGACAGGAATGGAAGATGGATGTGCGATCTTCGGAGAAAGTAAATAAATAGATAAAAAATAGATAAATATAGAAAGGAAGGAAAGTAATCAAAACGAATGAAAAAGGCTCCTTTGACTGACGGGTTTCGGATTAACCGAATAGAAACACCGTTTCGTATTTCAGTAAAGTTAAGTTACATCGAGTTTGGTTAGTCAAGGATGAGGTCCAGTTTTGACTACCATAAGGGGCACTAATTCGGTCTCCACTAAGGAATAAAAGCATCTTAAATAAGTCCAGATCGAGGGTGAAACCTTTACAAATTTATTTCTTATTTAGCCGAGAAATAGAAGAAATTTGAGTTATTTATTTTTACGGCCTCACAACTAGCGACATTTTTGGAGGGTCTAGCGGAAAACGGTTGAAAATCATGAACATCATTGGAGCGAAAAGAGCGGGAAACGGGAACCGTTGATTGGTGCTCGCCAGCCTAAGCCACCCAATCAGAACGCGTAAGGGGCGGAGCTTCACCATTTGATCTTGAGACGCAGAAAGCTTTCTTAAAGGGCAACAACCTTCAAAGAAAATATCGGTGGTATAACTTCCTAGGAATTACTTTGAGCTGTGTTACCCTACCGCCCTCTATTAAGGGCGAGTAGAGTTAAAATAGTGCGATAATGAAGGGGCAGGGGGGGGGAGTAAAAAGCATTAGAAAAAGTTCGGTAGATGACCTTGGATTCGTCATCAATTCGAATGAATGGGAAGCGAAGAGGTCACGTTTCCAAGCCACAGTGTACAGACAAACAGAGAAAATTTGTGTGCATCGAATCCGACTATTCGATAAAAGATATAAAATAATAAAGGGGAAGCGACGATGGTTACGGTTAGTGATACTCAAAATTTGGACCATAAGCCAACAGGAGAAGTAACTATGACGATGCACACGCGGACAATGAAAAGGTTTAACCCAATTTGTTCTAGAAAATTCTACAATTTACAATCGACCTGTTTATGTCTTATTTTACAGCCTACGAATGTCTTATTGAAGTTGGTTGTTTGTATTAATTTGTTGGTTATGACTCGTAGCAGAACTGCTCACCCTTTTGGTTCCATTACTCGCGGTTGGGCACCCTTCTGGCCCCAATTCATACAGATTTGCGCTATCTTCTACACAATTTCCCTTTTTCCATCTTTAACACTTTATTTACAGATCTCTCCTTATTTAATTTGCACGTGAATACACTAACATTGGCTTTGCCCTTTAAATTAAAAAATAAGAAGATTGGTTTGTAGTTGATCACATCTTTCCTGTCCCCCTTTTTACAAAATAATTACAACTGAAATAGACAATGGCATTGGTATTTCCATTTGCTTTAAAAATCTTGTTTTTTTAGGTTTTCACCAAATTATATTTTATGTTCTCATCACACACATAGCCAATTACAACACTGCTTTCTTTCCTTTCCCCATCTTCGCTTCACAACACACACAAACACTCTGTTCCAAGGAATCCTGCCGATGGGTATCTATATCTACATACCTCTGACAGGGAACAGGTCCCTCTGCCCCGGGGTGACGAAGGTTTCACCCGAACGCTGTTTGGTGTTGAAATATACTTCCTGGCACCTTCCTCCCCAAAAGAGGACCGGCGCCTGGTTCCCTCGGGCTCACCAGCGATTGTCATACTCACTTTTATGTTTATTTCATTATCCAGTCGGGATCCGCCTGGATAAACGTAGGTTGGCGAACTACAACTACGCGCCATGAAATTGAAGAATTTAAGATGGATGAAAGAAAGACGATGACTAAGGAAAATGAGAAGAAAAGGAGAGCTAACATTGAAAAATGGACGTTTAATTGTGATGATCAAAACGACGCACACGGACGAATGGAATAGGATTCATCATCATCATCACTAACTCTATAATTTAAGAAGGGGATTTTTTTGAGTATTTGAATAATAATTTCATCTTAGTTTGGTTATGACTTGTTTTTTATCAAATTTATTTCTAATAATTCTTTTATAATATCAAAAAACAAAATGGTGAAGTTTAGAAATAAGTATCGAAATTTTGTGAATTTTTTATAACCCAAAGAATTACAAATGGTGAAGTTCAGAAAATTTATTTTTTAAATATCTTCTTCTATAACTATATTTTAGTAACGTGATATTTTGAAAGGGGGGAAATTTAGTTTGAAGTTCCTTTTTAAAATTATTATAATTGGCGAAGTTAGGAAAAGTTATAAAAATTCAACAATGGCTGCTTATTTTAGATTTTAAATTTTAATCTTAGTAGTAAAGCGCAAGCTCCCCCCGTAGGGGGAAGGGGGGAAGTGGCGAAGCCATTGCCTGGTAGACATTTTAACTTTTTACCGTTAGCTGTTTAGCAACAAGGCAATAACGGTACGCAACTACAAAGACTTTAAAAACTTTCTTCCTTTAGTTGCTAGGTTCCCTTTTATGCCGATGCACAAAGACCTCTTACCTGTGCAGTGGGCACTTGACCTGAGATATCTCACGGTCGACCTCACTGACGCAAACATATAAGGTTGTAATGCGATTAAATAATAATAACTGTCACATGCAACATTTTGCATGGTATTTAAAGGTATCATATTAACATTTGTAGTTGATTGAAGTTTGAATTTTAATTATATCAAGTGCTACTAATATTTGGTGCGTCCAATCAAGTGGTAACTTCTAGTAAACAAGACTCGGGTAACATTTTGTAGTTGATTGAAGTTTGAATTTTAATTATATCAAGTGCTACTAATATTTGGTGCGTCCAATCAAGTGGTAACTTCTAGTAAACAAGACTCGGGTAACATTTTGTAGTTGATTGAAGTTTGAATTTTAATTATATCAAGTGCTACTAATATTTGGTGCGTCCAATCAAGTGGTAACTTCTAGTAAACAAGACTCGGGTAACATTTTGTAGTTGATTGAAGTTTGAATTTTAATTATATCAAGTGCTACTAATATTTGGTGCGTCCAATCAAGTGGTAACTTCTAGTAAACAAGACTCGGGTAACATTTTGTAGTTGATTGAAGTTTGAATTTTAATTATATCAAGTGCTACTAATATTTGGTGCGTCCAATCAAGTGGTAACTTCTAGTAAACAAGACTCGGGTAACATTTTGTAGTTGATTGAAGTTTGAATTTTAATTATATCAAGTTCTACTGACATTTGCTGCGTCCAATCAAGTGGTAACTTCTAGTAAACAAGACTCGGGTAACATTTTGTAGTTGATTGAAGTTTGAATTTTAATTATATCAAGTGCTACTAATATTTGGTGCGTCCAATCAAGTGGTAACTTCTAGTAAACAAGACTCGGGTAACATTTTGTAGTTGATTGAAGTTTGAATTTTAATTATATCAAGTGCTACTAATATTTGGTGCGTCCAATCAAGTGGTAACTTCTAGTAAACAAGACTCGGGTAACATTTTGTAGTTGATTGAAGTTTGAATTTTAATTATATCAAGTGCTACTAATATTTGGTGCGTCCAATCAAGTGGTAACTTCTAGTAAACAAGACTCGGGTAACATTTTGTAGTTGATTGAAGTTTGAATTTTAATTATATCAAGTTCTACTGACATTTGGTGCGTCCAAACAAGTGATAACTTCCAGGAAACAAGACTGGTAATGCGTTTCGGTAGTGTTGGTATGGCTTGTAGTGGTAACCTGATGAGAGTACAAAGGTCACTGTCGTCAACTGAGTGTAAAATACTTAGAGAAGAAAAAGAAAGGGAGAGAATGTATAAAGAAAAGAGAAAGGTACAATAGCGAGAAGGCAAAAAAGTAAATAAGAGAGAAGGTAAGAGAGTGAGAATATAAGAGAGAGAGCGAGAGAGAATATAACATAGACAAAAGAGAAATAAAAGAGAGCTAGAAGATAAAAAAGGGGAAATAAGAGAGTAAGAAGATAAGAGAGAGATAAGATAAGGGAGATGTTAAGAGAGATAAAATAAGAGAGGCAGAAGATAAGAGAGAGCTAAGAAAAAGAGAAAATATGAGATAAATAAAATAAAAGAGAACGTAAAGATAAGATAAAGAAAATACAAGAGAACGTAAAGATAAGAGAGAAAGAAAATGCAAGAGAGCGAAAATATAAGAGAGAGAGAGAAGTTAAAGACAAAGAAAATTTGAGAGAAAGAACTAGAGAACTAGGACCAACAAAGACCCTATGATCCCCTCAAGGCTAGGCCGTGAAGTAATTTGTTCCATACCACCTCAACTTCTGGAGTCACCGCTTTTTTAACAACCATGCGATGACCATTGGAACCAAGATCATGGTATTTCGGGCCGGAGTCCTCTATGCCCGCGAAACTTTAACGCTCTACCGCCGTGACATGAAACGCCTCGAGTGATTCCAGCAGTACAACTGAAGCAGATCCTCAAAATACGATGAGAAGATTTCATCAGCAACACCGAGGTCCGAAACTGAGCCTTGCTACTCAGCGTCGAAGCCACCGGACCAAGAGCTGGACCGAGGACGAATTGTCAGGTACCGACTTCTCAGCTATGAGGTTGCTAGTGCAATAACATGGTTGAATCAGCGGGCGAAGGTTAGGGTCTGGTTAAACTCTCACTATACTGTGGTAAACCATTTCAGGGTCTGGTTAAACTCTGTGTCCTCTGGTAAACAATTCCAGGTCCTGGTTAAACTCTGTGTTTTGTGTAAACAATTCAGGTTCTGGTTAAACTCTCAGTGTCCTGTGCTATACCATTTCAGGTTCTGGTTAAACTCTATGTCTTGTGTAAACAATTCAGGTTCTGGTTAAACTCTCAGTGTCCTGTGCTATACCATTTCAGGTTCTGGTTAAACTCTGTATCTTGTGTAAACAATTCAGGTTCTGGTTAAACTCTCAGTGTCTTCTGCTATACCATTTCAGGTTCTGGTTAAATGCTCAGTGTTTTGTGATAAACCATTCCAGGTTCTGGTTAAATTCTCAGTGTCCTGTGCTATACCATTTCACGTTCTGGTTTAACTCTGTATCTTGTGTAAACAATTCAGGTTCTGGTTAAACTCTCAGTGTCTTCTGCTATACCATTTCAGGTTCTGGTTAAACGCTCAGTGTTTTGTGATAAACCATTCCAGGTTCTGGTTAAACTCTCAGTGTCCTGTGGTAAACTATTCAAGGTTCTGGTTAAATTACCAGTGTCTTGTGATCAACCACTCTAAGTTCTGGTTAAACTCTTAGTGATCTGTGGTAAACCATTTCAGGTTCTGGTTAAACTCTCAGTGTCTTGTGATAAACCATTCTAGGTTCTGGTTACACTCTTAGTGATTTGTGGTAAACCATTCCAGGCTCTGGTTAACTCCTCAGTGTCTTGTGATAAACCATTCTAGGTTCTGGTTAAACTCTTAGTGATCTGTGGTAAACCATTCCAGGTTCTGGTTAAACTCTCAGTGTCTTGTGATAAACCATTCTAGGTTCTGGTTAAACTCTTAGTGGTCTGTGGTAAACCATTCCAGGTTCTGGTTAACTTATCAGTGTCTTGTGATAAACCATTCTAGATTCTGGTTAAACTCTTAGGGATCTGTGCTAAACCATTCCAGGTTCTGGTTAACATTTCAGTGTCTTGTGATAAACCATTCTAGATTCTAATTAAACTCTCAGTGTCCTGTGGTAAACCATTCCAGGTTCTGGTTAAACTCTCTGTGTCTTGTGATAAACCATTCCAGGTTCTGGTTAAACTCTTAGTGTCCTGAGGTAAACCATCCCAACAATTTACCAATCAGTGCCGGAAATATAGTGCGGAAAGCGCGTCGTGACCCTCGACACAGAGACAAATCCAGTGGCTCCACTGATTCGGAAGGCTAGACACAGAGCTTCGTGTGACGTTTCTAAGCTCACAGAATTCCAAAGAAAATTCTTAGCGTTGATTCGGCCCCCAAACAGGTGGGACAACTCTTAGTCCCCCTCGAGGACGGAAGTGGTATGCTGCCGGACTGTGATCTTGACATGGCCCCCTTAACGACTCCTTTTCCTCTGGGTCCAAGAGGTAGGAGCGACTGAAGTTGAGACTGGCACAAAAAAAACTCAGGCACGGAATCACCCTAGAGGAAGCAGCGAAGCTTAAAGGACTAGATCCTAACAAATCCAGAATGTTTCCTGCCATACATCCTGCGTGAATGTCTAGGACGAGGTAGCTCCCACTTTCTCCGAGATCTTCAATGCGTCCCGAAGGCCGGAGAAGCAAATGGACTGGGGGACGACCGATGTGACTTCCATCCACAACTAGGGAAATCACGGTTGTGGGGGTAATTACGGGGTCTATAGGCCCCCCCTCAGTTAAAGGGAAGGTCCTAGAGGGTTAAATAGCGCAAAAGATTACGGAGCGCTTAAAAATTTCATGACATTGAGCGAAGACGATGATTTAATTTAATAAAGTTTAACGCCATCTTTCAACCTTTTGGGGGGTCTATCCATGCTTGGAAAAGATAGTGGGAGATACAAAAAATATGTAAAATATGACCCTAGAGAGAGTATCAATTTCTCATTGGAAAGGGTCGGGAGGGAGGCATAACCCACTCTGAGTTTCAGTTGTAGCAGGAAAGAAGTGTATATATATATATATATATATATATATATATATATATATATATATATATATATATATATATATATATATATATTAAAAAAGGAGGCAAGGATCCGATGACGGCGCCCTGTGGTATGCCGGCTCGTAACCGATGCCAATGAAGAATTAGAAAATTAGGCAATTGGATTGAGAGGTGGTTGCTTGGAAGAGGGTCAGGGTCAGCAGTCAGACTTTTCGATGGTTTTTAGTAGTGAGAGAGCTGCTACAAGGCTCCGTCTTCAGCCTTCTGTTATAAGTATGTTTAGATAATATAATGGATGGGTATAAGTGGGAGTGTAGCTTCAGGTTTACTTTCGACACGTTGAGAGCTTACCTGCGGCGGATAGGGAAATGGTCGGAAAAGTGCCTTTCTACCATGACAAATGTAAGGTAATCTACATTGGGTATGTCTCTTTTTAAGACGCCATCTGGAAACTGCCTACTAGGCCATAAGTCACCGCAATCACGCTACCACCTGATACTAGGCTAGATTAACAAAAAAATAAACATGCAAAAATCAAACAACAAAACCAAAGCCAAAACCCCAAACAAAATAAGAAAGAAAATCAAGAAGAAGGAAGCACGCTAAGGCTTCGGGGGGAGGCCTGCCTTTTCCCGGAGTAGGAGCATGCGACCCACAACAGAGTCAAATAACATGGAGGAGGCCAGCCTCCTCCAAAAAGTCACATAGTCGGACGAACCAGTTCCGAGTACAAGGGACAAACGGTAGCGACCCCGCTCGTCCCGGTACCAGGACAGGAAACGTGCGCTAAGATCGCCCAGACTGGGACATTCAACAAGAATGTCCCGAACAGTCTGGGAGACAACACAGTCGTCGCAATGAGGCACACACGAGCGCTCCATTAAATGGCGGAGCGTCCCGCAATACACATTGGGTCTTGAGATCAACGATGTGCAGAAAGACTGAAGTGTGGTGGAGTAGAAGCGACTTAAAGTGATTCAGACAGTGGAATGAAGGAAAGTATAATGCTCAACTGTGGCTACAGCCAACCCACAAAATTGATCCCGTCGATTTGGCATCGAGGCTCGCAGACGGAGCTTCAATAGTTCGGTCGAGTTTCGCTAGAAACTGGGTGACGACGCGGTCAACTGAGCCATGGCGAAGGACAGGCACGGGTCAGGCAGAAGGAGAGAGTGTTAGGAAATGTTGCAAGTGTTAGACAGACAGAGAAAGTGTAAGGAAATGTTGCAAGTGGGGACAGAAGGAGAAAGTGGTAGAAACTGTTGCAAGTGGCAGACAGAAGGAGAAAGTGGTAGGAACCGTTTCAAGTGGCAGCGAGGAGAAATGGGTAGGAAACTTTGCAAGTGTCAGACAGAAAAAGAAAGTGGGAGGAACCGTTGCAAGTGGCAGACAGAAGGAGAGAGTGTTAGGAAACGTTGCAAGTGTCAGACAGAAAGAGAAAGAGGTAGGAACCGTTGCAAGTGGCAGACAGAAGGAGAAAGTGGTAACAACCGTTTCAAGTGACAGAGAGAAGGAGAAAGGGGTAGGAACTGTTGAAAGTGACAGACAGAAGAAGAAAGTGTTAGGAAACGTTGCAAGTGGTAGACAGAAGGAAGTGGTATGACAACAGAAGAAAGTGGTATGACCCATGGAAACGGAGCACACACACAAAAAAAAGAAATATGTCGGGACCAATAAATTGGAACAGCCGGTAGAAAATACTGAAACATTTGGCCAAGGACAGATTAAAGAATAAAGGTTTAGGAGCCGTGGCAATCGGTCGAAGAAGTCCTGGGTCGAAATCCGAGGCAAGGGTTGACACAAGAAAGAAATAGGATCCTTAGCAAGGGAAAGACAGAAAAAAATAGAAGTAAGAACAATAGAAACGGGAGGACAGCAGAAGAAAAAGATAAGACTTGTGGCAAGGGAAAGACGGAAAAAAAGAATAGGGGTAAGAACAATAGCAACGGGAGAACAGAAGAAGAAAAGGATAAGGCTGGTGGCAATGGGCAGACGGAAAAAAAATAGGGGTAAGAACAATGGCAACGGGAGAACAGAAAAAGAAAAGAATAAGAAGAGTGGCAAGGGGCAGACGGAAAAAAAAGAATAGGGGTAAAAACAATAGCAACGGGAGGACAGAAGAAGAAAAGGAAAAGACTAATGGCAAGACGCAGACGCAAAAAAGAATGAAAGTAAAAACAATAGCAACGGGAAAACAGAAGAAGAAAAGGATAAGACTGGTGGCAAGAGGCAGACGGAAAAAAATATAGAATAAGAACAATAGCAACGGGAGAACAAAAGAAGAAACGGATAAGACTGGAGGCAAGGGGCAGACGGAAAAAAGAATAGGGGTAAGAACAATAGCGACAGGAGAACAGAAGAAGAAAAGGATAAGACTGGTGGCAATGGGCAGACGGAAAAAAGAATAGGGGTAAGAACAATAGCAACGGGAGAACAGATAAAGAAAAGGATAAACTGGTAACAAGGGGCAGACGGAAAACAGAATAGGGGTAAGAACAATAGCAACGGGAGAACAAAAGAAAAAAAGGATAAGACTGGTGGCAAGGGGCAGACGGAAAAAAGAATAGGGGTAAGAACAATAGCAACGGGAGGATAGAAGAAAAAAACAATAAGACTAGTGGCAAGGGGCAGACGGAACAAAGAATATGGGCAAGAACAATAGCAACGGGAAAACAGAAGAAGAAAAGGTGAAGACTGGTGGCAAGGGGCAGACGGAAAAAGAATAGGGGCAAAAACAATAGCAACGGGAAAACAGAAGAACAAAAGGATAAGACTGGTGGCAAGGGATATAAGGAAAAGGAAATAGAGGTAAAAACAATAGCAACGAGAGGACAGAAGAAGAAAAGGATAAGACTGGTGGCAAGGGGCAGACAGAAAAAAGAATAGGGGCAAGAACAATAGCAACGGGAGAACAGAAGAAGAAAAGGATAAGACTTGATAAAGGGGCAGACGGAAAAAAGAATAGGGGTAAGAACAATAGCAACTGGAGAACAGAAGAAGAAAAGGATTAGACTGGTGGCAAGAAGCAGACAGAAAAAAAGAATAGGGGTAAGAAAAATAGCAACGGAGGGACAGTAGAAGAAAAGCAAAGACTGGTGGCAAGATGCAGACGGAAAAAAGAATAGGGGTAAGAACAATAGCAACGAGAGAACAGAAGAAGAAAAGGATAAGACAGGTGGCAAGGGGCAGACGGAATAAATAATAGGGGTAAGAACAATAGCAACGGGAGAACAGAAGAAGAAAAGGATAAGACTGGTGGCAAGGGGCAGACAGAAAAAAGAATAGGGGTAAGAACAATAGCAACAGGAGGACACAAGAAGAAAAGGATAAGACTGGTGGCAAGAGGGCAGACGGAAAAAAAGAATAGGGGCAAGAACAATAGCAACTGGAGAATAGAAGAAGAGAAGGATAAGATTGGTGGCAAGGGGCAGACGGAAAAAAGAATAGACGCAAAAACAATAGCAACGGGATAACAGAAGAAGAAAAGGATAAGACTGGTGGCAAAGGACAGACGTAAAAAAAGAATAGAGGTAAAAACAATAGCAACGGGATAACAGAAGAAGAAAAGGAGAAGACCGGTGGCAAGGAGCAGACGGAAAAACCAAAAGGGGTAAGAACAATAGCAACAGAAAGACAGAAGAAGAAAACGATAAGACTGGTGGCAAGGGGGCAGACGGAAAAAAGAAAAGAAGCAAGAACAATAGCAACGGGAGAACAGAAGAAGAAAAGGATAAGACTGGTGGCAAGGGGCAGACGATAAAAATAATAAGGGTAAGAACAATAGCAACAGGAGACAGAAAAAGAAAAGGATAAGACTGGTGGCAAGGGGGCAGACGGAAAAAAGAATAGGGGTAAGAACAATAGCAACGGGAGAACAGAAGAAGAAAATGATAAGACTAGTGGCAAAGGGCAGACGGAAAAAGAATAGGGGCAAGAACAATAGCAACGGTAGAACAGAAGAAAAAAAAGATAAGACTGGTGGCAAGGGATAGTAGAGAAAAAGAATAGAGGTAAGAACAATAGCAACGAGAGGATAGAAGAAGAAAAAACTAAGACTGTTGGCAAAGGGCAGACGGAAAAAAGAATAGGGGCAAGAACAATAGCAACGAGAGAACAGAAGAACAAAAGAATAAGACTGTTGCAAGGAGCAGACGGAAAAACCAAAAGGGGTAAGAATAATAGCAACAGGAGGACAGAAGAAGAAAACGATAAGACTGGGGGCAAGGGGGCAGACGAAAAAAAGAAAAGAAGCAAGAACAATAGCAACGGGAGAACAGAAGAAGAAAAGGATAAGACTGGTGGCAAGAGGCAGACGGAAAAAAATATAGAATAAGAACAATAGCAACGGGAGAACAAAAGAAGAAACGGATAAGACTGGAGGCAAGGGGCAGACGGAAAAAAGAATAGGGGTAAGAACAATAGCGACGGGAGAACAGAAGAAGAAAAGGATAAGACTGGTGGCAATGGGCAGACGGAAAAAAGAATAGGGGTAAGAACAATAGCAACGGGAGAACAGATAAAGAAAAGGATAAACTGGTAACAAGGGGCAGACGGAAAACAGAATAGGGGTAAGAACAATAGCAACGGGAGAACAAAAGAAAAAAAGGATAAGACTGGTGGCAAGGGGCAGACGGAAAAAAGAATAGGGGTAAGAACAATAGCAACGGGAGGATAGAAGAAAAAAACAATAAGACTAGTGGCAAAGGGCAGACGGAACAAAGAATATGGGCAAGAACAATAGCAACGGGAAAACAGAAGAAGAAAAGGTGAAGACTGGTGGCAAGGGGCAGACGGAAAAAGAATAGGGGCAAAAACAATAGCAACGGGAAAACAGAAGAACAAAAGGATAAGACTGGTGGCAAGGGATATAAGGAAAAGGAAATAGAGGTAAAAACAATAGCAACGAGAGGACAGAAGAAGAAAAGGATAAGACTGGTGGCAAGGGGCAGACAGAAAAAAGAATAGGGGCAAGAACAATAGCAACGGGAGAACAGAAGAAGAAAAGGATAAGACTTAATAAAGGGGCAGACGGAAAAAAGAATAGGGGTAAGAACAATAGCAACTGGAGAACAGAAGAAGAAAAGGATTAGACTGGTGGCAAGGGGCAGACAGAAAAAAAGAATAGGGGTAAGAAAAATAGCAACGGAGGGACAGTAGAAGAAAAGGATAAGACTGGTGGCAAGATGCAGACGGAAAAAAGAATAGGGGTAAGAACAATAGCAACGAGAGAACAGAAGAAGAAAAGGATAAGACAGGTGGCAAGGGGCAGACGGAATAAATAATAGGGGTAAGAACAATAGCAACGGGAGAACAGAAGAAGAAAAGGATAAGACTAGTGGCAAGGGGCAGACAGAAAAAAGAATAGGGGTAAGAACAATAGCAACAGGAGGACACAAGAAGAAAAAGATAAGACTGGTGGCAAGAGGGCAGACGGAAAAAAAGAATAGGGGCAAGAACAATAGCAACTGGAGAATAGAAGAAGAGAAGGATAAGATTGGTGGCAAGGGGCAGACGGAAAAAAGAATAGACGCAAAAACAATAGCAACGGGATAACAGAAGAAGAAAAGGATAAGACTGGTGGCAAAGGACAGACGTAAAAAAAGAATAGAGGTAAAAACAATAGCAACGGGATAACAGAAGAAGAAAAGGAGAAGACCGGTGGCAAGGAGCAGACGGAAAAACCAAAAGGGGTAAGAACAATAGCAACAGAAAGACAGAAGAAGAAAACGATAAGACTGGTGGCAAGGGGGCAGACGGAAAAAAGAAAAGAAGCAAGAACAATAGCAACGGGAGAACAGAAGAAGAAAAGGATAAGACTGGTGGCAAGGGGCAGACGATAAAAATAATAAGGGTAAGAACAATAGCAACAGGAGACAGAAAAAGAAAAGGATAAGACTGGTGGCAAGGGGGCAGACGGAAAAAAGAATAGGGGTAAGAACAATAGCAACGGGAGAACAGAAGAAGAAAATGATAAGACTAGTGACAAAGGGCAGACGGAATAAGAATAGGGGCAAGAACAATAGCAACGGTAGAACAGAAGAAAAAAAAGATAAGACTGGTGGCAAGGGATAGTAGGAAAAAAGAATAGAGGTAAGAACAATAGCAACGAGAGGATAGAAGAAGAAAAAACTAAGACTGTTGGCAAAGGGCAGACGGAAAAAAGAATAGGGGCAAGAACAATAGCAACGAGAGAACAGAAGAACAAAAGAATAAGACTGTTGCAAGGAGCAGACGGAAAAACCAAAAGGGGTAAGAATAATAGCAACAGGAGGACAGAAGAAGAAAACGATAAGACTGGGGGCAAGGGGGCAGACGAACAAAAGAAAAGAAGCAAGAACAATAGCAACGGGAGAACAGAAGAAGAAAAGGATAAGACTGGTGGCAAGGGGGCAGACGGAAAAAAGAATAGTGGTAAGAACAATAGCAACGGGAGAACAGAAGAAGAAATGGATAAGACTGGTGGCAAGGGACAGACGGAAAAAAAGAATAAAGGGAAGAATAAAAGCAAGGGGAGAACAGAAGAAGAAAAGGATAAGACTGGTGGCAAGGGGCAGACGAAAAAAAGAATAGGGGTAAGAACAATAGCAACGGGAGAACAGAAGAAGAAAAGAATAAGACTGGTATCAAGGGGCAGACGGAAAAAAGAATAGGGGTAAGAACAATAGCAACGAGAGAACAGAAGAAAAAAAAGGATAAGAATAGTGGCAAGGGGCAGACGGAAAAAAATAGGGGTAAGAACAATAGCAACGAGAGAACAGGAGAAGAAAAGGATAAGACTGGTGGCAAGGGGCAGACGGAAAAAAGAATAGGGGCAAGAACAATAGCAACGGGAGAACAGAAGAAGAAAAGGATAAGACTGGTGGCAAGGGGCAGACGGAAAAAAGAATAGGGGTAAGAACAATAGCAACGGAAGAACAGAAGAAGAAAAGGATAAGACTGGTGGCAAGGGGCAGACGATACACTGAATAGGGGTAAGAACAATTGCAAATGGAGGACAGAAGAAAAAAAAGGATAAGACTGGTGGCAAAGGGCATACGGAAAAAGAATAGGGGCAAGAACAATAGCAACGGGAGAACAGAAGAAGAAAAGGATAAGACTGGTGGCAAGGGGCAGACGGAAAAAAGAATAGGGGCAAGAACAATAGCAACGGGAAAACAGAAGAAGAAAAGGATAAGACTGGTCGAAGGGGCAGACGCAAAAAAGAATAGAGGTAAGAACAATAGCAACGGGAGAACAAAAGAAAAAAAGGATAAGACTGGTGGCAAAGGGCATACGGAAAAAGAATAGGGGCAAGAACAATAGCAACGGGAGAACAGAAGAAGAAAAGGATAAGACTGGTGGCAAGAGGCAGACGGAAAAAAGAATAGGGGTAAGAACAATAGCAACTAGAGAACAGGAGAAGAAAAGGATAAGACTGGTGGCAAGGGGGCAGACGGAAAAAAAATAGGGGCAAGAACAATAGCAACGGAAGAACAGAACAAGAAAAGGTGAAGACTGGTGGCAAGGGGCAGACGAAAAAAAAGGAAGCAAAAACAATAGCAACGGGAGAACAGAAGAAGAAAAATATTTGACTGGTGGCAAGGAACAGACGGAAAAAAAGAATAGAGGTGAGAACAATAGGAACGGTAGATCAGAAGAAGAAAAGGATAAGACTGTTGGCAAAGGGCATACGGAAAAAAGAATAAGGGCAAGAACAATAGCAACATGAGAACAGAAGAACAAAAGGATAAGACTGGTATCAAGGGGCAGACGAAAAAAAGAATAGGGGTAAGAACAATAGCAACGAGAGAACAGAAGAAAAAAAGGATAAGATTGGTGGCAAGGGGCAGACGGAAAAAAAAATAGAGGTAAGAACAATAGCAACGGGAGAACAGAAGAAGAAAAGGATAAGACTGGTCTCAAGGGGCAGACGAAAAAAAGAATAGGGGTAAGAACAATAGCAACGGAAGAACAGAAGAAGAAAAGGATAAGACTGGTGGCAAGGGGCAGACGATAAACTGAATAGGGGTAAGAACAATTGCAAATGGAGGACAGAAGAAGAAAAAGGATAAGACTGGTGGCAAAGGGCATACGGAAAAAGAATAGGGGCAAGAACAATAGCAACGGGAGAACAGAAGAAGAAAAGGATAAGACTGGTGGCAAGGGGCAGACGGAAAAAAAGAATAGGGGTAAGAACAATAGCAACGAGAGAACAGAAGAAGAAAAGGATAAGATTGGTGGCAAGGGGCAGACGGAAAAAAATAGGGGTGAGAACAATAGCAATATGAGAACAGAAGAAGAAAAGGATAAGACTGATGGCACAGGGGCAGACGAAAATAAGAATAGAGGTAAGAACGATAGCAACGGGAGAACAGAAGAAAAAAAAGGATAAGACTGGTGGCAAAGGGCATACGGAAAAAGAATAGGGGCAAGAACAATAGCAACGGAAGAACAGAAGAAGAAAAGGATAAGACTGGTGGCAAGGGGCAGACAAAAAAAAGAATAGTTGTAAGAACAATAGCAACGGGAGAACAGAAGAAGAAAAGGATAAGACTGGTGGCAAGGTGCAGACGGAAAAAAGAATAGAGGTAGGAACAATAGCAACGGGAGAACAAAAGAAAAAAAAGGATATGACTGGTGGCAAAGAGGATACGGAAAAAGAATAGGGGCAAGAACAATAGCAACGGGAGAACAGAAGAAGAAAAGAATAAGACTGGTGGCAAGGGGCAGACGAAAAAAAGAATAGTCGTAAGAACAATAGCAACGGGAGAACAGAAGAAGAAAAGGATAAGATTGGTGGCAAGGTGCAGACGGAAAAAAGAATAGATGTAAGAACAATAGCAACGGGAGAACAGAAGAAGAAAAGGATAAGATTGGTGGCAAGGGGCAGACGGAAAAAAATAGGGGTAAAAACAATAGCAAAGGGAGAACAGAAGAAGAAAAGGATAAGACTGGTCGCAAGGGGCAGACAAAAAAAAGAATAGGTGTAAGAACAATAGCAATGGAAGAACAGAAGAAGAAAAGGATAAGACTGGTGGCAAGGGGCAGACGAAAACTGAATAGCAGGAAGAACAATTGCAAATGGAGGACAGAAGAAGAAAAAGGATAAGACTGGTGGCAAAGGGCATACGGAAGAAGAATAGGGGCAAAAACAATAGCAACGGGAGAACAGAAGAAGAAAAGGATAAGACTGGTAGCAAGGTGCAGACGGAAAAAAGAATAGGGGTAAGAACAATAGCAACGAGAGAACAGAAGAAGAAAAGGATAAAATTAGTGGCAAGATGCAGACGGAAAAAATAGGGGTAAGAACAATAGCAACTGGAAAACAGAAGAAGAAAAGGATAAGACTGGTGGCAAGGGGCAGACGGAAAAAAGAATAGGGGTAAGAACAATAGCAACGTGAGAACAAAAGAAAAAAAGGATAAGACTGGTGGCAAGGGGCAGACGGAAAAAAGAATAGGGTCTAAGAACAATAGGAACGGGAGAACAGAAGAAGAAAAGGATAAGACTGGTGGCAAGGGGCAGACGAAAAAAAGAATAGAGGTAAGAACGATAGCAACGGGAGAACAGAAGAAAAAAAAGGATAAGACTGGTGGCAAAGGGCATACGGAAAAAGAATAGGGGCAAGAACAATAGCAACGGGAGAACAGAAGAGGAAAAGGATAAGACTGGTGGCAAGGGGCAGACGAAAAAAAGAATAGGGGTAAGAACAATAGCAACGGGAGAACAGAAGAAGAAAAGGATAAGACTGGTGGCAAGGTGCAAACTGAAAAAAGAATAGAAGCCAGAACAATAGCAACGGGAGAACAGAAGAAGAAAAGGATAAGACTGTTAGCAAGGGGCAGACAAAAAAAATAATAGAGGTAAGAACAATAGCAACGGGAGAACAGAAGAAAAAAAGGATAAGACTAATGGCAAAGGGCATACGGAAAAAGAATAGGGGCAAGAACAATAGAAACGGGAGAACAGAAGAAGAAAAGGATAAGACTGGTGGCAAGGGGCAGACGGAAAAAAGAATAGGGGTAAGAACAATAGCAACGAGAGAACAGAAGAAGAAAAGGATAAGACTGGTGGCAAGGGGCAGACAGAAAAAAGAATAGGGGTAAGAACAATAGCAACGGGAGAACAGAAGAAGAAAAGGATAAGACTGGTGGCAAGGGGCAGACGGAAAAAAAATAGGGGTAAGAACAATAGCAACTAGAGAACAGGAGAAGAAAAGGATAAGACTGGTGGCAAGGGGGCAGACGGAAAAAAGAATAGGGGCAAGAACAATAGCAACGGGAAAACAGAAGAAGAAAAGGATAAGACTGGTCGAAGGGGCAGACGCAAAAAAGAATAGAGGTAAGAACAATAGCGACCTGAGAACAAAAGAAAAAAAGGATAAGACTGGTGGCAAAGAGCATACGGAAAAAGAATAGGGGTAAGAACAATAGCAACGGGAGAACAGAAGAAGAAAAGGATAAGACTGGTTGCAAGGGGCAGACGAAAAAAAGAATAGGTGTAAGAACAATAGGAATGGAAGAACAGAAGAAGAAAAGGATAAGACTGGTGGCAAGGGGCAGACGAAAAACTGAATAGGGGTAAGAACAATTGCAAATGGAGGACAGAAGGAGAAAAAGGATAAGACTGGTGGCAAAGGGCATACGGAAAAAGAATAGGGGCAAAAACAATAGCAACGGGAGAACAGAAGAAGAAAAGGATAAGACTGGTGGCAAGGTGCAGACGGAAAAAAGAATAGGGGTAAGAACAATAGCAACGAGAGAACAAAAGAAGAAAAGGATAAGATTAGTGGCAAGGGGAGGACGGAAAAAAATAGGGGTAAGAACAATAGCAACGGGAAAACAGAAGAAGAAAAGGATAAGACTGTTAGCAAGGGGCAGACGAAAAAAATAATAGAGGTAAGAACAATAGCAACGGGAGAACAGAAGAAAAAAAGGATAAGACTAATGGCAAAGGGCATACGGAAAAAGAATAGGGGCAAGAACAATAGAAACGGAAGAACAGAAGAAGAAAAGGATAAGACTGGTGGCAAGGGGCAGACGGAAAAAAGAATAGGGTTAAGAACAATAGCAACGAGAGAACAGAAGAAGAAAAGGATAAGACTGGTGGCAAGGGGCAGACAGGAAAAAGAATAGGGGTAAGAACAATAGCAACGGGAGAACAGAAGAAGAAAAGGATAAGACTGGTGGTAAGGGGCAGACGGAAAAAAGAATAGGGGTAAGAACAATAGCAACTAGAAAACAGGAGAAGAAAAGGATAAGACTGGTGGCAAGGGGCAGACGGAAAAAAGAATAGGGGCAAGAACAATAGCAACGGGAAAACATAAGAAGAAAAGGATAAGACTGGTCGAAGGGGCAGACGCAAAAAAGAATAGAGGTAAGAACAATAGCAACGGGAGAACAAAAGAAAAAAAGGATAAGACTGGTGGCAAAGGGCATACGGAAAAAGAATAGGGGCAAGAACAATAGCAACGGAAGAACAGAAGAAGAAAAGGATAAGACTGGTGGCAAGAGGCAGACGGAAAAAAGAATAGATGTAAGAACAATAGCAACTAGAGAACAGGAGAAGAAAAGGATAAGACTGGTGGCAAGGGGGCAGACGGAAAGAAAATAGGGGCAAGAACAATAGCAACGGAAGAACAGAACAAGAAAAGGTGAAGACTGGTGGCAAGGGGCAGACGAAAAAAAAGGAAGCAAAAACAATAGCAACGGGAGAACAGAAGAAGAAAAATATTTGACTGGTGGCAAGGAACAGACGGAAAAAAAGAATAGAGGTGAGAACAATAGGAACGGTAGATCAGAAGAAGAAAAGGATAAGACTGTTGGCAAAGGGCATACGGAAAAAAGAATAAGGTCAAGAACAATAGCAACATGAGAACAGAAGAACAAAAGGATAAGACTGGTATCAAAGGGCAGACGAAAAAAAGAATAGGGGTAAGAACAATAGCAACGAGAGAACAGAAGAAGAAAAGGATAAGATTGGTGGCAAGGGGCAGACGGAAAAAAAAATAGAGGTAAGAACAATAGCAACGGGAGAACAGAAGAAGAAAAGGATAAGACTGGTCTCAAGGGGCAGACGAAAAAAAGAATAGGGGTAAGAACAATAGCAACGGAAGAACAGAAGAAGAAAAGGATAAGACTGGTGGCAAGGGGCAGACGATAAACTGAATAGGGGTAAGAACAATTGCAAATGGAGGACAGAAGAAGAAAAAGGATAAGACTGGTGGCAAAGGGCATACGGAAAAAGAATAGGGGCAAGAACAATAGCAACGGGAGAACAGAAGAAGAAAAGGATAAGACTGGTGGCAAGGGGCAGACGGAAAAAAAGAATAGGGGTAAGAACAATAGCAACGAGAGAACAGAAGAAGAAAAGGATAAGATTGGTGGCAAGGGGCAGACAGAAAAAAATAGGGGTGAGAACAATAGCAACATGAGAACAGAAGAAGAAAAGGATAAGACTGATGGCACGGGGGCAGACGAAAATAAGAATAGAGGTAAGAACGATAGCAACGGGAGAACAGAAGAAAAAAAAGGATAAGACTGGTGGCAAAGGGCATACGGAAAAAAAATAGGGGCAAGAACAATAGCAACGGAAGAACAGAAGAAGAAAAGGATAAGACTGGTGGCAAGAGGCAGACGAAAAAAAGAATAGTTGTAAGAACAATAGCAACGGGAGAACAGAAGAAGAAAAGGATAAGACTGGTGGCAAGGTGCAGACGGAAAAAAGAATAGAGGTAGGAACAATAGCAACGGGAGAACAAAAGAAAAAAAAGGATATGACCTCTTGGCAAAGGGCATACGGAAAAAGAATAGGGGCAAGAACAATAGCAACGGGAGAACAGAAGAAGAAAAGAATAAGACTGGTGGCAAGGGGCAGACGAAAAAAAGAATAGTCGTAAGAACAATAGCAACGGGAGAACAGAAGAAGAAAAGGATAAGATTGGTGGCAAGGTGCAGACGGAAAAAAGAATAGATGTAAGAACAATAGCAACGGGAGAACAGAAGAAGAAAAGGATAAGATTGGTGGCAAGGGGCAGACGGAAAAAAATAGGGGTAAAAACAATAGCAACGGGAGAACAGAAGAAGAAAAGGATAAGACTGGTCGCAAGGGGCAGACGAAAAAAAGAATAGGTGTAAGAACAATAGCAATGGAAGAACAGAAGAAGAAAAGGATAAGACTGGTGGCAAGGGGCAGACGAAAAACTGAATAGGGGTAAGAACAATTGCAAATGGAGGACAGAAGAAGAAAAAGGATAAGACTGGTGGCAAAGGGCATACGGAAGAAGAATAGGGGCAAAAACAATAGCAACGGGAGAACAGAAGAAGAAAAGGATAAGACTGGTGGCAAGGTGCAGACGGAAAAAAGAATAGGGGTAAGAACAATAGCAACGAGAGAACAGAAGAAGAAAAGGATAAGATTAGTGGCAAGGGGCAGACGGAAAAAAATAGGGGTAAGAACAATAGCAACTGGAAAACAGAAGAAGAAAAGGATAAGACTGGTGGCAAGGGGCAGACGGAAAAAAGAATAGGGGTAAGAACAATAGCAACGTGAGAACAAAAGAAGAAAAGGATAAGACTGGTTGCAAGGGGCAGACGAAAAAAAGAATAGAGGTAAGAACGATAGCAACGGGAGAACAGAAGAAAAAAAAGGATAAGACTGGTGGCAAAGGGCATACGGAAAAAGAATAGGGGCAAGAAAAATAGCAACGGGAGAACAGAAGAGGAAAAGGATAAGACTGGTGGCAAGGGGCAGACGAAAAAAAGAATAGTTGTAAGAACAATAGCAACGGGAGAACAGAAGAAGAAAAGGATAAGACTGGTGGCAAGGTGCAAACCGAAAAAAGAATAGAAGCCAGAACAATAGCAACGGGAGAACAGAAGAAGAAAAGGATAAGACTGTTAACAAGGGGCAGACAAAAAAAATAATAGAGGTAAGAACAATAGCAACGGGAGAACAGAAGAAAAAAAGGATAAGACTAATGGCAAAGGGCATACGGAAAAAGAATAGGGGCAAGAACAATAGAAACGGGAGAACAGAAGAAGAAAAGGATAAGACTGGTGGCAAGGGGCAGACGGAAAAAAGAATAGGGGTAAGAAAAATAGCAACGAGAGAACAGAAGAAGAAAAGGATAAGACTGGTGGCAAGGGGCAGACAGAAAAAAGAATAGGGGTAAGAACAATAGCAACGGGAGAACAGAAGAAGAAAAAGATAAGACTGGTGGCAAGGGGCAGACGGAAAAAAAATAGGGGTAAGAACAATAGCAACTAGAGAACAGGAGAAGAAAAGGATAAGACTGGTGGCAAGGGGGCAGACGGAAAAAAGAATAGGGGCAAGAACAATAGCAACGGGAAAACAGAAGAAGAAAAGGATAAGACTGGTCGAAGGGGCAGACGCAAAAAAGAATAGAGGTAAGAACAATAGCAACGGGAGAACAAAAGAAAAAAAGGATAAGACTGGTGGCAAAGAGCATACGGAAAAAGAATAGGGGCAAGAACAATAGCAACGGGAGAATAGAAGAAGAAAAGGATAAGAGTGGTGGCAAGGGGCAGACGGAAAAAAAATAGGGGCAAGAACAATAGCAACGGAAGAACAGAACAAGAAAAGGTGAAGACTGGTGGCAAGGGGCAGACGAAAAAAAAGGAAGTAAAAACAATAGCAACGGGAGAACAGAAGAAGAAAAATATTTGACTGGTGGCAAGGAACAGACGGAAAAAAAGAATAGAGGTGAGAACAATAGGAACGGTAGATCAGAAGAAGAAAAGGATAAGACTGTTGGCAAAGGGCATACGGAAAAAAGAATAAGGGCAAGAACAATAGCAACATGAGAACAGAAGAACAAATGGATAAGACTGGTATCAAGGGGCAGACGAAAAAAAGAATAGGGGTAAGAACAATAGCAACGAGAGAACAGAAGAAGAAAAGGATAAGATTGGTGGCAAGGGGCAGACGGAAAAAAGAATAGAGGTAAGAACAATAGCAACGGGAGAACAGAAGAAGAAAACGATAAGACTGGTCTCAAGGGGCAGACGAAAAAAAGAATAGGGGTAAGAACAATAGCAACGGAAGAACAGAAGAAGAAAAGGATAAGACTGGTGGCAAGGGGCAGACGATAAACTCAATAGGGGTAAGAACAATTGCAAATGGAGGACAGAAGAAGAAAAAGGATAAGACTGGTGGCAAAGGGCATACGGAAAAAGAATAGGGGCAAGAACAATAGCAACGGGAGAACAGAAGAAGAAAAGGATAAGACTGGTGGCAAGGGGCAGACGGAAAAAAAGAATAGGGGTAAGAACAATAGCAACGAGAGAACAGAAGAAGAAAAGGATAAGATTGGTGGCAAGGGGCAGACGGAAAAAAATAGGGGTGAGAACAATAGCAACGGGGAACAGAAGAAGAAAAGGATAAAACTGGTGGCACGGGGGAAAACGAAAATAAGAATAGAGGTAAGAACGATAGCAACGGAAGAACAGAAGAAAAAAAAGGATAAGACTGGTGGCAAAGGGCATACGGAAAAAGAATAGGGGCAAGAACAATAGCAACGGAAGAACAGAAGAAGAAAAGGATAAGACTGGTGGCAAGGGGCAGACGAAAAAAAGAATAGTTGTAAGAACAATAGCAACGGGAGAACAGAAGAAGAAAAGGATAAGACTGGTGGCAAGGTGCAGACGGAAAAAAGAATAGAGGTAAGAACAATAGCAACGGGAGAACAAAAGAAAAAAAAGGATATGACTGGTGGCAAAGGGCATACGGAAAAAAATTAGAGGCAAGAACAATAGCAACGGGAGAACAGAAGAAGAAAAGAATAAGACTGGTTGCAAGGGGCAGACGAAAAAAAGAATAGTCGTAAGAACAATAGCAACGGGAGAACGGAAGAAGAAAAGGATAAGACTGGTGGCAAGGTGCAGACGGAAAAAAGAATCGAGGTAAGAACAATAGCAACGGGAGAACAGAAGAAGAAAAGGATAAGATTGGTGGCAAGGGGCAGACGGAAAAAAATAGGGGTAAAAACAATAGCAACGGGAGAACAGAAGAAGAAAAGGATAAGACTGGTCGCAAGGGGCAGACGAAAAAAAGAATAGGGGTAAGAACAATAGCAATGGAAGAACAGAAGAAGAAAAGGATAAGACTGGTGGCAAGGGGCAGACGAAAAACTGAATAGGGGTAAGAACAATTGCAAATGGAGGACAGAAGAAGAAAAAGGATAAGACTGGTGGCAAAGGGCATACGGAAAAAGAATAGGGGCAAAAACAATAGCAACGGGAGAACAGAAGAAGAAAAGGATAAGACTGGTGGCAAGGTGCAGACGGAAAAAAGAATAGGGGTAAGAACAATAGCAACGAGAGAACAGAAGAAGAAAAGGATAAGATTAGTGGCAAGGGGCAGACGGAAAAAAATAGGGGTAAGAACAATAGCAACGGGAAAACAGAAGAAGAAAAGGATAAGACTGGTGGCAAGGGGCAGACGGAAAAAAGAATAGGGGTAAGAACAATAGCAACGTGAGAACAAAAGAAGAAAAAGATAAGACTGGTGGCAAGGGGCAGACGGAAAAAAGAATAGGGTCTAAGAACAATAGCAACGGGAGAACAGAAGAAGAAAAGGATAAGACTGGTCTCAAGGGGCAGACGAAAAAAAGAATAGGGGTAAGAACAATAGCAACGGAAGAACAGAAGAAGAAAAGGATAAGACAGGTGGCAAAGGGCAGACGATAAACTGAATAGGGGTAAGAACAATTGCAAATGGAGGACAGAAGAAGAAAAAGGATAAGACTGGTGGCAAAGGGCATACGGAAAAAGAATAGGGGCAAGAACAATAGCAACGGGAGAACAGAAGAAAAAAAGGATAAGACTGGTGGCAAGGGGCAGCCGGAAAAAAAGAATAAGGGTAAGAACAATAGCAACGAGAGAACAGAAGAAGAAAAGAATAAGATTGGTGGCAAGGGGCAGACGGAAAAAAATAGGGGTGAGAACAATAGCAACGGGAGAACAGAAGAAGAAAAGGATAAGACTGGTGGCACGTGGGAAAACGAAAATAAGAATAGAGGTAAGAACGATAGCAACGGGAGAACAGAAGAAAAAAAGGATAAGACTGGTG
Organism: Ceratothoa steindachneri; assembly: GCA_963969495.1. NCBI lineage: Eukaryota > Metazoa > Arthropoda > Malacostraca > Isopoda > Cymothoidae > Ceratothoa > Ceratothoa steindachneri. The sequence goes on from OZ018337.1 coordinate 56,282,008, forward strand.
GCAAAGCGCATACGGAAAAAGAATAGGGGCAAGAACAATAGCAACGGGAGAACAGAAGAAGAAAAGGATAAGACTGGTGGCAAGGGGCAGACGAAAAAAAGAATAGTTGTAAGAACAATAGCAACGGGAGAACAGAAGAAGAAAAGGATAAGACTGGTGGCAAGGTGCAGACTGAAAAAAGAATAGAAGCCAGAACAATAGCAACGGGAGAACAGAAGAAGAAAAGGATAAGACTGTTAGCAAGGGGCAGACAAAAAAAATAATAGAGGTAAGAACAATAGCAACGGGAGAACAGAAGAAAAAAAGGATAAGACTAATGGCAAAGGGCATACGGAAAAAGAATAGGGGCAAGAACAATAGAAACGGGAGAACAGAAGAAGAAAAGGATAAGACTGGTGGCAAGGGGCAGACGGAAAAAAGAATAGGGGTAAGAACAATAGCAACGAGAGAACAGAAGAAGAAAAGGATAAGACTGGTGGCAAGGGGCAGACAGAAAAAAGAATAGGGGTAAGAACAATAGCAACGGGAGAACAGAAGAAGAAAAGGATAAGACTGGTGGCAAGGGGCAGACGGAAAAAAGAATAGGGGTAAGAACAATAGCAACTAGAGAACAGGGGAAGAAAAGGATAAGACTGGTGGCAATGGGGTAGACGGAAATAAGAATAGGGGCAAGAAAAATAGCAACGGGAAAACAGAAGAAGAAAAGGATAAGACTGGTCGAAGGGGCAGACGCAAAAAAGAATAGAGGTAAGAACAATAGCAACGGGAGAACAGAAGAAAAAAAAGATAAGACTGGTGGCAAAGGGCATACGGAAAAAGAATACGGGCAACAACAATAGCAACGGGAGAACAGAAGAAGAAAAGGATAAGACTGGTGGCAAGGGGCAGACGGAAAAAAGAATAGGGGTAAGAACAATAGCAACTAGATAACAGGAGAAGAAAAGGATAAGACTGGTGGCAAGGGGGCAGACGGAAAAAAAATAGGGGCAAGAACAATAGCAACGGAAGAACAGAACAAGAAAAGGTGAAGACTGGTGGCAAGGGGCAGACGGAAAAAAAGGAAGCAAAAACAATAGCAACGGGAGAACAGAAGAAGAAAAATATTTGACTGGTGGCAAGGAACAGACGGAAAAAAAGAATAGAGGTGAGAACAATAGGAACGGTAGATCAGAAGAAGAAAAGGATAAGACTGTTGGCAAAGGGCATACGGAAAAAAGAATAAGGGCAAGAACAATAGCAACATGAGAACAGAAGAACAAAAGGATAAGACTGGTTTCAAGGGGCAGACGGAAAAAAGAATAGGGGTAAGAACAATAGCAACGAGAGAACAGAAGAAGAAAAGGATAAGATTGGTGGCAAGGGGCAGACGGAAAAAAGAATAAAGGTAAGAAAAATAGCAACGGGAGAACAGAAGAAGAAAAGGATAAGACTGGTCTCAAGGGGCAGACGAAAAAAAGAATAGGGGTAAGAACAATAGCAACGGAAGAACAGAAGAAGAAAAGGATAAGACTGGTGGTAAGGGGCTGACGAAAAACTAAATAGGGGTAAGAACAATAGCAAATGGAGGACAGAAGAAGAAAAGGATAAGACTGGTGTCAAGGGAGCAGATGGAAAAAAGAATAGAAGCAAGAACAATAGCAACGGGAGAACAGAAGAAGAAAAGGATAAGACTGGTGGCAAGGGAAAGATGAAAAAAAAGAATAGAGGTTAGAGGTAAGAACAATAGCGACGGGAGAACAGAAGAAGAAAAGGATAAGACTGGTGGCAAGGGGCAGACTGAAAAAAATAGGGGTAAGAACAATATCAACGGGAAAACAGAAGAAAAAACGGATAAGACTGGTGGAAGGGGCAGACGCAAAAAAGAATAGAGGTAAGAACAATAGCAACGGGAGAACAGAAGAAAAAAAAGGATAAGACTGGTGGCAAAGGGCATACGGAAAAAGAATAGGGGCAAGAACAATAGCAACGGAAGAACAGAAGAAGAAAAGGATATGACTGTTGGCAAGGGGCAGACGGAAAAAAGAATAGGGGTAAGAACAATAGCAATGAGAGAACAGAAGAGGCAAAGGATAAGATTGGTGGGAAGGGGCAGACGGAAAAAAATAGAGGTAAGAACAATAGCAACGGGAGAAAAGAAGAAGAAAAGGATAAGACTGGTTGCAAGGGGCAGACGAAAAACTGAATAGGGGTAAGAACAATAGCAAATAGAGGACAGAAGAAGAAAAAGGATAAGACTGGTGGCAAAGGGCATACGGAAAAAGAATAGGGGCAAGAACAATAGCAACGGGAGAACAGAAGAGAAAAAGGATAAGACTGGTGGCAAGGGGCAGACGGAAAAAAGAATAGGGGTAAGAACAATAGCAACGAGAGAAAGGAAGAAGAAAAGGATAAGATTGGTGGCAAGGGGCAGACAGAAAAAAATAGGGGTAAGAACAATAGCAACGGGAAAACAGAAGAAGAAAAGGATAAGACTGGTGGCAAGGGGCAGACGGAAAAAAGAATAGGGGTAAGAACAATAGCAACGGGAGAACAAAAGAAGAAAAGAATAAGACCGGTGGCAAGGGGCAGACGGAAAAAAGAATAGGGGTAAGAACAATAGCAACGGGAGAACAGAAGAAGAAAAGGATAAGACTGGAGGCAAGGGGCAGACGAAAAAAAGAATAGAGGTAAGAACAATAGCAACGGGAGAACAGAAGAAAAAAAGGATATGACTAGTGGCAACGGGCATACGGAAAAAGAATAGGGGCAAGAACAATAGCAACGGGAGAACAGAAGAAGAAAAGAATAAGAATGGTGGCAAGGGGCAGACGAAAAAAAGAATAGTCGTAAGAACAATAGCAACGGGAGAACACAAGAAGAAAAGAATAAGACTGGTGGCAAGGTGCAGACGGAAAAAAGAATAGAGGTAAGAACAATAGCAACGGGAGAACAGAAGAAGAAAAGGATAAGATTGGTGGTAAGGGGCAGACGGAAAAAATAGGGGTAAGAACAATAGCAACGGGAGAACAGAACAAGAAAAGGATAAGACTGGTCGCAAGGGGCAGACGAAAAAAAGAATAGGGGTAAGAACAATAGCAATGGAAGAACAGAAGAAGAAAAGGATAAGACTGGTGGCAAGGGGCAGACGAAAAACTGAATAGGGGTAAGAACAATTGCAAATGGAAGACAGAAGAAGAAAAAGGATAAGACTGGTGGCAAAGGGCATACGGAAAAAGAATAGGGGCAAGAACAATAGCAACGGGAGAACAGAAGAAGAAAAGGATAAAACTGGTGGCAAGGGGCAGACGGAAAAAAGAATAGAGGTAAGAACAATAGCAACGAGAGAACTGAAGAAGAAAAGGATAAGATTGGTGGCAAGGGGCAGACGGAAAAAAATAGGGGTAAGAACAATAGCAACGGGAGAACAGAAGAAGAAAAGGATAAGACTGGTGGCAAGGGGCAGACGGAAAAAAGAATAGGGGTAAGATCAATAGCAACGGGAGAACAAAAGAAGAAAAGGATAAGACTGGTGGCAAGGGGTAGACGGAAAAAAGAATAGGGTCTAAGAACAATAGCAACGGGAGAACAGAAGAAGAAAAGGATAAGACTGGTGGCAAGGGGCAGACGGAAAAAAGAATAGGGGTAAGAACAATAGCAACAATTTCGGATCTTTTCTGTTTTGCGGAAGGCGGATCTTTTGTACCAAATTTTCACCAATTTAATGCATTTTTGAGTGCTGAATACGAATATAACATTTATTTTTTGGAGAAATGAAAGAGGGTATTAAAAAAACAAAATTTAATGCGCACTAGTTTAGAACATTATTTTATAAACAATTATGATTATATACTGGGGGCTGTGCCGTCCAGACCCCTCCTTCCCAATTGATTGAATCTCAAGATCATCTTAGGGGAGACCCCCGCAGTGCTAAACCCCCACGAACAGTCCCCTTGAATTTACTCCAAAAAGGTGAAACATATTGGAACACGGCGGTACCCACCGTGAGATGCTCGATTCCTACTTATGTGAATTTATGGGATATTTATATCTAAATACAAATGAATGTTTCAAGAAATAATAAAGGGAGTGAACAATAATATTGGGAAATCATATGGCAATTTAAGTGCGTTTCCTTTTCTATTTCGTTTTTATCAAAATGTATCGGACAAACCAAAATTTACAGTTTGAAATTTCTTTTTTTTAGATACTTTCTTTCATTTCTCCCCAAAAGAAATCTTATATTCGTATTCAACACTCAAAACTGCATTATTGTCGAAAATTTAGTACGAAAGATCGGCCTGCCGCCAAACAGAAAAGACCCACAATTTCTCTACTACAATTAGCCTACATAAATTCATCTATAACAATTTGACAAGGGTACAATTCATCTACAGTCATATGTATGAAATGGAGTTGATCTACAAATAGAAATGAAAATATATGTAGAAATAACTTTTAATTACAATAATAAAGAGCTAAAACATAAGGGAAATGTTAAAAAGAAATTTCGAGAATATATATAATTAATAGTTCTCAGCATTAAAGGTTTCAACCATTTTTTTGATAAGGTGTGCAGCATCAAGATAGTTTCTTTTAATTTTGTGGTTCTTTTCCAGCCCAAAATTTGGCTGAATTGGAGTCTCAATGAAACTCTTTCTTTGGGCAAACTTTCAAATATTTGAGGTGTGAAATCCAACCTGAGTTTCGAAACGTCCGTGCTAGGTTTCAATTGAGTTATTGGTTTTGTTAATGCCTGTAGAACTACTTTATATAGTTGGACATTGTGTGAAATGTATACTGGTCGTCTACAAGTGTTTTTTTTTTTTAGTGCATTCAATCAACGTGTCTTCAAATTAATCAACTAGTACAATGTGGTCCGAAAGTCTTGTCACCCCCTGTTAATATTGTTTTATTTTCTATTTCAGATGGACGAAAGTTTTGTCACCCACTGTTAATATTGTTTTATTTTTTTATTTCAAGTGACCGAAAGTTTTGTCACTCCTTGTTAATATTGTTTTAATTTTATATTTCATAAGGCTGACACAAGCTCCTACAGTTTGGAAGAGAGGCCGATTGCAAGTGTCAATGGGCACTTGATCGTATGCATTCTGGCAAGTACGTGGAGACCTTCTCGATGTGTGACAGTCAAGATCGAATTAAAATGTGTCGGGGCTCTTGGCCATTCATTTTAGTTGGACCCCATGTGTATAGGTGCGCGAAAGCATCACTAATATATTTAATTCCTAAAATGAGTAAAGTAGTATCATAAATTAGTCTATAAAGTGTAATAGTTAGTGTAACTGAAATTATATATTATATAGTTAGTATTGCTGAAATATATAAACATAAATATATAAATATTATAGCATACATATAGGACATATAATAAAACAATATATATATATATATATATATATATATATATATATATTAATGAGAAATTATAGTGTGTATTTTAAACAGGTAGTCAATAAAATAACCACTTCCAAATAAAGTTAAATAACAATAATCATAATAACACGTATTGCCATCGAAGCACGGGCCCCCAAAATGTGCTAGGCCCTAGGGCCTAGGCCATAGCCTATTTTGGCCTATGCGGGAATCCGGCCATGGTGTGAATGAAAGTGATAACACTAAAACCGGTTCATTCGTTTAATATTATTATATTGTTCCTCTTCTTATTACTTTTCGGGAGGCTGTGACAAGACTTTCGGACCACCCTGTACTCTCTGCCATCTTGAACCACACACCATTTATCTCCTCTCTGCCCAAAACGTAGAAAAACAACACTTTTTTTAAAAAAAATAACACATTTTCAATTCATTTTCTCAAACTCTAAAAAAAGAACGTTTTTTTAAGGTTTGAGAAAAGACATTGAAAAGAGATTCATTTTTCGAAAAAAAAGTATCGTTTTCCTAAGTTTTGTGGCATAGAGTGGATAGATAATAACAATAATACTACTACTAATAAATAATAAATAAAGATAAAAAATAATTTAGTTTATAGTGAAAATAGGTTATACTGAGAAAGGTATGTTTTCATGAGTTTCTCCGAATTAAATGAAACTAAATCAATGGCGGTGTAAAAAAAAAAGACGATCGCTCGGATCTACAACACCTGGAATGGTTAATTGTTGCGCCGGGAATAAGCAAGAGAAATAAAATGGTGGCAAAGAGAAATAGATAAAAATGGTTAAAAGGAGAATTAGAGAAAAGGGATCAATGGATAGTACAATAAAAATGATGATTGAACTAATTGATCATTAAATCCAAGGATAGTCAAGGGTTGCCTCTGCTATTACTGGATCCTGAGGATTTTATCGAAACCCTGGGATATTTTTGTACTGGACTTGTTTTCATTATATAATCCTGGCCCCGGAGGATTCAAATATACCCTCCCGCATCCAGCTGGTGGATTTGGGCTCCTAACATCCTTTTCATATTTCCCTTATATCTCTCTTGTTTTCCTCTCGTTTACCTTTCTCTTTCATCGCATTTCCTCCCACTTCTGAATAGCTGAGGGTTTCAACCCATTATATCAATCACCGCCTCAACCAGTGAAGAAAATGAAGCGAAGGGAATCAACCAAAACATATCCCCCTGGATAAAGACAGGTTGGCGAACCACCACTACTACTACTACTAATAATAATTCTACTACAATTACCCAAACATATCTGCAGTATCGGCGCCAAAGACTTAAATGTCACCCTAAAAAATACTGATCTGAAACAAGCATGTGCAAAAAAAAAACCATCCCACATACGATTACGTAGGTTAATAAGGGGCGCGTGGTGCCACGGGGCGGGTGGTGGCAGCTGTTCTTTCCCCCTGGGGGTGGGGGTAGTTATTCAGGCGCGTGCATTCCCATTTCGCCTCATAGATATCACGACGCGGCCATTGTCCGTCCGTAGGATTTCGCGGCGAACGCTCGGAGCGGAGCTAATAGAGGCGAGGAATGACTTTGAATTGGAGAGCGAATGCATAATCCTCTCAGATCGATTCTAGAAGGGAGAGACTCCGCGCTCGAAAAGAGAGGGAAGAGGGAGGGAGGGGCAGAGGCTGCTGCTAGACACGTGCCCGGAGAGCACACACCTGCCGACGGGCGGGGACTTGTGGCACAAGTGACCAATGGGAGGAGAGTGTTGGAACGAACAACCAATTGGATTGGGCGCGTCCATCTGTCGTTCCACCAGGTGTATTAGCGAGAGGGAACGCGCGCCGTCGGCCGCGTCCACAGATATTTCAGTCATTCGGCGACTGAGGAGCGGAGCGAACGTGTTCGCTCTAGCTCCCTCTCACGCTTTGCCCGGCACTCGCAAGACACCTGTAGCGCTTCTCGCACCACGACACCCTCAGGTCATGTGCAGAAACGCGATGTTTCCTTGTCGTTCCGTCATCCATACCTAAGCACTCCGTTGTGGTTTGTGGCATGCCCAAAGGGGGTTTGTGCCAAAGATTAGGAAACATGAGTGTTTTGGAGTCTGTGCCGTACAGACCCTGGTGTGAAGGAGAGCACCAGGATGGACCCGTCGACTTCAGCCTCAAGAGGAAGAAAAAAACTGCGAGTGGTAGTGAACCTAACTATAATCGGAGCCAATTACTTGTCAGGACACCCGATTCGGGGTTCAGCAGTCCCTCCGAGAATGAATTTCTCAAGAAACAGAACGGTCTTCTCGCCCTCGAAAACACCTTTCAAACTTTGCATTCGAAGTCTTCGTCGTCATCGTCAACCGGAGAGCAAACTGCACCTTTGGCACTGGTCAAAAAGAAGTCATCCTCCGCACAGGAACGTGAGCCTCTTTTACCTAAGCCAGACAGCTACAGAACACAAGCTCACATCGTCGAGAATCGAGATTTGGGGACGCCGCCCCCTATTAGCGACTCCAGTTTTCTCCTAAATTCACAGGCAAGTACCTTTCAGTTGCTCTCTTCTGCCCTGTGTTGGCCCCATGGCTCCACGCCAGTCAATACTACCTTGCCCTTGACTTCTCTGGTGTCTTCGTATGACCTCAGCTTTGCTCAAGAGGAGTTTTCGAGCTTCCAGACTAGCCTCCACTCCCATACGACCATTAAAGCCTCAAACAATAACTACCCTCCCTCGACCCCCATAAAAAGCCCCGCGAGTTCTCCAGAGGACGTCCTCGCCTCGCCAATTAAGAGAAAAACGCCTTCTTGTACCATTACGCCCGAGAAGAAAGTAAAATCCTTGAAGAAAACAAAAACTTCTCGAAGACTCAATTTCGACGAAGACAAAACCTCGCCCGTTTCTGGCACCATCATCCGCCAGCTCGAGGAAGGAGAGGAGCCCCTCGTAGTTCGCAAAGGGGACATTGACCCCGCGTATAACGTGGTCGAGATCACTGAGGAAGCTAAGGCGGAGCTGTCCAAGATCGAGAATAAGATAGGAGACTACGTGTGCCGTCTGTGTAAGGAGCTGTATGACGATGCCTTTGGTTTGGCGCAACATCGATGCTCTCGCATTATTCACGTCGAGTATCGATGCCCTGAGTGTGACAAGGTGTTTAACTGCCCCGCCAACCTCGCCTCCCACCGCCGTTGGCACAAACCCAAAGGCAGCGTGTCCCTATTAAATAGTAGTGGGTGTCAAGGGCCTAAAAACGACCCCCCCGTGAACGAATGCTCGGATACAGGAGTTGAGGATTTGAGCAAACCGACAACAGCTCAGAGTCCCAATATCTCGACCAAGAAGTCATTTACCTTGACAGAGCCTCCTGACCTCATCCCACTTCCCCAGATGACTTCCTTTGTAGGTGAGGACTCCCCCACAGAGCAATACGAATGCCCCACTTGCCTCAAGAATTTCAAGAAGCATTCGTATCTGAGGAAGCATTTGGCCACTCACAAAGATCCGAACTCCGAGGAGATGGAAGACTTGAGCTCCCGTGCCAGGGTACCGATCCGGTCCCCATCAGAGTCCCAGCCCCTCTTCTCACCCACCTCGCCCCCTATTATGACTCCCTTGCTATCGCCTCCCTTCGGGGACAACGTTTTCAGGTGTAGGCTGTGCTCGGCGACCTTCTTCACTCACGCCGCCCTGCAGCTTCATTCCTCCACGATGCACGGGACCGACGACCTTGCCCCGGGCCCCCTCCTTCCACAGGGCCTCTCCCATCTCCCATCCCTCTCCTACCACCAATACCCTGCCAAAGGGGGTATGCTCAGCCCCTCATCTCTCTACTCATCTTACCCCTTCCTCCACCGCTCCACGCAAATCAGCGCACCCTCCTGAGACAAGTCAACGGGGCTGGGCACCCCATTTGCCCAGTGGGTGTCCAAGCTATCTCCCGACCTCTTTCCTCCACCCTGGTTTATGATGGGACTTCTGGGTAGCAAGCTTGAACCCGTCAACCAAGCCAACCAGTTTATATGAAGGGAGCTTCAACCCAGTTGAGAAGGCAAGGAAAAGCCTCACTCTCCTGTACATATTTATGCGTCTACAGTCCAAAATAATAGAGTTTGTAAATATCTTTAGCCTAATATCATATATATGTATATCTTCAAAAAATCCCACAAGAGAATGAAAGGCGGATTCCAAGTACTTTCGAACTTGTTCAGTTCATTATCAAGTTTGAAAGTACTTGGAATCCACCTTTCATTTTCCTGTGGAAATATTTTGCATTTATTGCTCTATTCACGCGCTACTTTGTGTGTTTCTCATATATAATATATATATATATATATATATATATATATATATATATATATATATATATATATATATATATATATATATATATATATATGAGGTAAGTGGAGATGATGTAAAATGCTTCTTTTCGTAATGTCCTTTTTTTCATCAGAAACTACTATTGTAATTTTTAATATAATCCTTTCAAAGGGGTTTATTTAAAAAAAATATTTATATATTTGATATTTTTTTTTCAAAAGAGTATATAACACATCTATGTATATATAGATCCTTATGCATATTTAGAAAAAGAAATCACTTATTTTTTCGTCGACTGTCGTAGAAAATCGTCTATCGATTTATTTCGTTTGAGGCAAAAAGAGAGAAATGGATTGACCATTTAGTTGGAATGTCGAAAACAAGAAAGCTGTATTTATCCTTTTCCTAGACCATGAGGTAATTTAAACTTTAATTGGATCTTTGTATGCGCAATTTAGCCATGCAAATGCGTATATAGGTCCCCCTTTATTTTTTAAAAAAATCGGCTCCTATGGCACCCAAGTCAAATGGATCCCACGCGTACCTGATTATCTTAATAAACTTGACGAAGGTCAAAATTCTATGAGTTTTCTGGGCTCATTTAATCGTGAATACAAGTCACTATAGATTTTGATTGCGCCCGTCTATTAGCTATTAACGAACGTAGTACAAGCGTAGATTGTTTAAGTACCATATATTCAGTTTAGTTAACTACGTCGTGTCTAAAGAATTTAGAGAATACGACATTCCGTTGCAATACTAAATTTACTTCGTTTTTAAGCTGTGCTGGGAACCGTGCAACGAAAAGGAATTTTTGTGCAATCATTTGTGCAATAAATATGAAAATAAAGCAGTCATTCAGAGCCTACGAAAATTCATAGAATTTTTTCCAACCCCGCATTCATACATATGGCACGCACATGTGTTATTTATGTGCACATTAGGCACGGATTTTTCAGATCTGGCTGTGTTAGTGTAGTTTTTCTTTTTAAGGTCCCTTAATATTAGTTAAATTATTAGTGCATGAAACAATAGTTGTTTTTTTTAGTAATCCGTGTCTGAATATTGCCATATCTTTTATACATGTATGTACAGTGAACTATGTAAGAATCTACGTATACAGTGTATAAAAACTCTTGTATGTATGAAATTACCGGCCATGGTGTAATATTACCGTTAGCCATGTAACTCTGTAACCTCGTTCATAGATTTAAGGAGCTTTATAAAAAATAGTAATTATTTAGTCAGTCTTTCATATACTAAGTTTTTTTTCTATTTATTATTTTGTTTGGTTAATTCCTTTTCGTCGTCTACTATACGATTAATCGTAAATAGTAGCTTCTGAGTGAACTTCTAGTCAATTAGTTTTAGACTATTTTAAAAGATTAAAAACAAAAAGAACGGAGCGTGTTTCTCTAAAAGTCCCAAACAGGGAGAAAAAGACTTTTATTTTAATCTACAATCGGTTCTTTTCTCTTTCTTTCGAATTCTCCAGTCGGTTCTGTGCATTTAGAAATAAGCAGATCTGTTCACATCCTCCCTTTTCTTCAGTGTCCCGTTTGCTTCAGGATTAGAAATGTGTCAATGAGAGTATCAATTAGTTTACAAGATCTGCTTCACAGCCTCGCTTTTCTTCAGTGTCCCGTTTGCTTTAGGATTAGAAAAGTGTCGATGAGAGTACCAATTAGTTGACAAGATCTGCCTCACAGCCTCGCTTTTCTTCAGTGTCGCATTTGCTTCAGGATTAGAAATATGTCGATGAGAGTATCAATTAGTTTACAAGCTTTGCCTTCTCTCATGTGTGACTAAATTTGAATTCCTTCCGCACACAGAATCCTATTGCTTTTAATTAAGGAAGAAAAGACGAATCCTTTAATAGAGAGACCGTTGTCAAGAGTCGTTTCTCTCTAGAACTGACCCCCGGTCTCACTAGGGGCGGCGTTTTAGACAGAGCCAATGAACCAGACTGAATCCAGTCAAGTTTATAGTAAAATTGTAGGGTTTGAACCTAGTCATAACCAGATGAATTGGTTGTATATAGTCATGTTTGCTAGTCGTATCTCCTGAATCAATCTAGTCAAATGCCTTGAGTTGTATCTAGTCATATCACTTGAGTTGTATCTAGTCATGTCACTTGAGTTGTATCTAGTCATGTCATTTGAGTTGTATCTAGTCATATCACTTGAGTTGTATCTAGTCATATCACTTTAGTTACATCTAGTCATATCCTCCAAATTGTAACTAGTCACATATTTTAATTACTCTAGTCATATCAAGTCATTTTTATCTAGTCTAGGACATGATTTTATAACTTCATATCAGTTTTATCTAGTCATATATCTTGTATATCTAGTCATGTAATTAGTGCAATATCCAGCTATATCGCTCTCTTGTACCGCGTTTAGTGAATATGTATCTGAAGATCTCATGTTTATTCTCTAATCACCTTTCTAGTCAACTATTTTTAGTCATATCACTTAAGTTAGATCTCGTCGCTTGGCTTTAGCGTCATATATCTAGTCATATCACTTGTTTAAATCTAGTCATATCCTTCAATTTGCGTCTGCCATTTCTATTTAAATCTAGTCATATCCTTGAATTTACCTCAAGTCAATTTGATTTAAAATCTAGTCATATCAATTCAATCTACCTAATTTCACTTTTTAAATCTAGTCATATTCTTGAATTTACTTCATGTCACTATTATTCAAATCTTGTCATATCCTTGAATTTACCTTATGTCACTTTTATTTCAATCTTGTCATATCCTTGAATTTATTTCATGTCAATTTTATTTAAAATCTAGTCATATCCTTCAATTTATCTGGTCACTTTTATTTAAGTCTAGTCATATCTATGAAGTTACCTCATGTCAATTTTATTTAAATCTAGTCATATCTATGAAATTACCTCATGTCACTTTTATTTAAATCTAGTCATATCTATGAAGTTACTTTATGTCACTTTTATTTAAATCTAGTCATATCCTTCAATTTACCTCGTCACTTTTATTTAAATCTAGTCATATCTATGAATTTGCCTCATGTCACCTTTATTTAAATCTAGTCATATTATTCAATTTACCTCATGTCACTTTTATTTAAATATCCTCATATCTATGAATTTGCCTCATATTTTATTTAAATTCTGTCATATCCTTCAATTTACCTCATGTCAATTTTATTTAAATCTAGTCATATCCCTTCAATTTATCTCATGTCACTATTTAAATCTAGACAAGTCGATAAATCCCTATCATGCAATTATTTTAGAATGTCATAGGGTTATCTTCTTTGGTTTCTAAACAAACAAACAAATGCCGCAAAATATTGAGGTGATAACTCTTGTCGAGTTATCTGGTTTGAGATATTGTATTACTTACTCATACCCAAGTTGGTGAACGCCAGCCTCGCATAATTCGCTTGTCCATAAAAATCCTTCTAATTTATTGATCGGGATGTTTTTACGTTTAAAACGTTGTGACAACTTGGTTTTGAGAATGCAGAAAATTACGTTGTGTGCGTTCATATTTATATATCCTCATGGGCTACATGAATTGTTGTATTTCATGATATACGGCCTATTCTCATTCTGCACTCACCTTCCGACTTCAACAATAGCTTTTCAATCAACCAATGGAGAGTGAACGTTTTATTGAAATAATAAGTTGCTTCGTAATCTCTTCTCTCCCCATCAATTATATGTATCCAATCAGTATTAAATGGAATAGTCTAACGTATAATTAAGTCTAGTATAAGGTAGTTAACTTAGATGCCTCCAGAGCGAAATAATCGCCAATGACTCTACGCTGAGTCACGCGATTCAATGTTTGTAGGCTTGTTTATAGTCATAAGGCTACAGAGAATACCTCCAAGGCGGTTAGGATAATACGTTAAAAAGAGCCTAAACTCGGCAAAACAACCATCGGGACGAAAAAATGAGTGATTTATACGCATGTATAGGATCGAGATATTATAAAAAGACAAATATCTTTGTAATTTATGTTAATTAGGTTAAACACTGTTCATAACACGCTCTCTTTATATGGGATAAAGCTAAGCGATCGTTTGAAAAGATTGTATGTTTTTGTGTAAATATGACAAGAGACAATTTGGTTAATAAGTAACATGCATGGTCTAGTCACAGTAGTCATTCATTGTTAATAAAATATATGTGGATTATGAATTATGTATGCTCTTTAGATCTCATATATGGAAAAACCTACCGGAAACGTGAAAAATAGTTGTTTTTTGCTTTCCTGCTAGTCATTGTATTCTCAGGAATGCTTTAGTTTTTTTTTTACTCGGTTTTCTTAACTATATTAATTGCGGGTTTTTTTTACTGAGTGGTTAATGAACATTTAGAAATTTTGTAGGAGAAAGAACTGGGAACATTTGTTTCTTGGGTTTCTCGTTCAATATTTCTCTCTCACGTCATTTGGAATACATTTGTTTATGTGTGTTCAAACACTGTATAAGTTTATAGTCGTTTAACTTAATAATATAAAAGAGCTTTTTTCGCTTCAACATCATTCGAACAGTCGCCATTATTATGCTTATGTATTATAAAATATTACAGATAGCGTATTATCTCTCATCGGATATAACGACTTTGTGCTCTTATTTACGCGGCTTTTCAAACTATATGTTCACTTTTACACGAATTGCCCAAAGGGAACAAAAAAAAGCGCGAATTTCATATTTCCTATCGGATAATATCTATAAAGAATGAATGTTTTGAAAAAAAGTTATGTAAATATGAATCGTGAAATAAATTATGAGTGTTAATGACATCTTTTCTTTTCCTTCAATGAGTCTTCGCTCTCAACCACTCTCTCGGCCCTCATGTGAATGCTACTGGGGTTATGAAGGAAAGTCGAATGAGATGAGTTTTATTGTCTCTCGCCTAGTGTGATCTTTAGGTGTTTGTAATTTACAAGTTAATTAACTTAGGTTATGGTCAGACTAGGTTAATTTAGGTGAAGGGTCCAAACCTAGTCTAAGACAGGCCTAAATTAATTAACTGTAAAATAAAAACACTTGAAAATCCCAATAAGTGACGAGGCCTAAATAGCCTAACCTAGCCTACACTTATAAACATGTAAAATACAGACACCTAAAAATCACAATCAACGAGTCATATAACTTAACTTCGCCTACACTAATTAACATGTAAAATACCAAGACGGAAAATTTACAATTGGCAGCGAGGACTAAACTAAATAGCCTAACCTAGCCTACATTTTTAATCGCGTGCGACTCTATATCTCACTATGTCGTTAGGTCGGTGGGTCGGTCAGTCCGTCGGGTCGGTCAGTCCGTCGGTCCCTGTTTTTCTTTTATTGTTGGGAGGGGGGGGGGGTAATTATATTGTAACTATTCGGACGATTCTAACGAAATTTGAAACCATTATGTTGTTTTACATCCTCTTTCGAATGAGTCCTCCCAAGTTAGCCGGGGAACTATTTGGCAATAACATCGTAACTATTCGGCTGATTCTAACGGAATTTGAAACCCTTATGTTGTTTTACATCCTCTTTCGAATGATATAGTTCGGGAATTATTGAAAGTTTTGAAAGTCGGCTGCCGACGCCTGCTGCAGGCTCGCTGGGGGCTGATAAGGTCGATGCTGAGTAGACTGAACATGGAAAAGTGTGTTTAGGAGGAAGTGCTCCTTTTATCCACGTAAGGCATAGTCTGCCTCCCGATCGGGCCATTAAAAGTGGAAGACTTCCGCGACTCTGGAACGAAGAGTCACAAAGTGACTCTTGAAAAGAACTCTCAGACGGGGCATCGGGCAGCTTTTACGGTCTTGTTCCTAAGTACGAGGCTCTCACCAAGAAAAAAGGCGCAAACCAACAGAGGCATTTCTGGCATAAAGTTTTCCACAGTGGCGAAATTAAAGGATGCGAAACTGTTGACACGGCAATTACAAACTCCCTATGCAATATACCTTATTATATATATGCACAAACAAAATAGGGGAAATTGGCCAAGATTGTAAGACCACCCTGTAGGTAAGAGGTATTTATCACTAGGGACATTTTTGTAAGTAAAGATTCGCAGATAATGGTTAAATTAAGGGAAGGGAAATATATGGAAGCTACATAACTCGAGGAGACAAAAGAGGAAACTACTTAATTGGGATGCCAGGGACCCGGAAGACGCGAACCTCTCCAGACGTTGCCCATGTCCGAAGACAATGCCTTTGCTGAGGAGTGACAAGGTAAGGCGATGAAAAGCATCCGGAACCGCTTTTCCTTGGCTTACATCAGCTCCAATAGAGGCTTGCCTGTACGGTGACCGCTTCGAAGTGTACAGTCAACCTCTCGGGAGCAGGTAAAGGAAAGAGTCCCCACGATACCCCAAATCTTCCAGGTTAAGAAAAACGCCCCTAAACTACCCTAAATCCTCCAGGTTAAGAAAAGCGTCACCAAAATACCCCCAATTTTCATGGTTAAGAAAAGCGTCCCCAAGGTACCCCAAATCTTCCAGGTTATGAAAAGCATCCCCAAAGTACCCCAAATCTTCCAGGTTAAGAAAAGCTTCCCCAAGGTACCCCAAATCTTCCAGGTTAAGAAAAGCGTCCCCAAAGTACCCTAAAGCTTCCAGGTTAAGAAAAGCGTCCCCAAAGTACCCCAAATCTTCTAGGTTAAGAAAAGCGCCACAAAGTACCCCAAATCTTCCAGGTTAGGAAAAGCTTCCCCAAAATACCCCAAATTATTCAGGTTAAGAAAAGCGTCCGCTAGGTACCACCCCAAATCTTCCATGTTAAGGAAAGCATCCCGCAAATCTTCAAGGTTAAGGAAAGCGTCCCCCCAATCTTCAAGATTAAGAAGAGCGCCCCCAAAGTACCCCAAATCTTCAAGGTTAAGGAAAGCGTCCCCTAAATCTTTAAGATTAAGAAAAGTGCCCCCAAAGTACCCCAAATAATCAAGGTTAAGAAAAGCGTCGCCTAAATCTTCAAGGTTAAGAAAGGCGTCCTCATTAGATTACAGGTTAAGATACGCGTCCCCAAAGTCCTTGGCAACGTTTTTCTTTACCTGCTCCGAAAATCGTTAAAGAATGGCGTTGTACCAACGACTTGGAGGAAAACTAATGCGATTTCTATATTTAAAAAGGGGGATAAAACAATCATTGCCGATTATTGGCCCGTGAGTTTCACATCAGTGGTGGGGAAAAATGATGGAATCTGCAATAGCGAAATCTATTAGGGACCACAAACATAGGATCAGTTCTAGACAACGACCCCCAGCCTATGTTAAGGGTCATTATCTAGTTTTTAGCTTTTATCGGGGGGAGAGGTCAATATCTAGGAATGATCTTTTGGGGGAGTCATTAATAAGGAGTGAAATGTTTAAATAAGTAATAATAATTGATAATAAGATTAAGATAAAAAGATAAAGTAAAAATTTTACTTCGGATTGAATTTGGTTAAGATAATATTGGTTAGGTTAGGTTAGCGTAGGTTTGGTTCAAATAACCTAACCTAACCTATGTGGCTAGGGCCGGCTGTATGGTTGATGGCGTCCTTGGCAAGCAGATTTCGGTGTTCTTTATAAGTAAAATTATTAAATATTTCACAAGGAAAAAACTAAAAATATAGAATAATAGAAATGAGTTGAGTATCTGGGTTGATTTTTTAATAAACAATGAGTAATAATATTGTTTTTTTTTATGGTAGATCCTGATGGCGCCTTGTATGTGGCAGAATCTATTCGGCTTGAATGGATTTGAAAATTTCTGCCATCATATTTATTCTTTTTACCCCTTGGATTAATATTTTACTTTACTATTAGTTGGATTGTGTTTGTTTACTTTGTTTGTATTTTTTTATTTAATAAAATTTATTTTATCGGGGGTTTTTTTTTTCAATATGCCAATAAGTTTCTTGGGGGTCATCAACTATGATATTGTTTGGTGGTCATCTTCTAAGATTGAAATTTCTTGGAGGTCATTAATTAGGAATGGTATTCTCAGGACTCGTTGTTTAGGATTGATTACAAACATAAGTTGATTAAGGAATCTCAACACAAGCTTTAGTATCGGCAACTCCTTTTTGACTAATTTACTGTCTTTTTATTAAAAGGTGTATGTCGTAGAATGGACTCTCGACGATATACCATATATAACTATTCGTTGAGGGAACTTTTTTAATTATCTTTAGAGTGCGTGGATGTCTGGCTGGCCGATATTATGTATCTTCGATATGCTTAAGAAGTGGAACTGAGCTCAAGGATAATAATATTGCTATCATTAATAAAATAGTTTTATTAATAATAACTATTAACAACACACAAAACGGAAAATATTGACATAAACAGAGAATGGAAAGGGTCGTGGGGACTCGAGCTAATCCGAGGATTAAAAGATTTAAAAAGGTAAAACAAATATAAAGTTAAAGGGAGGTGATGGTTCGCTAAACCATTTAAAGCACAGGATAGAATTGACAAAAGGGTTAAATACTCAAAGGTAACGTTCGGCTTACGTAATTTATACTTGTTGTGCAGAGAAAGGCGGCGTGAAGGAATTTTTGGTCCGCTGGCGAGTTCCAGCCGAAGGGGGGGGATTAAATGATCCTGACGTGGCGTCTTGGGAATGAGAACCGTTTCTTGACGAACGGCTTGACGAACAATGGCTGTTCCACGTTGTTTTCTTCTGAACAACAGGGGGGCTGAGAACCGTCTCTTGTCTACGGGCTCGAGAACAATGGCTGTTCTAATGTTGTTGTCTTCTGAACAACAAGGGGGAAGGGTGAGAACCGTTTCTTGGCGAACGGGCTCAAAAGAACAATGGCTGTTCTACGTTGTTCTCTTCTGAACAACAAGAGGGAGGGAGGGGGGGAACCGTTTCTTGTCAACGGGCTCGAACGAACAATGGCTGTTCTAACGTTGTTCTCTTTCTGAACAACAGGGGAAGGGTGAGAACCGTTTCTTGGCGAACGGGCTCAAACGAACAATGGCTGTTCTACGTTGCTCTCTTCTGAACAACAGGCGGGGGGGGGTGAGAACCGTTTCTTGTCAACGGGCACAAAAGAACAATGGCTGTTCTAATGTTGTTCTCTTCTGAACAACATGGGGGAAAACTTGTGGACTCGGCGTCACGAAGGCTTGAACCTTAGCACTCAAGGGATATTGTCCTTCTTCTGAACAAGTGATGGTGAATCTCGAGGTCGAGTTCCCTTGGCGCACAAGGTGAGAGAGGGTCGTGGTGATGTTTCGCGACGAAAATCTGGATCTCCAATCTGCTCTTAGTGGTAAAGTTTCCATCTAAATAGTCGAGACACTCCCTTGGCGTGGGGGACAATGGAGTGGGAGCTTCGAGGGAATGCACAGCCGAGCCTGAGAACAAGCCTTATCTGCCCATAAGCCTAACTCAATCTGTCGAGGTCGGCGTATGGGGGCGAACGGGGGAAGATAAACCTCCTTGTTTAAACATTGACTCAGGTGGCTGCGATAAGGCGCCTAGCTTCAAAGCGAAGATGCACGTGGGGAGCATAGTGGTTTTAAATAACATGTGATAGTGGTTGAAATTAAGCGGCCTCAACCCGTTCTATCACAGTGTATAATGCTGTCGAAAGAGATTAGAATTACGATATTGTTTATTTGGATTTTGGTAAAGCTTTCGACAGGATACCACAAAAATTTCGAATAAAGTTAAAGCGCATGGGATCGATGGAAGGATATTTAGGTTGATTCAGTCGTGGCTTAGTGACAGACAACAAAGAGTTAGTATAGATGGGGTTATTTCTGAGTGGGAGAATGTTACCGGTGAGGTTCTTCAGGGGTCGGTGTTGGGGCCATTGTTGTTCTTGAATTATTTTAATGATCTTGACTTGGGTATTAGTAGCGACCTGAGCAAGTCTGGCGATAATTCTAAGGTAAGATTATAAGGTCTGACTCTGAATTGACCATTTTAACCCTAATGTATTTAGTTCATGAAGCTATGGTTGGAAAACTTTTCCAAAGTCATCCGATCAAAACACCTGCGGATAAACTGAAGCCTATACAAATTCTGCCACAAACGAGAACGTAATTATTAGATGAAACCTTTTAATTTGTGCCCATCTTTCCATTGTACTGCAGTAAAAAACTAATAATTTCACCAGAAAACGTAAAAGAAGCGGACGTCTTATCGTCTCACCTTGATTTTAATCTTTTTTTAGAGATTAGCGAATGACCATGTGGTTTGTTGACTTATTATCATTATTTCCAATATCTGTCAAAAGGGTTCCTCTCATGTAGCTTATTAATCTTCGTCCGTTTAATAATTTCATCCGAAGATAGAACGATATTTATCCTCCAAACCGGGATATAGCGAGAAGCCGCCGAAGGCCTTTGGCAGAGTATAAAGGTATCATCGCATCACTTTTTATTAGTGCTAAGATATCCTCCAGGTATCTCCGACTCATTTATGAGAATAAACGCCGTATTATTATTATTATTATTCCGGCCCAGAAAAGTCCTCTATTAAACAAGAAAATCTCGCCAGGAAATACATATATTTCTAGATCGGAGATTCTTCAAATGGAAATCGGAGAATGGATCTAATGGAACGCGGAGAATGCTTTAATGGAACAGGGAGAGGGCTTCAAATGGAAACGAGAAATGATTCTAATGGAACAGGGGGAGTGCTTCTAATGAAAACGGAAAATGATTCTAATGGAAAAGGGGGAGTGCTTCTAATGGAAACAGAAGATGTTTCTAATGGAACAGGGAGAGTGCTTCTAATAGAAACGGAAAATGTTTTTAATGGAACAGGGACAGTGCTTCTAATCGAAACGAAAATGCTTCTAATGGAACAGGGAGAGTGCTTCTAATGGAAACGAAAAATGCTTCTAATGGAACACGGAG
Organism: Ceratothoa steindachneri; assembly: GCA_963969495.1. Classification (NCBI taxonomy): domain Eukaryota; kingdom Metazoa; phylum Arthropoda; class Malacostraca; order Isopoda; family Cymothoidae; genus Ceratothoa; species Ceratothoa steindachneri. Next base: position 56,302,528 of record OZ018337.1, read on the forward strand.
AGTGTTTCTAATGGAAACGAAAAATGCTTCTAATGGAACAGGGAGAGTGCTTCTAATGGAAACGGAAAATGCTTGTAGTGGAACCTAGAGAATGTTGCTAATGGAAGAGATGGCAAGTAATCTATGTATGAAGTCCTTATTCGAGTGCAATTCGCAGAAGTCATCTAGACTGAAGTCATTACTCGATTGTACGTCGCTCAAATCAGCTAGAGTTCGTGACGAATATTTTAAATGATTACTAAAATACGAAGTTGCTGAAGATGTTGTGAATGAGTGGTATCCCGTTTCGGCACAGGAAGACCTTGGCGTCTGTTGAGTAAAGAGGGAAGGCTAAATATAAATGCTACTGGCGTTTCCTTGGGGCTTTTCAATTATCTCCTCCCGAACTATTGTCATGAAAGACCCAGATTTGTTTGGAATGCGGCTGTATTTTTATGAGACGTCCTTTATTTGTATAGGCGAGCTTGCCTTATTTGACCTTGGTGATGCCTGATTTACTACACATGGCGCAGTCTTTACTTCCCCCAGTCACCTGGGGGGGGGGGGAGCCATGATTCACAATGACCCTAAACTAGTGTTTGTAAAGGAAAAGAGACAGGTGTAATCCGACGAAGGGTTACCCAGCAGAAGGAGGACGAGTACATACAAATGTGAAAGGTATATGGATATAAGAAATAAAGGATGGAAAATAATAAAAAATAGTGTCTTCAAGTACTAATGAGGTCAGAAGGGCATAAGGAACCCGTATAAGGAAAAGGTTTGTACAGGGAGCGCAAGTTCTCAAATGTGTCTATTCGCAATCGCGAACAAGTTCCGACCGTAAGACCCGATACGAACAGAAACTACAAATATTAAAGTCAACAATTTTAGAAGCGAGAATATTGAGTTAGGAGATGACCCTTTTAAAGTAACTGAAGAGTTCTATTTTAGTGCTCATGGGGCATCTCTTGACCTTAGTCTTTATCTTTGATCATTTTGTTCTCTTTTATCTCATTCAATCTCGAGGCAACTTTTATTAATGCGAAATATTCATTAATGTTAATAAACAATTCGAGGAGTCTCCACTCTCCTATAGCTATCCGTTATATTAATCTGTCTCCTTTTGGGGTATTTTCCTTTATTCCCTCTTCTTACCTTCCCCTTTCTCCCCCATGTGAGTTACGGGAGAGGTATAAGAGGTTGATTGGAAAGGGTGAAAGAGTAGAATGAAAGTTGTCAGGTGTGGTTCCGAGAATGAATGTTGGGTTGGATGGATGTGCAAATGGGCTGAATGGATATGTAAGAATTACGTGTGAGATGGAATGGAAGGATGGAGTGTATTTGAGTAGGGATGAGGTTGATGTGTTTCGTGACTATGATTGTCTGATTAAGAAGGCCTGGAAGCTATTGTTAGTGGTAAGGCAAATTTAAGAAGACGAAAAATGTTGATAGTTGTAAAGGCAAACATTTGAACCGGGTTAAAAAGGGGGCTTCAGGGATAGAAGAGCTGTCATACTAATGCTCGTAGTCTTGTAAACCAGAAAGAGGAATTATTTAGTTATATCAATGGTGAAAATATGGATATAAATATAGATATGGGTTAGTAAAATTAAATTTAATGACAATGTGAGCGAATTTGATCCAGCGGGTTTCTCCGAACTCTTGAAGACCACTTTTTGATCAAGAGTGGTTTTCAACCGAGGTGCCACAGCTTCTTTGGGTGCTACGAAAGCCAATTAAGGGTGACGCGAGAGCGACCAAGAAATCATTTTAAAAAATGCCTAAATTTTCCAAAAATATGTATTTCAAACATTTATAAATAATCTAACGACACTTGAAAGTATTTTGAAACTAGCTTCTCTGCATTGTATAACATAAAAAACAAGGAAAAAATGAAAGATTGCAGACAGTGAATGAAAAAATGAGAGTTGCGTTGTAAACAAAACTTCCCAATATTAAAGAATTATGTTATAATCATCGAGCTCAAATTTCCCATTAAACTTTAGAGGTAAGATTTATTTATTTTTCTAATTTTTATGTCTTATTTCGATTAAATTAGGTTAAATGTCAATCCTGATTAATTTTGAAGTTCTTTCCACGCAAATTATGTTAAATTGGGATGCCACGATTGCTTCTAGATAGCAATTAGGGTGCTACTATAACAAATAAGTTGGAAACCACTGATTTACAATGATCATTTGATTCAGAAATTGACTGTCGGAGACGTATTGGGAAGTGATCATCAAATGGTTCGTTTTAACTTAGGAATAGGAAAATAATACGACAAAAACAAACTTTTAATGATCCTAATTTTCATGGAGGGAATTATGAAAAACTTGGAAACGTTGAATTAGATTAATTAATTGGTATGTAGAATTTAGCGGTAAGAATATGATGTGGAATAATTTTAAGAATATATTAAGAGTACTCCTGGACTAGTTTATCCCAAAGACGGTCAATTTGGGAAGAAATGCAAGAAACCATCATGGTGGAATAAGGAGATAGCTGGAAAAATTCTGAGAAAAAAAAGAGCATACCACAAATTACAGGAGGAAGGTACTGATGAAAATCTGAATTAAATAAGATTATTAAGAAAATCAAAAGGATATCATGAATTAACTTAGCTCAGAATAACAATAAGGATCCAAGGAAATTATCTAGTTATTATAAAATCAATAGAAAATCTAGCAAATAGAGGGCCTATTAAATATGAAGGGGCTACGAAGGAATCTGATGAGGAAATAGTTGAGGTACTTAATAATCCTTTTGCTTCAGTATTTACAAAGGTGAATCTGAACAACTTAACTTATGATTGTTCTAGTTCAGGGAAGGTGTTAAATACCATTAATGTAGATAAGGAAATCATTAAAAAACTTATAATTGAGTAAAATACTAGCAAGTCCTCTAGCGCGAATGATATTCAGGGCTAACAGCCCTGAGGGGCGTATTATAAATACCTATTATTATTATTATGAAGCATTGCAGTAGTTCTAGAGAAAATATATACTACTTAGATCACTAGATTTTAGAGAAGTGTCAAATGATTTAAAAATAACGAATGTATTATCCATTTCTAAAAAGGGAACTTAAAAGGACTCGAATAGCTTGAGAACTTTGTAAAATTCTTGAGAAGGTGGTAAAGTAATATTTCTTAACATCTAGAGAGAAAGAGTTTAATTAACCATCGATTTAAAACAGGTAGATCACGTTTAACAAACTCACTGGAATTAATTTATTATGTAACAAAACAATTAGATAAAGAATATAGATGTAATTTACTTATATTTTAGCAAAGCCCTTGACAAGGTTCCACATAGAAGACTGGTTAATAAATTAAAAAGGCTTGGAATATATGGAAGAGTATTGACTTGGGTAGCTGAATGACTCGAAGATAGGAAACAAAGGGTGCTGTTAAGTGGAGGAAAGTCAAAGTAGAAGAATGTTAGTTGGGTACCTCAAGGATCAGTTCTGGGTCCATTATTATTTAAAATCTCTACAAATGACCCTGGGGAAGCAGTTAATAGCAAAGTGTGAACTTTTGCACCTGACACCAAAGTGGAAGCATCTTTAAAGGAAGTTGAGGGTAACTTTAAAGTGCGGAGTGACAAGCTATTTGCTTGGGCACATAAGGGGCAGATGACTTTTAACCTTGGGAAGAGATCGTAGAAAATTTATCTATGAAATGGATTGGCTGAACTCAGTAGAGGATGAAAATGACTTAGGAGTTGTTGTCGTAGAATGGACCCTCGACGATATATCATATATAACTATTCGTTGAGGGAACTTCTTTAATTATCTTTAGAGTGCGTGGATGTCTGGCTGGCCGATATTATGTATCTTCGATATGCTTAAGAAGTGGAACTGAGCTCAAGGATAATAATATTGTTATCATTAATAAAATAGAGTTTTATTAATAATAACTATCAACAACACACAAAACGGAAAATATTGACATAAACAGAGAATGGAAAGGGTAGTGGGGAATCGAGCTAATCCGAGGATTAAAAGATTTAAAAAGGTAAAACAAATATAAAGTTAAAGGAAGGTGATGGTTTGCTAAACCATTTAAAGCACAGGATAGAGTTGACAAAAGGGTTAAATACTCAAAGGTAACGTTCGGCTTACGTAACTATACTTGTTGTGCAGAGGAAGGCGACGTGAAGGAATTTCCGGTCCGCTGGCGAGTTCCAGCCGAACGGGGGGGAATTAAATGATCCTGACGTGGCGTCTTGGGAATAACAACCGTTTCTTGACGAACGGCTTGAAGAACAATGGCTGTTCTACGTTGTTCTCTTCTGAACAACAGGGGAGGGGTGAGAACCGTCTCTTGTCTACGGGCTCGAAAACAATGGCTGTTCTAATGTTGTTCTCTCTCAAAACAACAAGGGGGAAGGGTGAGAACCGTTTCTTGGCGAACGGGCTCAAACGAAAAATGGCTGTTCTAATGTTGTTCTCTCTCAGAACAACAGGGGAAGCCTTGTGAACTTGCCGTCCTGAAGGCTCGAACCTTGGCACTCAAGGGATATTGTCCTTCTTCTGGACAAGTGATGGTAAATCTCGAGGTCGAGGTCCCTTGGAGCACAAGGTGAGAGTGGGTCGTAGTGATGTTTCGCGACGAAAATCTGGATCTCCAATCTGAATCTTAGTGGTTGAGTTTCCATATAAATAGCCGGGACATCTCCTTGGCGTGGGCGACAATGGAGTGGGAGCTTCGAGGGAATGCACAGCCGAGCCTGGGAACAATGCCTTATCTGCCCATAAGCCTAACTCAATCTGGTGAGGTCAGCGAATGGGGCGACGGGGGAAGATAAACCTCCTTGTTTAAACATTGACTCAGGTGGCTACGATAAGGCCCCAGGCTTCAAAGCGAAGATGCACGTGGGTAGCATCGTTTTTTTAAATAACATGTGATAGTGGTTGAAATTAACGCGGCATCAACCCGTTTTATCACAGTTGTAATAGGTCACTGAAGTTTTCGAAGCAGTGTAAGAGAAATGTTAGTTAGAAAAGTAATCATGTTATCCTTAAGCATGATAACTCGTATGTATGGTTACATTTTTGAGTATCATTTTAGAAATGATATCAACCTGCTGAGTTGATATAAAAATTATGATACCTTCCCGGAATCACTTTGAATATGTAGATAGACTGAGAGTATTAAACACCTTCTCATTTGAAAGAAAGTGTGTGAGAGGAGATAATATGATTGCGTTTTTAAAATATATTTTGGCTAATAAGTTGGATTTTGGAAAGTTGTTTGAGTTGGAGAGTAAAAATAGGACTGGGGGTCACGACTTGAACCTTAGTAAACAGGGGTGTAGGTTGGATGTAAGAAGATATTTTTTCACAGAGTGGCAGAATTTTGGAATGATTTACTATCGGAAATAATTGAGGGCAGAAATCTAAATATTTTGAAGGGCAGGTTAGAGGAGTAGATGAGGAAGGAAGGTTATTGTATTTTTTGAGTTTTGTCTTGGGGTATGAAATGTACATATTTTAAAGAACATGAATGTTACGAAGGTGATTTCATCGTGTAAAAAAAAAAAACGGGTCACAAATTAGAAAGGCTCATAAATGCATAGATATTACAATTGCTTTGGGGGGGGGGAGGCAACATCGTGACATAAAAAAAGTGAATATAAGATATCTTTTTTCATGTCACGATGTTGCAATAAAAAACAATTGTAATATCTATATACAAGGTGACGTCCCCCCCCAAAAAAAAAACTCCCACCAAAAACAGAACCCACAAATCTTGGAATAAAACTGTTAACTTAAATTTTTCTTCTTGTCTTTTTCAGGGTATACAAGTCGACTTTGTGCATGAAAGATTGGAACACTTTTCTTCCTCAGCATGTCTTGGTCAACCAAGAAAAAGACATTTTGCGTGGAGGCCTAGGATTTAATAAATTTCTTATGGGTTCTGTTTTTTGAGGGAGGGGGAACCCGGTTTTTAAGAGCCTTTCGAATTTGTGACCCATATTTTAATCACTAACTCTATAATTTAAGAAGGGGATTTTTTTTTAGTATTTAAATAATAATTTCCCCTTAGTTTGGTTATGACTTATATTTTTTTTATCAAAGCTCAGAAATAAATATAAGTATCGAAATTTTTTGAATTTTTTTTTAAAACCCAAAGAATTACAAATGGTGAAGTTCAGAAAATTTATTTTTATATATCTTCTTCTATAACTATTTGAGCAACGTGATACTTTGAAAGGGAGGAAATTTAGTTTCGAGTTCCTTTTTAAAATTATTATAAATTGGTGAAGTTCAGAAAAATTATAAAAATTTACCATGGCTGTTTTTTTTTAGATTTTAAATTGTAATCTTAGTAGCGAAGCGCAAGCTCCCCCCTTAAGGGGGAGTGGCGAAGCCATTATTTGGTATTGATATTGTATATTGTAGTTGTATGATAGAACTTTTGAAGAGCCTTGAATGGTGATAACTTTAAGGTGATGTTATGAACACTATCATTTGGATGTAGTTTATGGCGGGATGTTCGGTTAGGAATTGACTCAGTTACCCTTTCTGGCTTGTGTCATCCATGAATGTTATGTTATGTCTTGATTGATGTCCGTGAAGATGTGTAAGGCATTTTGTTTCCGATTTTCGTGCATTGATGTTTTCGAGTTGCCAGTAACCAGAAGCTTTAAGAGGAGGTCCTTCTCAGACACGTTCCTAAATTGCATTCGTGGGCTAATTGGCCCCATTGATTTACCCAACCAGCCCTGGTTAGGAAACCGGTTGGTATCCAGATGTACTGAGTTTCCGATTATTTTTACCTTTTACTACGTAACCACGCACTTCGACCACGAAAGCCACGTGAAAAACCATCCTCGATTAAGACAATGGACTTTATCACGAACGAACCAGGTGAAAACGCGAAGATCAAGACATGAATAAGACGACGCACTGCTCTCAGGGATCGATTACTGAACACTCGAATCACCTTAATCAAGATTTCCCTAACTCAAAGATATCATCAACATATCTAAAAGATATACGCAGCACACCTAATACACATACAAACACGCAAATCCACATCACTTATACTCACTCACATCCAACCACGAAAACTTTAAAATGATATATGACCCATCGCTGCAGCTGTAACTTTAAATTATGAATGGATAAAGGTTGTGGTTGTGGTTCGTGGAAAGTCCACGAAAACGCCTTCCATATCCCATTACTGTCCTAATCCTAGGGATAATTTCGGAATACTTTCACTTCCTGTATCGATTCGTGGCAGAGCTTCGATTATAGAATAAAAGACGCGTTTAAAAATGCATCGTCTCATTTTGCGTCCATTCTCAACCATCATCAGAGATGCCGACTGAGCGAAATGGCACACCGCCCTTGTAAAGGTTAACGCGTTTCCCACACTTATGGCTTGATTGCACTTCGCCCAACCCTCTCTAACTCTCCTCCCCACACCAATACGTTCGTATTTTCAGGTCCAGGGGTTGCTCGTATGAAGGCATACGTTGCGGCGTGTCTGAGGTGAAATGGTAGAGTAGTATGGTGGACGAGGAGATATCCTTAGAAGACCAAGTGTGTTCATCATACTCTGATTTTTACTTTCTTCTTTTATTGCTCATCTATTCTCATTGAAAGTTTTGTATAGGATAATCAATGCATTGAATTGACTGCCAGAAGCGGTAGTGAATAGTACAAGTGATGATGTGTTCAAGCATAAACTGGACAAATTCATACACACCATATTGCCAATATTTAAAAGTGTAGGGGAGACCGGGGCTAGTTACATACAGGGGTAGATTGATGCATTGTTATTATTTTCATCATATGGCAACAGTTGGCGCCGAGGTTCTTGAGACGTTTGGCGTCACTACCAGCCTTGTCCTCGTTGAGTGCTAATCAAGTTGATCACCCGTCAGCGAAACTACAAGTAAAAAACTGGTTTTGGATACCCTGAGTAAGTATTCTGACCTTTAGTATTAGTTTCATAGACCTTAATGAAACTCATGTTCATGAAAAATAATGTGATTTTATGAAATAACTGTCTTTATGCTTCATATGTGATTAGACTTCATTTTCCTATATTTTAAGTGAATAGAAGGAAAATAATTCCTCCGGGGCTAGTTGTTACAATCAGTAACAACTTGCTTCCCCCAAATGGTGAAAGCCCATTACAGCCTACTGAAGTTTGCATAGGCTACCTGTTAATATCCTCAAAACCATCCAGCTCTTCAGCAACTAACAAGCCTTGAGAATATGATTCCAGGCTCTGTTCCAAGTACAAGCAACGATGGTTTAGATAGGCCTTACATATACCAATCACCTTCTTTTATACAGACAGAACAAAGACCTACAGGAGAAATCAAAACTCCAGAGGGGCTGGGACCATTTAAAAAAGCGAGCCAAAGAAAGATTCAAAGATGCACCAAAAGAAAACGCCACACAGCAATCGTAACAGATACACCTGTAAAGATGACACTACAGGGACAAAATGAGGATTCACAAGGAAAAAAGCCTCAAGAGTAAAACCTGAAAAAGGATTCTGAAGTCTGGTGGAGATAAGAACAGAAAGAATATTGAAGATTATTTATTGGTGTCTTGCATGTGGGGGTGAATGGTCAAATTCAGCCTCGGGGGAGCAATGGGTGCAATGCATCAAATGCAAAGATTGGGCCCATGAAAGTTGCACAAATGAAAGTGCTCATTAAGTATGTGACCTATGTGAAATGAAGTGATTTATCACTTCATTTCAGTTATAACTGATTTCTTTTAGTTTTTAAAAGATGTGATTCTTTTCATATTTTGTAACAACCCATGGTCTGTAACAACTTGCCCCGCAAATGGGGCAAGTTGTATACAAAATGTTTTTCTGCTATTTTCATTTATATCGCAGGAATTAAAAAGTATATAACCCTTTTGTTACAGGATTATGATAACACATAAACTATTCAGAACATAAATTTGTTTAAGTTTCCTTCATTAGTTATTGAATTAGAGGTGAAATTAGTAAAATTGTAACAACTGGCCCCGGTCTCCCCTATTACAAGCGTATTACAACTGAAGGAACCTCCTTGAGTGAGCCGTAAGCCCTTTGAGGTTTCCTCTTTTCCTTATATTTAACTCTCTTTCTCTCTCTCCCTCTCTCTCTCTTAATCTCTCTCTCCTTCAATCTCTCTTCCTTGATCTCCTCTCTCTCTCTCTCTCACACACACACTCTCTCTATTTCTCTCTCAATCTCTTTCTATCTCACTATCTCTCTCCCTCAATATATATATATATATTTATATATATATATATATATATATATATATATATATATATATATATATATATATATATATATATATATATTACACTTTCTCTTTCCTTCAATAAAATGAAATGATGAGTAGAAAGATGCTAGCGACGCCTTCCCGCATGAAGTGAATGGGAATTCCCCTTTTCTTTTTATGTCTGTCCTATACCTATATTATTTTTATCACTAGCAAGTGAAGCCTGCGGGAGAAGAGAGTACTGTCCTATGAACCCTCCTCCTAGTTCGAAGAAACGTGTTCGTGTATTTGAAGGATACCTGAACCTGCATGTCAAGGGTACACATGTAGATAAGTGTGTACAGTACAATAGAAATATTTTTTAAAAAATCATGTAAAAAAATATATATAAATGGTACACATGTAGATAAGTGTGTAGCGTAGAGTTGAAATAGTAACCCTCCCCCCCCAAAAAAAACAGCATGTAAAAAAAGCATGATACACTAACGTTAGAAAGTGGTAGTTAACATCTTCTCTAGCGGAATGGCCTTGAGCGGACCTTAGGGTTTTTGCTAATCCTTGTTTCTGTAGTTCTGTAGTTCTGGTACGGTAAATGTATCGCAATATCAGACAACTGACTACTTCAGGTCCACTGGGACGCCCTAGATCTTGATCTGGAAGATTAAAATCCAAGGGTCCTTCTAATGCACCCCAAAAAGTGCATTTCAAAAGACTCCCTTTATGCTAGTCTCGTTTACCGTTGTACTTTTTTGGGGTGCCTTAAAAAGACCCCTTGATTGTTAGCTTCCAGTTCGAGGACTAGTTCAGTAAATATATTTAATAGAAGAAATGCACAATAGCTAGATTTTAAATTTGTATATAACAACGATTGCTAATAAATAAAATTCAACAGGTGACAAAAGTATTCAACCACTCTAATAACATACGAGAATATTGTTAATAAATAAAAGAAATCTTATAAATTCGATGAAATGGATAAGATCGAGGCTTCGAGAAATTTCCAGGAAACGAAAGTGATGTAACTCCAGAATTTTAGCTCCGTTATTTATTGATAAGAATCCATAAGAGAAGGACGTTTGCTTTGAGCAATGCCGAAGGTGGAAGAAGTTTCTCAAGCTATTCGACAGCAAATAATGAAACTTTACTCACATGGATTTTCCTGTAGGACTAGTTCTGAATGAGTCAAATTGCCTCATGCAATTCTAGGTTCTATAATTCGAAAGGATCACGAAGATCGCAAGATTAACAATCGGTCTCAAATTTAGATGGTTCGAAAGCTAATGAATAATCCACTGATCACTGTGAAAGATCTACAAAGCGATCTTGAATTGATTGGGACAATAAGGTATGCAAAGAGCTATTAGCAGTGAGTTCCATTGTAATGATCGGCATTCTTTCATTCACCTCCAAACTCCACTTTTTAATAAAAAGAACATGTAACGAACTGTTTAAAATTTGCCAGAGAGCATTTTGAAAAGGAAATTGAATTTTAGAACAATGTTATATGATTCGATGATACTAAAATAGAACTTTTCTCCCAAAATGATGCTCGTCACATTTGGAGGGCAGAAGGAACTGCCTATGATCCTAAGTGCACTATTGCAACCGTGAAACATGAAAACGATAATCTCATTGTTTGTAGCTGCTTTACTACACATGCCAATGGTACACTCCACATTATTGCTTGGAATGGCCCCACGTATCGAAAGATACTCGATGAAAAACTACTCCCCAGTGCGGAAAAATTCTACGACCGACATCAATGGATATTTCAGCAGGACAACGATCCTAAACACACCCAAATTAACTTAAGAATGGTTTAAGAAGAGAAAAATAAACTTCCTTCCGTGGCCAAGTCAGTCGTCAGACCTCAATCCAATTGGGCATTTGTAGCGAATACTGAAGCCTGCAATCGGAAAGAGACTACCAACAGAACGGAGATTTGCGTAGAAGAGTGGAAAAAAAAAATCAAGAAATGATTACGAAAAGCTGATATCAAACTATGAGAATCGTCTTCATGCTGTTATTGCAAACAAAGGTTACGACTCGAAATCTTAGATGTCTGAAATTATTATTGATTGAATAGTTTTGACAGCTGCTAAATTTTGTTTATTAGCAACTGTTGTTATATACAAAGAAAATCTGTGTATTTGTTCTGTTAAATATATGTTTACTGAGTTTACCGTTAGTTTTATGACCAGAGAAAGTACGAAATTAATATATATATATATATATATATATATATATATATATATATATATATATATATATATATAAATTAACTCCTTGTCTCAACGACCGAAAGGAGAAAGGATAGGGTGGGGAGGTTTGCATTAATTGAAAAGGTAGGGCATTATAAGGCAAGTTGTACTCCTTGCTTCGTTTAAGTACTCCGTTTTATACTACTCTTGACTATATATCTTCCACACATCTTTACCAAATTCTTTGAAATAGTAAACCAGGTCACCTCAACGGATAAACAAATTCATATAAAGATCAACCTGAAAATGACTTGCTAGCTGGAGGGAGCCATGAGCCGGTCCTCGTGCTATTTCTTCCTAATTGATGCTGCAGGAAGGTTTGGGGGAGACAAGCCCTTAGATGCAGGAAGGTTTGGGGGAGACAAGCCCTTAGATGCAGGAAGGTTTGTGGGAGACAAGCCCTTAGATGCAGGAAGGTTTGAGGGAGACAAGCCCTTAGATGCAGGAGGAGTTGCGCGAGACAAGCCCTTAGATGCAGGAAGGTTTGAGGGAGACAAGCCCTAAGATGCAGGAAGGTTTGTGGGAGAAAAGCCCTTAGATGCAGGAAGGTTTGAGGGAGACAAGCCCTTAGATGCAGGAAGGTTTGTGGGAGAAAAGCCCTTAGATGCAGGAAGGTTTGAGGGAGACAAACCCTTAGATGCAGGAAGGTTTGTGGGAGAAAAGCCCTTAGATGCAGGAAGGTTTGAGGAAGACAAGCCCTTAGATGCAGGAGGAGTTGAGCGAGACAAGCCCTTAGATGCAGGAAGGTTTGAGGCAGATAAACACTTAGATGCAGGAAGGTTTGAGGGAGACAAGCCCTTAGATACAGGAAGGTTTGAGGGAGACAAGCCCTTAGATGCAGGAAGGCTTGTGGGAGAAAAGCCCTTAGATGCAGGAAGGTTTGAGGGAGACAAGCCCTTAGATGCAGGAGGAGATGAGCGAGACAAGCCCTTAGATGCAGGAAGGTTTGAGGGAGACAAACCCTTAGATGCAGGAAGGTTTGAGGGAGACAAGCCCTTAGATGCAGGAGGAGTTGAGCGAGACAAGCCCTTAGATGCAGGAAGGTTTGAGGAAGACAAGCCCTTAGATGCAGGAAGGTTTGTGGGAAAAAAGCCCTTAGATGCAGGAAGGTTTGTGGGAGAAAAGCCCTTAGATGCAGGAAGGTTTGAGGGAGACAAGCCCTTAGATGCAGGAAGGTTTGTGGGAGAAAAGCCCTTAGATGCAGGAAGGTTTGAGGGAGACAAGCCCTTAGATGCAGGAGGAGTTGAGCGAGACAAGCCCTTAGATGCAGGAAGGTTTGAGGGAGACAAACCCTTATATGCAGGAAGGTTTGAGCGAGACAAGCCCTTAGATGCAGGAAGGTTTGTGGGAGAAAAGCCCTTAGATGCAGGAAGGTTTGAGGGAGACAAGCCCTTAGATGCAGGAAGGTTTGAGGGAGACAAGCCCTTAGATGCAGGAGGAGTTGAGCGAGACAAGCCCTTAGATGCAGGAAGGTTTGAGGGAGACAAGCCCTTAGATGCAGGAAGGTTTGTGGGACAAAAGCCCTTAGATGCAGGAAGGTTTGAGGGAGACAAGCCCTTAGATGCAGGAAGGTTTGTGGGAGAAAAGCCCTTAGATGCAAGAAGGTTTGAGGGAGACAAGCCCTTAGATGCAGGAAGGTTTGTGGGAGAAAAGCCCTTAGATGCAGGAAGGTTTGAGGGAGACAAACCCTTAGATGCAGGAAGGTTTGTGGGAGAAAAGCCCTTAGATGCAGGAAGGTTTGAGGGAGACAAGCCCTTAGATGCAGGAAGGTTTGTGGGAGAAAAGCCCTTAGATGCAGAAAGGTTTGAGGGAGACAAGCCCTTAGATGCAGGAAGGTTTGTGGGAGAAAAGCCCTTAGATGCAGGAAGGTTTGAGGGAGACAAGCCCTTAGATGCAGGAGGAGTTGAGCGAGACAAGCCCTTAGATGCAGGAAGGTTTGAGGGAGACAAACCCTTAGATGCAGGAAGGTTTGAGGGAGACAAACCCTTAGATGCAGGAAGGTTTGAGGGAGACAAGCCCTTAGATGCAGGAAGGTTTGAGGAAGACAAGCCCTTAGATGCAGGAAGGTTTGATGGAGACAAGCCTTTAGATGCAGGAAGGTTTGAGGAAGACAAGCCCTTAGATGCAGGAAGGTTTGAGGGAGACAAGCCCTTAGATGCAGGAAGGTTTGGGGGAGACAAGCCCTTAGATGCAAGAGGGTTTGAGGAAGACAAGCCCTTAGATGCAGGAAGGTTTGAGGGAGAGAAGCCCTTAGATGCAGGAAGGTTTGTGGGAGAAAAGCCCTTAGATGCAGGAAGGTTTGAGGGAGACAAGCCCTTAGATGCAGGAAGGTTTGAGGGAGACAAGCCCGTAGATGCAGGAGGAGTTGAGCGAGACAAGCCCTTAGATGCAGGAAGGTTTGAGGGAGACAAGCTCTTAGATTCAAGAGGGTTTGAGGGAGACAAGCCCTTAGATGCAGGAAGGTTTGAGGGAGACAAGCCCTTAGATGCAGGAGGAGTTGAGCGAGACAAGCCCTTAGATGTAGGAAGGTTTGAGGGAGACAAGTCTTAGATGCAGGAAGGTTTGAGGGAGACAAGCCCTTAGATTCAAGAGGGTTTGAGGGAGACAAGCCCTTAGATGCAGGAAGGTTTAAGGAAGACAAGCCCTTAGATGCAGGAAGGTTTGAGGGAGACAAGCCCTTAGATGCAGGAGGGTTTGAGGGAGACAGGCCCTTTGATGCAGGAAGGTTTGAGGGAGACAAGCCCTTAGATGCAGGAGGGTTTGAGGGAGACAGGCCCTTAGATGCAGGAAGGTTTGAGGGAGACAAGCCCTTAGATGCAGGAAAGTTTGGGGAAGACAAGCCCTTAGATGCAAGAGGGTTTGAGGGAGACAAGCCCTTAGATGCAGGAAGGTTTGAGGGAGACAAGCCCTCAAATGCAGGAAGGTTTAAGGAAGACAAGCCCTTAGATGCAGGAAGGTTTGGGGGAGACAAGCCCTTAGATGCAGGAAGGTTCGAGGGAGACAAGCCCTTAGATGCAGGAAGGTTTGAGGGAAACAAGCCCTTAGATGCAGGAGGGTTTGAGGGAGACAAGCCCTTAGATGCAGGAAGGTTTGAGGGAGACAAGCCCTTAGATGCAGGAGGAGTTGAGCGAGACAAGCCCTTAGATGCAGGAAGGTTTGAGGGAGACAAGCTCTTAGATGCAGGAAGGTTTGAGGGAGACAAGCCCTTAGATTCAAGAGGGTTTGAGGGAGACAAGCCCTTAGATGCAGGAAGGTTTGAGGGAGACAAGCTCTTAAATGAGGGAAGGTTTAAGGAAGACAAGCCCTTAGATGCAGGAAGGTTTGAGGGAGACAAGCCCTTAGATGCAGGAGGGTTTGAGGGAGACAGGCCCTTAGATGCAGGAAGGTTTGAGGGAGACAAGCCCTTAGATGCAGGAGGAGTTGCGCGAGACAAGCCCTTAGATGCAGGAAGGTTTGAGGGAGACAAGCCCTTAGATGCAGGAAGGTTTGGGGGAGACAAGCCCTTAGATGCAAGAGGGTTTGAGGGAGACAAGCCCTTAGATGCAGGAAGGTTTGAGGGAGACAAGCCCTTAGATGCAGGAAGGTTTGTGGGAGAAAAGCCCTTAGATGCAGGAAGGTTTGAGGGAGACAAGCCCTTAGATGCAGGAAGGTTTGAGGGATACAAGCCCGTAGATGCAGGAGGAGTTGAGCGAGACAAGCCCTTAGATGCAGGAAGGTTTGAGGGAGACAAGCTCTTAGATGCAGGAAGGTTTGAGGGAGACAAGCCCTTAGATTCAAGAGGGTTTGAGGGAGACAAGCCCTTAGATGCAGGAAGGTTTGAGGGAGACAAGCCCTAGGATGCAGGAGGAGTTGAGCGAGACAAGCCCTTAGATGCAGGAAGGTTTGAGGGAGACAAACTCTTAGATGCAGGAAGGTTTGAGGGAGACAAGCCCTTAGATTCAAGAGGGTTTGAGGGAGACAAGCCCTTAGATGCAGGAAGGTTTGAGGGAGACAAGCTCTTAAATGAAGGAAGGTTTAAGGAAGACAAGCCCTTAGATGCAGGAAGGTTTGAGGGAGACAAGCCCTTAGATGCAGGAGGGTTTGAGGGAGACAGGCCCTTAGATGCAGGAAGGTTTGAGGGAGACAAGCCCTTAGATGCAGGAGGAGTTGCGCGAGACAAGCCCTTAGATGCAGGAAGGTTTGAGGGAGACAAGCCCTTAGATGCAGGAGGGTTTGAGGGAGACAGGCCCTTAGATGCAGGAAGGTTTGAGGGAGACAAGCCCTTAGATGCAGGAAGGTTTGAGGGAGACAAGCTCTTAAATGAAGGAAGGTTTAAGGAAGACAAGCCCTTAGATGCAGGAAGGTTTGAGGGAGACAAGCCCTTAGATGCAGGAGGGTTTGAGGGAGACAGGCCCTTAGATGCAGGAAGGTTTGAGGGAGACAAGCCCTTAGATGCAGGAAGGTTTGAGGGAGACAAGCTCTTAAATGAAGGAAGGTTTGTGGGAGAAAAGCCCTTAGATGCAAGAAGGTTTGAGGGAGACAAGCCCTTAGATGCAGGAAGGTTTGTGGGAGAAAAGCCCTTAGATGCAGGAAGGTTTGAGGGAGACAAACCCTTAGATGCAGGAAGGTTTGAGGGAGACAAGCCCTTAGATGCAGGAGGGTTTGAGGGAGACAGGCCCTTAGATGCAGGAAGGTTTGAGGGAGACAAGCCCTTAGATGCAGGAGGAGTTGAGCGAAACAAGCCCTTAGATGCAGGAAGGTTTGAGGGAGACAAACCCTTAGATGCAGGAAGGTTTGAGGAAGACAAGCCCTTAGATACAGGAAGGTTTGAGGGAGACAAGCCCTTAGATGCAGGAAGGTTTGTGGGAAAAAAGCCCTTAGATGCAGGAAGGTTTGGGGGAGACAAGCCCTTAGATGCAAGAAGGTTTGAGGGAGACAAGCCCTTAGATGCAGGAAGGTTTGAGGGAGACAAGCCCTTAGATGCAGGAAGGTTTGTGGGAGAAAAGCCCTTAGATGCAGGAAGGTTTGAGGGAGACAAGCCCTTAGATGCAGGAAGGTTTGAGGGAGACAAGCCCGTAGATGCAGGAGGAGTTGAGCGAGACAAGCCCTTAGATGCAGGAAGGTTTGAGGGAGACAAGCTCTTAGATGCAGGAAGGTTTGAGGGAGACAAGCCCTTAGATTCAAGAGGGTTTGAGGGAGACAAGCCCTTAGATGCAGGAAGGTTTGAGGGAGACAAGCCCTTAGATGCAGGAGGAGTTGAGCGAGACAAGCCCTTAGATGCAGGAAGGTTTGAGGAAGACAAGCTCTTAGATGCAGGAAGGTTTGTGGGACAAAAGCCCTTAGATGCAGAAAGGTTTGAGGGAGACAAGCCCTTAGATGCAGGAAGGTTTGTGGGAGAAAAGCCCTTAGATGCAGGAAGGTTTGAGGGAGACAAGCCCTTAGATGCAGGAGTAGTTGAGCGAGACAAGCCCTTAGATGCAGGAAGGTTTGAGGGAGACAAACCCTTAGATGCAGGAAGGTTTGAGGGAGACAAACCCTTAGATGCAGGAAGGTTTGAGGGAGACAAGCCCCTTAGATGCAGGAAGGTTTGAGCGAGACAAGCCCTTAGATGCAGGAAGGTTTGTGGGAGAAAAGCCCTTAGACGCAGGAAGGTTTGAGGGAGACAAGCCCTTAGATGCAGGAAGGTTTGAGGGAGACAAGCCCTTAGATGCAGGAGGAGTTGAGCGAGACAAGCCCTTAGATGCAGGAAGGTTTGTGGGAGAAAAGCCCTTAGATGCAGGAAAGTTTGAGCGAGACAAGCCCTTAGATGCAGGAAGGTTTGTGGTAGAAAAGCCCTTAGATGCAGGAAGGTTTGAGGGAGACAAGCCCTTAGATGCAGGAAGGTTTAAGGGAGACAAGCCCTTAGATGCAGGAGGAGTTGAGCGAGACAAGCCCTTAGATGCAGGAAGGTTTGAGGGAGACAAGCCCTTAGATGCAGGAAGGTTTGTGGGACAAAAGCCCTTAGATGCAGGAAGGTTTAGGGAGACAAGCCCTTAGATGCAGGAAGGTTTGTGGGAGAAAAGCCCTTAGATGCAGGAAGGTTTGAGGGAGACAAGCCCTTAGATGCAGGAAGGTTTGTGGGAGAAAAGCCCTTAGATGCAGGAAGGTTTGAGGGAGACAAACCCTTAGATGCAGGAAGGTTTGTGGGAGAAAAGCCCTTAGATGCAGGAAGGTTTGAGGGAGACAAGCCCTTAGATGCAGGAAGGTTTGTGGGAGAAAAGCCCTTAGATGCAGGAAGGTTTGAGGGAGACAAGCCTTTTGATGCAGGAAGGTTTGTGGGAGAAAAGCCCTTAGATGCAGGAAGGTTTGAGGGAGACAAGCCCTCAGATGCAGGAGGAGTTGAGCGAGACAAGCCCTTAGATGCAGGAGGGTTTGAGGGAGACAGGCCCTTTGATGCAGGAAGGTTTGAGGGAGACAAGCCCTTAGATGCAGGAAGGTTTGGGGGAGACAAGCCCTTAGATGCAAGAGGGTTTGAGGGAGACAAGCCCTTAGATGCAGGAAGGTTTGAGGGAGACAAGCCCTCAAATGCAGGAAGGTTTAAGGAAGACAAGCCCTTAGATGCAGGAAGGTTTGGGGGAGACAAGCCCTTAGATGCAGGAAGGTTCGAGGGAGACAAGCCCTTAGATGCAGGAAGGTTTGAGGGAAACAAGCCCTTAGATGCAGGAGGGTTTGAGGGAGACAAGCCCTTAGATGCAGGAAGGTTTGAGGGAGACAAGCCCTTAGATGCAGGAGGAGTTGAGCGAGACAAGCCCTTAGATGCAGGAAGGTTTGAGGGAGACAAGCTCTTAGATGCAGGAAGGTTTGAGGGAGACAAGCCCTTAGATTCAAGAGGGTTTGAGGGAGACAAGCCCTTAGATGCAGGAAGGTTTGAGGGAGACAAGCTCTTAAATGAAGGAAGGTTTAAGGAAGACAAGCCCTTAGATGCAGGAAGGTTTGAGGGAGACAAGCCCTTAGATGCAGGAGGGTTTGAGGGAGACAGGCCCTTAGATGCAGGAAGGTTTGAGGGAGACAAGCCCTTAGATGCAGGAGGAGTTGCGCGAGACAAGCCCTTAGATGCAGGAAGGTTTGAGGGAGACAAGCCCTTAGATGCAGGAAGGTTTGAGGGAGACAAGCCCTTAGATGCAGGAGGGTTTGAGGGAGACAGGCCCTTAGATGCAGGAAGGTTTGAGGGAGACAAGCCCTTAGATGCAGGAAGGTTTGAGGGAGACAAGCTCTTAAATGAAGGAAGGTTTAAGGAAGACAAGCCCTTAGATGCAGGAAGGTTTGAGGGAGACAAGCCCTTAGATGCAGGAGGGTTTGAGGGAGACAGGCCCTTAGATGCAGGAAGGTTTGAGGGAGACAAGCCCTTAGATGCAGGAAGGTTTGAGGGAGACAAGCTCTTAAATGAAGGAAGGTTCAAGGAAGACAAGCCCTTAGATGCAGGAAGGTTTGAGGGAGACAAGCCCTTAGATGCAGGAAGGTTTGAGGGAGACAAGCTCTTAAATGAAGGAAGGTTTAAGGAAGACAAGCCCTTAGATGCAGGAAGGTTTGAGGGAGACAAGCCCTTAGATGCAGGAGGGTTTGAGGGAGACAGGCCCTTAGATGCAGGAAGGTTTGAGGGAGACAAGCCCTTAGATATCCATATAATTTGTAACTATGTAATTTTGTACTTTGAGTTTCTTAGAACTTGAAACTGAGCTTACAAGATCTTAGTGACTTAAACTACTGTGAATTAAAAGTACTATTAACTTAAGTACTATTAATTAAATGTACTATTGACTTGAAGTCTATTCATTAGGGTTACCTTATTAGAGCTCTTGCTAGCCGAGTGGATACAGCGTTGGTCTGCCAAAGTTGCCGTACCGGGTTCGATCCTGGCAAAAACAGACTCAAACGTCAGCGCTCCCAAAGATCTGGCTGGTAATCGGTGGACGCGCTGTGCTCACCCTTGTATTCGGGTGGGTAGATCTTACACTTCTCATCACACACATAGCCAATTATAACACTGATTTCTTTCCTCTCCCGTCTCCGCAACACAAACGCACACATTCTCTGTCCCAAGGAATCCTACCGATGTCTATCTATATCCACATACCTCTGACGCTGAACAGGTCCCTCTGCCCGGGGTGACGAAGGTTCCACATGAACGCTGTTTTGTGTCAAATTCCTGGCACCTCTCTCCGAAAAGAGGACCGGACCCCTGGTTCCCTCGGGCTCACCAGCAATTGTCATACTGAGCTTTATGTCTATTTCATTATCCGGCCGGGATCTGCCTGTATAAGGACAGGTTGGTGAGCTACTATTACTATACCTAGTTTATTAACCAGAATCACTTACGAACTTTATATTTTGGCTACAAATGCAAACGGCATCGTAATTTTAGTTTTATATTTATAGGTGGAAGATGATATTACGACTCCATTGAAAGACTCAGATCAACTCGAAGCCTCGTTCAAGTTTAGTGCACCATACAAACCATCAACCATATCTACCTCTTGTGTGTACACTAATTAAATAAATGAGATAATACGAAAATGTTAAACAGATAATTGCCAAAATAAGCTGTGGAGAATTTGAGGGCAATATGGCCTAGTATTCCAAGAAGCTTGGCATTTGTTCCTCGATATTTTCTCCTGAAATTATCGATTATTTTATATTTAGTTATTTAGTCGCGTATCCGCGACTCTATAAGTTACTATGCCGGTCCATAGGTCGTCAGGCGGATGGTAACCATTTTACTTTTCAATTAGGTTTTTGGCAAGAACATAATAACTATTCGGCCGATTCTACGAAATTTGAAACCCTTATGTTGTTTTGCATTCTGTTTCGAGTGATATAATTAACAAAGTCCTCCCAAGATTAGTCCGGGAATTATTGAAAGTTTTGTAGGTAATAAGGTCTTAAGTCAGTATGATTGAGAGCACGCGACTTAGGTCTGTTGACCTTGTTTTAAATACATCGAGATACTTTTAGCACTCTGGGCACCCTAGTTGAATTTCAAAAACTTGGGGTGAGGGTATTAAAATAGCTAGTTTAATAAAAATGCTGGCAGGAAATGGTGGTCTAAAGCAGAATTTCATATTTTTGTTTTGATAAAAATTAGTATTTTATATTAGTGTCTGGCAACCTGTTACAGACTGTCGTTCTTCCTTTTCCTGTGGGTGGCCAACTTCCACCAAGTCGCTGAGTAGAGCAAAATCGGCTTTTAAAACAAGAAGTTAAGTGTGTCAGATGTGCTGAAAGATGAACGTGTCCTATGCCAAACATACAGATAAGGAACTACCCCAATCGGGGAAAAGATGTTTAATTGCCCCAACTTTGGGGGGGGGGGGTAATCAAATTCTAGGTAGATTTTTAAAACTACTATCAGAAAATATGGTTGTTTATGGCCGTGGTATAGTCGTATTATGGTCGTCGTTTTCGAGAAATGTCCACCTAAGTCCCTAACGAGGGTTACCGATTTAATTGTCTTATTGTATGTGTCATGTCATTAAATTAAGACGAAGCACATGAATATTGTACTAATATCTATGTTCATCCTATGTTGCCCCTATGTTTCCTCCGGCGACCAATAATAAGACATTTATGCCGATCAAGATAACGTTAAACGCATTCATGACAGCATCGGTGGCGACGGTTGTGTTTTACAACCGTAAAAACAACTGACCGAAATCAACTCTTCTTCGGATGATTTCAAGCCAAGACGAACGTTACGACTAAAACTACCATACAACAACCAATTCTACCATAAAATCGGATAACACGACCATATCTCGTCCTCGACTGAAAGGGTAAATTAGCTACATTAATACATTAAAAAAGAAGAAATTTTCAATTAATTTATTTGGAAAATTTTAGATCAAAATTTTTTTCTCCACAGAAATAAAAATCAAGTCCAAACTAATTAATATTGATTTATATAAAAAATAAATAAAAATTAATAAAATTCCCCAAAATATCGTTGAAAAGTGAAAACTAAGACCATTTTTCAGTCCCCCCTAATGACACCCCCTTCCCTAAAAAAAAACACGTTGCCTAGTGATTACATATGAATTTTCGTACACACCTTAATAAGCAAATTCGGCGTAAAAAAAACCTTAGAAGTTAAAATAAACCCCACTTACACACGCGATACGTACACGGATGAACGTAATCCGGAAGTCGGATGGGATTGAGGTGGTCCTTAAATGAGGGCGACACCGGGTGTGTTTTATCACATCCGAATCATCGCGCGGCACCAATAAGCTCACCCTTGAGCCCTAAATCCTTCCTCCAGCCCCGCAGGACATCCACCGCACAGGAATTCTTTCCACCCCCAACCCCAACCTCCACCTAACTCTGCCTGCACACTATAGCTCCCTTATTCACACATACAACTGGGAAGTTACGAAATATTGTGTATGTATTATGCTGTGTGAGTATATGTCCGTGTACATTCCCATGCTGGTAGTGTACATGACGGAGATGTTGCCCCCCCAATCACTTCTTCCCTCTTTCTCCTTCTGGCGCCTTGTGTTTCAAACACTACCCCCTCCTTCGGTTTCAGAGCAATTGTCATTCTGATCTTAGGTGCATTTCAACATCCTCTCGGGGGATCGAAATTCCAAAATGTGTTAATGGTAGGATGTGGATTTGGATTTGTAGGAGTTAGAAAGTAAAGCAAGGCCCTTTAAAGCTCAGCTTGAATTGAGTCTTTATATAGGCGATGGTGCCCGAGTGGATAGAGCGCCTCGTTTTCGGCATCTCAGCGACGCAGAATCAGCGATTTAAATCTTGCCACCGTCAAACGACTTCTTTATTTCCACTTAGGGAGAAAAGCCGTTGATGTTTAAGCGAAGTGCAACGTGTTTGGATCCGAAGTCAGCGACGATAACGCATCACTAACACTCGTATCAGATCCAAATGAATCCCATGACCATGTGATGAAGGATTGTCCTGGAAACGATTCAGCAGACCGACAGAAACCCCGAATGCAGGTGATCACGTAATCCCTTGAATGATTGTCCTGAGAAATGATTCAGAAGACCGAACTAAACCCCAAATGCAGCTGATCAAGCAATCCTCTGAATGATTGTCCTGAGAAGCAGTTCAGAAGACCGACATAAACCCAAAATGCAGCTGATCAAGCAGTCCTCTGACTGAGTGTCCTGAGAAACGATTCAAAAGATCGACAGAAAGCCAAAATGGCGGTGATCAAGCAATACTCTGAATGATTGGCCTGAGAAACGATTTAGAAAACCAACAGAAATCCAAAATGCATCTTATCAAGCAATCCTCTAAATATTTCTCCTGAGAAACTATTCAGAAGACCGATAGAAACCCAAAATGCAGTTGTTCAAGCAATCCTCTGAAAGATTGTCCTGAGAAGCGATTCAGAAGATCGACAGAAAGCCAAAATGGTGGTGATCAAGCAATCCTCTGAATGATTGTCCTGAGAAACGATTCAGAAGATCGACAGAAAGCCAAAATGGTGGTGATCAAGCAATCCTCTGAATGATTGTCCTGAGAAACGATTCAGAAGATCGACAGAAAGCCAAAATGGCGGTGATCAAACAATCCACTGAATGATTGGCCTGAGAAACGATTTAGAAAACCAACAGAAATCCAAAATGCATCTTATCAAGCATTCCTCTGAATATTTCTCCTGAGAAACGATTCAGAAGACCGATAGAAACTTAAAATGCAGTTGTTCAAGCAATCCTCTAAATGATTGTCCTGTGAAACGATTTATAAGACCGACAGAGACCCAAAATGCAGCTGATCAAGCAATCCTCTGACTGCTTGTCTTAAGAAATGATTCAAAAGATCGACAAAGACCCAAAATGCAGCTGATCAATCAAACCTCTGAATGATTGTCCTGAGAAACGATACAGAAGATCGACAGAAACCTAAAATGCAGCTGATCAAGCAATCCTCTGAATGATTGTCTTGAGCTACGATTCAGAAGACCGACAGAAACCCCAAATGCAGCTGATAAAGCACTTCTCTGAATAATTGTCCTGAGAACCAATTTAGAAGACCAACAGAAACCGAAAATGCATGTCATCAAGCAATCCTCTGAATGATTGGCCTGAGAAACGATTCAGAAAATCGACAGAAACCTAAAATGCAGCTGATAAAGCAATACTCTGAATGATTGTCCTGAGAAATGATTCAGAAGACTGACGTAAACACAAAATGCAGGTGATCAAGCAATCTTCTGACGGATTGTCGTAAGAAACGATTCAAAAGATCGACAGAAGCCCTATATGCAGCTGATCAATCACATCTCTGAATGATTGTCCTGAGAAATGATTTAGAAGATCGACAGAAAACTAAAATGCAGCTGATAGTCAATCTTCTGAATGATTGTCCTGAGAACGATTCAGAAGATCGACCGAAACTTAAAATACAGTTGATCAATCAATCCTCTGAATGATTGTCCTGAGAAACGATTCAGAAGATCGACAGAAACCCAAAATGCAGTTGATCAAGTAATCCTCTAAATGATTGGCCTGAGAAACGATTTAGAAGACCGACAGAAACCCCAAATCCATCTTATCAAGCAATCCTCTAAATATTTCTCCTGAGAAACGATTCAGAAGAAGGACCAAAACCCAAAATGCAGTTGTTCAAGCAATCCTCTGAATAATTGTCCTCAGAAACGATTCAGAAGTCCGACAGAAACCCCAAATGTAGCTGATCGAGCAATACTCTAAATGATTGTCCTGTGAAACGATTTCGAAGACCGTCAGAGACCCAAAATGCAGCTGATCAAGCAATCCTCTGAATGATTGGCCTGAAAAACGATTCAGAAAATCGACAGAAACCCCAAATGCAGTTGATCAAGCAATCCGCTGAATGATTGGCCTGAGAAACGATTTAGAAAACTGACAGAAACCCCAAATTCAGCTTATCAAGTAATCCTCTAAATATTTCTCCTGAGAAACGATTCAGAAGACCGACAGAAACCACAAATGCAGCTGATCAAGCAATCTTCTAAATGATTGTCCTGAGAAAAGATTCAGAAAACCGTTAGAAACCCAAAATGCAGCTGATCAAGCAATCCACCGATAGCGACGATCAATCGAGGAGCAGAGGTTAATTCTCCGACATCAAGCGAATCTTCGATGTAGAAGTCTAAATACCGCGTATTATGTGTATGCAGAAACACTCCGCTACAAAGTTGCGCGCCTTCTCGTATCCCTAAACGCACCTCTCGCCTCAAATTCTCCGTCGCCCTTTTTCGTACCGCCGTAAAATCCGAGATGGCTCGAAGCCGTGAATGACATACCGTCAGCCTAAAGATGAAAAAAGGTCTTTCGCGCGACGATACGGATTTTACGAGAATTCGATTCTCTCTCTCCATTCTGCTCGTGAAAGAAATAAAAGGAAGACTCCTCCCTGGAAGATCTTGAACCTACGTCCAGTTTGTGTGAAATTCGATCCACATAAGAAACCGTTCGCCCGATGCAATGAAGGAACTTCTCGGGGAATTGGTTGTTGCTGTCACGGTACTTGTAGGTGCCAAACCTTTTGCAGCCCCCTCCCCTTCAGAGTCTGAGGTTACACAAGGCCTCCCTCTGCGATTACCTTAGACGTAGCTAGGTAATCGGTTTTGGCTACCCACTCCAGGAGCCGAATAATCGGACAGGTACTTCGAGGAAGAAGTCCGATTGAGTCACCGTTTGGCTCACCTTTGTGATCCGGCATAGGATCAATATATCACCGGTCTAGGATTACTTTCTCATTCGGTAACCTCGGACGGCCGGACTAGGTGCGATCATCGTCACCAGAAGAAGATCTTCACCGCCCCCCTTCAAAAATACTTACGAACTCAAAGGTATCTTTAATTGAATTATCCCCTCCCCTAACTTCACCAGTTTATTTGTGAACTAGAATTCTCATCCCGAGCCCATAACCTCGAATATTAGAATTAGAAGTGCTTACTTAATTCAGTGTTTAACTCAATAATAATATACCCTTCGTTCTGTCTGGTGCCATTAAGACGCAAACATCCCAGTGAGTAATTTGCAAGTAATCCCCACGACATTTTGTACACTTATTTATTCAGTGCAAGATTAATCCTATTTATATTTATATACGCTGTTGCTTATTTCAAATTCATGTACAAAAAAGATTTTTTTTGTATCTGTGTGTTTAACTAATTTGGATGATCCTTTGGCAATTATTAAACAATCCACTCAGCTTAAATCTCAATATTATACCGATCCACCCATGGTTGGCTTTTACTGAGTAGGGGACACACTCAGGGGATCATCATCTTAGTTTTGATCAAAAGGGTTCGCACCGGGGTTATTCTTATTCACCGGAAGTGGCTAAGGTAGGTGTATTGGATACGCTTCACCTCCGCTTCACCTCGGTACGGTAATAAAATATATGCCTAGGAAGTGGGACTGGGATTACCCACTCACTCAAACTTCGACACTCTCCCTTGGTAAAACGATAGAGGATAGCATGTCTGCTATCCGCTATAAAGACGCCACTTCAACGCTCTTCAATCCCGATCGGTTAGGGCTCGCAAACCGATGCAACCATTCTCTCACACTCTTCGAATCAAGCAGTTACTTATCAAGCAACGCAGGCAAGCTCTCTTGCGCGTCTACGCTTGCATTTATTTCACTTCGCTCGAATTACTGCTTGGAAGAAATCATCTATGCTGGCCGACAGGCATGGACTCTCTGGAATCCCAGCACGGTACTTCGCCAACCTCAAACATCAGAGTGTAACTGAGTATGGTAGAAATTATGGCACTCTCTAATTCTACACTTCAACCATCTTCTTCTTTTCATTTATATTACAATTGGTTAGTTTAACTCAAACTTGCCTATTTATTTAGAAGCCTCTTTTTCTTTTTGTCCTACGTTATTGCAAGTATATCGATCTTTCTTCGCAATTTATTCCATTATCTTATAGATTACAAAAATCCGCTCTTCTGTATTCCTTATTATTAAAGGGTTCTAAAAAGGAATAAGAAACAATTAAAATTTTGGGACACCCTGTACATGGAACACTACAATTTTTCGAGCACAAAATTAAACATGATGAACAAATTCAACAAGATTTTTTTATGAAACTTTTCAAGTTCATAAAAATACTCACTCAATTTTAGTACACCCGGTATTGCTCTCATTCCACACATTGGTTATTCTACATATTTTTTATCCTCCTGAATTCAACCTTTTACATTTTAGCCATACTTTTGATCATCCACCAACATTTTAATTGTAGCTAAAATGGAACAAAGATTTTTTTTTTAATTAGGTCATTCGTGAGACCGATAAATCAACAAACGTAATATCGCGCGAAGATTTCTAAAATACATCTATTTTATGAAGCGCTCAAACATGTTAAATTAAACGTAATAAATAAAAAATAACTACCTGGAATTATATATGATTACCTTGATGTTTGGTAAATGCGAGCTAACTTACCATATTATTTAAATTAATTAGTTAATTTTACACAGTTCTCAAACGTCTTGGATTAGGTAAGTAAAGATGAACCTTTCTTTTCCTGTGGGGAAGAATTTTCCTTACTTGGTCATTATTTGTTGTGGGGGGGATTGTTTACTTGTTCATTTTTTTTTGGGGGGGGGAATTGTCTTTACTTGGTCCTTTTGTATTTTAGGGACGGATTGTCTTTTGTTAATGCATTTTTGGAGAGAAATGTCATTAGTTTTTAGGGGGAGGATTGTTTTTACTTGGTCATTTTTTGAGGGATTGTCTTTATTTAGGTATTTTGGGGAGAGCGAGTCTTTAATGAAGCATTTTGAGGATGGATTGCTGAAATTGGGCAATTTGAAAATACCTCTATTACAATCACTGTGCCTAAACCTAAATCAATCTAATTTTCATTTATGAAAATTAGTCTGGATACTTTCTATCCAATTTGAAAGGAGAAAAAACAAACCACTTGAGCAATGGGGTGCTCCAGCTTTGCCCATTTGAAGCACACAATGGGTAAATTAGGACACCTATCCTTCAAAAGCTCCTTGTAGACGTGCCATCCCTATTCCTAAAGTGAGGTCTGAAGAAATGGGATGAACTGTCGTTATTTTGCGATTCTTCCTTCTTCTTTTGTCGGTTCTTCCTCTCCCAATCAGGTGATTATGTCCTCGTTGGATTGCCAGCTTCGCTATCAGGTAGAATTGACTACTTTATTTCTTCACTCTTTTACTCTGTTAGATAGAGACGGATCACTGATTTGTATTGGCAAGACTTGAAGGAACCGAATACAAGGAAGGGGAAGCAGAGGAGAGAAGATGAGCTAACTTACGTACCCTCCCTTTCCCACCAAACCGCTCTTTTTTACACTGCGACGGTCCTGCTATCGAGTATTAACGATCATGCAGAGAAAAAACACCGCTTCTCGTACATACAGCCAAATTGAACTTGGTTTGGTCCCATGGTTCAGATCCTATTTTCAACTCTAGCTCTGAGTCATCTGATAACCCTGCAGATGTCATCGGCTCCTCTTCTTCGTCTTCGCATTATCACCCTCAACGCCCGTCGAAGTCTCCGTCCGGGAGCGCGACGGTCTTGTGCAGCGAAATGAGACAGGAGCGTCCGGCGCCATGGCAACGCGGCGAAGCATCACGGCGCCATGTACAGGAATGCTCCAATTGGTATTGGTCGAGCAGCCCAACGGAACGCGACGCTCGTTCATTGGCCGAGAATCAAATTCCTTCACACTCCTTCTGCCAATTGGATTTTAGGGGTGGAGCATTATGCTAAGATGCATCCAAGGAGTAACAGCTTTCTCTTTCTTCCAGGCCAAGTAGAGGAATCTAAGACCACCATTTTCTTGAATCGTTTTTTTATGGTGCTGGTTCTTTGCCGCCGGCCTCACGGCCTGGAGCGAGTCGCAGAATATCGCTTAATCGATAAATTTGCTTCGGGATTGAAGAGAGATTTAGGGAGTTTTATTCTTTATATATTTTTTATTACCCCCTTTTTTAAACCGTTTTTCCTGCTTTATCTTGTCCATTCCCCTGGGAGAACAAGCCCTGGGGGGGGCGGTGAATTCGCTTCTGTCTACTTATCCGCCACCTCAGGCAAAATCTAAAGGCCAAGAGCAGGTGGGTATAAAAAACGCTAAACTATTAACCATTTCTACCTTCATTTGATCGACCGGGGAGTTGAATAGCAAGCAATAGGTACCCCGAAGTGAAAATTCAACGATATGCCGTTGCGGATGATGGTGGGGCAGAGCTTAAAATAATTTGCGATGCGAGCACCTCTCACTACAGATTTTCAATCTATTGTTTTCAAAAATTGATCGAATTTAATCATTCAAACTCTTCATTTGAAATGCAAACATCTTGAGCTTGACTTCACTCTCACCCGCCTTAGGAACGAAGGATTTTGAGTTGTCTCCATCCACCAAACTGTTAAGAAAATTCATAGCTATTGTTTTATCTGTAAAAGGTTCAATTCCTTTGCTTTTAAGCACCATAAGATGACCAATTTCACGAAAGTCAAACCTCATTTCAAACTTCATCAAATTCTTGATCAAACTTGATCACTTCAAACTTCTCAAACTCCATTCAAACTTCATCATTCATGATCAAGTCTGATACTTTATCATCTCAAAACTTATTAGACATCATTCCAAACATCATGAATCCCATGATCAAGTCTAATACTTGATCGTCTCAAAACTTCATCAAATTCAGGATCAAGTCTGACACTTGATCACCTCAAACGTCTCAAACTTCAAACTTATCAAACATCATTTCAAAACTTCATCATTCATGATCAGGTCTGATACTTTATCATCTCAAAACTTATTAGACATCATTCCAAACATCATGAATCCCATGATCAAGTCTAATACTTGATCGTCTCAAAACTTCATCAAATTCAGGATCAAGTCTGACACTTGATCACCTCAAACGTCTCAAACTTCAAACTTATCAAACATCATTTCAAAACTTCATCATTTATGATCAGGTCTGACACTTGATCACCTCAAAACTGATTAAACTTCATTCAAAACTTCATCAAACACATGATCAAATCTAATACTTGAACGTCTCAAAATTTCATCAAATTCATGATGAATTCTAATACTTGATAGTCTCAAGTTTCTCAAAATAATTTCAAAACTTCAAGTTCATGATCAATTCTAATACTTGATCGTCTCAAAAAATATTTCAAATCCATGATCAAGTCAAATAAGTGATCATTCCTAGCACTTCATTAAAATTCTTTATTTTGAATGTTCCAACATTCTAATGAATTCCTCTCAAATGTTCCCCCTTCAAATACCCCCCCTTGAGTACTTATTCAAGTACCTCCTTCAAATGTCTCCTCACAAATACTCTGTTATGTTATCTAAGTTTACCTTAACTAAATTTCAGGAGTCTTTACTTAAGCTTCACAACTTTATGAAGTTGTTAATCTTCTGTGGCAGGGAAGTTGTTAAAATTGCGGCATATTGCTCTGTTTTGCACCTGTGTCTGTGTGAGCGTGCATGAACGTATGTAAGTCAAAGGAGAATAGCGTAGTGGGTTCTTCCCCTCACCCTCTCTCTGGCCTATTCTTTAGGCTATAAAAGACCGAGTTGTTTATGAGTTAATTAGGGGAGGAAGGGGGGAGTGTTTACGCGCTTGGGGCCGTCTTGAGCATCTGGTTTATTAATATTGTCTCTCCTCCTCCTTGGCGATCGGCACGATGGACCCGGACCTGGTGCTTTATAGTTTTATTGTGGGAACAGGAAGTTACGCGTTTCGGACCCTCATACGCCGGCCTTCTTCGTGTCCTCTCCCATGATTATCCCCCAACTTCCCCCTTCCCCGTTCCATGAAAATGATCTTGCAGGAGCGACAAATAGCCACTCCAGATCAGACGCTGGGGATCAAGAAACAACTCTCTGAAACTCCTCGTAAACTCTTGGACTCTGGGAGGGACCGTTCTGAAGCTTGAAGAAAGAATCAAACTCAAAACTCTCAAACTCTTGGACTCTGGGCGGGACCGTTCTGAAGCTTGAAGAAAGAATCAAACTCAAAACTCTCAAACTCTTGAACTCTGGGCGGGACCGTTCTGAAGCTTGAAGAAAGAATCAAACTCAAAACTCTCAAACTCTTGGACTCTGGGCGGGACCGTTCTGAAGCTTGAAGAAAGAATCAAACTAAAAACTCTCAAACTCTTGGACTCTGGGCGGGACCGTTCTGAAGCTTGAAGAAAAAATCAAACTCAAAACTCTCAAACTCTTGAACTCTGGGCGGGACCGTTCTGAAGCTTGAAGAAAGAATCAAACTCAAAACTCTCAAACTCTTGGACTCTGGGCGGGACCGTTCTGAAGCTTGAAGAAAGAATCAAACTCAAAACTCTCAAACTCTTGAACTCTGGGCGGGACCGTTCTGAAGCTTGAAGAAAGAATCAAACTCAAAACTCTCAAACTCTTGAACTCTGGGTGGGACCGTTCTGAAGCTTGAAGAAAGAATCAAACTCGAAACTCTTAAACTCTTGAACTCTGGGCGGGACCGTTCTGAAGCTTGAAGAAAGAATCAAACTCAAAACTCTTAAACTCTTGAACTCTGGGCGGGACCGTTCTGAAGCTTGAAGAAAGAATCAAACTCAAAACTCTCAAACTCTTGGACTCTGGGCGGGACCGTTCTGAAGCTTGAAGAAAGAATCAAACTCAAAACTCTCAAACTCTTGAACTCTGGGCGGGACCGTTCTGAAGCTTGAAGAAAGAATCAAACTCAAAACTCTCAAACTCTTGGACTCTGGGCGGGACCGTTCTGAAGCTTGAAGAAAGAATCAAACTCAAAACTCTCAAACTCTTGGACTCTGGGCGGGACCGTTCTGAAGCTTGAAGAAAGAATCAAACTCAAAACTCTCAAACTCTTGAACTCTGGGCGGGACCGTTCTGAAGCTTGAAGAAAGAATCAAACTCAAAACTCTCAAACTCTTGAACTCTGGGCGGGAACGTTCTGAAGCTTGAAGAAAGAATCAAACTCAAAACTCTCAAACTCTTGAACTCTGGGCGGGACCGTTCTGAAGCTTGAAGAAAGAATCAAACTCAAAACTCTCAAACTCTTGAACTCTGGGTGGGACCGTTCTGAAGCTTGAAGAAAGAATCAAACTCGAAACTCTTAAACTCTTGAACTCTGGGCGGGACCGTTCTGAAGCTTGAAGAAAGAATCAAACTCAAAACTCTTAAACTCTTGAACTCTGGGCGGGACCGTTCTGAAGCTTGAAGAAAGAATCAAACTCAAAACTCTCAAACTCTTGGACTCTGGGCGGGACCGTTCTGAAGCTTGAAGAAAAAATCAAACTCAAAACTCTCAAACTCTTGGACTCTGGGCGGGACCGTTCTGAAGCTTGAAGAAAAAATCAAACTCAAAACTCTCAAATTCTTGGAATTTGGGCGGGACCGTTCTGAAGCTTGAAGAAAGAATCAAACTCAAAACTCTCAAACTCTTGAACTCTGGGTGGGACCGTTCTGAAGCTTGAAAAAAGAATCAAACTCAAAACTCTAAGACTCTTGAACTCTGGGCGGACCGTTCTAAAGCTTGAAAAAAGAATCGAACTCAAAACTCTCAAACTCTTGAACTCTGGGTGGGACCGTTCTGAAACTTGAAGAAAGAATCAAACTCAAAACTCTCAAACTCTTGAACTCTGGGTGGGACCGTTCTGAAGCTTGAAGAAAGAATCAAACTCAAAACTCTCAAACTCTTGAACTCTGGGTGGGACCGTTCTGAAGCTTGAAGAAAGAATCAAACTCAAAACTCTCAAACTCTTGAACTCTGGGCGGGACCGTTCTGAAGCTTGAAGAAAGAATCAAACTCAAAACTCTCAAACACTTGGACTCTGGGCGGGACCGTTCTGAAGCTTGAGGAAAGAATCAAACTCAAAACTCTCAAACTCTTGGACTCTGGGCGGGACCGTTCTGAAGCTTGAAGAAAGAATCAAACTCAAAACTCTCAAACTCTTGGACTCTGAGCGAGACCATTCTGAAGCTTAAAGAAAAGAATCAAACTCAAAACTCTTCAACTCTTGGACTCTGGGACTCTGGGCGGGACCGTTCTAAAGCTTGAAGAAAGAATCAAACTCAAAACAATCAAACTCTTGTACTCTAGGCAGGACCGTTCTGAAGCTTGAAAAAAAGAATCAAACTCAAAACTCTCAAACTCTTGGACTTTGGGCGGGACCGTTCTGAAGTTTGAAGAAAGAATCAAACTCAAAACTCTCAAACTCTTGGACTCTGGGCGGGACCGTTCTGAAGCTTGAAGAAAGAATCAAACTCAAAACTCTCAAACTCTTGAACTCTGGGCGGGACCGTTCTGAAGCTTGAAGAAAGAATCAAACTCAAAACTCTCAAACTCTTGAACTCTGGGCGGGACCGTTCTGAAGCTTGAAGAAAGAATCAAACTCAAAACTCTCAAACTCTTGAACTCTGGGCGGGACCGTTCTGAAGCTTGAAGAAAGAATCAAACTCAAAACTCTCAAACTCTTGAACTCTGGGTGGGACCGTTCTGAAGCTTGAAGAAAGAATCAAACTCGAAACTCTTAAACTCTTGAACTCTGGGCGGGACCGTTCTGAAGCTTGAAGAAAGAATCAAACTCAAAACTCTTAAACTCTTGAACTCTGGGCGGGACCGTTCTGAAGCTTGAAGAAAGAATCAAACTCAAAACTCTCAAACTCTTGGACTCTGGGCGGGACCGTTCTGAAGCTTGAAGTAAAAATCAAACTCAAAACTCTCAAACTCTTGGACTCTGGGCGGGACCGTTCTGAAGCTTGAAGAAAAAATCAAACTCAAAACTCTCAAATTCTTGGAATTTGGGCGGGACCGTTCTGAAGCTTGAAGAAAGAATCAAACTCAAAACTCTCAAACTCTTGAACTCTGGGTGGGACCGTTCTGAAGCTTGAAGAAAGAATCAAACTCAAAACTCTAAAACTCTTGGACTCTGGGCGGGACCGTTCTGAAGCTTGAAGAAAGAATCAAACTCAAAACTCTCAAACTCTTGGACTCTGGGTGGGACTGTTCTGAAGCTTGAAGAAAGAATCAAACTCAAAACTCTTAAACTCTTGAACTCTGGGCGGGACCGTTCTGAAGCTTGAAGAAAGAATCAAACTCAAAACTCTCAAACTCATGAACTCTGGGTGGGACCGTTCTGAAGCTTGAAGAAAGAATCAAACTAAAAACTCTCAAACTCTTGGACTCTGGGCGGGACCGTTCTGAAGCTTGAAGAAAGAATCAAACTCAAAACTCTCAAACTCTTGAACTCTGGGTGGGACCGTTCTGAAACTTGAAGAAAGAATCAAACTCAAAACTCTCAAACTCTTGAACTCTGGGCGGGACCGTTCTGAAGCTTGAAGAAAGAATCAAACTCAAAACTCTCAAACTCTTGAACTCTGGGTGGGACCGTTCTAAAGCTTGAAGAAAGAATCAAACTCAAAACTCTCAAACTCTTGAACTCTGGGCGGGACCGTTCTGAAGCTTGAAGAAAGAATCAAACTCAAAACTCTCAAACACTTGGACTCTGGGCGGGACAATTCTGAAGCTTGAGGAAAGAATCAAACTCAAAACTCTCAAACTCTTGGACTCTGGGCGGGACCGTTCTGAAGCTTGAAGAAAGAATCAAACTCAAAACTCTCAAACTCTTGGACTCTGAGCGAGACCATTCTGAAGCTTAAAGAAAAGAATCAAACTCAAAACTCTTCAACTCTTGGACTCTGGGACTCTGGGCGGGACCGTTCTAAAGCTTGAAGAAAGAATCAAACTCAAAACAATCAAACTCTTGTACTCTAGGCAGGACCGTTCTGAAGCTTGAAGAAAAGAATCAAACTTAAAACTCTCAAACTCTTGGACTTTGGGCGGGACCGTTCTGAAGTTTGAAGAAAGAATCAAACTCAAAACTCTCAAACTCTTGGACTCTGGGCGGGACCGTTCTGAAGCTTGAAGAAAGAATCAAACTCAAAACTCTCCAACTCTTGGACTCTGGGCGGGACCGTTCTGAAGCTTGATGAAAGAATCAAACTCAAAACTCTCAAACTCTTGGACTCTGGGCGGGACCGTTCTGAAGCTTGAAGAAAGAATCAAACTCAAAACTCTCTAACACTTGGACTCTGGGCGGGACCGTTCTGAAGCTTGAGGAAAGAATCAAACTCAAAACTCTCAAACTCTTGGACTCTGGGCGGGAACGTTCTGAAGCTTGAAGAAAGAATCAAACTCAAAACTCTCAAACTCTTTAACTCTGGGCGGGACCGTTCTGAAGCTTGAAGAAAGAATCAAACTCAAAACTCTCAAACTCTTGAACTCTGGGCGGGACCGTTCTGAAGCTTGAAGAAAGAATCAAACTCAAAACTCCCATCAAACTCTTGAACTCTGGGCGGGACCGTTCTGAAGCTTGAAGAAAGAATCAAACTCAAAACTCCCATCGAACTCTTGGACTCGGCCGGACAGAACTTCGGAAGTGTGCGACACCGTGAACGACTCCAACTCGCAAGTAGGTCCTCGCCCGGGTTCTCCGACCAAGGTAAGCTTTTATACCCTTTTTCTCGCACTGGTTCTGCGAGTTCCCTTGGGTTTTAAAAAATTCACAAAATTTTGATACTTATATTTATTTCTGAACTTCACATTTTGTTTTTTTGATATTATAAAAGAATTATTAGAAATAACTTGGATAAAAAATAACATAAGTCATAACCAAACTAAGATAAAATTATTATTCAAATACTAAAGAAATCCCATTCTTAAATTATAGAGTTAGTGAAAATGATGATGATGATAACAACTTATCTTCCCAATAATGAGGTTTTGTTAGTTGGATACATTACGCAAGGGAGATTTTCTGTAAACGACTGCCGTCAAGGTAAGATAGAGTAGGATGACTAGGGATTTCCACCAGTTGATTGGATGAGGCCTTAATTAGCAGTAATAGCAGCAGCAGTTAAGGTCGCGTCGGGTGCCTAACTTGATCCCAGGTGCAGCCCCCATAAGCAAGGTGACCCTGTCTTCTAAATAAAACTCATAAATAAATTAATAAAGAAATTGAGTGGCATTTGCGGGATGGGAACTTTTGGCATCGCTATTCTTGAGATGGGAAATGTCGGGGTCGCAATTCTTGATATGGGAACTTTGAGGGTCGCTAGACTTGACATGGAGAATTTTAGGGTCGCTAGACTTGACATGGGAACTTTGAGGGTCGCTAGACTTTACATGGGGAATTTTAGGGTCGCTATTCTTGAGATGAAAAATGTCGGGGTCGCAATTCTTGAGATGGGAACTTTGAGGGTCTCTATTCTTGACATGGGAAATTTTAGGGTCTCTATTCTTGACAGGAAACTTTTAAAGTCGCTATTCTCGAAATGGCAAGTTTTGAGGTCGCAGTTTTTGGCATGGTAACTTTCGGGGTCGCTATTCTCGACATAGGGAATTATAGGGTGACTATTATTGACAGGGGAACTTTTACGGTTGCAATTCTTGACAAGGGAAATTTTGGGGTCTCTATTCTTGACCAGGAAACTTTTAGCGTCACTATTCATGACATGACAACTCTTGCGGACGCTATTCTTGACACAAAAACTTTTAGGGTCGCTATTGACGACATAGGGACTTTTATGGTTGCTGGTCTTGATATGGGACTTCTAGGATAACTATTTTTGACATGGGAATTTTAGGGTCGCGGTTTTTGACATGGGAACTTTGTGGGTCGCTATTCTTGATATTGGAAATTTTGATGCTGTTAGTTTTGAGATGGAAAATTTTGGTGTCACTGTTCTTGATATGAGAACTTTTAGGGTAGCTATTATTGACAAGGGAACTTTTAGGGTCACTATTATTGATATGGGAAATTTTAGGGTGGCTATTCTTGACATGGGAAATTTTAAGGTCGCTATTCTTGAGGTGAGAACTTTTAGGGAAGCTATTATTGACAAGGGAACTTTAAGGGTCACTATTATTGATATGGGAAATTTTAAGGGCGCTATTCTTGAGATGAGAACTTTTAGGGGCGCTATACTTGACATAGGAACAGTTAGGTTCGCTATGCTCGATAGGGAAACCTTTAGGGTCGCTAATGTTAAGATGGGAGCTTTTAGGGTCGTTATTCCCGACATGTAAAGTCTTAGATTCGCTTTTCTTGACAGGGGGACTATTGAGGTCGCTATTCTTGACATGGGAACCTTCTGGGTCGCTATTCTTGACATGGGAACATTTAGAGGCACTATTCTCAAAATGAGAACATTTGGGATCGCTATTCTTAACATCGGAGCTTGTACGATTGCTATTATCCACGTAAAAATCTTTGGGTTCGCTATGCTTGGTATGGGAACCTTCTGGGTCGCTATTCTTGACAAGGGAACTTTTGGGGTTGCTATTCTTGATATGGGAACATTTAGAGGCACTATTCTCGAAAGGAGAACATTTGGGATCGGTATTCTTGACATCGGAGCTTGTACGATTGCTATTATCCATGTAAAAATCTTTAGGCTCGCTATTCTTGGCATGGGAACCTTTTGGGTTGCTATTCTGGACAGGAGAACTAATAGGGTCCCTATTCTTGACCTGGGAATATTTGTGTTATCTATTTTTGATAGAGGAACTAGTGCGGTCGCTGTTCTTGACATGGGAACTTTTAGGGGTCGCTATTCTTGACAGGAGAACTATTAGAGTTGTTATTTCTGACATGAGAATTTTTGGAGTCGTTATTCTTGATATGGGAACTTTGAGGGCGCTATTTTTGACATGGGAATTTTGGAGGTCGCTATTCTTGACATGGGAATTTTGGGGGTCGCTATTCTTGACATGGGAATTCTGGGAGTCGCTATTCTTGACATGGGAATTTTGGGGGTCGCTATTCTTGACATGGGAATTTTGGGGGTCGCTATTCTTGACATGGGAATTTGGGGAGTCGCTATTCTTGACATGGGAATTTTGGGGGTCGCTATTCTTGACATGGGAATTTTGGGTGTCGCTATTCTTGACATGGAAATTTTAGGGGGTCGCTATTCTTGACATGGGAATTTGGGGGTCGCTATTCTCGACATGGGAATTTTAGGGGTCGCTATTCTTGATATGGGAAATTTGGGGGTCGTATTCTTGACATGGGAACTTTTGGAGTTGCTATTCTTGACATGGGAACTTTGAGGGTCGCTATTCTTGACATGGGAATTTGGGGGGTCGTATTTTTGACATGGGAATTTGGGGGGGTCGCTATTCTTGACATGGGAATTTTAGGGGTCGTATTCTTGACATGGGAACTTTTGGAGTCACTATTCTCGACATGGGAACTTTGGGGGTCGCTATTCTTGACATGGGAATTTTAGGAGTCGTATTCTTGACATGGGAATTTGGGGGGGTCGCTATTCTTGACATGGGAATTTTTTGGGTCGTATTCTTGACATGGGAATTTTGGGGGTCGCTATTCTTGACATGGGAATTTTGGGGGTTGCTATTCTTGACATGGGAATTTGGGGAGTCGCTATTCTTGACATGGGAATTTTGGGGGTCGTATTCTTGACATGGGAATTTTGGGTGTCGCTATTCTTGACATGGAAATTTTAGGGGGTCGTATTCTTGACATACGAATTTTTGGGTCGTATTCTTGACATGGAGACTTTAGGGGGCGCTATTCTTGACATGGGAATTTGGGGGGTCGCTATTCTCGACATGGGAATTTTGGGGGTCGCTATTCTTGATATGGGAACTTTTGGGGTCGCAACCCATGTCCCCAAACCTCAGTTCCCCATTGCAGTTTAACAGACCTCGAAAAATGTGAAAGTACTCTATAGGTACTAGGAGAAAGGCGAGGTACTGGTGTTGCGTTCTAATTATTCGATTGAAAGGGGCCTAGTCGGAGGGGCGGGGACTTCAGCTTTCCGGAACGAGTCAAGCTCACTCAACAGGACCAAGAAGAAGCGATGCGAAAAAAAAACAAATGTGGGAAAAGAATCAGTATAAAAATCTGTAAGACCATTCCTAAATTCGTTAACAACATCGGCCAACGAGATCATCCCTCACCGACCCACATCGTGGCAGAAAAATCTCGGTTAATTTGGGTTTTATGCCATCCTTGAAATTTGTGAGGGATTTGTTATAAATATCTTCATTTTTAACAAAAATACGCAAATGCTCCGCCAAGTAAACACTTTCGCTATTTAATTTGGGGTAAATTTCTAATTATGAGGTTATGGCAAAAAAATAGATTGGCCGCCATTTTGTCACTAATCATCATCATCATCATCATCATCATCATCATCATCATCACTAACTGTATCATTTAAGAAGGGGATTTTTTTG
The DNA here is from genome assembly GCA_963969495.1 of Ceratothoa steindachneri. Lineage (NCBI taxonomy): Eukaryota > Metazoa > Arthropoda > Malacostraca > Isopoda > Cymothoidae > Ceratothoa > Ceratothoa steindachneri. The sequence continues at coordinate 56,341,272 of OZ018337.1, forward strand.
AGTATTTAAATAATAATTTCATCTTAGTTTGGTCATGACTTATGTTTTTATCAAAGTTATTTCTAATAATTCTTTTATAATATAAAAAAAAAATGGTGAAGTTCAGAAATAAATATAAGTATCGAAATTTTGTGAATTTTTTAAAACCCAAAGAATTACAAATGGTGAAGTTCTGGAAATTTCTTTTTATATATCTTCTTCTTCTATAATTCTATATTTTATCAACGTGATATTTTGAAAGGGGGGAAATTTAGTTTCGAGTTCCTTTTTAAAATTATTCTAATTCGCAAAATTCAGAAAATTTATAAAAAAAACCATGTCTGCTTTTCTTTAGATTTTAAATTTTAATCTTAGTAGCGAAGCGCAAGCTCCCCCTGTAGGGGTGAGTGGCGAAGCCATTGCCTGGTCAGTTATATATTGTTTTAATCCATCGAAAGAATCGGTTCCGTAACGATTTATGTAGTTTAGGTTTTTTTTAAATATTTTTGTAAAACACTTTAAATATTTCTTTTCTAATTCAGATGTTATAATTTTTTACATAATTCAAAATATTTCTTTTATAATTAAGATGTTATTTAATTGTGTACCTACATGATTCGGCTCTAATTTCTATCGCTCAAGGCCAAGTCTAGTCTCCCCCTAAAAACACTTAGCTCCATGTTGTTTATAGGAATCGCATCATAGTGTATTTATGTATCATTTTGAAGGGATTTATTTTTTCAGAATTAAAATATAATAATTACTTTTAATAACAACCAATTTTAAAGAAAATATCATTGATTTAAAATAGCATTCAAGGGTAAAGAAATCAAGAAAATCAAGAAAAACAGTATCAAAACTAGAGGCCTAACGACATTTAACAATCGCCATTTGGATTCGAACGTAAGATTAGGCTTTCGAATTAGGAATATTACGAGTTTTTTTTTTTAATTTGCGGGGGGGGGGGAATCCCAATCAAGTTGGGGGAAGCCCCCATTTAGAAAGTACCGTAAAAATGATATATAGTACAATGTAATGCGAATGCTATATGCTAACAAAAAATGTCCCCCCAAAGCACGTTTTTTTTTTAATTTGCCCAAGAAAAAACATTGTCTACATTAAAAAACAATTGTTTTTAAATATATATATGTATATATATATATATATATATATATATATATATATATATATATATATATATATATATATATATATATATAAGTTATATAAAAATTCGTAGGGGGCATAAACCTCCAAATAACCAAAATCTCTTCACACCCTCTACACCAAAAGCTCTAATAATAACAATTGTGAACATGGAAAGAGGGTGAGACAAAAAAAAAGTGGCTCTTTCTCTACGCCAATAATACATTTTTATTACTTTGGCGGTATCAGTTTATTGGCCCTTGAAAAAAAGCCTCATAAATAGTAACATCGATAATATGCACATCATCTCTGTCGAATCGCGTCCAATCGGGCGCTTGATTGGATTTTGAAGCCGGATTTTGAAATCGAAGCGAGCAAAATTTTGGATTTCTCTTTACATAAACAGATTCGATCTTATTTCGGGAGACATAAATTGAAATGGCCCACGGGGGGAGGGGGCGAGATGCAAGTGGGTCCCTTCAAATTTCAGACACCTAATATGCATTGTTTATAATTCGTGTTTTCTTATTGATTTTCACTCCTATGCCTTGATGCAATTTCCGCTAGTGTTTTCAGCCTTTTTTTTTTTTTTAGTCGCGTACACGCGACTCTATAATTATTATGTCGGTCCTTAGGTCAGACGGTCGGTCGGAAGGTAACTATTTTACTTTTCAATGAGTTTTTTCCAATAACATCGTAACTATTCGGCCGATGCGAACGAAATATAAACCCTTTATGTTGTTTTACATTCACTTTCGAATGACGTAATGGCAAAGTCGTCCCAAGGTTAGTCCGAGAATTATTTTACTTTTCATTGAGTTTTTTTGGAATGAACTTGTAACTATTCATCCGATTCTAACTAAATTTGAAACCCTTATGTTGTTTTACATTCACTTTCAAATGATGTAATTACAATTGTCCTCCCATTGTTAGCCCGGGAATTACTTAAACAAAACTAATTTTGGATCGGATTGCCCCACTTATTGAAAGCTTTAAAGGTTGTAAGGTCATATGATACTAAGTCAGAATAATTGAGAGCACACGACTTAAGGCTGTTGACTTTTTTCTATATATGGTAACTTTGGAGACACCCTGTACAAGACCTGCAGTTGATTTCTCGATTCTCATTCGATGAGTTGCAACGGACTTCTTTGGCTGATGCGACGAGGCCGAGATAACTCGGGATATTCTAACTCCACACCTTATGCGAGGCTTTTCGAGAAATGGTTTGGCGACATTGACAAAACCATCTCAAGAATTGGCAATAAAATATATTTTACAAGGTCATCTTGAACACTCTTCGTTCTGTCCTCTGTTCGATGGGTAACCGTTCCTTCACAGTTTGTGCTCCTAGACTCTGGAATGCTCTTCCTGCCCTAGTCCAATCATCTCCCTCCCTTGTTACTTTTAAACGTCTCCTGAAAACTCATCTCTTCAGAATTGCCTTTTCTCTCCTGTAAACATTCTCTACACTCACTACACAACCTGAGCTCTGGGAGGGCTAACAGCCCTGAAGGGCGCATTATAAATACTTATTATTATAATATTAGTAGAGGATGTTAATTTATACAGCTTTGTTCAATACCTGAGAAACAGGGATATATAGCTCCTTTCAGGACCACAGGTTTGGTTTTGTTCAAGGGCGGGAGTTGCAGGAGAGTTGTGCGCGTTTTCCCTTGTCTAGTTTCTATGGTAATATTTCATTTTCCTAACTTTAACACTTCCATTTTTCTTCAATCTCTCGTTTGTATATTTTTTTTAATACATACGAATATCCCTTTGTCCCTCATTGGGTGAAGGGGTAGGGGGTCTCAACTGGGATTAACCAGCAAGCGCAAATCTTTCTGACCCTTTGCACCTCCTACCAGGCAGCCATCTGCGCACTCACCTGGCGCCATTGCGAAGAGGTCTTAATTAAGAGGCTGAGTCATATGACTCATTTACCCTGGCCATTCCATACAGACAAATTGAGAAAACAGACAAACCAAAAGAGACGCAAAGGGACGAACGTACATACACGTACATGAGAAAATTGACACATACAAGGCTAGGGGAATGAGGGGCGAACAGGGGTAAACAAATCGAGATAGAAGTGAATGTGCAAAAGAGACGGAATGTTCGAGTATGGCTCCACTCGAAAAGAATTACCAGTTCAAATGCTCAAGGACAGTGGGAGTTCGTTTCCACAGGCCTTCAAGAACATTGAGGTAAAAAAGAGAAAGAACTCAGACGCGCAAGATCACAAGAAGCTACTAACTCTTCAAACGTCTAAAAGACCTTTCTAAAATACTCTAAACTAAACTGTACCAATCCTAATATAAACCATTATAAAGAAAATCTGGTAGATTTAAGTGCGTTAAGTGATTGATTGTATTGCAAATATGGAAAGTAGACGAACCTCGCTTAAAACAGCTGCAGTTTTGTGCAACTTCTTTAATTGTGAACAGAAAATGCAATGTGAAGCTCAATTGTCATTTGAGAAGAAAATAAGATAACTTATTGTTGAATTGGCTATTTTACAGTCAAGATATCCTTTGCAGATTTTTAGTTAGTACAAATATATTAAGTTTCCGACCTAAGTATATAAACAAACCAGGCAATGGCTTAGCCACTCCCCCATACGCGGGGAGCTTGCGCTTCGCTACTAAGATTACAATTTAAAATCTAAAAAAAAGCAGCCATGGTTAATTTTTTTTTAATTTTCTGAACGTCGTCACCATTTTTAATTCTTTGGGTTTTAAAAAATTCACAAAATTTCGATACTTATATTTATTTCTGAACTTTTGTTTTTTGATAGAAAAAAATTATTAGAAATAACTTTGATAAAAAAACATAAGTCATAACCAAACTAAGATAAAATTATTATTCAAATACTAAAAAAAATCCCCTTCTTAAATTATAGTTAGAGATAATATAACAACGTCAACAGACCTATGTCACGTGCTCTCAATTATTATGAGATAATTTTATGACCATATGACCTTCAAAACTTTCAATAATTCAAGGACATTTGCAATTATATCACTCGAAAGAGAATGTAAAACAACATAAGGGTTTCAAATTTCCTTAGAATCGGCTGAATAGTTATGATGTTATTGCCAAATACTTCCCGGACTAACCTTGGGAGGACCTTGGCAATTATATCATTCGAAAGAGAATGTCAAACAACATAAGATTTTCATATTTCGTTAGAATCTTCCAAATAGTTATGATGTTATTGCCCCCAAAAAACTCCTTAGAAAGTAAAATGGTTACCATCCGACCGACGACCTACGGACCAGCATGGTAACTTATAGAGTCGCGTGCACGCGACTAAAAACGAAAACAAGCTTAAACAACTTATATGAATTAACTGCAAGCAATTCAATGAAGGGAAATTAGATGAAACAGAATTTTCATTAAAAACTGTTCAAGAAGTACTAGACAAAGGAACCATTCTTTTGTCTCCTGAGGAAGTCAAAAGTTTTGATGTAATCACCAGAAACATTCTTTTTAGCATCTTGGATGGTTTTCCAAAGGTGAATTGTTAAATTGTCTGTACCATCTGGGTAAACGCTTTTCTTCAGGTTTCTCTACAGGTATTTTAGTGGATTTAGGTCGTAACTGTTGAGAAGCCAGTCCACGATTGAGTTTCCTACCAATCTCTTTGACTCTAACACATGCTTAGAGAACATGGAAGCGTGACCATGAGTATTATCCTGCATGGAGACAAGTCCTCATCCTGTGTTTCTTGAACCAAAGTAGGAAGTTTTTGGCCTGGAACTCGCAGTACCCATTCGAACCCCTTTTGACGCTATCTTCCAGTTTGAAAGGAACTGCTAGCTTTTCTCTAACAAGTACAGCACGAATCATCAATCCTCCTTATTGTGGCCGCTTGGCGAATGCTTTACCTGACACTTATTGGCAACTCAGCCTCTTTTCCACTATCTGACCGATCCAGAATGATTCTTGATTCGTCTGTGAAGATAACTGTGCTAAAGTCAGTTTTTTAGTATGTCTGGTCCCATAGCAGACGGGATTTTCTGCGTTTTCTGGTTAACAGCTTTTTGGTATTTTTTCTAATGGTAGAAAATTTCCTAAGAGCCTTACACCTGTTTTTCTCTAAACGGAAGGAGAGGCAGGAGAAAGAAAAACGCCTTTACTGCTAGCACGCGGAGTTTTAGCCACTTCTTGCTTTCATTTAAGAAAGATCTCTAGAAATTCTGGTTGAACCCTCCTTCTTTCTTAGTTAAATGACATTCTCTACAATTTTCTTCACAGTGCAATGATCGCGCACCAAATCTTTTGGAATTTGCAGAGCAGACTTTTCTTTGTATAATTCCTTCACGATACAATTCTTCTCTTTTTAGGACAGTTCCTTTTTCATGGCCATTTTCTCAGAAATGCTACATGCAAGAGGATGTCTGCATGGTCGTTGTAATCGATTTTCATAAAATCGACTATATCCTATTTAATACTTAAGATAAATAGTGTTTTATTTAATAAATTGTGCTTATTACATTTGTAAACGTACCTGAAACAAAAGAATTCAACATTATTCTTGAAAATGTTGAAACGCTTAAGAGGTATTGCATATAATTTCTAGACACACTTTATAGAGTAACTTTAAGCTTTAAGTTGCAGGAAGCCTTTATCAGCGACTAGCTGTACACGACATTGCCCGGGATAAAAAGTCCAGTCACAAATAAATACAGATAAATATTGTTTCAACTTTTTATATTGTGGCATAAAAGTATCTTTAACTGCTTAGTATTATTATTTGTGAGATTAAGGCAGATACAGGAGAGTTGCGCACTCTCCTATCATATAATATCATATAGTATGATATACGATCATATATTATCATATACTATCATAACGATCATATAAAATACTTACAATGAGTAAACGTTTCTCCGCGCGCGCCCGGCAGTTTACGCGCTCGCGTGAATGACCGTGAGTTATGAGCGAACACCTTTGTGGCCGCAGGAACAGATCGAGCGTGTTCTAGATACAGATGGTAGGTAGGGAGATTTTTCTTCTTCATAACAACGGGCGTCCAACGTCGGCCGTTTGACTAAGGAAATGAAGAGTTCCCAAGGTTGGAAGGTTCTCCCCATCTTTCAAATCTTAGCATCGCCTGGTCATTACTTAATTCGCTAACGACAACATATTAAAGAAAAAAGGCATTAAACAAGTTAGAGAGTGAAACTAGGACATATATTCCACCCAAAATGGGGGATTTTTTTTTAAGTCAGGCATCCCTCGTTCTAGTTGAGAGAGCGTTAATAATAACAATGGTAACTACTTTGTTATAGTTCATATTTAATAAATTTAATAATGTTTTCTTTAGAGTGCAGTTGAAAGGTTATTTGTTAGCCTAAAAGAGAGAACATTGTAAAATAAAGTGTTGTATTAAGATGAAGTATGTTGAATGTAGGAAGCCCTGATCCCTCAGGATTGGTAGGGAGTGCACTCTTCTTTGCTAAGCGTCTGCAATTTAGGTATATCCCCCCCCCCTCCCCATTTGGCCTCCTCGTTTCAAAATTTTCATCAAGCTGATGGAAGTTATTGTCTTTTTTGTTTCATTTTATGGAGCCAAGATGGTCAATATTTGGCAACAATTCCGTAAACCCTGTGACCTTTGACCTACTCTCCTTCCGGGAATGAAAGTTAATTTCTTGGGTTGTGTTCCACCACGGACGTTGTGCCAGATCGCTCGCTGCGGTGTCCATGTCAACGGGTGAGTGATTTTGCACGACGCCCTAATGACTACACCATAGCAACGAATTATCCGTTACCCACTTCCCCATTAGCCCTTGGAGCTGCCCTATTGGGGAACGTGGTCAGAGAGAACGAGGGTGAGATGAATTCTCGGTGGCAACCATAGCGATTTCTTCACATACAAGGCCAGTTTACCTAGTAGAGATCCCTGCACATAAAGTATCACTTTACTTAGTAGCAACTTCTATGCATAAGCATCCAATTAACCAAGGAGTGATTTCTGCACATAAGAGGCCAATTTACCAAGGAGCAATTTCGGTATTTAAGAGGCCAAGTTACCAAGGAGCGATTTCTGCACCTAAGAGGCCAATTTACCAAGGAGCGATTTCGGTAGCTAAGAGGCCAATTTACCAAGGAGCGATTTCTGCACCTAAGAGGCCAATTTACCAAGGAGCGATTTCTGCACATAAGAGGCCAATTTACGCCAATTTATTTGTGGCAAATTCTGCACATGCAAGGCCATTTTACCTAGTAGCGATTTCTGCATATGAATGACCACCTTAATTAGTAACAATTTCTTCGCATAAGAGGCCACTTTAGATAGTAGTAATTTCTGCACAAAAGAAGCCAGGTTACCTAGTATTGATTTCTGAACATAAGAAGCTACTTTTTCTAGTAGCGATTTCTGCAAATGAGGCCACTTTAATTACGATTTTTGCAAATACAAGGCCACTTTACCTATTAGCGATTTCTACACCGACAAGGACACTTTACCTTTAAATCTATGACGGGGATGCACGAGTTTCTTTGAATGCGATTCTTGTAAACAAAACAACGCCGTGACCCCACTACTCCTAGTGAGTTATGAGGAGAAATTACTTTGAGACAGGTAGAGTTAATCTCGAGTATCCAAAAGAGGAGAATACTTGGGGCACCTGGGAGAGTGAGGGTGCTTAAACTCTCCTTAGAGGTAGATTTCGTCAACCTCTTGCCGAATCCAGCTGCCCCAAACAATCTTGGTATCCAATCACGTACCCACTGCCCCCCTCCCCACGAAGGACCCTTGACCTCTGTTCAGGGATCCCCTCGGGTAGTCCGCCCTTAAGATGAAAGAATCTTGCAAATCCCAGGATTTGGCGGCCTCCACCAAACGTAGCCTCTCTCGTCTTCTCGTCTTTAATCCACCTTCGTTTCGAATTCACCATAGACCCTCACTGAAGGACCAGGGGCTCGACCCGGCCCCTCTTAGACCGATCCAGACACCCTGGAGAGAGCGAGGAACAGCAAAGGACCGACGGGAGCCCACTTGCGATCCACTCCGCCTGCGAGTGGATCAGCGCCACCAGCTTTCGCCGCGTCCGTCGTAATTGATTCGAGCGAAGGGGAATTAGCTGGACGAGAGAAACGGATCGCAAAGCTTAATCGCCAATCCCTTTGTGGGATCCAACGGATTGAAATCATTTCGGCTGCCCTTTGGATCATTCTGCGTGTGTACAGATGCGTGTAGGTCTTCTCTCTCTCTCTCTCTCTCTCCCACCCTCCTTCGAAACTCGCACCAGAGGGCAAAAAAAGCCCGACGACAAGGATGGAACTGAAAAGTGGAGCTTAATCGCCCGATTGGAAGACAAATCCTCTCCGCCTACTCCGATTGGAGCGATTTGGTGCGACGCCTCGGCTAGAACGAAAAAGTGTCACCAGTCAGGATTGAGAGCAGGCGAAAAATGAGGCGAAAATGATCTGTCGCGCTCGTTAGATCGAGATGAAAGGAAGAACAGCTTTCTCGCTCTTGATTATTTTGTAATTATATTTTGCTGCGTATTTGTGTTCAAATTACTAATGGGATAATGGTAAAATGACACGCAATTCAAAGCTTCATCTCTCATATATATATATATATATATATATATATATATATATATATATATATATATGAGAGTTGCGCACACTTGTAGTTTTCGAAACGTAGTGAAAAATTATAAGATGCTGCATCCGTTTCTCGTGGCTCTGGGATTTATCCTTAATATTATATGCAGGCTTCACGGCCGAGCTCCATATATATATATATATATATATATATATATATATATATATATATATATATATATATATATATATATGTTCAATATATAAGTTTAAGTTATACGTTCATTATAATAGGAGACGTAAATATAGAGGAGTAGAGCTTTTACCTCGTTTCAGTAGGTCAGCTGCACGCACCTAAAACCGGGACATTCAGAGAGAGAGAAAGAGAGAGAGAGAGAGAGAGAGAGAGTAACAACAAGGAGTAACAACAAGGAAAGAAGGTACCCTAGGAGACCTTACGGTCCATTCAAAGAGGGTACCATTGGACTTGCAATCGAGCGGGCACAAGGCTGCTCAATTGTTTTGCGTCCCTAAACGGCCACTTTTCAAGACCTTCTCTAGTCTTGACTTGAACTGGTCAACAGATTCACTGTTGACAACTTCTACTGGAAGTGCGTTCCACTTACCGCAGATACTGTAGGTGAAAAAGTTTCCACACAGATTGCGGTTGTAACGCTTCAGTTCAAGTTTGAAGCCGTGATTGCGCGTTCTGTTCTCACTCAGTGTGAAAATATCCCGGTAGTCAACATTGTCGAACCCTCGAAGTATTTTGAAAACCTCTGACCACGCAGTCTACGGGTTTCCAGCGAGAACAGATCTAATTCTCTTAGTCTATCCTCATAACTTTTATGTTGGATAGAGAAAATCAGCTTGGTTGCCCTGGCTTGTACGCGTTCCAATCTCGCGATGTCCTTTCGCAATGAAGGACTCTAAAATTGTACGGCATACTCCAGGTGTGGTCGGAAAAGTGAGTTGTACAGGCACAGTACAATCTCCTGATTCCGATAACCAAACTGGCGCTTAATATAGCCTAGCATCCTTTGGGCCTTTTTCTCCGCCTCAATGCACTGTTTCGAGAACTTGAGGTCACTAGTGATTGTTACACCAAAGTCCTTCTCAGTGTCACTCGATTAAAGAGCAGTGCCCTTAAGGATATACTGAGATTGTGGGTTTCTGTGGCCGATATGCATCACTTTGCATTTCCATACGTTAAAAGGCATTTGCCACGTGTCCGACCACTCCCCAATCTTCACAAGATCTTCCTGCAGGCGGGCAGTATTTCCATCCTTTGCAACGTTCATACCAAGCTTGGTATCATCGGCAAATTTGGAAATCTTGGCAACCATGTCACCGTCCATGTCGTTGACGTAGATGATGAATAGTAGTGGTCCCAGGACAGAACCTTGAGGAACCCCGCTAGTAACGGGCACCCACTCAGAAGACTGTCCATTTACCACCACCCGTTGCCGTCTGCCACTCAGCCAGTTCTCGATCCAGCCGGCTACCTTTCCGTCTATGCCAAGCACTCGCACTTTCCGGAGAAGGCGGTGGTGTGGTACCTTATCAAAGGCTTTCTGAAAGTCTAGGTAGACCACATCCACCGCCTTGTCCCGATCGTGCTCACTGAAAACGAAGTGGAAGAATTCCACAAGGTTCGTCAGGCATGACCGTTGCCTTCGGAAGCCGTGCTGGGAACTCCTCAGTAGCAGGTTTGACTCTAAATACGACGTCACTTTGTCCACCATGATGCTTTCCATCAGTTTACCGACTATCGAAGTCAGACTGATAGGTCGGTAGTTCAACGGTTGGTTACGATCTCCTTTCTTGAAGATAGGAGTCACCTCCGCCTCACGCCAGTCTCTAGGAACGCATTTGGTCCGGATTGACATGTTAAAGATAGCGCACAGATGTCGTGATACTTTATCACACACTTCCTTCAACACTTTAGGTAGAAACCCGTCCGGTCCAGGGGACTTATTCGTCTTTAGGTCAGCGATCTTTTTCTTTATTTCTCCTTCGGTGAAGTCCATTGCCTCCAGCTTTTCCCCCAAGTAGGAATCCGTCGGCTGGGGAATGGGACCACACTCTTCAGTAAACAATGAAGAGAAGTAGTCATTGAGGAGGTTAACATTTTCTGCATCTGAATGCTTTAATGTCCCCTCCTCATTCCTCAAAGGGCCAATCGTTCGACGGATTGGTTTACGGCTGTTCACATATCCAAAAAACTCCTTGGGATTTTCTTTACAGAGTCTCGCCACTCGGAGTTCTTCAGACCGCTTAGCCGCCCTTATGGTGTCCTTCACTCTCCTGGCTAGCCTCCGGTATTCGTTAAAGTTACCCGAGATCTTCGATTGCCGGTACATAGTTCTTTTCTCCCTAAGCAGTTGGCCGATTTCTCGATTAAACCACTTAGGTTGAACAGAAGACAGACGGGGGCATTTCAGAGGGATAAAACGCGATTGAAGACTCATGAATGTGGTTTTGAAACTATTCCACGAGTCTTCAACGGCATCGCACACTTTGTCAGTCAGTCCAGCTCGAAGGCTTGCAAAGTCTGCTCTTCTCAAGTCAAGTTTCTTTAATTGACTGGCAACAGACCTTACCTTCGGGATCTTGACGCTAAATCTAACTAGCTGGTGATCACTGCCACCGAGCTCTTCGCCTACAGAGAGATCCTCAACGATATCATCCTCAGAGGTCAAGACCAAGTCGAGGATATTGTCTCCTCTCGTCGGTTCTCTGACCCATTGAGTGAGGAACTCGTTGTTGGCGAACTCCAGGAGTAGCGCGCTCTCGCCACAGGCTGCTCTGGTTTCTCAGTCAACTTGGCTGTTGAAATCGCCCATAACGATGCACACTCTGCCTTGAACCAGCTCACCCAGCAGCTAGAACAGTTCTCTGTCCTTCTCAACGGGTTGGGAAGGGGGTCTGTAAAGCAGCAGGGTCCTGTATCTGACAGGACCGATCTCTAGGTCAACGCCTAGGAGCTCGTGGTCGGATATAACGTTGGAGTTCGTAGATTTGATTGTATCCTTAACATACAACATTACACCGCCACCCTCTCTGTCTGGCCTATCTTTGTGGAAGAGTTGGTAGCCAGGAACCGTGAATTCGCCTTCAAAGTCTCGGTTTGAGGTTTTTATCCTCGATTCTGTTATGGCTACCATTTCGGGTTCTTCCGTCGCTACGAGGCCACGGAGCTCAGGAAACTTGTTCCTGATTGATCTCGCATTGAACAGAAGAACTTTCAGGGAGTCCCCTAATGTAGGACTCCCTATACTCTTCCGTTTCCTGGCTTCTTGTTTGTCGCGGTGGCACCATTTTTGACAACCTCCAAGAAGGTTGTTTGGGGAGTGACTCGGGCGTACTGGCGTACGTCCGCCTTCCCAATGGGCCGGACACTCCTTTGGGTGCGCTCCACGACATCCTGGATGAGAGAGAAAGAGAGAGAGAGAAAGTGTATCGGGCTGGTCAGACGTTTCGAACCAGGAGCGAGGGCACTCTTATTTCACCAGTATTTAAAGTAGGGTTCAAGCGTTCCTGAGCGTCACTCGACAGAGCAGTGGCGGATCCAGGCTAAAAAAATTTGGGAGGCTAACCTGATTTCCTCCCTATGAGGAGTCTGAGAAAAGGCATTAACATTAATAATGGTTATCTTACACAACATTGATAATAAACAACAGCATCTCATAAAGTGGTGAGCACCGACTCTCTCAGATCAGAATTATTTTCTGCACATCAGAAAATTATGAATTGTAGTTTTTGGACGTCATCTAAGGTACAATACTGAATTTGATAATTATTTTTTTGAGATTTACCTCTATTTTAGACATGTATCATATAAGATACATTCAATAGCATCGGTTTAAAAAAATATAAACGGGTCTGAAATTTCAGGGGGTCTTCACCCCCCTAGCTAACCCCTGGATCCGCTCCTGGAAAGGTCTCACAATTGTCGGCTCCTGGCCAAGGGTTTGATATTTGTTTACAGATGGATTCGACCTTGGAATGAACCGTAGAACCCACAAGAGTCTAGAACAGGCCCGGGTAACCCTTGGCACGCGTGCCAAACGTGGCACGCCAACGGCTTCTTACCGGCACGCGAAGCCAAATGCTAAACTTAAGAAAACTAAGTAAATGTGTCTCTAACTTCTTTTGCATAGCAACCGCATGGTGGAAAATCTCTTATAAAATATCTGTTATCATTGATGCAGAAGCTGAAGTCTCATTGATGGTAAATAAATAAAAACGCCACAATTTTTCTTTCTCTAGTTTGGATTTGTTCTTTTCCTCTTAAAATCGTAAAGATTAAATTCTGTTTAATATAATATGTAATTTTTTAGGTAAAATAACTGTCTTTTTCTTGTAATCTTTAGGCATCATACGTGTTTAAGAATGAATAAAAAAATATCTTTAATTTTATGTCCTTTTATTGTGATTTGGTCAATTATTGGCACGTGAGGAAATTTTGTATCAAAGATTTGGCCAACTTTGGCACACCCACTTAAAAAAGGTGCCCACCCCTGGTCTAGAATATAGAGCTCTCGCAGCCTAGTGGAGGCGCAGTGGGACTTTTCTCGCCAAAGTACGGGTTCGGACCCAGCGAGCGCGGACACAAAACTTTCAGCAACATCACGAGCTGGCTGCCCACTGGGCGAATACGCTGATACACACTGTCGTAGGAGGGGGTGTAAAGAGCTCTACACGCATCATCACGCACATAGCCGATCTCAGCACCACATACCTTTGACGCGGAACTACGAAGGGTTCATGATTGCTGGTTGGTGCCAAACTACAATACTACCTGACACCTTCCCTCAATCCATCGAGGATCTTTCCTTGACTCTATCGGGTTTGTCATCAATTGTCTTTCTGATCTTTATATCTATTCCTTTCTCCGAGGGACGAATGGCACAACTTACTATTTACTCTAGATTATATCCAAAGCAAAATTGTACGGTGACCGGTTCCCAGGTCCTGATGAAGTATCGGTTGTCAAATTTTGCTTTATACTAACCGCACCAATTTGTCTCGAGGTTTCTCGATATTTACCCGCATTTAAAATATATTAAGCAAAGATAACGTTTGAAATCAATAATAACTTTCATATTTTTCTGTGGTGGTAAATGATGGGCAAAATAAGGTAATCTATTAAATGCATCTTTTTATGTGCCTTGGATTCCTTGAAAATCACCTCCCTGGCGAGACACGAAGCCCCACTCTGGCCCCACGACCTGATGCAGTCCTGGTTGTCAAATTTTGCTTTATACTAACTGCACTGTAGATATATTGGTTAAACTTATATAAAAATGAGTTTACGAATCCTTGAACTCATTTAGATCTCGCTCCCCTTAGAGAAATATTTTGTCAATCTTGGAGATCCCCTTTGTACATAATTCCCCAAATTGGTAAAATATTGAGCTAATTCTTTTGTGACCTTTCGTCAAATTTTATTGTTCACCAAAACTGTGGAGACCCAGATTCCTTGCATGTTTCAGGCCAACTCTTTCTTGTTTCCCTCTACTGTCCTCAGAGTGACACCCAACACTCGGAGAATTTAGCATTGGAACCCCCGGCGAGAATACCAAGCCACCTAACTTGTAATTTTCCATTTGGGGTGGGGGGGGAGGGGGTAGGACTGAATTCAGCCATAGTATTCCTTCTTTTACATACGATACACAGCTGAGTCTACTATGATAGGAAAAAGAGAGAAACTACGCCAGACTACACGCATGCGAGGAATTCAGAGTTGACAACAGCGTTTAATTACTCACTGTGCCATATATATATATATATATATATATATATATATATATATATATATATATATATATATATATATATATATTTATTTTTCTGAGATTGTGTTCCTCGATTCGTTATTTCCCCTTATGGGCATTATTCTCTCATCTCTGTCGCACAATCAAGGGATAAAACTAGATTTTGTTCTGTTACAATTCGATTTTGATAAAAATGGCACAATTGATTATATTTTGCCAATCACTCACTCCCTTCTTTTCGTCATTTCATCCTCCCTCTCCCTTCCTAAAAAGCTCCTTTACTAAATAAATAGAGTACTATGATAAACTCCGGGGGTGGGCCAAGAACAATGAGGAATTTATTTGCCAGCATTGTACTCACTAGTGTAAAGAGATAAGGAAACAGTTTAAAACCATTATGTAGAAGTGTAATACAAAGACATGAGAGTTAACCTGAAGGAAACACACACACATCCACACACAAGGGTAAATTAATGAACGTGGAGACGGATTTGTATAATTCGTAGAGAGAAAACCTTTATATTGTGAAAGGTTTCTTACAAAGAGACAAATTAGCTGGATATGACTGGGATCAAAGGAGACTAAAGTATGCGATCGATAACATATGTTGCTCAAACAGGAAAAAAATTACAATAAGGCCATATCAGCTCTTTCAAAAGAAGTAGTGGCAAAAAATTACCCAGGAGAAAGATAAAAATGGATCTAAAAGAACATAAAGATCGACTCATGACGTAGATAACAAACCCACGGAAACTTAACACCAAAAGTAAAATAAATACCCCCCAAATTACTTTAGCAAAATAAGTACTCAATTTAATGATCTAGTGACATAATCCTCTTTAGAAAACTGCAACAATATTATAAACAAATTCTTCCATAATGTGTAACGTTTGCAAATAACAAAAATAGGATATTTAGCACGGAAATAAGTGAGGCGACTAAAAGATCTTTAAGTAAAATGCGAAAAATGAGAAGAGGTGAAACAATTAGAGAAAGGATAGAATATACGGAACTCAACAACCTTATTAAACAACATCGGAACATAGAACATATGATAAAAATCTTTAGTAAAATAAAATTTAAAAACAAACACTTCAATAAAACAGATGAAACAAAACATTTGGCAGACATAAAATGACAACCCTAAAAGGTTAACAAGGGAATAAAATTATAGAGAAAAACATTGAAAAGAATTAAGGAATATCTCAGGTAGCAATGATAGCAATGACCACCGTACACTAGATGACAACTTCTCAATAAACAAGGAGGGAGACCCACCAATAATGAAGGGAAACATTTTTCAAGCAATTAAGAACATGAAAAATAGTAAAGCATCTGGGAGAATGGGGACACAATCGACCTTAAGGCAGTGATAGCTGACTTACTAGCTAGTCGGTTTATAAATATTTAAAAGAAATTAGTATTACAATAGCTTTGCCCAACGATTCCCCAGTATTTCTTTTTAAAAATAGGGGACAGAAAAGATGTAAATAACTATAGGTCAATCAATTTATCATCAGCAATATACTAATTACTCACAAAAGTCATAAGTTAAAGATTAACGCGAACACAGAGGTGCCATCAACAGCCCGGATGAGGCACGTTTCTGAAGTAATTATAGCACAATGCTTATGATCGATAGTTTTGCAAAAGATAAAGCGAATAAAATTGAGGCCTAAAACTTTTGAGCAGGTATGAGAATCCTTTCGACTTCTCGTGACTCCTGAGGACATGGAAAAAGAAATCAGTAGAACAAAATTAGGCTGGAGAGCGGTATGGAACATTAGCTATATCTTGAGCGGTATGGAACATTAGCTATATCTTGAGCGGTATGGAACATTAGCTATATCTTGAGCGGTATGGAACATTAGCTATATCTTGAGCGGTATGGAACATTAGCTATATCTTGAGCGGTATGGAACATTAGCTTTATCTTGAGCAGTATGGAACATTAGCCATATCTTGAGCGGTATGGAACATTAGCTATATCTTGAGCGGTAGGAAACATTACCTATATCTTGAGCGGTAGGAAACATTACCTACATCTTGAGCGGCAAGAAACATTAGCTACATCTTGAGCGATAGGAAAGCTTAAGTGCATCTTGAGCGATAGGAAAATTTAGCTAGATCTTGAGCGGTAGGAAAGCTTGACTGCATTTTGAGGAGTAGGAAACCTCAACTTCATCTTGAGCGGTAGGAAAGCTTAACTGCATTTTGAGCAGTAGGGAATCTTAACTTCATCTTCAGCGGTAGGAAAGATTACCTCCATCTTCAGGAGCGACATGTCTCCGAGGTTGCCACCTCAAGTATTTAACCAATGCGGAAACTAGAAAAGAAATACATAAATAAGAACACAAACAAGAGAAATATAATGAAAAGAATAAAAAATATGAAGTGGGAAGGGGTCAGACTCAATCCCAGAAGAAACATAAGAAGATGGGCAAAAGAAATACTAAACTGGGCACGTTTCTACATAAAGATACCCAGAAGAAGGTTTCGCAGGAGATAGGAAGATGGAATTCGATCAATGGCTGGTAAAACGTGGCTGATTCGAAATTTGAACTGAATCATTGATGATGATGATGATGATGATGAAGGTATAACGTAATATCCAATTTTGGGATCCAAATCAACTCTTTGACGTCATTCCACGCAATATAAACCGGAATAATATTCCTACCACGTTAAAAATAGGGTCGCTCTGGCAAGGCTCCGAAGCGGTTACTACCCAAAATTACATTTGCTGCTTTTGATATATTCGATGGCTTTTATCCATTCGTTTGCTTCTTTTACATCGCTTGTGTTTGTCATTTTTTTTCCTGGTATTGAGCAAATTTCATCCACCATTTTGCGAGGCCATCTTCTCAACCTCTTTATGTGTAAAAGTGCCCAATTTAACATTTCTTCGTTATATATTTAGTTGTTGCTTTGGGAAATATGTCCTGTCCATTTCTCAGAACTATTATTCTTTTTACTATATCTGTCAGCCGAGTTTGTGTTATTATCCAATTGTATTCTTTATAGCCCATGTGCTCATTCATAACATGTATATCCTATGTTTTCAGGTTATCCTTAGTTTGTCTGCTTTTTGGGGGGGGTTTAGTTGGCCCATGCTATTAGAATGTTTCTTTACTTTAAGTATATTGTACCGAGAATGGTAGTTTCTGGTGCAATAATTTATCATGATTGAATTACATCATAACACGCCTGGAACTACTTAAAACAGGTCAATAGACCTAAGTCGCGTGCTCTCAATTACGACCTTCAAAACTTTCAACAAGTGGGGAAATCCGACGCAAAGTTAGTTTAGTTTTAATAATTCCAGGACTAACCTTGGGAGGACTTTGACAATTACATCATTCGAAAGAGAATGTAAAACGACATAAGGGTTTTGAATCTCGTTAGAATCGGCCGAATAGTTACAATATTTTTACCAAATAATTTCCGGAGTAACCTTGGGAGGACCTTTACAATTATATCACTCGAAAGAGAATATAAAACGACATAAGGGTTTCAAATTTCGTTAGAATCGGCCGAATAGTTACGAAGTTATTACCAAATAATTCCTGGAATAACTGTCAGAGGGCATTGGCAATTGTATCACTCGAAAGGTTTGAAAGTTCCTTAGAATCGAACGAATAGTTACGAAGTTAATACCCCAAAACTCTTTGAAAAGTAAAAAAATTACCATCCAACCGACCGACCTATGGATCAAAATAGTAACTTATAGAGTCGCGGGTAGGCGACTAAAAAAAATAGTATTCGATAGTCGCAGAAAGCACTTATTCCGCAGTCCAATTTCAAGGGTATCATTTCGAAGTGGACTGTCATTACAAACTCGGTCATGGGTATGGTAATATTTTGTTCTCAATTGTTTTTGTTCATTTATCTACAAATTTGTTGTTAGGAGTTAAAAAATACGCCTTATTCAAGATTAACTCGATTTTCTATTAGTCATTATAAACATTTATCTTTTTATTGAGTTACTCTTCTTTTCACAATGTATTTCCGTTTTTCTTTATTTTCTCTATTCACTTCTCTTTTTTTCTCCTACATTTATTCTCCAAGTAATGAACTTGCCATAGGTTACATATGTTTCTCTAATAATAATGGTAATAATAATGTCTAATAATACCAATAATAATAGCTAATAATACTTAGAGTGAGTTGAAGGGGCCGTAGTTCGAGGAACTCATATCCAAAACTACGAACGTCGATCCCTTTGGCGCAGGAGACTTGGGAAAATTGGTTTCCCCTCCTCTATGCAGTTATCGATCGGGGTTCGTCGGAGCGGACGCCTGGCGCCAGAATAGTCATGCACAGGACGCCTCTCGCAAAGATCAATATTGGAAGCCGAAAATCGATCTTGGAAACGCAAGAAGTAGACGCCGCCCTAAACAACGACCGACCACAACCACCCGCTGGTACCGTAATGAAGAGCAATGGACAGGCCCAGTGAAGGAGGAAAAAAGAACCCGGAATGGAGGGTGAATGGCGCCTAAACGAGGGGGTGGAGGGGCAAAGTACCATGGGGCTTTTAGGAATTGATTTGTTGGCTCTTGAATCGGAATTCAAAACGAATTTCACTGATGGAATGAAACAGACCCACGGAAACTATTCTCCATCTCGCCCCTCACTGAGCAGCGATTCAGTTTATTTTAATGGAGAGGTTGGGAGGGGGGGGGGGTAGTACTTTCTGATTACCAAAGGTATTAGGAACTTAGAGAGAAGAGGGGAAATGCAATAAAGTTGAGGCTACATTTCACTCTGTCTTAACTTCGTGATCGAATTCAACGCCGACGATCCTTACAGGCTAGAAGTCCAAGACAGACAGGAGGGCCCACAATATCACAGAACACCTAAACCACACAGTCGTCCTGAAAACCTCGTGTTCCCACACATGCAAACCCTCCAACATCGACTCCCAACACCTTACCGGAAAGACATTTGTTCATTTAAACTTAACATCAAAACTACCTGGCAACCCCTCAGCGCACTATCCTTCTACCACTTCCCAATCATCATAAAATTGCCTGAGACGAGCTCACAACCTCACCAACCCCACACATTTGCAATAACCTTACATTTTACTAACCACATTAAAAAAAAACCCTCCAAGACAACTAAGTCGCTCAGTTCAGCGACATTATCAAAGCTTCCACACACTTCGTCAACATACTTCGCAACCACGCCCATTCCACTCTCAAAACAATCCACGCATATGTAACAACATATAATCCAATTTGGGGATCCAACCAACCTCTTCGACGTCATTCCACGATATAAACCAGAATAATATTTCTCCCACGTCAAAAAAGGGTCGCTCTGGCAAGGCTACGAAGCGGTTTCTACCCAAACCTAAACTGACCGATACATACGCAGTTCAATACATACTCACAACATTCTTGACACCAGTACAAGTCAGAGAAAATGTTATAGACATGGAGTAATGATTATCTGGGTGAAACTATTCCGGTTCGTGGAATTCGTCGAAGCTCTTTGATTTAGGGATACAAAACTGGGGCAACATAAGTAAAAATTCATTTCACTCTCACACTTAGCCACTAACACGAGCTTAGAACAACACACACACACACATACATACCTACGCATTCGTTCCTATTCTATTTTGGTCCGTAAATATTGAGTGGGGGTAAATCGTTGGGGGAAAAGGTGTCCAAAGCAAATGGTTTGATAGAAGTGGAGCCTCAGGAAAAGGGGCATGGTGGCAGCATGGTGGTGGAATGGTGTCGGCATGGTGGCAATATGGTGGTGGAATGGTGTCGGCATAGTGTCGGCATGGTGGCAGTATGGTGGTGGAATGGTGTCGGCATGGTGTCGGCATGGTGGCAGTATGGTGGTGGAATGGTGTCGGCATGGTGTCGGCATGGTGTCAGCATTGTGGCATCATGGTGGCGGCATGGTGGCAACATGGTGGCATCATGGTGGTGGAATGGTGTCGGCATGGTGGTGGAATGGTGTCGGCATAGCGGTGGAATGGTGGCAGCATGGTGGCGGCATGGTGGCAGCATGACTCTTCCTATCTTTAGAACTAATTTGCTGAGAGAAATATGAGTGGGAATGGGGGGGGAGGTGTAGTATCTGTCGCTTGATAAATCGCTTCCATATCGATAACCCAGCATAAACTTTCCCTAATAATAATAATAATAATAATAATAATAATAATAATAATAATAATAATAATAATAATAGAAGCAAAGAAAAATAATGAATATATATATATATATATATATATATATATATATATATATATATATATATATATATATATATATATATATATATATATATAAAATAAAATTATGATAAAGGCAGCAAGGGTCGGAATATCTACTATTTGTTGTGCCCGTATTTCCTCAGGTAAACGATTTAGAGCTGGTTATTCGATTACCAATTTCACTGGTCAACAAATGTTAACTTTTTTTCTGCTGACTTACGTTTAAGACCTGTTTAGGGGAAAGTCCTGGTCACTGAATTTAAAAATAGCAATGGTTTTCTTCTATTAGGTCAAGTTTTTTATTTATAGACTAGTCTATATTGGTCCCACTCATAGTGCCAGACTATCTTAAGACCAAGTGAACGGAAGTGGAGGCGTTAGGTATTCTTCTTATTTTATTTTATCTATGTATTTAGACTTCTACTTATGCACACCTAAATATATAAAGCAATTGTGTATAATATACTTTTGTGTTTTTTTAGGTTTGTTTTATGAAATAACATTCAGTAGTAAGGCCTCATTACGAAGGAAATGTTTGAATTCCCCTGACTCGTTTTGCTATGGTTGTTTTACTGCACCAACTCAAAGAATGAACATTAGTATCTTTGTTAAAAGAGCATAATTGGCTTACTTTAAGATTAAATTAGGTGATCAGGATAAACCGTGGGCCCCGCGCAATGTTCGTAAGCCATGTGTCCAAAATCTACGCCAATGGACAAAATTCACAAGGAAACAATTAGGATTTAGCATTCCTATGGTCTGGCGGGAGCAAAAAAACATGTAAACGATTGCTAATTTTGTCTCACAAAGACTTCTGGTTATAACAAGAAAACCTGACATAAAACAAGTTACCCAAATTTTGATTTAGCAATTCGTCCAGTGCTTCATTCAGATGAAATTCCAGTACCTGTATTCAAGGAACTTCCATCACTGGACGATGTAATTGATATACGTGAATCTGATGTAGGCAATGAACTTGATAGTGATCCAGAATTTGTATATAGATCAACCCAAAAACGTGGAAACTTCAGCCAATTAGAAATGAATGATTTAGTTAGAGACCTAGGCCTGTCAAAAAGTTAGCAGAAGTATTAGCTTCTAGACTTAAAGATAAGAATTTGTTGCGGGAAAAAAACAAATGTAATTTTTTATCGGAACTGGAAGAGAGATCTCTTGGCATTCTTTAAAACTGAAGAAGATTTTGTTTACTGTTGTGATGTGGCGGGACTGTTAAACGCCATGGGTGTTTCAGAGTATGATCCAAGTGAATGGAGACTTTTTATAAATAATTGAAAGATTTGTCTTAAATTTGTGTTACTCCATAATGGAAACTTGTTCAGTACGATTCTTATTAGTCACTCTGTGCATTTAAAAGAGAAGCATGAACACATATGATTTGTATTAGACTTACTCAAATATGATGAACACAAATGGATCACATGTGTGGATCTTAAAATGGTAATTTTTTTTACTTGTCCAACAAGGAGGTTATACAAAATATCCATGTTTATGGGACAGCCGAGCCAAGAACTAACATTGGGAACAGAAACTCTGACCAGTTAGAGAAAGTTTGACTGTTGGGGAGAAGAAAATTATACACCAACCAATTGTTGAGCGAGAGAAAATCATCTTCCCACCCTTTCACATTAAACTAGGGCTGATGAAACAATTTGTGAAAGCTCTTAATGTGGAGGGTGACTGTTTCAAATTCATATGTACAATATTTCCTGGCTTAAGTTATGATAAACTAAAGCTTAGAGTTTTTGATGGGCCATAAATCAGAAAGTTAATGGAAACCAAAAATCGAGTTCGATGACTGAAATAGGAAAAGGAGCATGGGTTAATTTGTGGCTGTTGTGAAAGGATTTCTTGGAAACAAAAAGGCAGCTAACTACAAGGATTTGGTAGAGACATTACTTGATAGCTTTCATCGTTTAGGCTGCAACATGAGCATTAAAGTTCATTTCCTCAATAGCCATCTTGATAAATTTCCTGCTAATCTTGGCAACGTGAGTGATGAAGACGGAGAGCGTTTTCATCAAGATATCAAGATTATGGAGGAGAGATATCAAGGCCGATGGAAGTATTCAACGAGACTGTGTAGACATCAAACACTCCAGAAACTCTCGCAAGCGAAAATTTCTTCCATGAATGTATAGGTATATGTACGATTGCTTGTACTTTTTCCATTATATTAGAAAAATAACCTGTATGTATTTAGTAATAGGTGATGTTATCTTACAAGGCATTTAACCTTTCAAATTCTTCTCACATTTTAAGTTATGGTTTGAAGCTATAACGCAAATACATGCAGTACGTCGTAAAATAGGAATATGCTGGCTGTAGAATGAAAACCTGATGTGTTACAAAATAATGGATGCCATATTTGAAATCAGCACGTCGAAATTAGTTAAAAACAACCACAAAACATAAGTCAGAAAAAGCTGTGTTGACGATTGTTATTTGCGGCCAAATTCTTTAATGTAATAGGAAGAGAGTGAATCATATCACGTAATGTCTTGAATTTTCTATAACATCTATTATTTGATGTGCCCGTATATACTCGGGTAAACGATTTAGAGCTGGTTATCCGATTACCAATTAATTGCGGCCAAATTATTTTAGTTAATACAAAAATAATAGGAGAAGGTGCAGAAGAATATAAAATGTAGATAGAATAAAATAAGAGAAACGTGGAAGAAAGTGAAAAAAATCAGAAATACTACAATGACAAATCGGGGTGGGTGCACGCAGGAGCAACCAAGAGCAACGTCGCATCAAGAGTATTTAAAGGTCAACCTTGAACTCCATTTGATAGTGGGATGGAGGCAGTCATTCTACTACGGCCACTCATCTTATCCCAAGTGCAAGCGAAATATCAGGACAATCGAGTTCCTTAGCGAAGAAGGTTGGAAATAAACTCAGTGACCTTCCTTATGCAACATTTGTTGCCATTCTCGGTCATTTTATCCAATAACTGTCCTTTTATTTTGTTATATCTCTTCGATATTAGGTTTGCTTCCATTGAGTCTTTTCTCAGATAGTTTTCTCTTCATTCCATCCTGATTTTTCGCCACCAAGTCTTCTGCTCCTAATAAAAATTGGCAGTTAATTGTACTTACTAATAAAAATACCCCTTGTCACTAGGGGCAAACGTTTCCATGCTCGTATATATACATACATACCGTACGAGTTTCAGCAGCTGACATCTTAATGAATGTGTGCTGTTTTGCCCATAACGCCAGCATGGAAGGCAGAGAGGGCGAGGTAACTTTTCCCAATGGAGTTACGACTAAGAGGGGCCGGCGCTCTTTCCCAGGTCCTTATTCGCTCACAATTAATTGTTCCAATGTCATTTCACTGATTTTGACCTCTTCTTCTATCTAGCATTAAGGACCACAGCAGCTATCCTCTGCCTGCACACCCATAAACAAAGCGTTTTATTACGCACGTTGCAAGAGACTAAGTTTGAGGGTTCTCGAGCATCGGGGAGGCAATTATTGGGATGAGGGTTTGAGCCTAGTAACTCCTTTTAAATATGGCTAAACATACCCAAACTGGAGTCTCCCGAGACTGTACTGGTTATGACGGGCCGTCTTTACTGTTTACATGGATGCCAGGGTAAGTAAAGTTTGGCTCTGGATCTGTTGTCTGATCTCTAAAAAGGCCAAGTAAGGGTATCTCTCTGAACTGGCTTCTCTTCTACTAGCTTCTTCTAAAATCGAACCGGTTCAATCTTTTCTTTCTCAAGAATTGACTCATCTTAAATATTTGGTCCAGCTTATGGTATCAATCTTCGAGGGTGTAAGGTATGACCTAAGAGGAAGGCCGCCTTTGGGGCTTGTATTACCATAAATTAGACAAGATTGTTGTGTTTTTCCAGGCGCTGGTGTGCCATACATAGTCTTGTATACTACAAGCGCCAGCTCACCAGCCACTGGGGAGTAGTTGCTGCTACAGTAAACAAAATAAAAGAAATAGCAGACGTCTCCCGCTATGTGAAACACAGAGGATGTCTGAAGAGAGCTTAGTGTGTAGGCCTTTACGTGGTACTGGAGAGGGGGTCTCAAGAGAAAATATTACAGACATGGTTAAAGAGAGGGAACCTCCTCAGGAGGGGGTTCCCAAGAGGCGTAGTGTAAAAAATCATAAACCCGCTGCTCTATCGACATTTAAATGTTGTCACGCTATCTGCGAAGGACGCCACCAAACTTAATTTCAGTGGCGAGAAAACTTTCGACTCGTTTTCGCCAAGCGAATTGCGCTCCACTCTCGCTTCATGCGACGATACCGCAACTGGTGCAGGCGCTATCCCTGAACCCATGATTCAACACGCATAACAGAAAGTAGTGTGTTTTTAGCAAGCTTGGGGAGGGGGGGCTTATTCCATCGTTGCTGGTTCCGCATATTGCTACTCCGTCGAATCATAAGCATATTGGGGCTTTGGCTACAACGTTATAATCCTGTATTTTCATTTGATCCGTATTTGTATTTTCTCTGTGTCCTGCGATCGTAATATTATTTGGATTCAGTTCTGGGAACATATTTCTGAATATTTTTTTGTTTTTCCATCTTTTGTAATTTAATTCCTTTCTAGGTTAAGGATCTTCTGTTCAGTTAGCTCTTTTTTAGGTTTAAGTTCTCTTAGTTTGATTCGAGTTTACTTCTGTTTTCATTCTTCACTTACTTCCTATTTTCAATGCGATTAAATTCTTCTCTTTTCAAATATTTCAAGTTGTCTGGGTATATTCTTATTCTATTCTACATTAGAAATGTCTCGATGGTCGATTCTTCGTGGTGGGAATCATACATTCATTTAAATGTTCCATTTATAATGCCTCTACGATGCGGTTTGGGCAATAAAACAGCTGTTTGGTCTTAAGTAGCTGAGTTGTGGTCAGTAAAATAGCAGCAGATTGGAGCTCACTCGGAACAAAAAGGAAAGTCAAGTACAGGAGGCATGAAACTGGTCAAGGGAGCTTGAAAAACGGCCTTTCAGAAAGCGACAAATACAAATAAGTGTACAAGAATTCGCTACATTTACATATCTCTCGACGACTATGGTACCTCCCAAATCCATCAGGCGTCCCTCAGAAGCACAATGAGATGCAATGGTCAAGAGGGGATTGTTTCTAGGTCGGCTTTTCTGCGTTGGTGGGGTATTTGTACGTTTGTCCGATGTATTTGATCTCGTAAGCAACTACCTCATATGAGCTTGTATACAATGCCTAACTTGTCCTTGCCGTCCTCGCTGTCCTTTATTTTGGTGATCTGGCTGTGTAATGTGTATGTGGGTATGTGTACCTACATACATATATAGATTAATAAAATGTATGCCTTTCATGAGCGCGATTAATAGATTAATTAGTGGGGTTGAGGTGGTAATACCCAACATTGTGGTATAAGACTCTAAAAATGAGTTGTACAGGGCCCCCCCCCCCCCAAGCGTGTTTCAAATTTCGATAGGCTTCATTTCTTAATGTTTTGTCGAATTATGAAATGAATCATCTTAAAAATTGGGCCTGTTTTGGGGGGAGGTCAACCTGTATTCGTATCTCCTTCCCGAAAGCACGTAATTCGCAGCATGGATTGAACTTCCTTTTAAAGAAATGGAAAAAAATGATAGAGGTTAAGAAAAAATAAAGGAAAAGAAAAAAGTAAAAAGAAAAGAAAAGAAAAAGTAAAGTAAAATAAAATTAAAGAAAAGTAAAAGAGATAAGTAAAGAAGAGAAAATTAAAGAAAAGAAAAAGTAAAGTAAAATAAAATTAAAGAAAAGTAAAAGAGATAAGTAAAAAAGAGAAAAGTAAAGAAAAGAAAAAGTAAAGTAAAATAAAATTAAAGAAAAGTAAAAGAGATAAGTAAAGAAGAGAAAATTAAAGAAAAGAAAAAATAAAGTAAAATAAAATTAAAGAAAAGTAAAAGAGATAAGTAAAGAAGAGAAAAGTAAAGAAAAGAAAAAGTAAAGTAAAATAAAAGTAAAGAAAAAGAAAAAAACTAAAGAAAAGTAAAAAAGATAAGTAAAGAAGAGAAAAGAAAAGTAAAGAAAAGAAAAAGTAAAAAAGATAAGTAAAGAAGAGAAAAGAAAAGTAGATAAAAGAAGTAAAAAAATAAAAAGCAAATAAAAATAAGCTTAAACAGAAGAAAGTGAAGAAGAAAAGGAAGGTTTGAGGGGAAATTGTATAAGGAAAAGAAAGGAAAAAAGTCTGAAATTTTAAGGGGAAAACAGAAACATGAACGAGCATATGAAAGAAAATAAACACAAAAATGAGAAATTGAGAGGGGGGGAGGGGGAGGGGGCCGAGTAACGAAAGTATGAAAAGAGAAAATAAAAAAAGCAACTGGTGACCTCTGGCTACCCTTTTGACAGGTGGAGGAAAGTAAATATGGTGAAAGAACAAAAGCAACAAGAGAGAGAGAGAGAGAGAGAGAGAGAGAGAGAGAGAGAGAGAGAGAGAGAGAGAGAGAGAGAGAGAAAGAGTGAGAGAGAGAGAGAGAGAGAGAGAGAATCGCAAGTAATAGTAGTACCTGAAAAGACATTGCTGCCCATACCGTGGAGGAACGAGAGAGAGAGAGAGAGAGAGAGTGGGAATGAATCCAACAAGCGCGAAATCGAGTCTCATTTGCGGGGTTCATTTGATTGGTTCGAGTCCCCAGTTTCACGAGAGGCAGCAGCGCCTGCCCAAAAGGCGGCGCGCAGCCTCTCCTCTCCACATGACTCGGAAGGCGCATCTCTCCTCTGGAAATGATTCGGAAGTCGCCCATGAAATATATATATATATATATATATATATATATATATGCCATGTTCTCGAAGCTTACCTTTTGTTATTCTCTTCCGTGATGATCGTATCGATTTCAATGCTGTCAGACCCAATTACTTCTTTGAAGCATAACCTTTTCACCATCACGTTTGGTCCTTCAGCAGGTCGTTCTCGCCCTTCTCATTTTTTTACAGCCTCCTTGTTCCTGATTCTCAAGCCCCCCCCCCCCCCCCCCTCCCTCCCCCTCTTCCCGTGAGGCTTCGACCTTTTCCGCCTTCGCCCCGAGCGCGTTTCTTCTCTCGACGCGAGAACAAAAGCGCTACCGACCTCGGCCGCCGCGGCGAAGGAGGAAGCGAGGACGCACGCAAGACCGAGCACCGCCACTCGCCTAACTACCGCTTCTTCTCTTCCAACCGATCTACCTTCTATGTACTACTTTCGAACGTAGCTTATTCCAAGCCAATTAAGGTGCCGAAAAGAGGTCAGAAGAGTTGCGTGATCCCTGGTCCTAACATATTATGAAGCTCATCATAATATTTCTGGCGGAGAAGCCTTGTTTTTTTTTATAACTATGAAGAAGATGCTTTCCAGTATGGGCGATTTTATACGGGAAATGGGTTGGTTTGACATTTCTATTAACGTCGTTTTTCTATTAACGTCAAGTCTCTTTCCTATTAACATTAAGTCGCTTTCCTATTAACATTAAGTCATTTTCCTATTAAAGTTACACCGTTTTCATAGTAGTGCCGTTTTCCTATTAACGTTTAGTCATTTTCCTATGAACATTAAGTCATTTTCCTATTAACATTAAGCCGTTTTCCTATTAAGGTCAAACCGTTTTCTTAGTAGCGTCTTTTTCTTACTAACATTGTTGGTTTCTTATTAACGTTAAGTCGTTGCCCGATTAACGTGATTTTCCTGTTGACAGTGTCGCTTTCCTATCAAAATTGTTTTTTCATTTAACTTTAAGCCATTTTCCTATTAACGTTGTCATTTTTCCATTAAATTTGATTTGTTTTCTATTAACGTTGTTGTTTCCCTGTAAACGTTAAGTCACTTTCCTATAAACATCGTCATTTTTCTATAACATTAAGCCGTTTTCCTATTAAGGTTAAACTGTTGTTTTTTTTTTAGTAGCACCGTTAAACTGTTAACGTCGTCAGTTTCGTATTTATGTTAAGTCGTTACCCTATTAGCGTGGTTTTCCTATCAAAATTGTTTCCCATTTAACTTTAAATCGTTTTCCTATTTCAAGTTGTCATGAGTCTATTAAATTGAATTCGTTTTCTATTGACTTGGTCGTTTTCATACTAACGTTAAGCCGTTTTCCTAGTAATATTAAGTATTTTCCCTATTAACGTTAAGTTGTTTTCCATTTGGTGTTAACATAGTTTTCCTTTTGAGGTTCTTTTCCTAGCAACTTTGTTTTTACATTTAACGTTATGTCGTTTTCCTATTAGCGTTGTCATTTTTCTGTTAAATTGAATTCGTTTTCTATTAACGTTGTTCTTTCCCTAATCACGTTAAACCGTTTTCCTAGTAACATGAACTTGTTTTATAGTTTTTTCCCATTTTATCGTTAGGTTGTTTTCCTATCTAACATTGGCGTTTTTCTACTAACGTTGTAATTTTACAATTAGCGTTAATTCTTTTACCAATTAAAGTTAAGCCGTTTTGTAGAAACATTAAGTCGTTTTCCTAGTTGTTTTCCATTCAGCCTTAAGTTGGCTTTCATTAACGTTGTCGGTTTTCTATTAACGTTGTGGTTTTACTATTTGCGTTAAGTCGTTTTCCCATTAACGTTAAGCCGTTTTCCATTTAGCCTTCTTTTCATATTAACGTTATCTGTTTTGTATTAACGTTGTCGTTTTGCTATTAGCGTTAAGACGTTTTCCCATTAACGTTAAGTCGTTTTCTTGAGTGTCTGTCGTCATCCTCTCTGTGTCCCTGAATGCCTTGAACCAATTCCCACCCTCCTCAAACGTCGAGTTTCGAGCGAAGAGAAGCTCGGCATTCTAAGCCTTTCATTCTACCATTTTTTTTTCTTCCTCTCCAGGACAAATTAGTCTGTATACAGGGTGTTGTTCCCTATGTCTTGTTACCTCTTGAACAACAACCGTGAGACTGATAAAATGTAACGGAAGAAATATTTAGTTCTATGTATATAAATATTTATTTATAGATATATTGATTATAGAAGAGCTATATGAATTTATTACATTACAGTCGTTCATCAGGAGGCGAGAAAATATTTGCCACACCCTGTTCATTGGACTCTAAATTGTACATAATGTTGCAACCACGAAAAATTACGAGCGATAAGCATTCTATGAGATTTTTCTACACTTTTGTATAGTATTACTGCTATTATTAGTAGTAACATTGAATAGAGTGGTGGAACACTTCTAATTGTCTCATAAGGTGGGAAAAAATTGGTGAAAGAGGGAGTGCTAAAAATCCAACTCATGTCTGTCCCCACGCCATAAGTACAGGAAGGCTTAGAGGGGCGTAAGCCACAATCCCCATTAACCTTTCTCCGAAAGAGCATGCGTGATTATTCTTATAAATCCAAATGACTCTTATAAAGCGCTTTTAACCAAAAAAAAAAGAGTTTAAACAAGAGACATATGAGACAAGTAGACGACACCGCTCCTCAAAAACTCTAGATCGACCGACCCCTTCGATTACCATTACGAAGAAAAGAGGCAACGCCGGATCAATCAACATCCTCATATCGGACGTCAGTCGGTCGCATGAGCAAAATAGCGTTGTTCCCCTCGTCGAATAACAACGAATTCGCAGAGGCCTCCGGCGTTCTTTTACGTAACATCGACCGTCCTATTTAGCATCTATGATTGATCGAGGTTTTCATCGGAAGCGAAACGAGGAAGTGAGCTATCGGTAGCTTTTGTGATTAGTCGGTGGCAATCGGGCGAGGGATCTATCGAAGATGGCCAGCTGAGATTAATGTTTTAATCGAATCGACCTGGCCATAGGGGAACGGAAAGGACGTAGATTATGGAAGGAGAGAACAATACTAATGGAATTGTAATGAATATCCATACATAAGTTCCAAGACAAATTTTCTCATTAAAAAAAAATATACGATTGTTCGAGGCTCAATATTGAAATTAAGCTCTCAGTACTCAGTATTTTGAATTGGTGGTAGTTTACCGTCACAAAAGTGGGGGCCGGGGCTTCGTTAAGAGATCGATGCAGACTTAGAGAGGCATGTATTTCTGGCTAAGTACCCTCAACCCCTTTTTGCCTTGCCCACACTTCACCACTTTATGGACCTATTTTTCAGGTCCCTGGTGTATGTATTCGAACTGTTCTTTTTTATAAAATGAACCAGGCAATGGCTTCGCCACTGGGGGAGCTTGCGCTTCGCTGCTAAGATTAAAATTTAAAATCTAAAAAAAAGCAGTCATGGTTAAATTTTTATAAATTTTATGAGCTTCGCCAATTATAATAATTTTAAAAAGGAACTCTAAACTAAATTTCCCCCCTTTCAAAATATCACGTTGTTTAAAATATAGAGTTATAGAATAGAATATAAAATAAAAAAGCATCCTTACTTAAATTTTAATATTTTTTTTAACTTCACCAATGGTAATTCATTTTATTTTAAAACACTATAAAGCATTGGATAACCATATTTATTTTTTCTGAATTTAATCAGTTTGTGTTTTCAAACTCTGAAGAAATTAATAGAAATTAGCTTGATAAAAATTTTAAATATACTTACATAAGTCATGACCAAACTAAGATGAAATTATTTTTCAAATACTCAAAAAAATTCCCTTCTTAAATTACAGAGTTAGTGATCATGATGACGATGATGATGATAAATAAATAAATAAAAATAAATAAATAACTGGATACAGGCATTTGATACTAACCTTGCTAATAATTTGGTTTATTTTTATCTTTTTTAATATCTTGCCACCTTTTGCTTCATGCGAAACATTCCATCGTTAGTCGCAACTTGTGTCTTTCCTTGCCCGATTACATAATAGATTGCTAATTAATCCCAATACCGTGCTAGCTAATTTCAATTGTATGCTGGTTAATTTCAATAACATTCTAGTTAATCCCAGTACAAAGCTAGCTAATCCAATTACATGATAGTTACTCCGAATAGCATGCTAGTTAATCCCAATGCCGTACTAGCTAATCATAATAGGATGCTAGTTAGTCTCAATACCGTGATGGTTAATCTCAATAGCGTGGTATTAATCCCAATCTTCCTCTCTTAGTGTCATTCTTCATTTTGGCTTCTTTGTTTCAGTTACCCCCAACTGATCTCTAGGAAAGGGGATGGGATCAAGGCTGCGGCCTTCCCTCCGCCTAACAAATGTGTAGCTTTTCTATGATTCTGCTGGTGGGTAAACTGGAATTTTTTTACCCTTTCAAATAATTGTAAAATTAAACTCGAGACGAAATTTAGGAAAATGTTACCTTTAAAGGGATATTTTTTTTTACCTTCGCCAAAAATGTTGCGGCAGCCTAGATGAGATAGCTTACATGAGGTCCCTTGCCTCCCCCAAAGAAGACAAATTCAGACATAGGAGCTTTCGTTAGCGTAGGAGATAAGATGTTGCATTTTCATGCCCAGGGACTCGATCGATGCCCAGCGAAATAGGACACAAAATTTGATCCTCGTAGGGAGTTACCGTCAATCTGACCGATGCCTACCCACAGAAAGTTCCATCCATATATATCATCCCACATATAGCCAATTACTAAAGTGATGTCTCCGTTATTTCAACTTCCACACATCACTCTTCCGTCTACAGAGTCCATTTAAGGGGTTTTGAATCTAGATTCCTCTGAAGTGGAACAAGTGGCTCTTCCTTAGGCCATGGAAAGTTCTGAGTGCTCACTGCTTAGTGATAAGTAACAGTAATACCGGTATTCCTATCCCTTCTTCCCCGTTGAGTACTGTCCCACGATGCTCTCGGTAATGCCAATGATTGTCATGTTGATCATTATGTGAATTTCACTATATACGGTCGGGGGAGCTATCCTATTATTGAGGGGAGAAGGGGCACAACTTTTTACAACTTTTAGGTATATACTTAAAATTTTGCTCTGTTTCTTTCAGGCCATTTTTGTATATTGAAAGGGGGAGGCTTAATTTGAAACTGAAAGCTATTTTTCTCTTTTACGTAAATTCTTTTCACAAAACACTTTTTTTAACACTTTTTACTCTACTATTTACTGGATTTTACTACCTTTTACTAGTCTTTACTGATTTTTACTACTATTTACTGATTTTGACTACTATTTACTGATTTTACTACTATTTACTGATTTTTACTACTATTTACTGTATTTTACAACTTTTTAGTACTATTTACTGATTTTTACTACTTTTTACTACTATTTACTGATTTTTGCAACCTTTTACTAATATTTACTGATTTTTACTATTATTTACTGCTTTTTACAACTTTTACTATTATTTACTTATTTTTACTACTTTTACTGATTTTTACTACTATTTACTGATTTTTGCAACTTTTTACGACCAAAATGAATGTTTATAATGAAAATATTTTATTAATGAACTAGAATATATCTGGGACAACAGAGTGATGACTCATATCCGTTGGGAGCATGTTTGGCTATTGGACATGTCTGAACGTGTTTATCTTGTCCCACCACTACTAGAATAGATTGCAGACCATCCCACATACCTTAGTGTGATTTAGTTGACTTGTCTGATTGTAAATTAATTTCCGTGGAATGTTGTCTTTTTATCAGATTGGTATTGATTCAAAGTTGTGGTGTTTTATTGAACACGTAAATGATCGGTTTTCTTTACACATCAATTGAAATATTGTTGAAGTGTTAACGAAATTGTGGCTTCTCGAGATAATGTGAACAGTTCTGATCATTTTTTCTCTTTTTGTATAAATATGTGTTAAAAACAAGACAACAGGTTTTGCTTTGAAAATCATATTGCACTTTAGAATAAAACCCGTGACCCAGAACAAATACTGGGCCTCGTCACTTTGTGTGTTCTATTTGCATTGAGGAACTACGATAATGGTCAAAAGGCAAAAAAAGTTCTTGTTTTTGATATTCGGATGATATGGAAGACCCCCCTCCCCCATTAAAAACAAATCATAGTAACGATTATTTTTACAAAATTCTAGACAAAAAAGAATAAAGAAAAATTGCTTATTCTATTCCTAGATCAGTAATAATACCTGTACCATCTGGGTATGATCTAGTAATCCCTAATACACCTTTTAATCATCATCCTATCATTACTAACTCTAAAATTTAAGAAGGGGATTTTTTGAGTATTTGAATAATAATTTCATCTTAGTTTGATTATGACTTATGTTTTTTATCAAAGTTATTTCTAATAATTCTTTTATAATATAAAAAAACAAAATGGTGAAGTTCAGAAAATTTATTTTTATATATATTCTATAACTCTATATTTTAGCAACGAGATATTTTGAAAGGGGGGGAAATTTAGTTTAGATTTCCTTTTTAAAATGATTATATTTAGCGAAGTTCAAAAAATTTATACAAATTTAACCATGGCTGCTTTTTTTGAGATTTTAAATTTTAATCTTAGTTGTGAAGCGCAAGCTCTCCCCGTAGGGGAGAATAGCGAAGCCATTACCTGGTCTTGATTATATAGAAATTTACTGGGAAAAGGAAATTACAGATAAATTTGCCCCATGTTCAAGCAATCAGCCACAAACATTCTTTTTAAATTAAAAGATAACCTTATTACATCCAAGCACAACAATTCTTGGTTTCTAAAGAGAGAAAAAGCGTTTGCACCATACCTCAGGAAAGATGGATTCTTGGTTTATTGCGCTGAAGTAAATGGCTTAGTGGAGAGACATTTTTAAAGTGCCATAAAAGAAATCTGAAAGGGATACTTCTTTATAAGGGTAATAAATATGTATCAATACCTCTTGCTCATTCTGTAAATTTAAAACAAACATAATAATTTAACAACTGTTCTTAAAAAAAACATAAATGCCATGAATACTGTTAGCTCTTATGTGGAGACCTCAGAGTTACGTGTATCTTATTGAATTAATACTCAAAATATAGAAAAAAAATTTATGTTTTCTCTGAATGGAACAACATCCAAAATTTACATTGGGATCAAAAGGAATGGCCAAAGAGAAAAATTCTACAGTTTGGTATCAAAACCATCACTAAACCTAGTTTGGTAGAATGAAAAAAATCGCTAATAGCACCGTTTCATATTTAACTGCTTAAGTTAATGAAGCAGTTCGTTAAAGCTTTATAAAAAAAAGGTAGAACCTATTTCATGTATTTGTGCCAAAGGTTTGCTGGTTTGTCGGGAACTAAATTGAAAAAAAGGGCGTATTTACAGGACTTGATATTAGAAAACGCATTTCCGATGCAGTATCTGATGGAGTGATCAACGTCCTGTAATGGAAGGCTTGGGTCCTATTCAAAGAATAACTTCTAAGTTCATAGATAATACTAAGGAACCAAATTACACGGAAATTTGATTTGCATTTGGAAATTTTCTCCGAAAATCGTGGAGTGTTGGGTGATTAGCAAGATGAGAGATTCAATCAGGATATCAAGGACATTGAAAGACGGTACCAGGGACGAGTGGATATATCAGTATGACGGCGAACTAGTGCTTGCTGATTTAGTGAGACGAACTGGAAAAAGTGTGCACGCAAGTTTTGGAGAAAACAAGATCAACAAACCTAAGTCGCGTGCTCTCAATTATTCTGATTTATGACCCTATGACCTTACGACCTTCAAAACCTTCAACAAGTAGGGCAATCCGCCCCATATATAGTTTTCTTTTAACAATTTTCGGACTACCTTGGGGGAACTTTGTCAATCATATCATTCGAAAGAGAATGAAAAACAACATAAGGGTTTCAAATTCCGTTAGACTCGGCCGAATAGTTACGATGTTATTACCAAACAAGAGGGAAATTCCCTCTAAATGACCTGCGACGTTTAGTGATAAATGGTAATTGCATTGATGGTTTTCCATGGTTCAAATCACTTACAAGTGCCTTTGAATGGCTAAATGAGGCTTCTGCCATGAGATGGCGCCACTCAGCGCCGAATTTGATGCCAGATTTGAAATCTTCAGGGTGAATAACCATATGTCCCGTGGTCATATGGGTCATTTCATGGCTGTAAATGGGTACAATTATACTTTACTCCTTTTGAAAAAAAAAAAGCGACGCCTTGGCCTGGTATTTAGCCGCAGGTAAAAACACATTGAGAAGTAAAATGGTTACCATCCGACCGACCAACCTACGAAGCGACAGGGTAACTTATAGAGTTACGTACACGCGACTAAAAAGTTACAGACATTAGAAAATATATGTGATTCAATATATAGTTTATGCGTTTTAAAAAATATATTCGAAAAATATTTTCATAACTAATTTAGAAGAATGTTATATAAATATACTGAAATTTATTATTTGCTATCGTTTCATTAAATTTAATTTTAGAATTTTACTATTTTACAATTTTTCTTTTTACAATTTAATTTTTTATTTTTACTATTTTACAATTTTTCTTTTTACATTTTTACTATTTTACAATTTTTCTTTTTACAATTTTACTATTTATACAATTATTCTTTTTACAATTTTACTACTTCACAATTTTTTTTCTTCAGTTTTACCTAACAATTTTTCTACTCTCGATTGTTCAAACCTATGCTATCTATCCAAAGAAACTCCGTACCAGATCTCGTTTGCACACACATACGCGATCCTTAAACCACTACACGAAAACTACAGCTTCTTCGAGGAAAAGAGAACAAAAGAGGAAATAAACTGAGCAAAACTTTCATTTTCTTGACTGACGTCACCTAAAATGACTTTCTAAAGAAAATTAATGAATAAAATGTATATTTTTCTTCCAAATACCCCGATAGATTCCTTATAAACGGACCTACAGGGGCGCAAACCATTACACACACGTACCGAAATGCACATAATACACCTTCAAAAACATCAACCTACGCAAATCAAAAGAAGTCTTCAATTAAGTAAGGGATAACAAAAAATACTGAAAAAAAATATATATTAGAAAAATCTTTCAAACGCTAATTTGGCATCGCTTCGAAGCAAGAATTTTCATTGGAAGGAGAGGAAAAACTCGCCGGCTTTTCTTTTGTTTGCGGCTAATTAATAAGAGTAGTCCTGCTTGGGGTGATGAGGAGTCGTCTCAAACTTCTTTTGTTTTTTGCTCCTCTTGAGGTGGCATTGGCAAGTAAGGGGGGGGGGCAGTGTGAAAGGGAGAGGGGAGGCTCAGATCGTGAGGGAAAAAGCGAGAGGGAGAGGGGAGGCTCAGATCATGAGGGAAAAAGCGAGAGGGAAATCGAGAGAAGACAGAAATAGGAAAAACGATTTTAGCAACGTCATAAAAATCGAAACAAAGCGTTTAATATCGAACGTTGCCACTGAAGTGCTAGAAAAAGCTGTAAAAAAAAGTCTGCTAATTTATGACTTTATTCTAATTTATGACTTTACGACCTTCAGAACTTTCAATAATTCCAGGACTAACCTTGAGATGACTTTGGCACTTACGAGTATATCATTCAGAAGAGAATGTTAAACAACATAAGGGTTTCAAATTGCGTAAGAATCGACCTAATAGTTATGATGTTATTGCCAAATAATTTCCCCGTTAAACTTGGGAGCACCTTGGAAATTATATCATTTGAAAGAGAATGTAAAACCACATAAGGGTTTCAATTTTTATTATAATCGGCCAAATAGTTACAATGTTATTACCAAAACAAAAAAAAAGAAAAACGGGGACCGACCGACCGACCCACCGATGACCAACAGAATGAGAAATAGAGTCGCACGCGACTAAAAACATAAACCAGAAATTGACCTAGGATTGCAAGGATACAATAGCAATCTCCTTTGCTAAGGAAAGGATATCCCCCAAAATACAAAATTCCCCCATCCATTTACTCCATATGCAACCCGTGGTTTGGACCTCGCCGTCTGAAAGCTTCTACCTGGTTAGGTGTAAGGGTGTTGGGATGAGCTATAGGTCCTATACAAGAGTCCTATATTGTGAGTTTTACCAATATGATAATAGAGATGGATTTATATATATATATATATATATATATATATATATATATATATATATATATATATATATATATATAAGAGGAGACAGGAATGTGGTTTCCATAGCAACGGTTTGGGGGACTCAACTCATCGTAAACGTTACTATGACAACTGCATATGGTTTTGTGCAATCAGTTGACGACTTGATTATGAAAAAGTATAAGGCGCAATGCAATAATCGGAGAGTTTATGTAAATGACAAAAAAGAACAAGAGTGAAAACAAACCCAAGAATGAAAAATGAGTGAAAAATGGATGAAAAGATAGCGAAAACCAATAAATTTTCTGTCATAATAGTTTTAAAAAAGGTTTTATAAAGAAAGTAGTGGAATTAGGATAAAGAAAAATATGTGAAAAGAATAGGGTCGACGATTGGCATCCTGATCATTATGTAAATTTCAGTTTATGTTCGGGGGACTTTGAACACAATAGACAGAGTTGGGTGTTTGGCACAATAACAAACGATATTAGTAATCTGGTTAAGCCATCCACCCCTCTTCAATAGTGGGCGAGATGCCCCGACCGGATAATGAAATTCGTATAAAGATCGAAATGACAATCCCGGGAAGCCCGTTGGAAAGGGGTAGGGGTAGAATTGTGATTTGACATCCACCATCGAACAGAAAACCCTTCGTGAGCCAGATTTGGTATGTGGGTATGAAGATGTACGGGTAAATAGTCCCCTTCGGAAGGTTCCGGGACTCTTAAAGGTGGATATATTGTGTGTGTGAAGACGGGGAAGGAAGAGACAGCGGTGTTGCGATTGGCTATAACCATGGTCGCGTGTGTAAAGAGTTACGTGCCCCCGGGGGTGGGGGTGGGGGGATCAGCGCATCCTTCAATAGGCGGCTAACTTCCCCTTGTGCGCTGAAGTTTTGAATCCGCTCTCGATGGGTTCGAACTCGATCCCTAGGCTTTGGAAGTTCAAAACCTTCTCCACTACATTCTGGGAAAGGGAGGGCACGTTCGAATCTTCTGGGAAGGAAGGAGAGTGGTAAGGGAGGGTACGTGCCTTCGTACCCTATTGTATAAGTCACTGGATTTCCACGCCTCGACACCGGGTTCGAATCCCAGTAAGAATGGGGGCGAAATATTATGGCATTCGTAGGGAGCTAGGCGTCGTTTTGCAGGGTGACTTGATGGGGATTGGGTACAGGCAGGCCCATCTACACACGTCATCACACTGCCAATCTGAACACTGCTGTCTCTTCCATATCCCTTCACCAACACATCACTCTTCCGTCTCCTCACCTTCCAAAGGCGGTTTTTTCTCCATACTCCCCTGGCGTGAAACGGGTGGCTCTCCCTATGGGCCCCAAAGGTTTCACAAGCGCTGGTTGGTAGAAAAACAGTACTATCACTCTACCTGCACCCCCTCCCTCAAAGAGGATCGGCCCCAATGCCTTAGGTCTTGCTAGCTATTGTCTTACTGATCTTTATGTAAATTTCTTTACACGATGTAACAAAATTTCACCTTTTCTTCTGATTGTGTTAAAAGTGTTATTTCTCAGTTTTTCGTAACTTAAGTGAATGAAGAAAAGTAAATTTTGATCCAATAATTTTTATTTTGTAGGTAGGGCACAGAATCTCTAAATTCGCCCATTTGCTTTTGTAGGTAGGGCACATAATTTCTAAATTTGCCCATTTGCTTTTGTAGGTAGGGCACAGAATCTCTAAATTTTCCCATTTGTTTTTGTAGGTAGGGCACAGAATTTCTAAATTTGCCCATTTGCTTTTGTAGGTAGGGCACAGAATCTCTAAATTTGCCCATTTGCTTTTGTAGGGAGGGCACATAATTTCTAAATTTGCCCATTTGCTTTTGTAGGTAGGGCACAGAATCTCTAAATTTTCCCATTTGTTTTTGTAGGTAGGGCAGAGAATTTCTAAATTTGCCCATTTGCTTTTGTATGTAGGGCACAGAATCTCTAAATTTGCCCATCTATTTTTGTAGGTAGGGCAAAGAATCTCTCAATTTTCCCATTTGTTTTTGTAGGTAGGGCACATAATTTCTAAATTTGCCCATTTGCTTTCTTTTGTAGGTAGGGCACAGAATTTCTAAATTTGCCCATTTGTTTTTGTAGGTAGGGCCCAGAATTTCTAATTCTGCCCATTTGCTTTTGTAGGTAGGGCACATAATTTCTAAATTTGCCCATTTGCTTTTGTAGGTAGGGCACATAATTTCTAAATTTTCCCATTTGCTTTTGTAGGTAGGGCACAGAATCTCTAAATTTGCCCATTTGTTTTTGTAGGTAGGGCACAGAATTTCTAAATTTGCCCATTTGCTTTTGTAGGTAGGGCACAGAATCTCTAAATTTGCCCATCTATTTTTGTAGGTAGGGCACAGAATTTCTAAATTTGCCCATTTGCTTTTGTAGGTAGGGCACATAATTTCTAAATTTGCCCATTTGCTTTTGTAGGTAGGGCACATAATCTCTAATTTTGCCCATTTTTTTTGTAGGTAGGGCACAGAATTTCTAATTTTGCCCATTTGCTTTTGTAGGTAGGGCACAGAATCTCTAAATTTTCCCATTTGTTTTGAAGGTAGGGCACAGAAGTTCTAAATTTGCCCATTTGCTTTTGTAGGTAGGGCACATAATTTCTAAATTTGCCCATTTGGAAAATAATGCTTTGGTATTAATTTTGGAAACAAAATTGAGAATATATAAAAGGCTTATTTTTTTCCCAAACATTATCGGAGGTTGTAAATATTCTTTTAAAAAAGCTTTGGAATGTTGTAGAATAATATTTGTTTGAAGGAAACCTTCCAAAACATTCAAAATTTAATGGGAAATTGATAGAATTTAAGTTTAAGTTTGCACAGAGTTTTTTTTATAGCTCCTCTTATCAAGCTACATTATGTTGCTTAGGCGGACGTCAGCCAGGGCAAGCCCCCAACTTCCCACCGTGATGCCGAGCAACCTCCCTTAGTAAATAGTGTCAGCTTTAAAACGAATCTGGACGGAGATTCAAACTGCTGACCTAACCATTCCAGGAAGGGCGCGCTAACCACTCTACTAGCCGAGAGGCTAATAGGATTTTATGATGTTTCAAGAATGTTTCTGAACTTGCCAGAACACACCCCTGGAAACTTTTATGAACCTTCTGGAATATTATGAAATATTACTTTGTTTTTCTATATTTCTTGTGAAAATTTCAATAAAATTGTATGAATTTAACTGTGTTTTTGTTTTTAGTCCTACAATGGATGAAAACACGCCACAAATATGCCTATTTTTATTGCATATTTCATCATGCAAGCTAAAAAAAAGGAAAGTTTAAAATAAATAATAGCTATGTTTGTATTGTTTTGCAATAAAAGTAATTGGAAAATAATATTTACTGATCTGGAACACAATTACGTTACATTTTTATTCCCGAAGACCTCCAGAAGACCTCCACCACGATTCAAAAGAGAAAGATGGCTTAGTTAACTAACAGAAACTGACATGACTGTATAACAGGAGAATAAAATGACATGAAAACACATCCTTAAAAAATATACGTCATCAGGTTACCCCTCCCTCTCCCCAATGAGCTTAGGACTACGACCCTCTTCCTTTTCCTCTGCCTCCCCCCTAAACGAAGAAGGAGTAAGATAGAAATCAAGGACAAAAAAACAAGTTGATATTCGACGAACTCGAACGCATTCTATCGCAATAATCAACTTTGATAAGACTCGCCACGGGGTCTTCCCCTTCCATTATTATATATTAGGGCTTCATCTTCTATTTTTGTCAGTAAAGCCCTAATACCCCTTTTCTTAAAAGGGGCAAAGAAAAATTGAGAAGAACGAGAACACTCTCAAAGTATCATATTCACGAATAATCTCGGGCAGTTGGATATAGATTTTTACCTGCGGTGAAGCAGGTCTCTGGGTCATGCAAAATCTCGTTTTGTGTTGATCTTCTGTTCGCAACGAGTCGCTGGCTCAATACAACCAATTAAAACTAATTCTACCGAAGTAATAGAGGTGCTAAATCGGCCATTTTAAGAGATATGAAGGTCAAATCAATGTCACAAGGGGCAATTGAGGTTTCAGAGTCCAAATCTGATTGATTTTCGCCGCAGGTCCACTAAATCGTGTCCCTCTAGTTTATTAATATTCGCAAATGCATCAAACCCTTTGAATAAAGACAGTTGACAATTAATTTCTGCAACATGATACCTACGCAGACTATTATCTACCAGACAGCCACTAAAGGGCATTCACACCAAAACTACTAAAGACAAGAGAACCACACATAGTGTCTTTCATACGAGTTTAAACTGGAAATCAACGCAGCAAAAGGAATCTCGTGGATTTCTATGTAGACCGTTCGGTGGATGGTAATTGAGTGGCCAAAGTACTACGAAGTGCAATAGAGTGTTTTAAACTAGAAATGGACTATTTGGAAGTCCATCTCGAGACGGAGGACTAAAATTAATACAGATGAATAGTCTAGCAATAGATTAAATCCACTCGTTAAAATGATGCATTTTTAAACAAAGTCAACAGACCTCATTCGCGTGGTCTCAATTATTCTAACTTATGACCTTATGACTATATGACCTTACGACCTTCAAAACTTTCAACAAGTGGGGCAATTCGACCCATAGTTAGTTTTCTTTTAATAATACCAAGCATAACTTTAGGAGGACTTTGGCAATTATATCATTTGAGGTAAAATGTAAAATAACATAAGAGTTTCAAATTTAGTCGGAATCGGCCAAATAGTTACGATGCAATTGCCAAAAAACCCATACGACTGACCGACCTACCGTCCTACCTGTTAAAAACTTTTAACAGGCAAACCCTCCAACGGGTAGATATGATTTTTATATCTCTTTATAGGGGTATAATATTCATCGAAATAATAGTTTAATTTGTTTCAAATACGTAAGTGTTCGAACTGTCGACCATGTACATAATACCCCTCTGCGCTTTTTGATTCACTGGCATACTTCAATAAAAATGTTTGTAGGAATATTTAATCATCTTTAAAAATACTCTTTAATTGTCAGTGAACCATGTTGCGGTACCATCGAAAAAGAATGGACCAACCAAACATTTGGAAGACAACCCACACCAGATAGTTCCACCCGGTAAATTTATATGTTCCAGATGCGTAGATTTTCTTATGTCCAGTATGTGCGATTATGGCGATTAATTATATATACCATTCAACTTAAAGGTAGCCTCATCAGTCCAGACAAGTATGTCCACGAATTGGCCATCCTCTGTATTTTACACGAAACCATTCGCAAAACTAGATTCAGCGATCTGGATCATCCTCAAGGCATGTAATAAGCTCTGGATTTAGTATTCTTCAGAATTTTGTGGACACTTATAGAGGTTTCCCCCATTCCGCGAGCACATTTGCCTCACAGATTTCATCAGAATCTGTTGATGTCTTTGGACGTCCAGTCTCTTGCGCGTCCACAGTACCGTATACTTCAAATTCCTAAAAGATACATGAAATGGTAAGTCAAGTTGAAGAATTAGTTCCCCAAATTGTCTTTCCACTCCTGGTGAACCTTCTCAACTTTATAAGATGACCTTAGTATCCATATTCGTTGTTCAAATTATAAGCGCACTTCCATTTTTCGTGTTTACTAAGGTTGGCAATTATTTTTCAATGGCGCATTTATAATTACGCGGTTAAAAAGGCAATATTGTAGCTAACTAAGCTCTTCCTTCATCAAACCCTTGGAAGAAGGTCTTCTTACAGTCACGAAATGATGTTACATAAGCTAGCCTTTGTAACGCGTTAGAAAGGCTGGTTTTAGCGATATCCTTTTGTGACTGGAAAAAGAGCTTCTTCTGAGGTCTTAATGAATAGCTTAGTTAGCTACAACCGCATATATATATATATATATATATATATATATATATATATATATATATATATATATATATATATATATATATATATATATATATATATATATATATATATATATATATATATATATATATATATATATATATGTGTGTGTGTGTGTGTTCCCCCCAAACGCATCAACTTTGTCGGGCACCAGATAATACCTTGAGGACGAGTCTTCAGAAGATGATCTCTCTTTTGTTTGAACCATATTCCAGGACAGAACAA
The DNA here is from genome assembly GCA_963969495.1 of Ceratothoa steindachneri. Taxonomy (NCBI): domain Eukaryota; kingdom Metazoa; phylum Arthropoda; class Malacostraca; order Isopoda; family Cymothoidae; genus Ceratothoa; species Ceratothoa steindachneri. The sequence goes on from OZ018337.1 coordinate 56,384,976, forward strand.
TCCTGTACTCCAACAGGATCCATGGCTGACACTACTCATACCAACACACCCACACAAATGACTTAAATCCACCTCGTTTACACTCGCGCACTCAGAGGATTGTTCCTCATAACAAGGCGCCTACAAGACGCCTGAAGCTACCCTAAGATTCATTTCCTCCCTTCAAAATAATAGACGAAATACGATCCGGGAAACGAGAAAAAAAAAAATCCAAACTAACAATAGAGTAAAAACAAAGAGGAAAAAAACTATTAATAAAAACTCATCACAAAATTCTTGGGTGAAAATATACATTTCAAAACCCAGTGTTTTCGAAAGGACAGCGTATTCCATCGAACCTCAGAAGAGGGTTCGATTCCTAGTGTTTATGGGATGTCAGGTGTACGAAAGACCTTGCTCAAGGACTGTTCCACTTTATGGCTCAATTCACACATCTTTTTATAAACACACACAAACAAACATACACAGCAGAATGTAGAGCTCATTATAGCCGAGTGGATACGGCGTTAGTCTTTTGGCGTCGCGGTACCGGGTTCGATCCCGGCAAGAGCGGACTCAAACGTCAGCGCACGTAGAGATCTGGCTAACGATTGGTGGACGTGCTGTGCTCACCCCTGTATTCGGGTGGGTAGATCTTACACTTCTCATCACACACATAGGCAATTACAACACTGCTTTCTTTCCTCTCCCGTCTTCGCAGCACAACACTCTCTATTCCAAGGAATCCTGCCAATGGGTATCTATATCCACATATCTCTGACGCGGAACAGGTCCCTGTGCCCCGGGGTGACGAAGGTTCCACCTAAACGCTCTTTGGTGTCAAAAAAATAATATTTCCTTGCACCTCTCCTCAAAGAGGACCCCACCCATGGTGCCCTCGGGTTCACTAGCGATTGTCATACTGACCTTTATGTCTATTTCATTATCCGGTGGAGATCCGCTAGTCAAGAGAGGATGGCGAACTACTACTACTGCCATTACTATTACTACCACTACCACCACTACTACCATTACTACCACTCCACCACTACTACTACTATTACTACTACTACTACCACCACCACCACCACTACTACTACTACCACTACTACTACCACTACTACTACTACCACTACTACCACTAATACTATTAATAATACCACTACTATTAATACTACCACTACTAATACTACCACTACTAATACTACCATTACTACTACTATTACTACCACTATTACTACTAAAGAAGGTACAAAAGAGTGGGCAGGGACTAAACTCATCCCCTGATGAGTAGCCTAAAACTGAATTTTGCATCGATAGGTTCGATACCAAAAGAACCAGAACACCTCAGGGATCAATCGCATTTTTCGGACTCAAATACGACCAAGATTCGCGTTGTTCTTTACTCCCTACCATCTATTCCCCTTCCCCGACCCCTCTTTCGCTCTCTCCTCGTCCCCTTCGGCGATCAATGGCTACACAAATTGAAACTTGTTTCGAGAGGATCAAATTTCCTTTTGTAGCAAATTTCTCACAAGACGATCGAACCCTTCTTCCTCTCCCCACCCTTTCTTTATCTCTTTCTCTCTCTTTTCCACCCTTTCTGATCTTTTGACGACTATTCCTCTGTCTTTCTCCTCGTATTTTTCGCCTCTTTGCTCTCTTAAGTGAACTTGTTTTCTAATCCACCTTTGTAATGAAGGTCAATGGAGTTTGACATAACAATCCAGGTCATTCCTTATATTTAGATTCCACTGTCTTATTTAACCTCTTTTTTCCTTTCCCTCGTTGAATTACATCGGCTTCTTTTTCCCTACCTCTTTTTAGAAATGTCTTTAAGACCGGGTCTTCAGGTCATTCCTTATATTTAGATTCCACTGTCTTATTTAACCTCTTTTTTCCTTTCCCTCGTTGAATTACATCGGCATCTTTTTCCCTACCTCTTTTTAGACATGGCTTTAGATTCTACAGTCTTATTTGACCTCTTTTTTCCTTTCCCTCGTTGAATTACATCGGCTTCTTTTTCCCTACCTCTTTTTAGACATGTCTTTGGACCGGGTCTTCAGGTCATTCCTTATATTTAGATTCCACTGTCTTATTTAACCTCTTTTTTCCTTTCCCTCGTTGAATTAGATCGGCTACTTTTTCCCTACCTCTTTTTAGACATGTCTTTGGACCGGGTCTTCAGGTCATTCCTTATATTTAGATTCCACTGTCTTATTTAACCTCTTTTTTTCCTTTCCCTCGTTGAATTACATCGGCTTCTTTTTCCCTACCTCTTTTTAGACATGTCTTTAGGCCGGGTGTTCAGGTCATTCCTTATATTTAGATTCCACTGTCTTATTTAACCTCTTTTTTTCCTTTCCCTCGTTGAATTACATCGGCTTCTTTTTCCCTACCTCTTTTTAGACATGTCTTTAAGACCGGGTCTTCAGGTCATTCCTTATATTTAGATTCCACTGTCTTATTTAACCTCTTTTTTCCTTTCCCTCGTTGAATTACATCGGCATCTTTTTCCCTACCTCTTTTTAGACATGGCTTTAGATTCTACTGTCTTATTTGACCTCTTTTTTCCTTTCCCTCGTTGAATTACATCGGCTTCTTTTTCCCTACCTCTTTTTAGACATGTCTTTGGACCGGGTCTTCAGGTCATTCCTTATATTTAGATTCCACTGTCTTATTTAACCTCTTTTTTCCTTTCCCTCGTTGAATTAGATCGGCTTCTTTTTCCCTACCTCTTTTTAGACATGTCTTTGGACCGGGTCTTCAGGTCATTCCTTATATTTAGATTCCACTGTCTTATTTAACCTCTTTTTTTCCTTTCCCTCGTTGAATTACATCGGCTTCTTTTTCCCTACCTCTTTTTAGACATGTCTTTAGGCCGGGTGTTCAGGTCATTCCTTATATTTAGATTCCACTGTCTTATTTAACCTCTTTTTTTCCTTTCCCTCGTTGAATTACATCGGCTTCTTTTTCCCTACCTCTTTTTAGACATGTCTTTGGACCGGGTCTTCAGGTCATTCCTTATATTTAGATTCCACTGTCTTATTTAACCTCTTTTTTCCTTTCCCTCGTTGAATTACATCGGCTTCTTTTTCCCTACCTCTTTTTAGACATGTCTTTGGACCGGGTCTTCAGGTCATTCCTTATATTTAGATTCCACTGTCTTATTTAACCTCTTTTTTCCTTTCCCTCGTTGAATTACATCGGCATCTTTTTCCCTACCTCTTTTTAGACATGGCTTTAGATTCTACTGTCTTATTTGACCTCTTTTTTCCTTTCCCTCGTTGAATTACATCGGCTTTTTTTTCCCTACCTCTTTTTAGACATGTCTTTGGACCGGGTCTTCAGGTCATTCCTTATATTTAGATTCCACTGTCTTATTTAACCTCTTTTTTTTCTTTCCCTCGTTGAATTACATCGGCTTCTTTTTCCCTACCTCTTTTTTAGACATGTCTTTGGACCAGGTCTTCAGGTCATTCCTTATATTTAGATTCCACTGTCTTATTTAACCTCTTTTTTCCTTTCCCTCGTTGAATTACATCGGCATCTTTTTCCCTACCTCTTTTTAGACATGGCTTTAGATTCTACTGTCTTATTTGACCTCTTTTTTCCTTTCCCTCGTTGAATTACATCGGCTTCTTTTTCCCTACCTCTTTTTAGACATGTCTTTGGACCGGGTCTTCAGGTCATTCCTTATATTTAGATTCCACTGTCTTATTTAACCTCTTTTTTCCTTTCCCTCGTTGAATTACATCGGCTTCTTTTTCCCTACCTCTTTTTAGACATGTCTTTGGACCGGGTCTTCAGGTCATTCCTTATATTTAGATTCCACTGTCTTATTTAACCTCTTTTTTTCCTTTCCCTCGTTGAATTACATCGGCTTCTTTTTCCCTACCTCTTTTTAGACATGTCTTTGGACCGGGTCTTCAGGTCATTCCTTATATTTAGATTCCACTGTCTTATTTAACCTCTTTTTTCCTTTCCCTCGTTGAATTACATCGGCTTCTTTTTCCCTACCTCTTTTTAGACATGTCTTTGGACCGGGTCTTCAGGTCATTCCTTATATTTAGATTCCACTGTCTTATTTAACCTCTTTTTTTCCTTTCCCTCGTTGAATTACATCGGCTTCTTTTTCCCTACCTCTTTTTGGACATGTCTTTGGACCGGGTCTTCAGGTCATTCCTTATATTTAGATTCCACTGTCTTATTTAACCTCTTTTTTTCTTTCCCTCGTTGAATTACATCGGCTTCTTTTTCCCTACCTCTTTTTAGACATGGCTTTGGACCGAGTCTTCAGGTCATTCCTTATAGTTAGATTCCACTGTCTTATTTAACCTCTTTTTTCCTTTCCCTCGTTGAATTACATCGGCTTCTTTTTCCCTACCTCTTTTTAGACATGTCTTTGGACCGGGTCTTCAGGTCATTCCTTATATTTAGATTCCACTGTCTTATTTAACCTCTTTTTTTCCTTTCCCTCGTTGAATTACATCGGCTTCTTTTTCCCTACCTCTTTTTAGACATGTCTTTGGATCGGGTCTTCAGGTCATTCCTTATATTTAGATTCCACTGTCTTATTTAACCTCTTTTTTTCCTTTCCCTCGTTGAATTACATCGGCTTCTTTTTCCCTACCTCTTTTTAGACATGTCTTTGGACCGGGTCTTCAGGTCATTCCTTATATTTAGATTCCACTGTCTAATTTAACCTCTTTTTTTCCTTTCCCTCGTTGAATTACATCGGCTTCTTTTTCCCTACCTCTTTTTAGACATGGCTTTGGACCGGGTCTTCAGGTCATTCCTTATATTTAGATTCCACTGTCTTATTTCACCTCTTTTTTTCCTTTCCCTCGTTGAATTATATCGGCTTCTTTTTCCCTACCTCTTTTTAGACATGTCTTTGGACCGGGTCTTCAGGTCATTCCTTATATTTAGATTCCACTGTCTTATTTAACCTCTTTTTTTCCTTTCCCTCGTTGAATTACATCGGCTTCTTTTTCCCTACCTCTTTTTAGACATGGCTTTGGACCGGGTCTTCAGGTCATTCCTTATATTTAGATTCCACTCTCTTATTTAACCTCTTTTTTTCCTTTCCCTCGTTGAATTACATCGGCTTCTTTTTCCCTACCTCTTTTTAGACATGGCTTTGGACCGGGTCTTCAGGTCATTCCTTATATTTAGATTCCACTGTCTTATTTAACCTCTTTTTTTCCTTTCCCTCGTTGAATTACATCGGCTTCTTTTTCCCTACCTCTTTTTAGACATGTCTTTGGACCGGGTCTTCAGGTCATTCCTTATATTTAGATTCCACTGTCTTATTTAACCTCTTTTTTCCTTCCCCTCGTTGAATTACATCGGCATCTTTTTCCCTACCTCTTTTTAGACATGTCTTTGGACCGGGTCTTCAGGTCATTCCTTATATTTAGATTCCACTGTCTTATTTAACCTCTTTTTTTGCTTCCCCTCGTTGAATTACATCGGCATCTTTTTCCCTACCTCTTTTTAGACATGGCTTTGGACCGGGTCTTCAGGCCATTCCTTATATTTAGATTCCACTGTCTTATTTAACCTCTTTTTTTCCTTTCCCTCGTTGAATTACATCGGCTTCTTTTTCCCTACCTCTTTTTAGACATGTCTTTGGACCGGGTCTTCAGGTCATTCCTTATATTTAGATTCCACTGTCTTATTTAACCTCTTTTTTCATTTCCCTCATTGAATTACAACAGCTTCTTTTTCCCTACCTCTTTTTAGACATGGCTTTGAACCGGGTCTTCATTGGTCTTCAGTGCTGATATGGTTTTTACTTGCAACTTTCACCATCTTTTTGGTCTTCTTAGTCTTCGTTTTCTCTCAAATGAGGCTCGTTTCATTAGCGTCTCTCGAAGACTTTTAACTGCTTCATTTTGATCCGCCTGAAGCTGTCACCTCTCATTATCGAGGGTCAATTAGATGGTGCAGGTTTTTCCAGTTTTATTTAGTTCGTTGTTTAAGACATAAATAGATAGATAGGCAGATAGATCGATCGATCGATTTATCGATAGATAAATATATATATATATATATATATATATATATATATATAGAAAGATATATATATATATATATATATATATAGAAAGATATATATATATATATATATATATATATATATATATATATATATATATATATATATATATATATATATATATATATATATGGAGAGAGAGAGAGAGAGAAAGAGAGAGAGAGAGTGTGTGTGTGTGTGTGTGTCACAATGCATAGGAGAACCTCAAAGAACCTTGCTATCAATACCGAGAGGGTAATATTTAGGGACAGCCTCTGCGGTGGATACGGAATAGGCGATAGGCGAATCTGTTCAAAGCATTCTTGCATTTTTATCTTTAAACTACTAAAGGCTGGAACCATTAGCTACCTTTGCAGGGAGTTCGTCCCATGTCTCGTCTATTCTATAAGTAGTTTCCCATTAAAGTAGTCTTGAAGCCCAGGGGAGAGAGAGAGAGAGAGAGAGAGAGAGAGAGAGAGAGAGAGAGAGAGAGAGAGAGAGAGAGAGAGTTACATAGAGTTACATAGAGTTACATAGATACACAGATCACACGGGCCTTACGGCCCAGACTAAGGTGATCTGGCCTTAAATCTACTGCCACTTACACATAGAATAGTAGAAGTAAAGGATAGAAAAGTTTTAGAGAGAGAGAGAGAGAGAGAGAGAGAGAGAGAGAGAGAGAGAGAGTGTGTGAGAGAGAGTGAGAAACAAAGTTAAAAACATATATAGTGAGAGGCCTAAGTAAAGTACTAAAACACATCTTAACAAAACCAAACAATATAACAAAACGAAACTCTATATCTTGGGCAAAGGTCACTTCCTGAGTTTCATTATTACAGTCGCTCTTTTCAAACAAAGATCGTGGCGTGAGACAAGGCGGAAATCTGGAGCCTACCCAGTTTTCCACTCCTCTTTGATCTCCCCCGTGAGAACGAGATCTCGCGTTCAAATCTTATCTCGAAATCTTTCACTCAAATCACGGACACAATGGAATACGTTTTTATGCAGAGAAGGCGTATGAAAATACCAACCTAGATGCCTCATACACATAAAAAAAAACAGAATAAGAATGAATACAAGAAGATGATGGATTGGATTTTCGAGGCTTCGCTTAAGCAGGTTACAATGTAACTAGCTAATGAAGGGAAAAGTGAAGCTTGCTTCAGTTATTTTGCTTAAGAGGAGGAATAATGGTGTTCTGAAAACAAACATAGGGGGCGATTACCTTAAACATTGAGTTAAATAAAAAAAAAACTTGAAGAAGGGCGGTTGTTTTAATATTATTGTATTTAAAAAAAAAACGAACGGGTGCCGAGGACAACACCAGAATTTTTGAGACAAGTTCGAAAATTAAGTGAAATTAGGAAAAATATTAGGAAGGTGTATAGCTCAAACAACTAAAAGAGGATACATCTGTAGCATTAAGGGTAACTTCTCAATGTTCATTATTTATTGGTTAGTGAAATGGCAAATCAAATTTGTTCTGGCAAAATTTAGATCTGCCCATTATATTAAAGACTGAATTAAGTTACAGCATCGTCGGATCATTGTTACAAAACGTATTGCCAAAGAGATCGCTTGTAATGGCAGCAAATTCAAAATTGAATAGGTTTTTATTGGTTCACACTCATGGTATTCTAATGGATTAAAGAAAACCAATGTACATGAAAGGAAATGTTACATTAATTTAATTAGGCTAAAGTCTTTTAATATTGAATGGATATACAGTAATTTACTGTAAAATTAGTTTAAAATTTTACACTCCATGGGGGCGGGAAACAAAACAAGGTTGAAGATTTCTAACTTAAAGTTAAGACTTTTTTTTTATAGTCAGACAATCCTCAGCGATGAGTTTTCCCTAGTGGCCTTTTTAAAACAGATACTGGTTCTATTAGTAACTATGGACTTCTGAACTTTTGAGATTCCCAGGGACCGATTTTAGGCATTAAGTTACCTTTTATGGCCCCCAGTCCTGTGACCTTAATAATTGATGCATCCTTTAGTCTCAGATTCAGCTTCATATCCTGTAACAAAGGTTTGTATTGAGAGAGTTTATTTCCTTTCGGCTTTGTTTAGTTGTCTCGGCGTTATTTGGGACAGTCCAATACTTTGTTTATTGCAATTGTAGGATTAGTTTGAGGGGTGTGATTGTAAGGATCACTGGTGTCTGGACAGGGTTCCCACTGGTGTTGCATTCTATCACGCATTTACACTCCATGGGGGCGGGAAACAAAACAAGGTTGAATATTTCTAACTTAAAGTTAAGACTTTTTTCTATAGTCAGACAATCCTCAGCGATGAGTTTTCCCTAGTGGCCTTTTTAAAACAGATACTGGTTCTCTTAGTAACTATGGACTTCTGAACTTTTGAGATTCCCAGGGACCGATTTTTGGCATTAAGTTACCTTTCATTGCCCCCAGTCCTGTGACCTTAATAATTGATGCATCCTTTAGTCTCAGATTCAGCTTCATATCCTGTAACAAAGGTTTGTATTGAGAGAGTTTATTTCCTTTCGGCTTTGTTTAGTTGTCTCAGCGTTATTTGGGACAGTCCAATACTTTGTTTATTGCAATTGTAGGATTAGTTTGAGGGGTGTGATTGTAAGGATCACTGGTGTCTGGACAGGGTTCCCACTGGTGTTGCATTCTATCACGCATTTACACTCCATGGGGGCGGGAAACAAAACAAGGTTGAATATTTCTAACTTAAAGTTAAGACTTTTTTCTATAGTCAGACAATCCTCAGCGATGAGTTTTCCCTAGTGGCCTTTTTAAAACAGATACTGGTTCTCTTAGTAACTATGGACTTCTGAACTTTTGAGATTCCCAGGGACCGATTTTTGGCATTAAGTTACCTTTCATTGCCCCCAGTCCTGTGACCTTAATAATTGATGCATCCTTTAGTCTCAGATTCAGCTTCATATCCTGTAACAAAGGTTTGTATTGAGAGAGTTTATTTCCTTTCGGCTTTGTTTAGTTGTCTCGGCGTTATTTGGGACAGTCCAATACTTTGTTTATTGCAATTGTAGGATTAGTTTGAGGGGTGTGATTGTAAGGATTACTAATGTCTGGACAGGGTTCCCACTGGTGTTGCATTCTATCACGCATTTAGCATTACTTGCATTTCCTACCATGATAGTTTGCGCAATGGTTATCAGGAAGTAGAGTTTCATATCCTGAAATGAGGTCGCTCACGGTGTCTGCATCAGGGCGGCAGAACCTACATCCACAATCTGAACGCATCCCAGCCATATTCTTTAAGCCATTCATTAGGGACTATGATATTGGGCCTTCTCTAAAAGGCTTTCATCATGGAACTTCAACAGTGTCATATGTAGCCAAATAACGTCAAGACAACTAAACAAAGCCGAAAGAGAATAAACTCTCTCAATACAAACCTTTGTTACACGATAGGAAACTGAATCTGAGACTAAAAATATATGGTACTTTGCATGATTTGTAAATTAAGAGGATAAAGATAAAAATCATTTGAAAGTGTGTCTGGAATCCTACTAGTAGATTTTAAGTGAAAAATTCTCTTTTTACATTCGACACTTATGGATGAGAAAAATTCATGAAATACATATATAACATAGAAATTATTGACACCCATTGAATTTTAATCTAACTGACCATAATAGTGTACTATGATAATATAAATCATAATTTTCGTTTCACTACTAAAAAATAAGCATAATTTTTCGAAAAAAATGAAAGGGTAGGATTAGTTATCGAGTGCAACTTTGCAGAAGGCGTTTTGAACCAGGTGAGGGATTCTCTCAAGGGGATATTCAGACCTATAGATTTGAGGACTCAAATTGTTTGAGTATTGATATTATTACAAATAATATTCTACAGATTGTACATAATCTACAAGAGAGCGCACATTATTTAATGTCGCGGATTAAATTAACAATAGATATAAGCATTTCACCATTTTTATTGGGAAAATGTTCCATATACAAGGTCAATAGACTAAAGTTGCGTGCTCTCAGTTATTTTTACTTATGACCTTATGACCTTACGCTTCTGAAAACTTTCAATAATTCCCAGACAAACCTTATGAGGGCCTTGGAAATTGTATCATTCGAAAGAGAATGTAAAACAACATAAGGGTTTCAAATTTTGTTAGAATCGGCCGAATAGTTACAATGTTATTGACAAATAATTTATGGACTAACCTTGGGAGGACCTTAGCAATTATATCATTCAAAAAGGGAATGTTAATCAACATAAAGGTTTCAAATTTCGTTAGAATTGGCCGAATAGTTACTATGTAATTGCCGAATCATTCCCGGACTAACCTTGGAAGGACCTTACCAACTATATCATTAGAAATGGAATGTAAAACGACGTAAGGGCCTCAAATATGGTTAGATTCGGCCTAATAGTTACGATGCTATTGATAAATAATTCCTGGAAAAAACAACATTGGGGTTTCAAATTTCGTCAGAATCCGCTTAATAGTTACGATGCTATTGCCAAATAATTCCTGGACTAACCTTGTGAGGACATTGAAAATTACATTATTTGAAAGAGAATGTAAACAACATGAGGGTTTCAACATTCGTTAGAATCGGCCAAATAGTTACGATGTTATTGCCAAATAGTTCCCGGACTTTCTTTGGGAGGACATTGCAAATGTCATCACTCGAAAGAAAATGTAAAACAACATAAGAGTTTTAAATTTCGTAAGAATAACCCGCATACTTACGATGTTATTGCCCAAAAACTCATTGAAAAAATAAAATGGTTACCATCCGCCTGACCAACTTACGGACTGACATAACCGACATAGTAACTTATAGAGTCGCGTGCAAGCGACTAATAATTACGAGGGGCGGTCAATAAGTTTTACGAATCGGTAGGGCAAAACAGAGGAAGGGGGATGGCTGTTTGTGGGGGTGTTAGGACAAGTTATGACAAGTCACGACCTGCAGCCGCACACTCCTCCCTAGTCTGTTTAAGAAACAGTAGCTGATCGCAGGTCGTCAGTCACAAATTTTTCAACAATGGAGAAGGTTGAGCACCGCGCAGTGATCAAATTTTTTGACCAAGGAAGGCAAGAATGCAAAAGAGATCCATGAACGCATGGTTGCAGTGTACACTGACACCGCCCCTTTCTATGCAACCATTGATGGCTGGAATAGGGAGCTCCACCATGGTCGTGAGTCCCTTGAAGATGACCCCCGTCCAGGACGCCCGTCAGACGTGACCAACGAGGACAATGTGGCCCGTGTGGAGAGGATGATCCTCGAAAATCAACGGGTGAAGGTCGAAGAAATCGAACGAGAACTTAGAATATCACATGGAAGTGTTATCAACATCATCCACGACAATTTGGCCATGACCAAGGTCTCTGCCAGTTGGGCCCCTAGAAACCTCACGCCACATGATCGACTTCAACGTCGTCAAAGTCCACAAGGCCACAGTTGCACAAGCTGCCCTGCGCGAGTGCGGATTCGAGGAGCTCAACCATCTTCCCTACAGTCCAGATCTGGCCCCTAGCGACTACCTTTTATTCCACCAGCCCAAGGCTGCACTGCGTGGACGCCGGTTTGGGGATGATGAAGATGTCCAGCTCGCCGTCCAGGAGTGGATTGAACAGCAGTCGGGAGATTTCTGGTTGTCGGGAATTCGAAGACTCAGGGACAAGTGGCGCAAGTGCATTGAAGTCGAGGGTAGTTATATTGAAAAATAATAGAACACTTTTCCTCCTATCTCGTTTCCTTATATCCGAATTGCAAAACTTATTGACCGCCCTTCGTATTTCCATACTAGTTGGAATGCACTATTTAAGTCAGACGATCTCGGAACCTAATGCCCCCGGCGAAATAGGGAAACTGGTAAACATGGCTAAGCATTGTTGTTTAACAGGTATCGCACTTGCTTTATCAAGTGCTCGCGGTTGGACTGCTACTCCTCGCAGACTTGAAGAAGCTGGAAGGAGACAACCGACTCCAAGAAGGGAGACTTAGCCAGCGTCAAGTAAAACAGCATCAATACATTTGGTCTCTGTCTTCGGGTTATCCCAAGATCTCTTGATCGGGTCCAACCGGTTCACGCCCCACTTTCAAAACTTCCCCCACCCTACATTTTTCCTACTATGACTGAGGATGAACTATCCCTCCCTACTCCTCTCCAAATTGCTGTGGACATGGAACTCAACTCTAGTCCCCCCTCTTGCTCATGCCACACCTGTCACCACAAAATTCACAGGAGTTGGGACTCCGTAAAATGTAACAAATGCAAAAACACTGCGCGTACCTACCGTCCATAGAACATTGCACCACAAGTTGGACATGCAGTGGATGCTCGCACACACCACAAACAACCAGAGATAATACGCACCCAGAACAACACACCCTTAACTTTCTTTCTTCCACAAACATCCTGAACTACAAGGTTTCCTACACAATTAAAACATCCATATAGCACTCATCCAAGAAACGAATACGATGCCACAACAAAGACTCTGCCCTTTCCACCAATACTAGACTAGACACCACCCCCAGAAGCCACGGACTAATAACATTAGTATACAACTCCATTCCATTCACCCTCCCAATCACTCCATACAAAAACACATATGAGACCCACACAAAATACAATCCATTAGAACAAAGATGAAGGGCTCGGAATACAACCTGATAACCATAGCTGGGCACGACTTTAATTTTTTCAGGTGTGACTTTGACTTTGCGACATTACCGCCGGATATGGTGCGACTGCGACTTTGCGACTCTATTTTTGCCACCCCCCAATACGACTTGCGCCTTTGCGACTGCGACTTTTTTTCCCAGTGAAGACTCCGTTAAATTATAAAATAAACTTTAGCGCGATAACAGAAACATGCTTTTATAAGGAATAAAACACATATTTATTATTATTTTTTAGTTAAAAGACAGCCTAAACTAATATCTACAGGTCATCCTCCTCTTCCTCCATATCCTCCTGACCCATCTTCTCCTCCAGGAGATCCATGTTCTCTTTGAGGAACACGAGCTCCTCAAAGTTGTCCTCATCCAGGAAGGACCTCTTGGCCTTGAGGACGTCCCCGCCCGTGCTGAATAGCCTCTCCACAACTGCAGAGGGGATGGGGGTATTGTACGATTTATTGAATTTAAATATTTGAATTTAATATTTATAAATCTTTAAATCATGAAAAGAAATGAATTTACTAAATAATAACATTTAATTTTGCTACTTTACTATATCGGCGCGGCGATTATCTTACCTCTCAAGTGTCTCCAAGCAGCTTTTCAGCTCCTTGACGGCCTCCTCGTTGCCTTCCTGGCTCTGGTCGCCAGCCTACCCTGTTGTCTCATACTCCACGGTCAGAGTCTCAGGTCTCTTAGCATAGGAGTGCTGCTCCTGAAGCTACTACTGACTACACTGTCGTCAGAAAAACTCCTGCTCCTATCCCCGCTCCTTGTCACAAACTTATCCATGTCTATGTCTCAGTTTTTTCAATCTGTAAAGAAACAAAAACTTTACAAAGAATTTTCAGTAACTAATAATAAATTAAGCGACACTAAAAGCTACAAACAGAAACTTAGTGAAAAACGCCCATGCTACAACCACTCGCAGGGTGGCGTCGGAAAAGAAAGAAATGGTGAAATAAGAGATTCAGATCGGCGAAGGACATCCCTCTTAACCTTTACTGGTTTAAGTTACTAAACAATCGAGATTTATAACTCATAGGGTGGCCTAATGAATTTAAAGAAAGATAAAACCATGTGAGTTTAATAGGCTATATCAAAATGATCTTTAAATTTAGAACCAAAGCCTAGTCTACGTACGATGGTCCAATTTTTACTTATATTGTTTAATTTTAGGCAGGTTAAAGGTAGAATGCTGTTAGATTTTAATTATTTCTTACACTTTACAGTAATTATTTCGTCTTAGCCACAATAAAAGTATAAGCGTATATTAAAATACGAGAAAATGAGATTAATTCGCACAATGAACGCCACAAGGCATAACACGTTCTCGAACGTTTTTAACTGACAAGACAGGTTTAAAACTTGGTTCACGTCTAGAAAAGTGTATGTAATTTTACTAATTTATAATAAATTCAGAGTGACAAACTTTTGGGGGGTACGTTTAGGTAGTTTCATTTAACGTCAGTCTTATATAATGTGAAGAATTTAATTTATCGTAAAAGGAAAGTTAAAAATCAGATCAAAATAAAGTTAGCTGTTACCAACTCAAATTTGACATTTTTAGCCAAAAACGGACTTTAAAACTGGCTTAAAACAGCCGCGGCAATTTCTTTCAAAAAAGTTGTCTTTCTTCCTATTCAAAATCGCGGCAAAATTCGCGGATAATTGGTGGTGCGACTTTGCTTAGTCCGACTTTTTCAAAAAGTTTGCGACTTTCGACTTTGTGACTTCGAAATTCATAGTGCGACAAAGTCGCAAGGTCACAACTCGTTGCCGCAACCCCCAGCTAAGCTGATAACCATATACACCCCTTCCATTCCACCAGAATAGCTCTAAACTACGCACCTATCATAGAACCCCTCACACATCCCTCCAACTTTTTCATCCGTTGCGACTTTAATTCACACCACCCACCTTGGTTCAGAACCCAAACAGCAGACAATAGACACATCAGAACAACTTCACTTACTCCTCATACTCAACAACACATTCCTACCAACCAGACAACCCTCTCCAACACACGCAAAATAGCACATCCACAGACATTATCCTCTGCTCTCCTCACTTACAGATCAGAACCACATGGAAGCCTATAGTCGACCTCCCCTCGGACTACCTATCCATTATTATATCCTTCCAAAACCACGCACCCACAACCAACCTCAAAACCACATAAACTACAAAAAGGTGGACTGGTAAAGCTACAACAACACATAAGACAACTGCAATTTCACCCTAAAAAACTACCCATCACTACAAAAAGCAGTACACTAAATTAAGAATACCATCACACATGCAAGTAGTAAATTCACCCCCCAAAGACAGAAAAACATGCAACCCGAATTCACCAAGAAATAGCCGACTGCATAAAGCAGCGTAACATTAAAACGAAACAGGGCCTCCTCACAACAATAAACACAACACATCCAATTACTCAACATCCACACCGCCAACCTAATCACTAAAGAGAAAACAGAAAACTGGAACAAATATGTCAACACAATAGACCACAAAACAAATTCAACCCAACTCTGGAGAATCATAAAGAAAAAACACACATCATGTACCACCCCAGTCCCCGCACACGAGTCATTAGTTACCAGAAACAGCCAAATTTCAACACTTAGACAACACGAACATTTTCATGAAACACTACTCGAACATTAGCTTCCTACCAACGCACAGACAAAACAGACAAACCCACAAAAAAATGAAGGGCACGCACACATCCAAAGACCAATCACACCCCTTTGCCACAGTAAACGCCCAACATCCCATCAAATCGTTCAAAAACTCTAAAGCCAATGGTCAAGACAACACATTTAACATCCATCTCCAGCACATAGGCAACATCAATTTCAGCCATCAGAGAATCTTTTAACCTCTCTGGCTCATCAACACAATCTCCCTCAATCTAGAAACTAGCCCACGTCATAATCATACTCAAACCAAACATCTCCAACACAAATCTACTCTTACTGCCCAATCTCAGTTCTGTGCGCACTAAAAAAAAAACAACGCAGTAAAAAATACATCCCATCACACAAAATCGTGAACAAAATCGGAAAAATTGGCAGACAAGTGATAACCTTTCTTTTGCCGATTTTTGTCCCGGTGGAGAAACCAGGTTTTTCTTTTTCATTTGAGGCATTTCAGAACTCTTGGGGAAATCACCGCATTCTAATGGTCCCCTCCATGGGACGAGACCCCAAAAGAAGGCTTTGATAATTATCTGTTCAATGAGACCAAACATAAGTCTCTAGCTTCAATAATTTAGCCGCGAGGATTTATTTTATTTTTTTTTTATTCCAGATTGGATTCTTGTTTGGGTTTAACTGCTCTATGGGTTTTTGAGTTCTTATTTTGAGTTTGAAATTACCCCCCCCCCCACCAATACTGCACCACTATTACCACTATCACTACCACACCACCACTACGACTACAACGCCACCATCATCGCTACTGCTACACTATTACTACATCACCACCACCACCACGAGTACTACATTGCCACCACCGAGAGAGAGAGAGAGAGAGAGAGAGAGAGAGAGAGAGAGAGAGAGAGAGAGAGAGAGAGAGAGAGAGAGAGGAGAGAGAGAGAGAGAGAGAGAGAGAGAGAAGGAACAGAGCAAACACAAAAGGAGAATGCAAGAAAGCAAACGGTTCCATTTTTATGCCGATTTTTCACACGACGACGACAGACGCTCATCTGGTAAACCTCATCTTTAGCAGACAGGCCAAAGTCACCCACCGAACCTTTAAATCATACAGTCTCATTAATAAACATTTACACTTACGCAGACGACAGCTAACTCACAGCACAATGCCTCTCAATCACAACAGCAAGCAGGAAACTCCAACAACATATATATACACACTAGAACACTGGTTCACACAAAACCGCATGACCGCCACAGCGAACAAATCAACCATAACACTTTTTATACCCAAGTACCACGAATCGAACAAACATCCAACAATCAGACTAAACGGACAACGACAACACCTGCCACTAAACAAAACTCCCCAGCCTTCGAGGGACTTACATGAGTCACTCACATGACATTCAAAACACACACAACAAACATTACAAACGAGGCCACTAAGAAAATTAACACCCTTAAAACACACACAATAAACATTACACTAGGCAACAAAAAGCGTCTCTTACCCCTTTATACAAACAATTCATTCGCATCTCTCTCAACTATACAGCATCAGCATGGCACCCATTTACAACAATATCACATGAACTTACCCCAGACCAAACAGAACAATGCACTCAATACAATCACTGGATGTATACACAACACAACCACCCCACACGTACACACTGAAACAAAAATACTCCCAATCAAAATACACCTTTGATTGAAATCCAACCGCACAGCATTGACTCCCACCTCAATCACAACCTCACAGCAAAGCGCTCACAGCCCAGACAACATCACGCACCTACTTATAGACTGCGCAAACGTTACACAATCACACATTACACACAATATCTCCTTTCATATGGACTTATGGGCCCACACAGGAAGCATGGTGGCCTTCAGCCTCTTATGGGGGGGGGATCTGAGGGGGGGGGGAGAAAAACAGTCTTAAAATAGTGGGATATGTTTAGGGCGAAGTGATGGTGGACTTGGTGTGAGGAGGCGCTCTTCGTCTTAAGCTCAAAGGTCATCTTGATGAGAGTCTCTTTGAAAGTGAAGGACGTGCTGTCAGAATTTCTTTCTTATGTTGCTGGTGTTTTCATCTGTTGATTTTCTTGGGTGTTGTGTAAGAGGTAATCCATGTTTAACAGCTAACTACGGTGAAGCAAGCAGGTCTATGGGTGATGCAAATCTCGTGGTGTTCATCTTATGTCCACAACGACTCGCTGGCTCAATGTACCCAGCTAAAACCAATGCTACCTAAGCTAATTGAGGTCACTGAGTTCAAATATGATATAAGTTGACCACCCAGCGGCGCAATCTAGTGGCTAGAGGTGCTAACTCGGCCATTTTTAGTAACTGCGGCGAACAAGCAGGTATACGGGTGATGGAAATCTCGTGTTGTGTTCATCTTCTGTCTGCAACTACTCACTGGCTCAATGTAGCCAGCTAATTGAGGTCAGTGAGGTGCTAAATCGGCCATTTTCGCCGCAGGTCGATTAGATCATTTCCCTATAGTTACTATATGGAATACCATCCAGGAAAAAGTAATGTGATAGAACGGGTTGAGCAGCGTTAGTTTCAACCCCTATCACATATTATTTAAAACCACGATGCTCCCACGTGCATCTTCGCTTCGAAGCTTGGCGCTTTATCGCAGCCACCGGATGTCAATGTTTAAACAAGGAGGTTATCGTCCCCCCGTTCGCCCCCATACGCCGACCTCGCCAGATGGAGTTAGGCTTATGGGCAGATAAGGCATTGTTCCTAGCCTCGGCTCTGCATTCCCTCGAAGCTCCCACTCCATTGTCCCCCCACGCCAAGGGAGTGTCTCGACTATTTAGATGGAAACTTTACCACTAAGATCAGATTGGAGATCCAGATTTTCGTCGCGAAACATCACCACGACCCTCTCTCAATTTGTGCGCCAAGGGACCTCGACCTCGAGATTCACCATCACTTGTCCAGAAGGAGGACAATATCCCTTGAGTGCCAAAGGTTCGAGCCTTTCGTGACGCCAAGTCCTCAAGGCTTCTTCCTCGTTGTTCAGATAGAGAACAACGTTAGAACAGCCATTGTTCTTTTGAGCCCTTCGCCAAGAAACGGTTCTCACCCTTCCCCCTTGTTGTTCAGAGGAGAACAACATTAGAACAGCCATTGTTCTTGAGCCCGTAGACAAGAGACGGTTCTCACCCCCCCTCCCTGTTGTTCCGAGGAGAACAACGTAGAACAGCCATTGTTCTTTTGAATCCGTTCGCCAAGAAACGGTTCTCACCCTTTCCCCTTGTTGTTCAAAAAGAGAACAACATTAGAACAGCTATTGTTCTTGAGCCCGTAGTCAAGAGACAGTTCTCACCCCCCCTGTTGTTTGGAAGAGAACAACGTAGAACAGCCATTGTTCTTCAAGCCGTTCGTCGAGAAACGGTTCTCATTCTCAAGACGCCACGTCAGGATCCTTTTATTTCCCCCCCCCCCTTCGGCTGGAACTCGCCAGCGGACCGAAAATTCCTTCACGTCGCCTTCCACTGCACCACTAGTATAAAGTTACGTACTTAACCCTTTTGTCAATTCTATCCTGTGCTTTAAATGGTTTAGCGAACCATCCCATCTCTTTAACTCTATATTTGTTTTACCTTTTTAAATCCTTTAATCCTCGGATTAGCCCGAACCCCCACGACCCTTTCCATTCTCTGTTTATGTCAATATTTTCCGTTTTGTGTTTGTTGATAGTTTTTATTAATAAAACTCTATTTTATTAATGATAGCAATATTATTATCCTTGAGCTCAGTTCCACTTCTTAAGCATATCGAAGATACATAATATCGGCCCGCCAGACATTAACGCACTCTAAAGATAATTAAAGAAGTTCCCTCAACGAATAGTGATATATGGTATATCGTCGGGAGTCCATTCTACGACAAGTAACAATGGTTATTCTAACCAAGAAGCAAAGCAAGACCCAACACTACACCTCCTTATCATGCCAGACATCTTACAGAACAATTCAGTCCTTCCAAATACCATGAGAAAATAATAAAATAAAATCACTAAGCGATTAAGAGAAATACCCTTACATCCTAACAACTAACGGTTAATCACGAAGATGCTATCATACTTAATTGTAATAAAACCAAACCGACACTTAAAAAAAACACCTGGAAAATTCTACCTTGTTTAGGAGGAAATTCTGATATCTGTCGGTTCAGGATACCCATGTTTCTTCTCGTCAAAGACTTGATATCTGAGCTCAACACGCAGGTCTATTTCACCCCCATTTCCAACAAACCACCCGAAATTACCTCCCCAGTGGTATCAAAACAACACCAGATAAAGAGTCAAAACTTCATTCAGAACAGTTCTAGATCTTCACATCGTTACGCGCCTTTACAAGGCGAGTAACCAAGAAGAAATCACCAGTTTATATGGCTTGGTAGTAAACATCTCATTGATAAGAATAAAGATATCCGTCTGGGGATACCTTAAGCAGGTGAAAAAGTAAACTAGTAAAGAAGAAATTCCACTGGTACTATGTTGGTCCATTTTATCTGGTGAGTGATTTAGTTTGCGGTTCATATCGGACGACAGTAATGGAGATCCCCACTCATAATACTAAATCCTATATTGGAAGGTGGAGTATTTGCTCCACCTTCCAATTGCACTTTCAAAAGTTTAGCGACGTCAAACTCCTCGGGCACTCCGGTCTAACCTCACTCCCATCCTGAACACTCCTCGTTCTGTCATCTGCTCGATGGGTGACCGTTCCTTCTCAGTTTGTGCTCCTAGACTCTGGAATGTTCTTCCTGCCTAAGTCCGATCCTCTCCCTCCCTTGCTACTTTTAAACGTCTCCTAAATACTCATCTCTTTAGAATTGCCTTCTCTCACCTGTAAACTTTCTCTACACTCGCTACACAACCTGCGCTCTGGGAGAGCTAACAGCCTTGAAGGGCGCATTATAAATACCTATTATTATATTATCATAACGCTGAATTCTCATTAGAAAAATGTAACAAAAATACGAAAGAAACTATTTTTCAATATGCATTTTTAGTTGAGTGCACAAGACTATAATTTACTATGTCGGTCGTTCTGTCGGTCGGTCGGATGTTAACAGTTTTACTTTTCAATGTTTTTTTTTGTCATTAACATCGTAACTATTCGGCGGATTCTAGGGAAATTTGGAAATTTTATGTTGTTTTGAATTTTCCTTTGAATGATATAATTGTCAAGGTTCTCCTGGAATTATTAAAAGAAAACTAACTATGGGTTGGATTGCCTCATTTGTTGAAAGTTTTGAAGGTTGTAAGCCGTAAGGTCATATGGTCATAAGTCAGAATAGTCGAAAGCACGCGACCTAGGTTTGTTGACCTTGTTGTCAAACAAAACTGAGACGAGGTCACCCAATAAAAAAAAAACCGTGAAACTACGAAAAACTATAAGAGAGGAAAACAGAAGCTGCTGTAGCAAACCGAGACTTCTCAAATATATGAATGACTCAACAAACATTAAAAAATCGACACAAAAGGAAAAATGATACAATACAAATAAAATAGAAAAAACAAAAATTAAAAACCAGAAATTCACAAACTAATCATCGTATAACTGGTGGAACAAATAACAACACTGAAAGAGAAACAGTGGAATAATACAAACAAACGGTGCGGTTATTGTAAAGCAATAAATAACACCGCCCATTGCTTCCAGTCTCCTGTGCAACGCTACTCGTCCAATGGAGGAAAGGTCAAGCTTCAAAATATCATTCAATGTAGACCAACTCTGCAACCTGACCTTTCCTGCAGTGGACGAAGTGCGTCCCACAGGAGACTGGAAGCAGTGTACGTTGTTAATCTTTTACACTTATCGCACAAATTGACATGAGATTGTCCAAACAAAACATTATTGAAGTTAATCGAAAAGTTCTGCTAGGGATTGTATAGTTATGTATATTAGACACCAAGACACCAGAGAGAAACTTCGTAAGAAATGAAAATCAAGTCTTAGCAGTGACATCAGCTCTGTATTATCCATTGAGGACAATCTATAAATGGTATTAAATACCCTGAAAGGTCTTGTTCGGTTCTATCATTGTTTTGTTTTTTATCCCCGAATGCCATATTCCCCTAACATCCATAATGTTCAATGAGTAAAAAAACTCCACCAAATATCATTTTATCTTTTCATTTCTTCCTGATCCAATCTTACTACTCTATTTCCACCTCTTCTATTTATTTAAATCAGAATAAAAGTCTTAACATTCGAATATTTGTAAAGTGTCTATAGACAAGAGAGATAAGGTCATCTTAACCCTGAAATATCAAAAAGAGTTGAAGCGTTAAGATGCGCCGTATCCAAAATCATCAATAAGTAGGTTGAAAATACAGGATAAGAAAAGATGTGGAAGAGCTGGTTCAAACCTCGGGAACACAAGGGTAAACATTACGATCGGCGGCGCCAACGATGGGACGCAAAATATTTCGTCCCTGTTCCAATATGTTTCACCTTTTTGGAGTAAATTCAAGGGGACTGCTCGTGGGGGGGGGGGTTAAACACTGCGGGGGGATCCCCCTACGATGATCCTGAGTTTCAATCAATGGGGGGGGGTCTGGGGGGCACAGCCCCCAGTATATAATCATAATTGTTTATAGAATAATGTTATAACTTTTTTTAACGTTTTTATTTAACCAAAGGCTGATGAATATGAATGCGCGGGTGAACGAAACATACACGCCAAAAAATACTTTTTCGGGCGCGCCGCCGATCTTCATGTTTACCAACACAAGTTCATCCATCGACCATCAGCAGGGTAACAACAAGGAAAGAAGGTACCTTAGAAGACCTTACGGTCGATTCAATGAGGGTACCTTTGGACTAGCAGTCGAGCAGGCACATCTCTGCTCAAATGCTTTACGTCCTTTCACGGCCATTTTTCAAGACCCTGTCTAGTCTTGACTTTAACTGGTCAACAGATTTACTGTTGACAACTTCCGTCGGAAGTGCGTTCCAACTACCGCAGATATTTTAAGTGAAGAATTTCCCACACATATCACGGTGGTATCGCTTCAGTTCAAGTTTAAGGCAGTGATTTCTTGTTCTCCCCTCGCTGAGCTGGAAAATATCCCAGTAGTCCAGTCTGTCGAAGCCTCGAAGTATTTTAAACACTTCGATAAGCTGACCACGTAGTCTCCGGGTCTCCAGCAAGAACAGATCTAACTCCCTTAGTCTATCCTCATAACTTTTATGTCAGATAGAGGGAATCAGCTTGGTTGCCCTGGCTTGTACGCGTTCCAATCTCGCGATGTCCTTTCGCAATGAAGGACTCCAAAATTGTACGGCATACTCCAGGTGCGGTCGGACAAGTGAGTTGTACAGGCACAGTACAATCTCCTGGTTCCGATAACCAAACTGGCGCTTAATATAGCCTAGCATCCTTTGGGCCTTTTTCTCTGCCTCAATGCACTGTTTCGAGAACTTGAGGTCACTAGTGATTGTTACACCCAAGTCCTTCTCAGTGTCGGTGGATTCCATAGCAGTGCCCTTAAGGATATACTGAGATTGGGGGTTTCTGTGGCCGATATGCATCACTTTGCATTTGTTGCCGTTAAAAAGCATTTGCCACGTGTCCGACCACTCCCCAATCTTCCCAAGATCTTCCTGCAGGCGGGCAGTACTTCCATCCTTTGCAACGTTCATACTAGTAAATGGTTCATAGTTAAAAGGAAACCATATAAAAGAAAGAATAAAGACGGGATTAATATTTGACAGTGAACAAGAGGAGTGGAATAATGAACAATGGAAAAATGTTCTCTGAAATGATGAGTCAAAATTCGTGATGTTCAGTATCGAGAGAGGACAGAAGGCGAAGAGGGAGAGAAGAGAGAGAAAGTGTGGGAGAAGGGTGAAAAAAGAGTGATAAAAGAGTGAAAGAAGAGTGTGAAAAATTTGAGAAATGTGAGTGAGGAGTAGGAGAAGTGAGAGATGAGTGAGAGTAGAGTGGGAGAAGAGTGAGAGAAGAGTGGAAGATGAGTGAGAGTAAAGGCGAAGAAGAGAGAAAAAAGCGATAGTAGATTGTGAGAAAAGTAGGAGAGGGATAAAGAGTTGGAGAAAAGTGGGAGAAGAGTGCGCGAAATGTGAGAAGAGTGAGAGAAGAGTGGTAGAAGAGTGAGAAAGAGTGGGAAAAGAGTGAGAAAGAGTGGGATTAGAGTGAGAGAAGAGTGAAAGATGAGTAAGAATAGAGTCGGAAAAGAGTGAGAGAAGATCGATAGTACATAGATTGGGAGAAAAGTAGGAGAAGAGTGATAAAAAGTGCGATAAAAAGTGAGAGGAGTGAGAGAAGATTGGGAGAAGAGTGAGAAAGAGCGGGTTATGAGTGGAAGAAGAACTGCCACACCCTCTTTATTAGTATCTTTTTTTTATCCACACCTGATCGGACTTCATCCCCAATAAACTCTTCATTCCCTTTCATGTTCGTTTCACCTAAAGCAAGCACCAGAAATTTACATGATTTATATTAACAACCACTACTCTGTTTCCTACATTACACATACCACTTTCATTCCACCCTCGACCTCCAATTCGGTTTGCACATTGACTCTGATTGTCGACCTGCTTGTTCGAGGTACGTGACAACCCCGCCCATTACCACCATTGTAAATTACACTTGTGGGATTATTAACTTTGGGGCTACAGCCTTCCGATTCAGCGTCCCCATATCTAGGTTTAGTCGTCTTTACGATACGCGCCTGACGACGGAATAGGTTTTCACCCCCCCCCCCTGATAAAAAATGCTGAAAAATATATTCAAATAACAATCCACCATGCAATTCCACCTTTATTTTTCAGCATGACGCTAATCACACTTGTATCAAAGTAAAAACGTATTTAGTTAAAGTAATCAAGTAGTCCCTAATCAAATAGTCGCTCAGAAGTCGAGAAGGGAACATTATTGGACCTCTATCAAATGTTTTAGACCAAATAAACACCCGAGAAGACCTTCAAGATGGCTGGAATTTTGCATATTTGTATTCTCCAAAACAATTGATGTTGTTAATATTAGCCAAAGACCTCCATAAAACTAGTATTTAAGTTAAAATTTCAGCAAAAAAAAAACTTTTATTGCACTTTATTAAATTTAAGTCAGCATTAATGAAAAGTCATAGTTTCCTAATACTTTCCACAATAATATATATGTACATTATTGAACCTTTATCAAATGTTTTAGACCAAATAAACACCCGAGAAGACTTTCAAGATTGCTGGAATTTGCAAATTTGTATCCCCAAAACAATTGATGCTGTTAATATCAGCCAAAGGAATCCAAAAAGTCTATGAAGTTTTGCAGAATTTAGGAAATGTCACACTTACAACTAAAACTACCATTCTTAGTTAAAATTACAGCAAAACAAACACTATTATTATACTTTATTAACTTGAACTCATCATTAATGAAAATTCATAGTTTCCTAAGACTTTGCACAATTATATATATATATATATATATATATATATATATATATATATGTATTTATCGACAGCTGTTTCCTTATAATCCGACTCTTTTTGAAGGCCTCGCGCATCATATCTCTTACCGCACACAAATGTCGAACACACATGGCAACGAGGCTCTACTAATGATACCTGCGAGGGGCAGCTAAATACAATACTCACCTGGATGCAGCACCTTTAATTAAGCCCGAGAGATGTATTAATAATTCCGGGTAATTGCGGCATCGCTTCTCGACCAAAGTGTTGATTATCGCGAAGTTCTCATTGTAGTTTAATGGCAGTGTTCAGTTTGAGTGTTTGAAGCTCGATTAATATGGTTTTTATAATCATTTGAACAGAGGGAACTAGTAGTACAGAGGGAACTAGTAGTACAAAAGAGAGGGAACTGGTAGTACAGACCGGGAACATGGTAGGTAATAAGGCTAAATTGCCCTCGTTGCTCGACAATTTGCCTTTACATAGATAAACATTGCATTTGCGCAGTGTTTCACCACACCGAGATTAAACGTCATGCTTGAAGTAGCCATACCCAGGGGCTATCGGTTGCATTTGGGAGTACCCACACCGTGGGGCTTTCGGTTATAATTGAGATTAACCATACCCCTTGGCTTTCGGTGGGATTTGGGACTACCCATACCCTGGGCTTATCGGTTGGCATTAAGAGTACCCATACCCTGAGGTCATCGGTTGCATTTGGGAGCACCCCTACCACTGGGCTATCGGTTGCATTTGGGAGCACCCTTACCCTGGGACTTCGGGTGCATTTGGGAGTGCCCATACCCTGAAGCTTTCAGTTGCATTTGAGAGTACCCTTACCTCGGGACTTCGGTTGCATTTGGGAGTGCTCATACCCTGAGGCTTTCAGTTGCATTTGAGAGTACCCTTACCCTGGGGCTTCGGTTGCATTTAGGAGTACGCTTACCCCAGGGCTTCAGTTGAATTTGGGAGTACCTTTACCCTGGGGCTTCAGTTGCATTTGGGAGTACCCTTACCCCGGGGCTTCGGTTGTATTTGGGAATGCCACTCCCCTGAGGCTTTGAATTGCATTTGGGACTACTTTTACCCCGGGGCTTCGGTTGCATTTGGGAGTGTGCATATCCTGAGGCTTTGAGTTGCATTTTGTCGTTCCCTTAATCCGGGGCTTCGGTTGAATTTGGGAGTGCCCTGAGGCTTTCAGTTGCATTTGGGAGTACCCTTATACCGTTGCTTCGGTTGCATTTGGGAGTACTCTTACCTTAGGGCTTCGGTTGCATTTGGGAGTGTGCATATCCTGAGGCTTTGAGTAGCATTTTGTCGTTCCCTTAACCCGGGGCTTCGGTTGAATTTGGGAGTGCCCTGAGGCTTTCAGTTGCATTTGGGAGTACCCTTATACCGTTCCTTTAGTTGCATTTGGGAGTTCCCTTACCTTAGGGTTTTGGTTGCATTTGGGAGTGTCCATCCTCTGAGACTTTGAATTGCATTTGGGACTACCTTTACCCCTGCGCTTCGGTTGCATTTGGGAGTGTGCATATCCTGAGGCTTTGAGTTGCATTTGGTGGTTCCCTTAACCCGGGGCTTCGGTTGCATTTAGGAGTGCCCTGAGGCTTTCAGTTGCATTTGGGAGTACCCTTACCCTGGGGCTTCGGTTGCATTTGGGAGTGTCCATTCCCTGAGACTTTGAATCGCATTTGGGACTACCTTTACCCCGGGGCTTCGGTTGCATTTGGGAGTGTGCATATCCTGAGGCTTTGAGTTGCATTTGGTGGTTCCCTTAACCCGGGGCTTCGGTTGCATTTGGGAGTGCCCTGAAGCTTTCAGTTTCATTTGGGAGTACCCTTACCCTGGGGCTTCAGTTGCATTTGGGAGTGTCCATCCCCTGAGGCTTTGAATTGCATTTAGGACTACCTTTACCCCGGTGCTTCGGTTGCATTTGGGAGTGAGTACCCTTACCCCGGTGCTTCGGATGCATTTGGGAGTGCCCATACCCTGAGGCTTTCAGTTGCATTTGGGAGTACCATTACCCCGGGGCTTCAGTTGCATTTGGGAATGCCCATACCCTGAGGCTTTTAGTTGCATTTCGGAGTACCCTTACCCCGGGGCTTCAGTTACATTTGGGAGTACCCTTACCCCTGGGCTTCATTTGCATTTGGGAGTACCCTTACCCCGGGGCTTCGGTTGTATTTGGGAATGCCCATACCCTGACGATTCTCTCTAATGTCACTTTTGTCTCCTTAGAAACGCACCACTTCGGCCCGTATATATGCCGGTCATTCTCTCTGACGTCACTTTGATCGCCTTGGAAACACGCCTGACGTCACTTTGGTCGCTTTGGTGTATTTTAATGTATTTTGCAAATTTTCCCAGCGATATTACGTTTCTTGACACTCATCTTTGGCATGTGTGACCCTAATGAACTAAAAAAACTAAAACAATCTTATGTAAGTTTTTTTACACTAAAACGTTTGGTTAATTGGTTAAGTTGGCCCCTGGGGCAGTCCAGACGCTATGGGTCGCTCGCAACCTCGATGAACTCCACCGATCGGGCGGATTTCTCCCAAAGTTCCACCGCTCAGTTGTGCGTGTGTCGAGTATGTTGTCTAGATGCGTTGAACCATCTCTGGTCCCTGGTGCAGGCTCGAACACATGTTTATGTCAGTCAGTTAGATAATTACGCCACCAGTTCCTTTTCAATAGTGGGCAAGATCCCTCCACCGAATAATAAAACCAACATAAAAATCAGAATGACAATTCCAGTCTAGTCGATGACAACAGGGGCCAGTCTTCTAATGGGGGGTCATTAAAAGCAGTATTAATGTGTTTTTCCACCAACCAACGCGCATTTACAGCCTTTTATATCTCAAGGGGGAGCCACTTGTACCCATTTGAAAACCTTCATCCCCACTTTCGAGTGTTACTCGTACCTCACTTCATCTCCACCAGGTGGCGCAGGTATCGTCCGGACCATCTGCGCTACTTTGGTTCGGGATTTAAACTCGTACACGGGACGCCCTCATAACAGGTTTTTGTGCGGTCGTCTCGTTTCTCCTAGCAACCACCTCTTGTGGTTATCTGGTAGAGAATAGTTGGTGTAGGTTTCATCGTGTAGAAAATAGCTGACTATTTTTCCTACTCAAACGATGTAAAGTTGCGCCATTCGATAACCCACGCATCGTGGTCGAGATCCCGAGACCGGAACATGAAATGAACATAAAGATCAGAATGAGAAGTACTGGCAACTGCGCAGGCACCAGGGACTGGTTCTTATTAGAGATGGGTGGTGTCACGTAGTGTTAGGTTTTGACACCAACCAGCATAGAAGCCTTCCTGGTTCCCAGTAATAGGACAGTAGTACTCCATGGTTCCGCGTCAGGAGTCTGTCCATATGAGGATCTCTGTAGGTGAACAGTAGTACTCCACGGCTGGCTATATGGATGTGAATACCCTCATAAGGAATACTAGTACTCCTTTGGCAAGGTGCCAGAACAGAGAAAAGATTGAAGGTGTTGTGCCATGAAGACCGGAGAGGAAGGGAGGCGGCGTCGCGATTAGTTCTATGTGTGTGACGATGCGTATACGATCTACCTACCCTCGAGGGGGTAGGGTATAACACGTTTAACATATGTAATTCATGAGTTTCGGCCGCCTCATATGTGCTTATCTTTATTCTGTATCTTTCCTCCGCGGCCGGATTTTGAGTGATTTCTGGCCCTCATCATCCTCGTCTCGTTCCGCCTCTCTCTCATACATCGCGTCTCTCCCTCTTCCCTTTTCCATCCACCCTCATTCTTATAACCTATTATCAAATGAAGGGGGCTATACCCCCACCATCCAAGTATTCAGGCCTTGTGGGAGAACAAGAGGGAGAATTTCCCCAATTCACCCCAACAGCCAGAGGCGAAGAGGAAAAGAGGATAAACACAGACGAAAGGGAGAAGGGGATAAACAGACAAGTAAGAACTAAGACAACGAAGAAAATGCGAACGTTGAAATTACTCATGTGAAAGTGAAGGCAAAGCGTCAATGCTAAACGCTCGTGACCTCGCTTATTGGCGCTTTTGCTACAATTCGATGCTGATCAACCCACAATTGATCGGAGCTTTCGTTAGCCCAGTGGAAATAGCGTTAAATTTCCAGCGTCAAGGCACGGGGTCGATTCCAGCGAGCGCAGGCACAAAACGTTCAGAGGCGTTACGAGCCGTTCGCACATTGGCGGATACACTGATACTTATATCGGGGATAGGTAGCTCCACACACATCACCATGCACATAGGCAATCACCACATCACTATCATTTCGTTATCGTCTTCACAACATTCTTTCTCTTATCGTGACTGTAGTCACGAGGGGGTCCACTGTCGTTGGTTGGGGTAAAATACACAATGCGACTTTCCCCTTCCACCCAAAGGCCCGATCCGTGATGTCTTCGAGCTTATCAAAGGCTGTCATTTTGATCTTTATGTGGATTCTATTTCACGGTTTGTGAATCTCATTTATGATAAGGATGGGGGGAGGGGGAGAGCTGCTCTGCCATACAAGATTGATGACCTCGATGGGTTGTAAATAGCGATCCAAATCACTCTGCTTCGCCCAGGATTTCAGTACCCGTTGGCTCCATCTCGGCTTTAGATACCGCCTATTCATGGACGCTTTCTACTCCCACTCATTCCACACACACTTAGGTCCCTAAATCTTCGTACAATCCCCCCCTCCCCATCGAAGCACCCATAGATAAAAAAAGGCACGTGGAACTCGCGTTCCTGCAAAACACTAAAATCCCCTTTACACACTCACACACCCAAACAGATGCACATCCTGAGCCGGAACTTCCTTTGCGGCACCAGCAACTTCCGACCCGAGCGTGCGGTTGCGAGGTAGGGGGCAGGGGGGTGGTAACGGGGTGAATGGATCCGACGGATAAAGTTCAATCCATTTCCTGAGATCAACCAAATTACAATAAATGAATATTCATGTCCGTTTATCCTTCTGTACAAAAGGATATTTTCACAAAGGAATTATGAATGAAAAATATATATAAAATATAGTTTCGATTGAACAAATGAAGCGAAAAAGGAATTGGCTGGAGAAATATCGTAATTTGAATCCATTGTATGGTGCCCAGACCACCTTATGGACGGACAAAGCATTGGGAGTTGTACACGTGTGTTCCGATCTCTCGTAGATGAAAAAGAAAATTTGGATACTCGTTTAATGGGATTTAACCAAAGGTATTATAATATTTTAATATTTAATGGGGATGTTTTTAGTTTCGTGCACGTGACTCATAAGTTATTAGGTCGGTCCGTAGGTCGGTCGGTCAGATGGTTATCATTTTAATTTTCAATGATTTTTTGAAAGTTTTGAAGAACGTAAAGTTATAAGGTCATAAGTTAGAATAAGTGAGAGCACGCGACTTACGTTTGTTAACCTTGTTTTATCCTTTCTCCCTCAAAGGAAGTTTCCAAGGGTCATGTTTATACGCTCGATCTTATCATTTTAGATCTGGTTTAATCGAATTTTATCCTCAGATCTGCAAGGTCATTTTATAGGTATCAGTTTTTGTTTCTTTCGTTTATTTCTTATCCCATATTCACTGTTTACATTTGAGAACTTATATTTTCCTTACAATATCCGTCTCATATTATTTCTAACATGTAAATCGTTTTATAAAGGAATTATTTAACAGTTCAAATATATTAGATTATTCTGTATCGTCGGGTAAAAATTACTGATTAAATATAGTAAGATAAAACTCGTTTTATTTTCGGGTATTATTTTACTATTACGAGAGAGGTAACGGCTGATGGCTGTGGTACAATGGTAGATTAATTTCGTTGAGATTTCGGATAGAAGTTAAAATGATCAATTTCTTTTTGAAAAATTAGGATTGTTTAAGGAATGGCAGAACAAAAAATCGTGTTTAAAAGAACTATAAGAGATAATTAGGATACATGGCAATAAACTGGTTAAATCAAGTTGGTTTGAGCGAGGGCTTGCTTCGAAGGGAATCCAAGTTGCGTTCGTAGGTCAGTGACTATATTCACGCAAATATCAGTTCGTTTGTGGGTCGTGAAGAGAGAATCCCACAGAGTACGCCGACAGGCGCACTCTAACGAGTCTTGAAGCAAAAGCTTCTATCGCATCTATGGAACTAACGAGACATTCTCTACTTAACTCTTTTCTGAAGAGAGTGGTAACTTGCGTCGAGAGTGACCTACGAGGTGGAGAATTCTAGCTGCCCTTCGAACTTGACTCTTAGAGAGAAAGAGAGAGAGAGAGAGGAGGGGGGGGGGGGTAAGAGAGAAAGTGCCTTGCGGTCAAACGCTATTGTAGCGATTTTTTTTTTTAAGAGCTCATCTGGCGACTGCTTACTTGGGCATTAGTCGCCGTATCAAAACTGGCCTAGTTCTAGGCTACTTTAAAATAAAATTAAAGAGAAAAAAAACAACACCCCAAAAAGGGGGAAAGAAAGCAAGCTGGTGCGTCGGGGAGAGGTCTCCCCGGCGTAGGAGCGTGCAACTTAAGGGAAAAAAACAAAAACAAAAAAAAACAAATGCAAAAAACAAAACAAAAAACAACAAAAAACAAACCTTGCTTAAATTATAGGGAGAAGGCCTGCCTCCCCCAAGAAGTCAACAAGTCCACAAGTCAATGTGCACGAATCTTTCCCGAGTACAAGGGACAGGCGGTAGCGACCCCGCCCATCCCGGTACTGGGACAGGTATCGTGCGCGAAGATCACCCAGACTGGGACATTCGACAAGAATGTGCCGAACAGTCTGGGGGAGCGCTCCATCAAATAGCGATGCGTCACACGAGTGTGTCCGATTCGAAGACGACAGAAAGCAACCTGAAGCCGCCGCGGCATTGGGGGATAGGTCCATGGGAACAGTCGCGGCGCAATGGCACGCAACTTTAAGTTTCCCTCGACCGTCTCCCATCTTCTTTGCCAAGCAGTCCGAAGAGCTGCCCGTATTCCTGCCATGTAGTCAGTGTGAGGAAGAGCGAAACGCTGGTCCGGTCGCAGAGTCCTCGCGGACTCTTTGGCGCCCTCATCGGCGCGCTAATTCCCCGCAATTCCTACATGTCCAGGAACCCAGCAGAAGATAATCTCGACATCTGCCCGGCTCGCCAAAACCGTGGCGTCACGTATATCGCGAACCAGGGGATGCGGAGATTCCAATGCCCTGAGAGCACTCAGGGCACTTTGTGAGTCGCTATAGATCACAATCCGGTCTCCGAACCGGGCACGTCGCGTAATCTCCCGTACCGAGTGGTGTATTGCAACCAGCTCGTCCGTGAAGACAGACGCAGCGCCTGGTAGAGCCCCGCTGACTTCAAACAGAGGGGATACGGCGTGGAAGCCGACCCCCTCTTGGGACTTGGAGCCATCCGTAAACACTGGCACGGTTCCAGCGTGACACGATGTGTGCTCCAAAAAGGTCGAACGCAATACTCCCGGTGCAGTACAAGCTTTGGGAGAAGAGGCGTGGCGACAAATAGCCAAATGTGGTACCCTCCAGGGTGGCGTCCTGGGCAGAACCAGGGGCGCCACCGGCCCGAGAGCTATATCTACCTCTCGAAGGAGTTTCCTGGCCCTAAACCCAAAGGGCTTGGGGTATAACTGGCGTCTCTTGGCGGCATAGGCACCATCGAGATCAGCTGCGGATGCAGTGAGAGCGGTTGGCGACTGAGGGAGGCGCCGGGCTCGCGCATACAGGCGAGTGATGCACTGCACTCGGCGCAGAGCGAGTGGCATCTCCCCAGCATCGACCAACAGGCTCTCAATTAGGGAAGTGCGGAAGGCACCGGTCGTAAGGCGAAGGCCGGTGTGGTGGATCGAGTCCACCTTCCGCAATAAACGCTCGGCTGCGGATGCATAAAACTCGCATCCGTAGTCGAGCTTCGAGCGAACAAAGGATCGATAAAAAAGTAAGGCAGTAGCCCTATTAGCGCCCCAAGCGCTGAACGTCACGGAACGGAGAATGTCCATGGCGCGGGTACAAGAGACCCTAAGGCTGCGAATATGAGCCTCCCAGGTGAGGCGTCGGTCGAATACAAGACCAAGGAAACGGTGCGACTCAACCACATCCAGGCGCACCCCATTAAGAAACCAATCTGGGTCGGGGTGAAGCCGTGGATGGCGGCAGAAGTGCACCACCTTAGTTTTGGCCAAAGAAAACCGAAACCTGTGCGCTTCGGCATAGCGAGAGACGCGGTTCAATGTCTGTTGGAGTCGACGCTCCAGAGTTGGCATCTGGGCCGCGCCAAAAGAGATCGAAAGGTCGTCCACGTAGAGCGTAGCGAGAACATCTTCCGGCAGCACTGAGGTGATGCCGTTGATGCTCAGGGCAAAGAGTGTGACACTGAGGACACTTCCCTGCGACACACCCTCTTCCTGCTCCTTTGGGCCGGAGAGGGCTCCCCCCACCCGTACGCGGAATTGACGATCTCACAAAAATTCAGATATCAACATTGGGAGGCGTCCCCTCGCCCCCATCGTGTGGAGAGTCTCCATGATACCGTATTGCCATGCGGTATCATAGGCCTTGTCCAGATCGAAAAACACCGTGGCGTAGTGCTGTCTACGAAGGAAAGCCTCGCAGACGGCATTTTCCAGTTGGAACAGAGCATCCGACGTGGAGTGGAACTTGCGCAGTCCGCACTGTGCAGAAGACATATGGCCTCCGCTGTCCAGGAAAAAGGCTAATCTAACATTTACCAATTTCTCCATCAACTTGCACACGCAAGAGGTTAGAGAGATTGGGCGGAAACCGGTTGGAGTAGAGTGATCTCTCCCCGGTTTGCAAAAGGCGAGCACAGCAGCGATTCGCCAAGAGTCTGGGAGAAGACCTTCCACCCAGATCCTGTTGAACAAATCTAACAGAAAGGCCATGCCTCGCTCACCCAGGTGTCGAAGCATGGCGTACGGGACATCGTCCGGACCATGGGCGGTGTCCGCGCACGAAGCGAGAGCGGAACGACCCTCACTCACAGTAAACTTGTCGTTGAAGGGTTCTCCGCCTCTGGAGGTAAAGTCCAGCCGGCGGCCTTCCGCGACATCACGACGTGCATTGAATGCTGGCGGAGCAGCATTCCGGCTAGAGAATGCGGAAAAAGCGGTCGCGAAGGATTCCGCCACGGACGCGGGGGCCGAGATTGCGGTCCCAT
This sequence comes from Ceratothoa steindachneri, assembly GCA_963969495.1. Lineage (NCBI taxonomy): Eukaryota > Metazoa > Arthropoda > Malacostraca > Isopoda > Cymothoidae > Ceratothoa > Ceratothoa steindachneri. The sequence continues at coordinate 56,418,962 of OZ018337.1, forward strand.
TCTCCTGGAGAACGGGAGGGGGGTCCTGCGAGAACTTGCCCCGAATCCTTTTGACTCGCTTCCACACCTCAGCTAAAGGGGTCTTCCCGTTGAGTAAAGACACGTATGCCCGCCAAGAAGATCAGCGGGCGTGCTTCGAAATATACCGGAACCTAGCCCTAGCCCGACGAAATTCAGCGACAGTGAAATCGTTCAGCGGCGCTTATTGCGCATGTAGGCATAACGCTTCTGTGTGAGATCGAAGAGTTCATTATTTATACTTCTCGAGAATTTCATCTCCTAAAGGGTGTAGTTGTTTCCTTTTATTGAGCTTTCGGAACTGTACTCCATCTGGACAGTGAATTTGTTCAGGTGGGGGAAAATAGACTTATGACCATATGATCTTGCGACCTTCAAAACTTTCAATAATTCCAGGACTAACCTTGGGATGACTTGGTAATTATATCATTCGAAAGAGAATGTAAAACAACATAAGGATTTCAAATTTCGTTAAAATCGGCCGAATAGTTACGAAGATTTTGCCATATAATTCTAAGAATAACCTTGGGAGAACGTTGAAAATTATTTCATTCAAAATAAACTGTAAAACAACATAAGGGTTTCAAATTTCGTTAGAATCAGCCGTATAGTTACGATGTTATTGCCCCAAAGCTCATTAAAAAGTTACCATCCGACCGACTGACCTACGGACCGGCATAGTAATTTATAGAATCGCGTGCACGCGACTAAAAATGAAGATGAAAATTAAATTTGTTCGATTACAGTGTAAAAGTGTAGTAAATATAGCTGGAATGGATGAGATTTGTTGTTATAGAAGATCGTGAGAACTTTTACTGGACTCCTGCACATTTTCTTTATTTATCTACGTTTGATAATCATTCTCTTTATTTATTCAATTTGTTATATTGAAGGAAGAAAAATGAAGAAATGGATGGATCTTCTCTCGGTACATTTCTCCCAAAGAGTAAAAGATGAGAGAGAAACATATCCAGGCGTAGAAAGGAAAATGCTGAATTCGAGCCGTCTTCTCAACAATGAGCCATTTGTGGCTTTCATGCGGGCACCCACCATCACCCCAGTGAAGCATTTTGGCTCCTCCCATGCCACTACCAGCTTGTAGAGGAAGGCTTGGTGAGGCCAACCTGGGTCTACTGCCAGCTGAAATCCCGCATCGCCCGTCTCGTGATCCACCTTCCATTACAGCCAAGTTTTTAATGCTGGTTCTTAGCCACGGGTGTATGAGCAAGTTCTAAAAACGTGTAGAAGATATTTTATATTTATTTAATTAAGAGAAATTTGTGGAGGTATTTTTATCTATTTAATTAAGAGAAATGTGTGGAGGTATTTTTATTTATTTAATTAAGAGAAATGTGTGGAGGTATTTTATATCTATTTAATTAAGACAAAAGTGTAGAAGATATTTTATATTTATTTAATTAAGAGAAACGTGTTGAAGATATTTATATGTATTTAATTAAGAGAAATGTGTGGAGGTATTTTATATTTATTTAATTAATAGAAATGTGTGGAGGTATTTTATATCTATTTAATTAAGAGAAATGTGTGGAGGTATTTTATATTTATTTAATCAAGAGAAATGTGTGGAGGTATTTTATATCTATTTAATTAAGAGAAATATGTGGAGGTATTTTTATCTATTTAATTAAGAGAAATGTGTGGAGGTATTTTTATCTATTTAATTAAGAGAAATGTGTGGAGGTATTTTTATCTATTTAATTAAGAGAAATGTGTGGATGTATTTTTATCTATTTAATTAAGAGAAATGTGGGGAGGTATTTTTATCTATTTAATTAAGAGAAATTTTGGGAGGTATTTTTATCTATTTAATTAAGAGAAATGCGTGGAGGTATTTTATATCTATTTAATTAAGAGAAATGTGTGAAAGATATTGTAGATTTATTTAATTAAGAGAAACGTGTGGAAGATATTTATATTTATTTAATTAAGAGAAATGTGTGGAGGTATTTTATATCTATTTAATTAAGAGAAATATGTAGAGGTATTTTTATCTATTTAATTAAGAGAAATGTGTGGAGGTATTTTTATCTATTTAATTAAGAGAAATGTGTGGAGGTATTTTTATTTATTTAATTAAGAGAAATGTGTGGAGGTATTTTATATTTATTTAATTAATAGAAATTTAGGGAGGTATTTTATATCTATTTAATTAAGAGAAATTTGGGGAGGTATTTTTATCTATTTAATTAAGAGAAATGCTTGGAGGTATTTTATATCTATTTAATTAAGAGAAATGTGTGAAAGATATTGTAGATTTATTTAATTAAGAGAAACGTGTGGAAGATATTTATATTTATTTAATTAAGAGAAATGTGTGGGGGTATTTTATATCTATTTAATTAAGAGAAATATGTGGAGGTATTTTTATCTATTTAATTAAGAGAAATGTGGGGAGGTATTTTTATCTATTTAATTAAGAGAAATGTGTGGAGGTATTTTTATCTATTTAATTAAGAGAAATGTGTGGATGTATTTTTATCTATTTAATTAAGAGAAATGTGGGGAGGTATTTTTATCTATTTAATTAAGAGAAATTTGGGGAGGTATTTTTATCTATTTAATTAAGAGAAATGCGTGGAGGTATTTTATATCTATTTAATTAAGAGAAATGTGTGAAAGATATTGTAGATTTATTTAATTAAGAGAAACGTGTGGAAGATATTTATATTTATTTAATTAAGAGAAATGTGTGGTGGTATTTTATATCTATTTAATTAAGAGAAATGTGTGGAGGTATTTTTATCTATTTAATTAAGAGAAATGTGGGGAGGTATTTTTATTTATTTAATTAAGAGAAATGTGTGGTTGTATTTTTATCTATTTAATTAAGAGAAATGTTAGGAGGTATTTTTATCTATTTAATTAAGAGAAATGTGTGGAGGTATTTTTATCTATTTAATTAAGAGAAATGTAGGGAGGTATTTTATATCTATTTAATTAAGAGAAGTGTGTGAAAGTTATTTTATATTTTTGTGTTTACTTAAAATACTGTAACGAAAACCATTATGAGTATTTGACAAAAAGTTCTTGAGGTATCTAGCTTTGTAAGCAGAGTAATGAAGTTGGAGGAAGTGAGGATGCATTGAAGTTACAGTTCACTTGTACTGTAGATGATTTAGGGTTCAGAGGACCTAGAGGCGTGCAATTCTCTTATACGGCCTCTTGTTTTGAAGCGAAGGTAGGTCCACTTGCAGGCTTTGTTAAGGGTAAGATCCAAGGCTTATTTTTATATGGCCTTGGCTGCTCTCTTGGCACGACACCTAATTTCCTTGTGGGGTGGGCATAATTCAAGAGAGGTGCATACCCTCTATCGATAGTGCCCGTCTACTCTCTTCTTTTTGACCAGGGATGCTTGTGCCTTACGCTCGGATTCGAATCGAGATTTTGTGCTCTGCTGGGCGGTGAGTCGACTGCAATACCTGAGAACACCTCAACGTGCCATCCATCCTCTTGGTTCTCGTTGGATTATTATACTTAAGAGCCAAAGTGGCCGAAGAAAGAGAGATCTACACTCTTTCCATTAAATTTATCATCCAAATAAACATATAAAGTCACTTAAGACTAACGTTACGTGACTCGAATTATTATCATCACATGGACTAAGTAGAGAGAAGTTAGCTTATAAACCTTAATTGTCGAGAACCAACGTAAAATAACTCTATGTACGTTGTGAGAAAGATTACATGATAAATATGGCTAACTTAGTGAGAATGATTAAAAGATAACTCATGTTAACTTTACAACGATGACAGGATAACTGGTGAACCTGATGAATCAGAGGACAGGATGACTGTCTAAATTTTTATCAACAGCGAACACAAGATAACTCTGGTTAACTGGATGTCAAAGAAAACAGGATGACTTTTGCTAATTTGATGACAACGAACACAGGAAGACTCTGGCTAACTTAATGACAACGAAGAGAGGATAACTATACTTAACTGAATGACAAAGAAAACAGGATAACTCCTGCTAATTTGATGACAACGAACACAGGATGACTCTTGCTAACTTAATGTCAACAAACAGAGGATAATTGGTTAACTGGATGACAAAGAATTCAGGATGACTCTTGCTAATTTGATGATAAAGAACACAAGATAACTATAGCTAACTTAATGGCCAACGAACAGAGGTTAACTCTGGTTAACTGGATGACTTTGGTTGCTAATTTGATGACAACGAACAATTGATGACTCTTGTGTCAATATCGCCAGTTGAGTCTTGCCTACCAATCGCGGGAAAAGCAATTTTCAATTTTTCTCGATACATATTTATTGAACACATTCAATAAAAATCACTGAGAATTAATTAGTAAATACTATTGCATTACCTTAGAGGAATTATGAATTGCATTGCAAAAAAATTAATGCAAATTATATTGAGCATAATTTTGTCACGGCAACATTTTTTTTCTTAAATTTTACGAGTGGCAAAGGGCGTTCGCAGTATGAGTCATATGGACTGTAAAACTGGATTTTTTTAAAGATTTTTTCTGCGCACCCTCTTCCTTCTAACTTCACCACGGGATTCCATGTACCAGTTGGTACTGCTATTATTTTCCTTTAGTAGTCAATCCCCTTTTCACTTCTTAACTCATCGAAAAGACCCCAAAAAGGGTTAATCCTTCCCATCTTATGCTCATCCCATCGAGTGCCAATTTTCCGGCTAATAGAATTCCCGGCTTTCATTTATCCAAACCTTTCCCCATAAGGGAGAAGGAGAGAGAGAGAAAGACCTCTCCCAATCCCGCATTTCTGTCACAAATCTTTTACACCCCTTGCGGAGAAATGTGTGAATTCCATCCTCGTTTTCCCAGTCCCTTCACTTCCCTCATCATTGGCTTCCTTGACTCTGTCGACGAGAGCATCTGGAGAAGTACCAGCAGAATGCTAATCACCTCCACGCCGAGGGTCTGGAAGAGGATGTCAGAATGCGAGCGGACAAAGATCTTTCGTAGCTCAACAAAGCTCGATTGGTGGGGATGGCAGAGGAGACGTCTTTGTTCATGTCGGGGGACAGTTCTCAGACAAAGAATAGCATTCGCGTTACTCCACTGCTATTAGCGCGTTTGCTAGTCAAAGAAGTGAAAGAAACCGGCCATGGACGATAGTATCGGGGCAATAGTAACACAATGCTTTAAGTGGCCATGAATTTAAAGAAAGTTTTATAAAGGCAATTTATTTTTATTCTCTAGATCCCAATTTGTCAAGACTGGTGTTTAGGAATCAAACCAGAGTATCAAAAAAAGGTTTGGAGAAGAGGATTAACTCCCATTAACCCTTAATTAGGTGTACCAAAACGTGAACTAAATTGAAAATAGAAAAAATATATAAAATATATGAGTTGAGGAGTTAGTAAAATATATGAGATTAGTAAAACTGTTATAATAACCTAAGAATTCTATATATCCCGTAATTATGCGGGCGTATTTATGCCTTCTGACACGGAACGGAATGGGACAAAACTACAGTGAACGAGAACAGTTCTAATTCCGAAGGATACCACTATTTTTTTGTCTTATACCATTACTTGTATTAGAAAAATCTTTTAAGTCCTAATACCCCCAAAAAGGTGAATGAAGGAAACAATACTTTAGCAAGAATAACATTTTTGAAAAAAATCCCCAACCCTTTTTGAGCTATCATCCCTGACCCGGAGTCAAACATAGTTTCCAAATTTTCGGTTGGCTACTGTAAAGTTTAACTACCAGGTACTTAATATCTCCCCAGGTTAGAAAACACTTCCAAGGAGTCTTATTATCTTGTTCACCCACACAGATTAGGAATGTCATTAACCATCTTGTGAATACCAGAGAATCAACAACAACGCTACAGAATTTCAGACAGACCCTTTGAAGAAGGAATTGCAGAAGCCATACCTTTGCTCCCTATACGACCGATAGTATAAAGTTGGGGAAGAGGGGGGGGATTCTTGGGCAGCCTATTAGGATGAAGTCTAACCGAAGATATTTTCCCCTGATGTGCAGGAGGAAGATAACTTTGACCTTTGTGTTAATCTCTAATGTAGTTCTGTGGCTCTTCTGCAGAAGATTTAATTTAATACAAAACTTCAATTTATCGTTATTAATGCTTTCCGGCAGTATTAAAGGAGGTGTATGTTTCAATAACCCATTTCTAGCATGAAACGCTTTATCTCACTCGGAGTACTGTGATCACTCTATCTCCACCAGGGGGCGCTTGTATATTATGGACAGACAGTAGTTTGATTCTGGGTTTCAACTCGAGCAGAAACCGCTCGTGTCAAACTCCTTCTTGTGGTGGTTATCTGAAAGAGTCTGCGTCATTCAGAGTTTAATGTAGTTACGAACACTAATTGAAACAAAGTTAACATACCTAAGTCGCGTGCTCTCAATTATTCTAACTTATGACCTTAAAAACTTTCAATAATTCCGGGATTAACCTTAGGAGGACCTTGGGAATTAAATCATTCGAAAGAGAATGTAAAACAACATAAGGGTTTCAAATTTCCTTAGAATTCTTAGAATTGGCCGAATAGTTACGATGTTATTGAAAAACAATTCCTGAACTAACCTTGAGAGAACTTTGGCATTTATATCATTCGAAAGGGAATATAAAACAACATAAGGTTTTTAAATCTAGTTGGAATCGGCCGAATAGTTACGATGTTATAGCCAAAAAAATCATTGAAAAGTAAAATGGTTACCATCTGACCGACCTACCTACGGACCAACCTAGTAACTTATAGATTCGCGTGCACGTGAGTAATAATATGTGGGTGATATAAGGCGCGAAATAGCTGAGAGCATATGGCTCCAATAAGGCAACCGAAAATGAGGCATTTTATCTCACAAAGTGGTTCTGATTAGGCTAATCTGACCACTTGCTCAGTGGACAATGAACTCTCTCTCTCTCATTCTTTAACCCTCTTCCTAGCAAATAGTGATAAATTTGAGAGAATTATGTCTCGCGATCTTAGTAAACGCCTCTGTGGCAAACATCTTCAGCTCTATTGTTATTTTTTATCGGATTTACTCCCATAATCACTATCGATCATTCATGGATGGTGGCTTTTCCTCAGACATTTCTGAACAATTTTAAAGAAGTTCTTTTTGAATTGTTATCTCGTGTGTACAGGAAATCTCCCTAATGACCTCGTTTGTCAGTTGACTGATTGATATCCTGTGAAGAATATAGAACTTATCTTTCATTGTACCTTTGATGATGACGAAGTTAACAAACCATTTTGGGAAGAAAGCTCAGAAAATTGGGAATGTATCCTTTCACAAAGCTTAGAATTAAGAATGGATCCATTCACAAAAACTTAGAAATTTGGAATGGATCCTTCCACAAAACCTATAAATTAGCAATGGATCTCTTCTCAAAATTAGAAATTGATCCCTTCCTAAGACCTAGGAATGGATCTCTTCGCAACATATAAGGATGGATCCCTTCAAACAATTAGGAATGGATCTCTTCACAAAACTTAAGAACTAAGAATGGATCCCTTCACACAACTTAAGAATGGATCCCTTCACCAAACTTTGGAATGGATCCCTTCCCAAAACTTAGAAATGGATTCCTTCACAAAAACTATGACATTGATTAGAAGGAGAAATCGTAGATGAAAACACAAAAGGAGGCATGATCTCCTGGCCCATCCGTGCGGGTGATTACTCATGGTAATTCGAGATTATCCATATTTATGATTGAACAGATGATAATACATATTTGTGTTTGAAGCTCATGTAAACATTATCTTTGTACATGTCACCGTCGGTATTTGTGTGTATCTGTGCCTGTATGCTTGCCTATTCTACCAGCGAGCCGAGGGTTCCGAGGTGACCACCACACGCAGCTGATGGCAGTCTTCACTAGAAGGCCCCCATCGTGAATTAGAAATTAGAGGGACACGAACTAGCGGACTTACGGCGAAAATGGCTGATTTAACACCTCTAACCCCTAGGTGGCCCTACCTGGTGGTCAACTTATATCATATTTGAACTCAGTGACCTCAATTACCTTTGATAGCATTGGTTTTAGCTGGCTACATTGAGCGAGTGACTCGTTGCGGACAGAAGATGAACACAACACGAGATTTGCATGACCCTTAAACCTGCTCACTTCGCCGCATTTAATGACCTCGTATTGGACACTTAGGCCATTCCTCTTCCGTGTTCCTCCTCAATGGACCGAAGGATTACCACTCTACTCGTAGCCCTTCCAGTCCCTCTGTTTTCCTCCCTCTCCTCGTTTGAGAGCCACCCTCCGAAAGGCTTGCAAAAGAGGCATTAGCTCAAAGCGGGCTTGTGGCGAGCAGCTGTCCGGAGGGGAGGGATCCGGACGCTAATCGACAGCCTCGCCTTGCCATTCGATAACTCCAGACTGAGGGGTCAATGACGGGAAGATAGGGAAAGCTGAATATGGAAATAGGACGTGGGGGATCAGTAGGCAGCACGCAAAAATAGCTATAGGATAAGGGGGAGGGGGTATCAGGCATATTTGGAGTTTGAGGATTAACGGTAGTTAAAGTCTCATGAAAATTGGTGGAGCGAAATTGGGGGTACGGAGGAATGATTGAATTGCCATAGAGATGCATTAATTAACTCCAGTAGACCTTCAAATTTCCCTCCTTATGGAATGGCAAAGTGCTAATTTTTACTTTATTTCCAACTCCTAACTAAATACATATCTCCTAACACCGACCCTTGATCCATTTTTTTTTATTGATGAAATAAATTTGGAAAATTTAGTATAAATCGATTGAAAAAATTGAGTCAACAAATGAATCATAAATCTAAATTCCTCACGGGCCACCAAGAGGACTCGGTGTAATGGACAAGGAGCTTATCAAGATGAAGACTTTATAACCATCTCAAGGAGTATTCGTTAGAATAAAGCAGATGTTGCCCTTCGAACCATGATCTAACACCCATCGAGCCCCGGTCAAATAAGGTTAAAGCTCTAAGGTGGCAAAATTATTGGTCTAAAAATGAATCTCTGAATCTAGGATAACAGTTTCTGACAAATTCGGAGGCACCGTCGAATCGAAGTGCGACAAGGACTGATAGAAGTTGTAGGAGTTACAATATCTCAATAGCAGGACTCAAATTAGCACAATGAGCCCTTGTGGAAAAGGATACCAAGGCGAGAGACACACGTAAACGCTGCGGATATAAATATGGAGATAATTGGGGAAGAAATGAAATTAATAGATACAGGGAAAAAGCTCACAATAACAAAGAAATGATATGACCTTCAAAAGTGAATCGAAGGAAGGAAGGAAAGAGATATTCTTGGATAGCTTATAAGCTTAGCCCCGATGCACTCTAAGGTAAGCTTGTGTCCGTGAAGGAAACTTAGGACAGCTTGCGTGTACGGATTGATACTCAGGATAACTTGTGAGTGCTGATTGATACTCAAGAGAATCTGTGTCTGCTGATTGATAATCAGGAGAATTTGTGAATCCTGTTTGATACTCAGGAGAACTTATCACTCCTGATTGATACTCAAGAGAAGTTTTTACCTGATTGATACTCAGGAGAACTTTTGACTTCTGATTGATAGTCGGGAGCATTTGTGATTCCTGATGGATAGTCAGGAGAATTTGTGTCTCCTGATGATAATCAGGAGAACCTTTGACTCTTGATTGATACTCTGGAGAACTTTTGGCTTCTAAATGATACTCAGGAAAATTTGTTACTCCCGATTGATACTCAGGAGAATTTGTATCTGCTAATTGATACTCAGGAGAACATTTTGACTCCTGTTTGATACTCAAGAGAACTATGGGTGTCCTGATTGATAAACAGGAGAATTTGTGTCTGCTGAGTGATACTCAAGAGAATTTGCGTTTGTGAATTGATACTCAAAAGAATTTGTGTCTAATGATTGATATTCAGGAGAATTTGTGTCTGCTGATTGATAATCAGGAGAACTTTTGACTCCTGATTGATACTCATGAAAATTTGTTACTCTTGATTGCTACTCAAGAGAATTTGTTACTCGTGATTGCTACTCAGGAGAATTTGTCTCTGCTGATTGATACTCAAGAGAACTTTTGACTCCTGTTTGATACTCAAGAGAACTTTGGGACTCCTGCTGATTGATACCCAAGAGAACTTTGGGATTCCTGCTGATTGATACCCAAGAGAACTTTGGGATTCCTGATTGATACTCAAGAGAACTTTGGGACTCCTGTTGGATACTTAGGAAAGTTGGTAATTCTTGAGGGATACTTGGATCCTAGTGGTTAATTTAGTGGCCTGAAAAGCAAAGAGTGCCAGATGTCATAGGTTCGAACCCCACCTATTATTTCATATTCTTTAAAGAGTAAAAAATTTATAAAATTTTATTCCGTTTGCTTGCTATCTCTCTCTCTCTCTCTCTCTCTCTCTCTCTCTCTCTTTCTCTTACTTCATAATTTATTTTATGAGTCTTGTTTGGTGTTAGGAAAAGACAATATATATATATATATATATATATATATATATATATATATATATATATATGGATATAGATATAGCGATGTTTTTTAAACCCTTCATTTTGGCCCTGAGTCTTTTGGCTCAAGCACGGCCGAGTGTATTAAGCTTTGCCACGACTGATCTCTCTAACGCGAACTCTACAGTCGCCGCTTCTTTATTTTCCCTCTTGCCCTTTTCTCCCCTCAACCTTTCCTCTTTCGACCACTCGTTCCTCTTGACTCGATCAGACGACCACCTTCCCGACCCATCCTGGGGCGCCAACCCCCTCTCCCCCCTGGGGTCGAACGAGGGAGTAGCAGGAAATCCTCAAGGTAAGGTTCCCTCCCTCCTCCCCTCGAGTGGAACATAAACAAAGATTTAATATTGAATAACGAAATATAATTAAAAGAAGCCCCGAAATAAAGAGGAGTTATTTAAAAACGGTGTCGAATGACATTCCAGAAGTGAAGATGGTAACGAAAGAAGTGGAGGCTTCCTCTTCCGCTTCCACTCATTCATTTCAACACGCACACTCACGTAACTACACACTGGGAGTAGGAGTGTGTGAGTGTGGGGCGTGAGCAACCTGGGAAAGAAAGATACAGCACCTACCACCCTCAAGACCTGCTCCGGTGAAGGAAAGCCCACTTATTAAACTCCCGAACTGAGCTCGTCCTCAAGAGCCCTCGAGGGGGAACTCTTGAAGGAGGAAACCAAGAGATCTTTAGGCGGAGTTACTCCCACGGGAAGGATCCCCAAGACTAAATAACCCCTCATTTAATCCACGCACCCATGATTTGTACATTCGTAGGTTGGAGTGTACATGTACCACTGTAATCGGAGTAGTACATGTTCCTTGAACATCGGGGCGGGGGGGGGCTTTTAATTCCGTCTTTTGCTTGAACTAAACAATTATCAAATTCTACAGAACCACATAACTAATGCCAGTAAAAACCTTAAAATCCACTTCAAACCATCCCGAGAAGTAAAAAGGCAAAAGGCAAAGGAAAAATATAAAAATGGCAAAGACAGACAACAAAGACAAAGATAACACTCAATAAATTAAAATACTAAAGGCAGAGCTGAAAAATACAACAGACAACAAAGGAAAACTCAGCATACACAAATAATAAAGGCAACATACAACAATGGTAAAAACAACACAAACAAAGATCACAAAACAAAGGCATATACAACAGACAGCGCTGGCAAATACAACAATTGCAAAGACAATAGACAACAAAGGCAAATACATAGGACAACAATGGGAAATACAACGGATAGCAATGGCGAAGACACAGGACAGCAATGGCAAAGACAAAGGACAACAATGGCAAAGACAACGGACAACAATGGCAAAGACAACGAACAACAATTGTAAAGACAACAGACAACAATGGTAAATACAACGGGCAACAATGGTGAATACAACGGACAACAATGACAAGAACAATGGACAACAATGACAAAAATAGCGGACAACTATGGCAAAGACAAAGCCCACAATGGCAAAGAAAATGGACAAAAATGGCAAAGACAACGGTCAACAATGGCAAAGACAACGGTCAATGATGGCAAAGGTAACGGTTAACAATGACAAAGGCAATTATTAATAATTGCAAAGACAGAGGACAACAATGGCAAAGACAACAGGCAACAATGGCAAAGACAACAGGCAACAATGGCAAAGACAACGGGCAACAATGGAACAGAGAACGGACAACAATTGCACAGACAACGGGCAACAATGACAAAAAAAACGGACAACGATATCAAAGACAACGGGCAACAATGACAAAGACAAAGGGCAACAATAGAAAAGAGAACGGACAACAATTGCACAGACAACGGGCAACAATGACAAAAACACCGGACAACAATAGCAAAGACAACGAACAACAATGACAAAGACAACGGGCAACAATGGAAAAGAGAACGGACAACAATTGCACAGACAACGGGCAACAATGACAAAAACACCGGACAACAATAGCAAAGACAACGGACAACAATGACAAAAACAACGGGCAACAATGGAAAAGAGAACGGACAACAATTGCACAGAAACGGGCAACAATGACAAAGACAACGGGCAACAATGGAAAAGAGAACGGACAACAATTGCACAGACAACAGGCAACAATGACAAAAAAAGGACAACGATAACAAAGACAACGGGCAACAATAGAAAAGAGAACGAACAACAATTGCATAGACAACGGGCAACAATGACAAAAATACCGGACAACAATAGCAAAGACAACGGACAACAATGACAAAGACAACGGGCAACAATGGAAAAGAGAACGGACAACAATTGCACAGACAACGGTCAACAATGACTAAAACACCGGACAACGATAGCAAAGACAACGGACAACAATAACAAAGACAACGGGCAACAAAGGAAAAGAGAACGGACAACAATTGCACATACAACGGGCAACAATGACAAAAACACCAGACAACGATAGCAAAGACAACGGGCAAAAATAGCAAAGACAACATGCGAAAATGGCAAAGGCAACGGCCAACAAAAGCAAAGTCAACGGTCAACAATAGCAAAGACAGCGGACAACAATGGCAAAGACAGCGGACAACAATGACCACTTTTCCTTATATGATTAAAAGGGTAGCAGATGCCATTTCCTAGGTACATCCATCCACACAGACCTGCGTTAGCGAGATATGTTTGATAAAAGTCCAGTCACAGCAATCCATCAAGTAGACAAATGAGCCGAGGCATAAATGAAAACATGTCGACCTATTTCATTTACCAAAATGATCATAATGCAAAACATTATGATCATTGCATTGCATTTTAGGCTTAATTGAAAATCGTGTAATTATTTTATCGATTTTCTTACTATTAAAATTATACAATAGGATACTCTTAATTTGTAAAGTTAATGTCTCGTTATTACAGTAGTCGCTACATATTCATGAACTTAATTTATGTTAGGTTATATAGTGATTGTATGTTTAGGATTTCAATGTTGAAGATGGGACCCGTGAGATATTTTCTCCGCTTCTATTAAGAGTCAACTTCTTTTCACCCGAAAATCGCGTTTGTTCCAGCGCAGTTGTGGTGTAGACCATCTAAAAGCAGAACCAGATTAAAAAAAAATGACTTGAAGAGAGAGAGAGAGAGAGAGAGAGAGAGAGAGAGAGAGAGAGAGAGAGAGAGAGAGAGAGAGAGAGAGAAATCTGTTTTTTAATGTAAAATATGTTCATAGATTCAGAAGAATACGTACCATCCGCTTGCACTAGTGTTCTTACACACATTTTCATTGAATCTATTTTCACTTACCTAAAATAACTGAGTGTAGACAAACAACCTTAACGGGTGAATACGTTAAGGATGGTATATAGGAATGTTGGACAAATAGCTTTATATACCCCTGAAGCTGATATTGAATGTATCGGCGTACCATTGTAGAAAATCGCCAACTTGATTTTATCACCAAACATACATAGTCATTTCAGCATCTTTCATTTCATTATCGTATTCAGAATGAAAAATGTCACATTGATCTTTCATAGTTTCTTCAAATCGGTCTGATATAGTCAAGATACACAACTGTTGAATAGTGATTATTAAGGTATCTTTCAAGTGTTTAGACGCGTAAATATCTGTAATATCGTAGTACTCTAAAGAGGTGAGTGTCTTTAGCACTGGCAAAATTCATAAGGCATTTATCACCCCTTTCCTATATGAAATCGGTGCTGGGTATATTCATTTCTATCAGATCACCCAAATGGCCATTGAATTAAGATGGGGAGTGGCAAGAATTATTTCACTGTAATTAATCATTTGTCTACGTCATTTTTTCCAGTCAAATAATCTAAGAGTGGTAGTGAATTAATCCATGTAAGATTATTCATAATTGATAATAACCTATCAAACACGTAAACAAAAAGATAGCCCGAGAGATACGAACGGTTCCGCCGGTTGGAATGGGAATGTTATATGAAGCGAGGTCGACAGATCTAAGTCGCGTGCTATCAATTATTCTGAGTTATGACCTTCAAAACTTTCAACAAGTGAGAGAATCCGACCCATAGTTAGTTTTGTTTCAGTAATTCCAGGACTAACCTTGGGAGGACCTTGGCAATTATATCATTCGGAAGAGAATGTAAAGCAACATAAGGATTTCAAATTTCGTTAGAATCAGCGGCATAGTTACGATGTTATTGCCAAAAAAACTCATTGAAGAGTAAAATGGTTACCTTCCGACCGACCGACGACCTACGGACCGACAGAGTGACTTATAAAGTCGCGTCCAGACTAAAAAGTTTGGTAAATTCTTGTATCAATGTTTGAAAGAGTGACCAGTATGCTGAATAATTAATAATTATCGAAATTCATATAATAATTATTTAACAATTAATGTATGTTTGAAAATTTTAGCAAAGACAACGTTTAACGACTTTTCAGTTTTCTGTGATGGTAAAATAGACCCACATAAGGGGAACTATTGAAATGTACCTTTTTACGTGAATTAGAGGGGCTCCTCGAGTGTTGTCTACCTGATGAGGACAATGGTCGGCCCTCAGTACCTGAAGCACTTTCGGTTGTCAAATTTTGCGATACATTAACCGCACCAATTTGTCTCGAAATTTGTTTACACGCATAATATATATATATATATATATATATATATATATATATATATATATATATATATATATATATATATATATATCCAATTCACTGCAGGAAAGAGAAAATGGAATAATTTTTCTTCGGAAATAGTTATTTCTTACTTCGAAAAAATCTGAGCTGAGGTGGGATTCGAACCGTGCACATTGAGGCAGCGAGAACCGCTTCGATCTCAATTAAACCGCCCTTTAGACCACTCGACGGTTTAATTGAGATCGAAGCGGTTGCTCGCTGCCTCAATGTGCACGGTTCGAATCCCACCTCAGCTCGGATTTTTTCGAAGTAAGAAATAACTATTCCCGAAGAAAAATTATAACTATCTTCAAGATAGTTGGAATACCAAAAAGAACTCATCTTCACATGGGCCCAACTTTTGATTATATTTTGTTCTACCGTAGGTGTTTTTAAAAATCATCTGTATGTAGCCAGATTTAGTTCTGATGATTTTTAAATGACTAAAAGTATTTATCTTATATTCTTCTTGAATAATATTCCTAACGTAGAATGATGGCAAATCGACGGTATCATATATATGTTGACCTCGAGCTTGAAGATGATAACGATAACTTAAAATATGTATGTAATTATATCATTTCATCAATTGATGGAGAATTAACTTTTCAAATATCTCTGTGGAAGAATTGAAGAAGCATTATAATCCTCTAATTTATCGACGTTCTCCACCTTTGATAAGAGGTACGAATGCTTAGAAATGAATCATGTCATTTACCTATTCCTTTCCATCTACTTTTTGATTCTAATACGGTTTATAGAGTTCATATTGGAGGGCGAGGTTGTGCGTTTGTATACGTTATTATTGCTCATAAAATATTAGTGTAGAAGAAAGATGGACGAAATAATATGGATGGTTATTGTGGTGAAGGAAACTAAAGCTATCACCTGCCGTTGTAGGTTAGACTATGATGTAGATAGCCCAGTTCGCATTTTCTCCACGGTAGAGCAAGATCTGAAATGTCGCATTCTCATATCAGATGCAATTGGACCAGAACGAAGATTCGATCTCTTATATAGCCCTTGAATTCCGCCAAGAAAGACATCTCTACTGTAGCTCAAGAAAGCAAACGGTGTATAGAATCCTATTATACAGTTGCCTGACACGTATCAAAATAATGAGAGTGTCCTGAAGAAGTCATATGGATTCTTCAAATCATGCTATAGCTTCCATGATAATATTGTCGCACATTTGAAAAATTGTAGTTATGTTTGCGGTCATTGTCTTAGTCAGTGTAACTAGGAAGGGGACAATGAGTCAATTGAATGTGAGGATTGTAATAGACATTTCTTTAATCGGTCATGTTTTTTTCAAACATAAAGAAACACACTTGTGAACGGATGAAAATATACCGGAAATATACCGGCTATGTGAGGGAATGGTAATTATAAATGACTGGGCATAAAAAAACATGATTGTGAGAAGATCACTGTAACGTGTGTCATGAGAAATACGAAACCGGTAGATTTGATCATGTAAGGTGGATGAAGGCATCGAAGAAGAGGTTATTAAAAGAATGGAGAGCTGTCTACTACGAAAAGGCAACGTTGAAAAAGAGAAATTTCTTCCTAGTCATTACTTACATCTTGGTCATGCAGATGATCTATAAATAATCTCTGTTATCATGAGGAGAATGAAAACTATGACAATTGCGGAGGGAGAACCTGAGCTTTGGGGGGGTTCGGACACCATCTCCCCTGTTAAGCAATTTATCGACAGCTTTATTACGCTTAGAGATAAGAGGAGAAAAGTAAAAAAAATGCTTTAACTCACAATAATGCAAAGTTTATCGTCCAGTTTGAATATCAGATGTTCCGAAACATATACTCCAGATTTGTTTACTGATACACGGTCGGAAAATATTATAGATAGAACTATTATATTCAAAGACTCTTTTTTATGTCATCATCCTTAAAAAAGTTTCGCAAAGCAATAAGGATCCCAGATATTGAGCAATTACTGTCCTTACTCTTCTCTTCCCAATGAAACTGAAAACTATTGGTAAAATACCTGAAAAACAATATTTTAATTATAATGGGATATCCCTGATTGAAAAGATAAGATTTAACGAGTCTTAAAACCCTTAGGGAAATAAAGAATGCAACATTTTATCTAACGTAATAATATATGGTATCAAGGACGTGAACATACTTAGAAAGTGCTTCTAGAAGTTTGTTTATCGTTCAACATCGACCCAGGGCAGTCATGCATAACCATTGCATCTATTTTAGTTTTTAAAGATTGTTTTATGCCAGAGAAGACAATTCCAATAATAACTGGAATAATTCGAAGCCGTATTTATATAAAGCTCTACTTTGGATACCTAGTGAGAAATTGGCCCGAAACCTCAAAATTCTTCATGCGAGGAATGGAGGCGAAGTACCCCTAAAGTTCTGCTTTATGGTCTTCGGCAGTCAGGGGTGGCTTTGGGGTCGACACTCCATCGTCTGTTGGAGGGAGTTTATTGCTAGTTTTGCTCCGGCCAGCTTCGGACAGGGGTAAGTGAGGCGAAGCTCTCTTAATTCTACCCTCCTTTTGAGGCTTAAACAAGGAATTACCCAGTGTGTGGTCAACTTCCACTTTCCTGGGCTTAACCTCTTTCAAGTCTAGCGACTAGGTGGAGGGGCTTGGCCACTTCGTATTCCTGGAAGCAGTGTCGTAGGGCGAGGGAAGTTGTTCCGGTTATGTTCATAGCAGGGCTGGAGCCTTTTGTGCCACCAGCGGTACTAGAGTGGCGCCAGAGGGTGGTAGAACGAATAGAAGGGTTTCGTTGGACGCTGGAGCTACTGCGATATTAGGCTTGGACGGGCCAAAAGCAGAAGGTGCCGTTTTCAACTGAGAGGCATTGGAACTACCCTGTCGCGCATACCTGGATTTAATTATCTCCTTTATATGAAATGCAGTGCATGGTTTGACGGTCAGGACCTCTTTCTCGAACAAATATTAATCGTATTCCATAGAAGAAGCAGAGTCGACCCGCCACGTTTCAAGCGTTGGCTGTACACGGGAAAGGTTTTTGCGTCCGCAGCCTTAGAGCAGGTTAAATAAATTTGGGGTTGACCATTTTTTGCCCAATGACAATTCTTCTTCATGGGCCGAAGCGGTGGCAGTGGTAACACCACTGTAGGGATAAGATGGTGTCGGGGTATACCTGTGTAGACACTTTCGGTGTGAGGGCGCGTACACTTGCACGGGCAGATAGACGACATGATGTCGTCTGCGATAGCCTTTAGATCAATTGAAGGAGTGCAAGGCTTTTCCTTGAGTGAGTGTGTTTACAATTCGCCATAATTTATCTACTGGCTTGCCAAGTTGCATTTTAAGGATATATAAAGATCAAGACCCCAATATACATATAAGCAGAAGGGGAACAAATTATGCTTTATAAGGATAGTTAGTTAGATCGGGGCAATTTACAATATAACATAATTAAGCAGGGAAAGCTAAATTTTCGTTAATCCGAATAATGAAGATTATTTAAGTTTGAGCGGGGAGTCAATTAAAAGGGGATGATACGGAATCCAGGTGACGAATTACGGGGGAAGGGATAATGGGATTACAAAGCAAAATCGCTTACTTTGAAGCTTAAAGTTGTTCGGAGAGGGAAAACCAATGGTACGGGTCTTCGAGGAGATACTTCTGAGATTGTTGACAAGGAGAACTCGTAGATAGGATTGGGAGTACCTCTTGCAGTTCTTGATAAGCTTTCCTATGAACAGTGGCCAAAGCTTCACGAAGGGCGATCTGCTGGCGAGATCTTAACGACGAGGTACGACTCGAACAGGGGTTGCGAGGCTTCGCGGGAAACAGACACACGGTCTGAACGGAGGGACTGGCAGGCTTTCTTCTCGAAGAATGGCTGACGCAGGGTTAAATAGCCCGGCGGCTTGTCCGTTAGATAGCCCCAGGAAATAGCCGTCCCAAGAGAATTCATGATGCCAGTCTATGCAAACTTATTTAGAGATAAGGGATTGGATCGAACGGCGAAGTTTGCCTCATGATAGAGGGTTGAGCTTGTACGGGCGCGTTTGCGGGGGAAGGAAATGTCTGCAAGGCATGGAGGCAAGGATTCAGCATTATCGATGGGGGGAGGGGAAGAGCAATATGTGTCCCGCTTAAGTAAATACAGCCGGGTCGCGGTTCAGCGAGAGACAACTTCCTTCTCGTCGATTCTAGAATTCCCACGTCAAAGAGCACGTGGTCTGAGGATCGAAAGGGCTGAAAAGAGGGTAATTCGAGGGGCTTCCTCTTACGCTGGTCCTTCGATGGGCATCCTCTCACAAATGGATACACAAGGTAATGATAATATCCAATATGTACCGATTGAGTAAGACTTTGAAGGCCGAATGGAACAAAAAGTGTTGAAGTGGGCTACGAAACTCCTACCTCTTTTATCATCACACGTTCAACCCTAAATGCTCCCTGTTCAGCTAGTTCTTCAATACTGTCTTCGGAGGAGTATTCAAGCAATTCCATTGGGTAGAATAGCCCTTTGAAAAGAATCATAGTTGAGTGTGGGGGCCAACAGAGTGGTGTATCATCGAGCGTCTGCCAAGTGGTCCATAGGGCACTTAGGGCTGAATCGGCTGCATTATAAAGAAGGCGAAACCTTCGGTTTTCTCCCGAGAATTCTATCTAAATCCTGGCCTGTTTCCGTTGGATAACCTTCTTCGATCAGTGGAACGGATAAGTAGAAATCGTTTAAAGCCGGCGGGCTCATTGATATCATATACTCTCTCGACGAGGGGCTCCAACCTCCTCAAGGCATCCCTCATCTATGTATTTGCATTTTTGCGTATGGGGATAGGGACTTTTTCCTATTCCCCCCCCCCCACACACCTCCTAGTGTACCCCGAAGCCACAAAGACCTGCCTAGTCCGGATTCCAGAACTTCCACCGGAAAGTAAAGACCATTTGTTTTACTTAATTTTTTCCTTCTTTGTGGGTGATTTAGTGTCTTTGGCCGGGCCATCACTAGTATACCCCGAGGCCACAAAGGCCTGCCTAGTCCTGGTTCTGCGTCGAAACGACGGACTCCAGAACTTCCACCGGAAAGTAGAGACCATTTGTTTTACTTAATTATTTTCTTCTTTGTGGGTGATTCAGTGTCCTTGGCCGGACCATCACTAGTGTACCCTGAGGCCACAAAGGCCTGCCTAGTCCTGGTTCTGCGTCGAAACGACGGACTCTAGAGCTTCCACCGGAAAGTAGAGACCATTTGTTTTACTTAATTTTTTCTTCTTTGTGGGTGATTCGGTGTCCCTGGCCGGTCCATCACTAATAAAGGGCTTCCGTAATTAAAAGCTTAACATTATACATATATAACCAGAGCGCCTTTAAAATAGTTTAGATTCGCTTTTTTTTGGGGGGGGGGGCATCTAGGGGTGAAATTTCTTGGGGGTCATTAGGAATTGTGTTCTCGGGGCTCGTTGTCTAAGATTAATCCAGCTGAACACCTAAACTCAGAAATTTAGGACAAAATTTTCTTAAATTGGTTGGTATTTTTGTATATTCTGAGTCATACAAATTTATACAAATAAACGGTGTTACAACGGCGTTTGTTTGGACGTTTGTGGCAATCACAGATACTCTCAATTTGTCGAGTGATTGACGGTTGTACGTTTGAAGTTATTACCAAGAAATATCTGTAATATGGTCGTACGTCTTCTACATGTCAGTTATTGTTAACCCAGGTGAAATGCAAGCCTTAATACATTCTTATAAAGTAGAGTTGGGCAAACTTCGGCCCGCAGGCAGCATGTGGCCCGCGTTTCATTTCAGAATTCGACAAAATATTGAAATTTAATTATTGAAGATTTTGCCCAAATCTCATAATTTTTTTAGGTAAGTTCTGATTCTTAAATCAGTCATTTTTAAATATATTTAATTCGTAGATAAAATGATCTTTAAAAAATAGATACTTTATAAATACTTATTCTCATGACCTTTATCTACACGCTCTCTTTCGCTCGCGGAAGTTAAGCTACGTTGACTGTGGTTAGTACTTGGATGGAAGACGCCTGGGCAATGGTCACATGATGTAGAATTGTAAATCGTGGTTCGGATCCCACGTTAAGCTGTAGGGCACCACTCTGATATAAATCTGGAAACAGTTTAAAAGGGGTAGCGAAACTATGCAAAAGATTATCCTTAGTTATTAATGTGTAGCTAAATCTATGACTATGAGAAAAATGCGGCCCGCAAAGCTTTACCTAAGCTTCAATGAGGCCCGCTGCTTCAAATAATTGCCCTTTCCTGTTCTAAAGGGTGGCGATCTCGTAATCGAACAGCGTAGAGAAAAAACTCAGGAGTTTCTCGGTAGACCCCACCAAATACTGCATCCGTTTCCAGGTCACTTTCTGTCGTCTCTGAATCAGATGCATTCGCGGGACGCACCACCATTTGATAGAACCTCGCCTACGCCCTACAGTGAAGACTGCATTGTCCCCCCAACTGTTCGGCACATTCTCGTTGAATGTCCCAGTCTGGGTGATCTTTGTGCACATTACCTCTCCCAGTACCGGGACTAGTGGGGTTCGCTACCGCCTGTTCCTTGTACTCGGGACTGGTCCGTGTACACAGACTTGCAAACTATCTGACTTTTTGGAGGAGGCTGACCTCCTCCACTTTATTTGACTGTTGTAGGGCGCATGATCTTGCGCCGGGATGGGTCGGGGGGGATGCGGGTCTACTCCCGACGCCGGAGCGCGCTTCCTTGTTGCTTTTTTGCTTTTGTTTTTTATTGTTTTGGTTATATTAGCCTTTGTTCTTGTTTTTATCTTTGTTATTTACTTGTTTTTTTTTTTTAATCTAGTCTAGTATTAGGCTGTAGCGTGAGTACGGCGACTTTGCCCTAGTTGGCAGTCACCAGATGGGCTCCTAAAATATAAAAAAGTCCCTGGTGTAGAGGAACTTTACCTGTTTCACCAACTTCAACAGTTCTTCCAATGCCGCCAATCTGAGAAGGCTTACTAAGAATATCATTCTCACACACTTTTCGCCTGTAATTGATGTAGGCCAGTGTCGAACAGTCATTAATTTCCACCTTCTCCTTAAAAATTGTAATTGTAATCGTATCCTTGAATCCTACAAAGCTGGATAATGGATGCAATCCACACTCAATCCACGTTCGTTTGCTGACAGAAATCCACTGGTTAGAGTAGTGTTTGGAGCCGTGCCACTCAGCAGATCCACCACAAATGCTTATACAGGGATACCACCCAAAAGAAGTTCTGCTGACCAAAGTCGCGTGCTCTCACTTATTCTGATTTATGACCTTCAAAACTTTCAATAATTCCGGACTGACCTTAAGAAGACCTTGGCAATTATATTGTCTAAAAAAAAATGTAAAACAATATAAGGGTTTCAAATTTCGTTAGAATCGACCGAATAGTTATGATGTTATTACCAAAACAAAATCATTTCCTGGCTAACCTTGGAAGGACCTTGGATATTATATATTTCGAAAGAAAATGTAAAACAACATAAGGGCTTCAAATTTCGTTAGAATTGGCGGAAAAGTTACGATGTTATTACCAAAACAAAAAAAAGCAAAACGAGGACCGACGGACCCGCCGACTAACATAGTGAGATATAGAGTCACACGCGACTAAAAACGGGCCCCCAACTATTAATAGGCTTAATTTCTCAATTATTTATCCAATTAAGAAATTAAACGTATTTGTTGGGTCGCCCTGTATGTGCATCGAATGCGACATAACTGATTCTTGTATGATGTATTGTTGGAAAAAAATGACTGCATCTTCCTCCGTTTGCAAAAGAGATTATTAAATTAATTAACATGCATCTAATATCAAATTTATTTTAATAATTTCAACTAATTTAATCTAATAATGATCTTACCTAACCTACCCTAACTTTAAAAATAACAAATTTCCCCCAAAAGAAATACATATTTGGAATCAGCAATATAACTGCATTAGTGGAGAAATCCCCCTCCCCCACAAAGTACCCCAAACAAAACCGCCATATTCAAAATGACAGAAATTTCCAGACATAAAAATTTAACCTCTGCCCTTTCCCCCGTAAATAAGTAGCAATGAATAAGCGACCGAAGGTCATCGTTAATTTCGACTTATGAGCATTATATTTTCCGAGTTTACCCAATGCTAATGACGTTGTAACGGAAGTTGTACACTGGTGCACACGTATGTACGCGATAATATGTAGTCAGAGAGGGTAAAAAATGACAATTGCAATTTAGTTCAAGGCAAAGTTGGTCTTTTGTTGAATTCAAAGGTTGTCGCGTGATTCGTATGAGTCCAATTCCGTTTATGTTGTGGGTTTTAGTTTTGTAACAGCATTTATTGCTTATATCGGAGTTACTCTTATAAAGATTTTATTTATATTATTGCTTTTTTCTCTTAAAAGGAGCAAAGGTTATAATATCCAACCTAAGTTGAGTTAACGCTTAGTAGTTGTAATCGTTTAGTAACTAATGCGGAAATGACCCTTAGGCTCGAATCGGATTAGTTTGGATCAAGTGAGAATGGATCGCCATAGCTCGTTTTTAACTCCAGTTTTTAGGCTCAGGGATGGTTAAATAGGTTTGAGTTAGTGGTTCTAATCTCGCAACCATTCGATACTCCTTTCTTTCAATTGGCCTTCCTTTCTACGACCTTTCCGCTTTAAGTCTAAGAAAGGTTCAGTTAATAACGCGATATCAGAGAAGCGAAGAACTTTCTTCTATGTCCTTGAATAAAAAGTACTATTTTTATATATCCTCTCGACGAAGCCATCCATGTTGCAAATGGGTGATTAGGTGGTCACTGTGTAGCGGGATTCGAAGTAGAGTTTGTGTGTTTTCCTTGAATGGCCTCCGTTTTCACGATGCTTCTCACTTGGCTAAAGTTTTCGACTCGATGACGCTGACTGCTTTACCACTTTCACCTCTCTCTTGGAGTAGTTTGCTACTGTTTTACCACTTTTGCGTATCCTTTTTTGTGTATTTCTCTTGTAGTAATTTACTACATCTTTGCCACGGAGTTCACACCAAATTTCCAACGGTGAACGTTCATCTACAGCGCCGCAAGGTCCCAACTCCACTTACTTCATATTTCTGTTTCATTACCACTATTCCTACTGCCATTAAAGCTCTCACATTCACATCAGTAACATTACCAACGTTGTCATAAAAAAATTTTGCAATGCGGACTACTGGACGTGATGGTGAACGCCAAATTGGAGAGGGACCAGGTGGTGAAAGTTCTCTATGCTACCTGTTGGCGCCCTGAAGCTTTTTGCAGCCGTCCGATGGTAATCAAGGGCATCCTGTACACATACGCGCGAGCTATTGAACGCACGTATATGTGTACACACCTGCCTTCACATATGTTCGAGAGACAAAAGACGAAGGAGAGAAGCCATTTTCGATCTTATGTCAGCGGGAGGAGGGACTACATCTACCCCTTTGGTCGGGACAGCCCGTTTGGCAGCTTTGAAAGCGATAGCGATGCGTCAAAGGGGATAACAAGGGTCAGTGGATGGTTAGTTAGCGATGGGAGAAAGCAGATTTGAGCTCTTCAATCTACCTCCCATCCACGCTTACACCCCCTACTACCGCAAAGATGTGCTTGCATGAAAACAATATCACGCTACACCCTCCATATACACATCTATGGACTTGCATAGACAGAAAGCACCGCAACATGCCAGGGGTTCCATGCAGCCGCATATGCACACAAGCGCGCGTTGGATTGCGGCGCAATCGAGGCAGCTGATGTTAAGGACGTGGAAAATACACGCGGCAGCGATAGGAGTTTAATGAGAGGCGAGGTGACGCCAAACCAATAAACCCGTCTCTATGGCAACCAGAGCACTCTGTGTCCGTCAAGTTCGCACGCATACACATACGTTTTACAATACACACTCAGGCCTGGCTACCTGAGCATACATAACCAAACGAAGATAGTGCGCGAGGACAAATGCACCGTATGCGTTGAAAAAATACACAAACACCAGACACGTACATAAACGGGCACTTCGTTCTATGGTGGTGAAAAGGGAAATGTGGACGTCAAGGGCAAAAATCAGAGCGGAATAAAACACCGAACCATTTTGCCATCTCGATTCGAATGATCGCTCACCCCTTGTTGCGATTTTCTGGGCTTAAATCGACCGCGACAAACAGAAAGAAATCGCATCTAACGGAATGGTTCGATAGAGGAGGTAGGATACCCTTGCCTCCTAATTAGGGCATAGTCAAGATTGTCGACGGAAGTAAGGAAACTGCGGCGACCTACAAACATGACCCTCGGATGGAGAAAAGGAAGAAAAGGGAAAAGGAAGAACGAGTAAATAAACGAATAGAAAACGAATATGAAGATGGATGATTATGACGAAGAGTACAAAGAAGGATGAGTGTATGTATATATATATATATATATATATATATATATATATATATATATATATATATATATATATATATATATGGTGCGGTTAAGGTAATGGCATAATTAGACAACGGCTCTGCTTCAGGTCCAGCAGGTGATCCTATCCTCCTTGAACTGGAAGACAACACTTAGGGATGACCCATCCTTCAGCCCAGGAAGACAACACTTAGGGATGACCCATCCTTCAGCCCGGAAGACAACACTTAGGGATGACCCATCCTTCAGCCCTGGAAGACAACACTTAGGGATGACCCATCCTTCAGCCCTGGGCTGAAGGATGGGTCATCCCTAAGTGTTGTCTTCCTGGGCTGAAGGATGGGTCATCCCTAAGTGTTGTCTTCCGGGCTGAAGGATGGGTCATCCCTAAGTGTTGTCTTCCAGTTCAAGGAGGATAGGATCACCTGCTGGACCTGAAGCAGAGCCGTTGTCTAATTATGCCATTACCTTAACCGCACCAATTTGTCTTGGATATTTTTCTATATATATATATATATATATATATATATATATATATATATATATATATATATATATATATATATATATATATATATATATATATATATATATATATATATACCTGCCAATGGCTTCGCTACTAAGATTAAAATTTAAAATCTAAAAAAAACAGCCATGGTTAAATTTTGATAAATTTTCTGAACTTGATCATTTGTAATTCTTTGGGTTTTAAAAAGTTCACAAAATTTCGATACTTATATTAATTTCTGAACTTTTGTTTTTTGAAATTATAAAAGAATTATTAGAAATAACTTTGATAAAAAAAACAAGTCATAACCAAAAAAATCCCTTTTTTAAATTATAGAGTTAGTGATGATGATGATGATGATGATGATGATTATGATCAGATATACCATCCCAGTGATTAAGGTTTAGGTAAGCACCTAAAGCTCCATCTGAAGGGACTTAACTAAGAACTTAAATACTTAAGCGTATTGAACGAAAATTCGCCCCCTCCCAATATGTGGGGTGGAACAAAGAGTGAGAGAATGGGTTGCTCAGAGAGTGAATGCAAGAGGTTAGCCACTTCTTGCAAATCCCTTCTCATTTGCTCCTTCTCCCCCTCGACTATCAACCATTTTACGGTTATACTGAACTTAACAACTTTGATAAGAACGAAATCAAGGTAGAGCAGATGACTTCGGATTGAAATCCAGGAAAAAAAATAACCTCAAAATCAAAAACTTTAATAAGAAAAAACTTGAGGAAGATCAGATGACTTCTAATTGAAATAGGTATAGCGAAAAATTACCACCAAATTCAACATCTCTAATAAGAAATGACTTTAGGACGAGTAAAAGGTTTGTGATTAAAATCTAGGGGAAAGTTACCACCAATATCAAATACTTTAATTAATAAAAAATAACTTAATGAAGAGCAAAGGAATTTTTATTGAAATCGAGGGAAAATATACCACCAAAATCAAGAATTTTAATAAGAAAGAACTTAAGGAATAGCAGATGCATTGTGATTGCAATATAGGTGAAAATTACCACCCAAATCAACAACTTTATTAAAAAAGATCAAGGATTAGCAGATGACTTATGATTGAAATATAGGGGAAAATTACCACCGAAATCAGCAGCTTTAATAAATAAAGAACTTACGGAAGACCAGATGAATTCTGATTGAAATATAGTGAAAATTACCACAAAATTAACAGCTTTAATAAGAAAGAAGTTAAGGAAGAGTAGGCAACTTCTGACCCAAATCTAGGGATAAATTACCACCAAAAATCAACAACTTTAATAAGAAAGATGTTAATGAGGAGTTAATGACTTCGGATTTAAATCTAGGGGGAAATTACCACTAACATCAGCATCTTTAATTAAAAATAACTTAAGGAAGAACATATGACTTAGGAATGATATATGAGGAAGATTACCACAAAAAGGTTGAATAAGCAAGAATTTAAGGAAGAGCAGATGACTTCTGATTGAAATCTTGCGAAATATTCCTACCAAAAGTCAACATCTTTAATGAGATAGAACTTAAGGCAGAGCAAATCACTTCTGATTGAAATCTAGTGAAATTACCACTAAAATGAATAATTTTAATAAGAATGAGAATGAACTTAAGGAAAATCAGATGAGTTCGATTGAAATCTATGGAAAAATTACCAACGAAATCAACAACTCTAATAATAATAACATAAGGAAGAGTAAATAACCTTTGATTGGAATCTAGGAATAGATTATTTACCACCAAAATCAACAACTTCAATAAGAATGAGCTTAAGGGGGAGTAGATGACTTCGTATTGAAATCTAAGGGGAAATTACCTCTAAAATCAACAACGTTTAATTACAAAGAACTTAAGGAAAAGCAGATGACGTTTGATTGAAATCTAGGGAAAAATTACCACCAAAATCAACATCTTTAATGAAAAAGAAATTAAGGAAAAACAGATAATTTCTGATTGAAATCTAGGGGTAAATTTCCAGCAAATTCAAGAAATCACAAAAAAGAGAGAAAAAAATATAGCCATGGCTAAATGTTTTAGACCTCTATATCATCATCATCATCATCACTAACTGTATAATTTAAGAAGGGTATTTTTTTGAGTATTTGAATAATAATTTCATCTTAGTTTGGTTATGACTTATGTTTTTTATCAAAGTTATTTCTAATAATTTTTTTATATCAAAAAACAAAATGGCGAAGTTCAGGAATAAATAACGAAGTATCGAAGTTTTGTGAATTTTTTAAAACTTTAAGAATTACAAATGGTGAAGTTCAGAAAATTTATTTTTATATATCTTCTATTCTATAACTCTATATTTTAGCAACGCGATATTTTGAAAAGAGGGGAGGGGGGATTTAGTTTAGAGTTCCTTTTTAAAATTATTATATTTGGCGAAGTTCAGAAAAGTTATAAAAATTTAACCATGGCTGCTTTTTTTTACATTTAAAATTGTAATCTTAGTAGCGAAGCGCAAGCTCCCCCCGTAAGGGGGAGTGTTGAAGCCATTGACTGTTTTTTTTCCTAAAAAAAATAAATAGAACTAATCAAACGTTGCATTTTGTTCTAGTATATTTGTTTCATAATTTGAATGTCAAAAATACACAAATTTAGAGCCCAAACTTATCATTTTAATAAATAAAGCCAATTGATGCGCGCAGTCAATATTTCCAGTGATCTCCTTTGTTCTTCAGGACTGTTTCAATTCATTCTGACATGTTGGAGACCATTTGTGTGATAATATCTTGACTGACATTGCTCCATTTTTGTCAAGAAGCACCAACAACTACTCACAATTGGAAGGCTTCTGTTTATCAACCATCAGTTTGATTATCGCCTACAAATTCTCAATTTGGTTCAAATCGGGCGAATTTCCGAGCCAAGGTCCCGAAGTTCGATAGTATTTCCAGCCAAGAACTTTGATATTGCTTTTGTTTTCTGACAACCTGCACAATCACGCTGAAAAACACAGTTATGATACCCAAATTTGTGCTAAACTGTGGGGAAAAGATGCTGATGAACCACGTTTTACCAGACATGGATATTTTCTGGATGCTCCACCATGGGCACGACACAGCACTCGTGAAAGCGCTCCCCTTTTCTCTTCCTAACGAGGGATCTTCCGGAAGCTCCAAACGAGCGGAATGAAACTTAATCAGAGAATATCACCTTTTTCAAGTCTTCGACAGTCCAGTCTTTATCTTACCTACAAAACTGGAGCCTCCCAGTAAGGTTCTTTATGGCGATATGAGGCTATTTCGCGCGCTGAAGCCTCCCCGTAAGGTTCTTTATGGCGATATGAGGCTATTTCGCGCGCTGAGGCCTCCCCGTAAGGTTCTTCATGGCGATATGAGGCTATTTCGCGCGCTGAAGCCTCCCTGTAAGGTTCTTAATGGCGCCATGAGACTATTTCGCGCGCTGAAGCCTCCCCGTATGGTTCTTCATGGCGACATGAGGCTATTTCGCCCGCTGAAGCCTCCCCGTATGGTTCTTCATGGCGACATGAGGCTATTTCGCGCGCTGAAGCCTCCCCGTAAGGTTCTTCGTGGCGATATGAGGCTATTTCGCCCGCTGAAGCCTCCTCGTATGGTTCTTCATGGTGACATGAGGCTATTTCGCGCGCTGAAGCCTCCCGGTATGTTTTTTTTATGGTGACATGAGGCTATTTCGCCAGCTGAAGCCTCCCCGTATGGTTCTTCATGGTGACTTGAGGCTATTTCGCGCGCTGAAACCTCCCCGTAAGGTTCTTCATGGCGACATGAGGCTATTTTTCGCGCTGAAGCCTTCCCGTATGGTTCTGCATGGCGACATGAGGCTATTTCTCGCGCTGAAGCCTTCCCGTATGGTTCTTCATGGCGACATGAAGCTATTTCGCGCGCTGAAGCCTTCACACCCGCCTCTATCCAATCGTGAGCAAGCTTGTCACTGAAGGCAACTAGATCCTTGAGCTGGATAATTTACAGAGGCGATTTTAGCGTTGATGCGAAGCTCTTTGGTGGTGTCCAGAAGACTTCTTCACGGAGGTGTAACCAGAAATTTTAAAGTAATAAATAGTTCTACAGATGCTGCTCCTTGATGCAATACCTTTAGAAACTATCTCCTTCCATTTCAGGACACTTTGGTATATAGCAACAATGGTTGCGCGGTTTTCCTTGGAAAGAATAATTTCTGGATTGAAAAATATTTAAAAATTTATTTTTACAAACAAATATTACAAAATAGATTATAATTATACAACATCATTTACCTATATATATATCATCCTTTTACCCATGTGATTAAATAACTCCACTCCAGAGACTGAAACACACCTCCTACAGGACCACAGAGTGCGGGTTTGGATTCAGCGAAGGAATAATTATTCTTATCACATAAATTTTAAAAAACGAATGAAAAAAAAATCGATTAGTCTCAAAACTTTTGGCCATGACTGTATATCAGTCACTTCCCGATAAAATGGTTACCAAACGCAATACAACCAAGATGATCTGGATTTCAGGAAGCTATTCAGAATTTTTAATAGTTATACATTTTTTTGGTGGTAAACTTGCACAAAATAAAATATAAAAGGGGACGCAAGCGCATGTAAAATATTAGATGTAGCCAAGCTCTCCTACCACATGTTACATATAAAGATGGAGGTAAATTATCTTACAGCTTGTTAATTCTAAAGATGTAGTTCAGTTCTTCTACCTCTTAGTAGTATTGAAGATGCAGCTACGCTGTTCTAATGATATTACTTCTCAAGATGTAACTAAGCTCTCCTATCGTTAATTTCTTATGAAGATGTAGTTCAGTTCTTCTACCTCTTAGTAGTATTGAAGATGCAGCTACGCTGTTCTAATGATATTACTTCTCAAGATGTAACTAAGCTCTCCTATCGTTAATTTCTTATGAAGATGTAGTTGGCTCTTCTACAGGTTGTTCGATTTGAAGATAAAGGTGACAGCTACCGATTGGTTCTTCTAAAGATGGAGCTAAACTATATTACAGCTTGTCACTTGCGAAAATTTAGCTAAGCTTATTAGCGTTTGTTACTTCTGAAGTTTTGCGAAGCCTTCCTATTGCTTATTACTTCTGAATATGAAGTTAGGCTCTTGTAGCGCCTGTTACTTCTCAAGGTGTAACTGTGCCTTCATTCATCTAATTACTTCTCAAGATGTTGCTTAGCTCTCCTACCGAATGTTACTTGCGAAGGTACAGCTAAGCTTCCCACCCGATTGTAACTTCTAAAGATGAAACTTAACTAACTTGCAGCTTGTTACTTCTTAAGATATAGCTAAGCTATACTACCGCTTTTTCCTTCTGAAGTTGCAATAAGCTCTACGACCACTTCTTTCTTCAGATGATGAAGCTAAGCTCGCCTAGAGTTTGTAACTTTTAAAGTTTAGCGAAGCTCTCTAATACCTTATTACTTCTAAAGATGTTAAACTATTCAACCGTTTGCTACTTCTGAAGATCTAATTAAATTCTCGCACCTCATTTTACTTGTGAAGATGAGCCTAAGATATCATACCACTTGTTACAAGTGAATATGTAATTAAGGTCTACTACAACTTCTCTCTTCTGAAGATGTTGCTAAGCTATCCTAGCGTTTGCTACCCCTGAAGTTAAGTGAAGCTCTCCTAGCATTTGTTACTTCTGAATTTAAGCGAAGCTCTCCTATCGCGTATTACGATCGCATAGTACTTATGAAGATATAGTTGTTCTCATAGCGCTTGTTACTTCTGAAGGTGTTGCTAAGCTCCCCTTCAGCTTATTACTTCGGAAGTTGTAGCAAAGCTCTCCTAACGAATGTTACTTTTGTAGATGCAGTTAAGCTCCCTGACTGTTTGTTACTTCTAAAGATGGAACTCAACTATCTTACAGTTTGTTACTTGTGAAGATGTAGCTAAGCTCTCATATCGCTTTTAATTGTGAAGATGAAGCTAAGCTCTCATCCGGTTGTTACTCCTAAAGATATAGTTCAGCTCTCCAACCGTTTGTTATTTCTAAAGATCTACTTAAATTCTCATACCTGTTGTTAGTTGTGAAGATGAAGCTAAGATCTCCTACTGCTATTACTTGTAATGATGTAATTAAATAATTCTACTGCATGTAAATTCAGGAGATTTTCTACCGATTATTACTTCTGAAGATGAAGATAAGCTTTCCTACGTTCCTTACATATATTACTTCAGAACATGTAGCTAAGCATTCTCCCTGTTTGTTATTTCTAAAGATGGAGCTGAATTATCTTGTCACTTGTTACTTCTAAAGACGTAGATATGCTCTACAACTGCTAATTACTTCCGAATATGTAGTTATCTCTTCTAAAGTTTGTTATTTCTGAAGATGTAGGCAATCTCTTCAACCGATTGTTACTTCTAAAGATGGAGTTAAACTATCTTACAGCTTGTTACTTCTTAAGATGTAGCTAAGATATCTAACTACTAATTTCTTATAAAGATGTAGTTACCTCTGCTAAAGTTTGCTAGTTATGAATATGTAATATCTCATACCGCTTGTTACTTCTAAGGATGGTGCTAAACTATCCTAGAGCTTGTTACTTCTGAAGAAGTATCTAAGTTCTCCTACGCTAATTACTTCTGAAGATGTAGTAACCTCTGCTAAAATTTTATTTCTGAAGATGCAAGCACTCTTTCCTATTGCTTGTTACTTATTAAGATGGAGTTAAACTATTTTAAAGCTTGTTACTTCTGAATATATAGCTGTCTTACACGTTACTTCAGGATCAGAGTTAAGCTCTCACAACGCTTGTTACTTCTGAAAATGAAGTTAAGCTCTCTTACTGCCTGTTACTTCTGAAGAGGTAGCTTAGCTCTGAAATAGTTTCCTATTTATGAAGATGTAGCTAATATTTTATATCTCTTGTAACCTTTAAAGGTATAGCCTGGCCCTCCTACCAGTTGTTACTCCTAAAGGTGTAATTTTGTTCTCATACCGCTTGTTACAATTAAAATGGAACTTAAAGACTCCTACCCTTTGCTACTTCTGAAGAGGTGGCTATTATTTCCTACTGCTTGTAACTTTAAAAATAGAGTTAATCTCCCTTCCCGGTTATTTCTTCTGAAGTAGTAGCTAAGCTCTCATACTGGTTGTTACTTTTAAATATGTAGTAAGCTCTCATACCCCTTGTTAGTGTTGAAGATAGCACTTGTTACTTATGAAAATCAAGCTAACCGCTCATACAGCTTGTCATTTCTGAAGAGGGAGCTAAACTCTGATACATGTTCGTATTTGTGAATATGTTGCTAATCTCTTATCACTTTTCACTTTAGAAGATATAGCCTAGTGCTCCTACCATTTGTTAATTCTAAAGATGTATTTATGCTCTCGTACTACTTGTTAACGTTTGGAATGGTAGCTAAACACTACTATTGCCGGCTACCTCTGAATAGGTGTCTGTTATCTCCTACCGCTTGTTACTTTTAAAGATATAGTTAACCCATCCTACTGATTCCATCTTCTGAAAAAGCTATGCTACCTTAGCGCCGACTACTTTTAAAGATGCAGTAGGCTCTCCTACTGCTTTTTACTTCTGAAGATGCAGATAATCTCTCCCACCGGGATTTAATTCCATAGATGTAGCTCAGCTCTCCTACCACTAAATACTTCTAAAAATTTAATTAAGATCTCGTAGCGATTGTCATTTCTGAAGAGGAAGTTAAGCTCTGCTACCGATTCTGAAGAGGGAATAAAGGGGTCCTAGAGCTTGTTATTTGTGAAGATTTAGCTATGCTCTACTACCAATCGTTATTTGTGAAAAGGTAGCTAAGCACTGCTAGGGCTTGGTTATTCTATAGTGCTAGCTAAGCTCTCCTCCAGCTTGTTACTTCTATATTGCTAGCTAAGCTCTCTTCCAGCTTGTTACTTCCGAAGTTGTAGTGAACCCCTCTAACAGCTTCGTTACTTCTAAAGATCTATCTAAGCTCTCTTGCAGCTTCGTTACTTCTGAAGATTTATCTAAGCTCTCTTGAAGCTTGTTACTTCGGAATATCTAGGTGAACTCTCAGACAGCTTCGTTACTTCTGAAGATCAAGCTAAGCACTCTTGCAGCTTCGTTACTTCTGAAAATCTAGCTAAGCTCTATTTCAGCCATGTTACTTCTCAAGATTCCTCTAAGCTCTCCTACAGCTTCGTTACTTCTGAAGATTCAGCTAAGCTATCCTACAGCTTCGTTACTTCGGAAGATTCCTCTAAGCTCTCCTACAGCTTCGTTACTTCTGAAGATTCAGCTAAGCTATCCTACAGCTTCGTTACTTCGGAAGATTCATCTAAGCTGTCCTACAGCTTCGTTACTTCTGAAGATCTAGCTAAGCTCTATTCCAACCATGTTACTTCTCAAGATTCCTCTAAGCTCTCCTACAGCTTCGTTACTTCTGAAGATTCAGCTAAGCTATCCTACAGCTTCGTTACTTCTGAAGATTCATTTAAGCTCTCCAACAGCTTCGTTACTTCTGAAGATCTAGCTAAGCTCTCCTACAGCTTTCTTAGTTCTAAACATGTAGCTAAGCTCTCTTAGCGCTTAGGCAACCATAATGCAGCCGGCCATATATGTAAAATTGCCTGCCCTCCTGTTCCCAACGCCCTCAGGTGAATGTGTGGCTATATATCTTCTACACATTTTCACTTCTCCCATTTTACCATTTTATTCTGGCGGTCAAACTCTCGTTGGTTTAAACTAAGAATCGCTTATGTGACGTAACCCCACCAAATATCATTATCTCTAATTCAACTACTATCTCCCTTTCCCATAATTCCCCCCCCCCTTCCAGCCCCCCCTACCCACCTTTCTCCCCATCCTTCTCTGCCTTTGTTAAGGGCCTTTCATAGGGAGAAAACCTTATTTCAATAAGCCGGGACAAAGGAGTCTCATTTATTGTCCTGAATTAGGTCCGCGGCCTCGCTGAAAACGGCATTAAACGTTCACCTGCTTCTCTCTCCGGTGGACAAAAGCCCCGTGGGAAAAACATGCTCCACTCTCGCCGGTGACAAAAAGTCACTCCCATTTTCCCATCTCCATTCATACAAAGGGGGAAGGTTACAGGGAGCTCCCTAGGAGACCCCGTGTCATACGTGTTTGTGACAATGCGTATGGTGGAAGTTCAGAAGAGTCTGGGTAATCGCGTGATAAGGATATAGCATATTATAGAAACAAATGCTTGGATAAGTCATACAAATTGGGATTATACTGTCTTATAAAATTGTAAAGAAAGTGATAAATAATCTTTTGAACTGCTGTAATGAACTTTAAGAATTATTAACCTCGAGAGCGTTACAGAGTTTCAGCTACTTCATGAAGTTCATCTAAGGAAGTAATTATAGTAGGGGGAAAGAACAGAGAGAGTTGCGCTACCTATAAGTCAGGTACCACTAATAGGCTAATTATGATCTAAATGTTCAGTATATTTTAACTTCCCCTAACTTCACCTTTTCTACAGACTAATTTGAATAACCCAGAGGAGACTGAACTTAAAATCCCTTAAAAGCTTTCTGAAAAGATACAAATCTATCGTCACGTTTTCCTGAATTCTTACGTGTCATAATCTCCGTTGTAAGTTACGTTCTTAAATACAACCTCTCAAGTGCACTTTTCGTGCACAGAAGACAACAGTGAGCTCGGGGGAGCTTTGCTGATATCGAGGCTTTCAATCGGTCAGCTTCATCTCAGCCTGGGTATTGATTTCATTTCTGGGATTACTCACTTATAAGCCAGACTGCTACCAATAGGTTATTCATGCTCAAAATCTTCAGTACAGTTTAACTTCTCCTAACTTCACCTTCTATACAGACTGCAATTTGAATAACCCAGAAGAGACTGAACATTTTTTCACTTTTAACAGTGAAGAGAGAGCTTCTATAGAGCCCAGAAAACTCTAGATGACTGGTCAAGAGTAGCATTTAACCTATGTTTGACCTTTGCTTTCCTAAACTTAATCACTCAGATATACACTATATAAATTGTTTCGAAGGTTTTAGAGTTTCCTTTAGAGATTTTTGACTTGTCAGCAAACCGAAACTGCCCCTGACATTGGTTCATCGGGAAAATTCTTGCTAATCAAACCAATATCTACAGCAATACTCAAAACTTTTGGTAGAGACAAGTGCTGTCCTTAAGCTTTACATAGTGCTTCAGATTATTTAGTTACATATAGCACAAGTTTATTGGCTATTTTACAATGCAACCAAACTTATATCTTCAAGTTTAGAAGTATTATGATGATTCTTTTCCCTTCAAAAAAGATAAAAGTGCATCTCTTCTTCAATTCGTGGTAGCTGGACATCAACTTGTTAAGCGAGCCCTGAGAGATAGCTATCCATTCTTGGTTTGATAATAGTTGAATGTTGTTATAATTTGGGAGGAACATTATCCGTTTCTTAACCTGTGTTCTTGAGGATCGCCCTCAGGTTCTCGATCGGATAAAGATCTTGGGAGTTTCAAAACCATCAACTCATATACATACTTATGTAGTGGTGGTGAAAGAGCCACTTCTTTACCTGTGTCCAATGATGTGATCTCTTCATGCTGAGAAAGGCAAGTAGGTCCAATCGCTAAAGAATGTTTATACCGTTACATTGGGGGATTAAATTTGTTAATACAAAAACTTTTGCCAATGAATCTATTTCGTTACTAAATATTAAGACCAGGAATGGACAAGTATGTGACCTTGTAGAAGTACGCCGGACTTCTGTCATCGGAACCGTTACCGTTGACCATTATTGATTGTATTATGCTAGCTAGCAGTTCTGGTGATGTCTAGAGGTTATTCCCAATCAAAATATTTTTGATCATCATATATTATTATTCCCTAATAAAATATTCATTAATACCATGTCATTGTTTCCTATGAAAAAATTTATCCTTATTCCATATCAAAATATTGAAGATTATCATTTCTCATCATTCCCTAGTCAAATATTTATTATCAATGCAATGATCGCATTAATTATCGCAACAACACAAGTGTCATCCTTTTGAAATTTATATATATATATATATATATACATATACATATACTATCATATATTAGTATCATCCTAGGGATCTTAATATCGCAATGATCCTATTATCACAACGATCGTAACATCGCAGTGAGCTTATCAATGTAATAATGGTGTTGCGCACCACTTGTAAAGTCGGTTGTATCTTATTACCGCTATGATCGTATCATTGCAGCGTTCTTATCACAGAAATTATCGTATTATTGCAGTTTCTTATCACCGCAATGATCGAATTATTGCATTGTTCTTATCACCGTAATGATCGTAACATTGCATTGTTCTTATCACCGCAATGATTGTATTATTGCAATGTTATTATCACCGCAATAATTATATTATTGCAGTATTCTTATGACCGCAATGATCGAATTATTGCAGTGTTCTTATAACCGAAATGATCGAATTATTGTAGTGTTCTTATCACGGCAACGATTGTATTGTTGCAGTGTTCTTATCACCGCAATGATTTTATTATTCTAGTGTTCTTATCACCGCAATGATCGAATTATTGCAGTGTTCTTATAACCGAAATGATCGAATTATTGTAGTGTTCTTATCACGGCAATGATTGTATTGTTGCAGTGTTCTTATCACCGCAATGATTTTATTATTTTAGTGTTCTTATCACCGCAATGATCGAATTATTGCAGTGTTCTTATAACCGAAATGATCGAATTATTGTAGTGTTCTTATCACAGCAATGATTGTATTGTTGCAGTGTTCTTATAACCGCAATGATTTTATTATTCTAGTGTTCTTATCACCGCAATGATCGAATTATTGCAGTGTTCTTATAACCGAAGTGATCGAATTATTGTAGTGTTCTTATCACGGCAATGATTGTATTGTTGCAGTGTTCTTATCAACGCAATGATTTTATTATTGCAGTGTTCTTCTCACCGCAATAATCGTATTATTGCAGTGTTCTTATCACCGCAATGATCGAATTATTGCATTGTTCTTATCACCGCAATCATTGCATTATTGCACTATTCTTATCACCGCAATGATTGTATTATTGCAGTCTTCTTATCACCGCAATGATTGTATTATTGCAGTGTTTTTATCCTCGCAATGATCGTATATTGCAGTATTATTATCACCGCAATGATCGTATTATTGCTATCTTCTTATCACCGCAATGATTATATTATTGCAATGTTATTATCACCTCAATGATCGTATTATTGCAGTGTTCCTATCACCGAAATGATCGTATCATTGCAGTGTTCTTATCCCCGCAATGATCGTAATATTGCAGTATTATTATCACCACAATTATCGTATTATTGCAGTCTTCTTATCACCGCAATGATCGTATTATTGCAGTGTTCTTATTAGTGCAATCATTGAATTGTTGCAATGTTCTTATCACTGCAATCATTATTTTATTGCAGTGTTCTTATCACCGCAATGATTGTATTATTGCAGTATTATTATCACCGCAATGATTATCTTATTGCAATGTTCTTATCACCGCAATGATCGTATTATTGCAGTGTTGTTATCACCGAAATGATCGTATTATTGCATTGTTCCTATCACCGCTATAATCATAATTCCACATTGATCTTAAGATCGTAGCAATCTTAGATACGCATAAACTGTTACATTGCAATGACCGTTTTATCGCACTGTTCGTAACATCGCAATAATCATAGCATCGCAGTGATCTTACCAGCGCAATGAAGGTCTTATTGCAGCGATCTTAACGTCGCAGTGATTCTAACAGTCCAGCGGCATCCCATGGCTGGTGGTCGAAAAGTGTTAGGAGAGACATTCATTAACCATAAGAACTCCATAAAAATTGAAGGGGGAAGGAAGGCCCCTAGCAACACAAGAGTATCGAGAGAAGCTACAATCAATCTCAAAATGACTGGCTCCTTTTGGGGATGGGAAGGTGAGATTATGAAGAGGTGGATAAACTACATCAAAGAGTGAAAATATTTATTAATCGGGTCGTCGAAATATTGAACAGAGAAGGGAAAGTAAGGGTGAAAAGGTGAAACAAGTCAAGGGGGAAGAGAGGGAGAGTGTGTTGTCAGTATATTTCATTGTCCTAATAATCAATAAGATAAATTGTAAATAACAAAAAATCCTTCTAGCAATCTCACATTATACACATTCTGATAGCAAATCACGTTTTGCCGGTGCTTTCTTCCTTTACCGAACTGCTTTCCTCCTTTATCATGGATATGTAGCTGATTTGAACAGGTACGTATATCCAACTTGCGAGTGAAACAGTTAATTGATGAAATTATTCCGTTTGTGTCATCTACAGTATTTGAAAGTAAGAATTAAATTTCCTTGAAATGATCAGAATTTTAAAACTCCTGTGGCCACTTCTGACATACATAGGTATAATTTTCTTGGCCCTGTTGCAAGGTACTTAGAGGTTTGTGACCAGAAAATTTTAAAATGAATATCATATTCTATGGCAAAATTCAAGATTCTTAAGTTTTTTTAGCACCAATCTAGACTCGCTTTGAAGTTTTTAGGACTAATCTAGACTCGTTTTGAAAATTTTACCACGGATCTGCAGGTTGTTGGAATAATTTTTTTTACCCCCGATCTGCACTCGTTTTGAATGGTTTTTACCACATTTCTACACTCGTCTTGTGGTATTTTATTTCCCTGTGGGGACCCACAGTTTGATGCGAGACTCGAATCAGGGCATCTAAGTACTGCGTCGTATAGGCAACCTGAGTCGAGAGAGAAAAAGATAGAAAGAGGTCGTGACATCATCCGGCGACTTATCGTAGCCCATGTGTCTTAACTTCCCTGAACTCGGTGTTCTCACTCGGTCAGTCCGTATACCTGTATAAATATAGTAGTCAACAAACGGTAGCACACCACTAATTAAGTTTCGTTAATTAGTTGCCACCTTTCCTTTTGTCACTCGGTTGTTTTTATTCTGTCTCAGACTTAAATAGGAGAGATTGAAACAAATATGGCAACATTGCTACAATAGACGAGGAAAGGTAAGGCATCAATGAACAAAAAATGTGGAGAGAGAAGTGAGATTGTGAATATGTGTAAATGAATAGTAAAAAAAAAAATGTACATACGTTCATATGTCAATTGCAAAGATTTGCCGACTGGGAAAATAGGCCCGTGAACGCGCGCTAGTACGCGTGCTGGATTTGAAGTTGCCATCTGCCGTTCATCTCATTACAAAACAAACAGAGCAGATTTGACCTTTAAGTACGTGGCAACGCGCGTGCTGGGAATACAATCATGCCTCTACACTTAAGGTCCATTAACCCGTTCAACTTGGTGGGAAAATCGTCTTTACGATCGACGCAGGGAAGCTGAAAAGGGAGGCTTGAATGATCATAGAGGGTAAAGGACTGTGGATAGTAGTAGTATTTTCATCCTTACACAAAGGCTCCCGAATTCTGCCGTCTATAAAGGCGAAATATTGAGGTTTTCCAATTGGAATCTAACCTTTATGGCGAATGACAGGTGTGTGGCAGCTGTGCTTTTGGGGGAAATGTAACTTGAGGGGCGGCAGATCTGGAAAATATTGGGGACGAAAATTACTCAATGAAAAAGAAAAAAAAGAAAAGAAAAAAGGAGAACTACAAAGCCTACGGCAATCTGTCAATAAAAAGTCATCAGGAATTTTATCAAGCGAATGAGTCACACATGATGCAGTTGTTTCTGTATATAACCAAGCAGAAATACATAGTTTACACATAAATCCAGCATACATCATGAAAGAGAAAACGGAATAATTTTTTCTTCGTACAAATTTTATTTCCTAATTCGAAAAATCCGTACTGCAGTGGGCTTCGAACCAAGCACATTCATGCACCAAGCAACCACTTGTTTCGAATCCCTCCTAAGTACGGATTTTTCGAATTAGGAAATAACATTTGTACGAAGAAAAAATTATTCTGTTTTCTCTTCCATGAGGTACGCTGGATTTATTTCCTCATTCTCTCGCGCACATGTACATATTGGTTAGGGTAGGTTAGGTTAGGTTAGGGCGTACGGAGCGTGTCCTACATGGTTACGATCCATACAAAAACACTCTTTTAAAAAAATGACACCATAAATATGAACTGGCAAACATATTTCAAAGTTCTGTATGTGGGAAATAAAGGTATTTATGTGAGCTCCCTGCTGGGCACTTTGGATTTCTGCTAACCTTTAAACTTTAGTTTGGATGACCAAAATACCACTAGCAGTACGATCCGTGTCCACCTGACTACACAAGCAAGTTGCACATATTAGGTTAAGAAATTAGTGGAGTTTTGAATAGGACGCATAAATAGCTTTCTAGAATACGAATATAAACGACTTCAAAGAGTAATAAAGTTCAGGTTGAAATAGATCGATGGCAAGTTTTCCGTCATCCTCCAGAGCTTGCTTGCACAAATTGATTATTACATATTTCGAGCAATGCAAAATCGTCTCAATGGAAAGAAGCCTTTAGGTGGAGATTAATATCATATCTTGTATTTCATCAAAACCAGCTATTTTAAGCTTACCACTGAGGTAAACATTGCTACTACCTTTTAATAATGGTAACTACTTCGATGGTTAGAACTCTTATTTAAGATATTTAGTAATGTTTTCTTTTAATTTTTATAAAATGACAGTATTTGAATACCAAATATAAAGATAGAATTAGGTTATAAAGAAACTAGGAAATGGCTTCGCCACTCTCCCCGGGAGCTTGCGCTTCGCTACTAACGGCTAAAACAAATGTGAAATGCACATTTGAGCCCCCCCCCCCATTTTTTTAAAGTATTTTACATTTTAGCCTTTTGCATATAATAAATTTATAAATAATTGTGAAGCTACACTAAATCTGATAAAAGTGCATTTCACATTTTTCTTAGCATACGTCCGTAAGATTAAAATTTAAAAACTAAAAAAAAAGCAGCCATAGTTAATTTTTTATAAATTTTCTGAACTTCGCCAATTCTAATAATTTTAAAAGGAACTCTAAACTAAATTTCCCCCCTTTCAAAATATCACGTTGCTGAAATATAGTTATAGAAGAAGATATATAAAAATAAATTTTCCGAACTTCACCATTTGTAATTCTTTGGGTTTTATAAAATTCACAAAATTTCGATACTTATATTTATTTCTGGACTTTACCATTTTGTTTTTTGATATTATAAAAGAAAAAAACATTTATTAATTTTTCACCCATCTTCAAAAATCCTGTTATAAAATTATAGAGTTAGTGATGATTAATGTCGTTTTTCACTAACTCTATAATTTAAGAAGGGGATTTTTTGAGTATTTGAATAATAATTTCATCTTAGTTTGGTTATGACTTATGTTTTTTTATCAAAGTTATTTCTAATAATTCGTTTATAATATAAAAAAAAATGGTGAAGTTCAGAAATAAATATAAGTATTGAGATTTTGTGAATCTTTTAAAACCCAAAGAATTACAAATGGTGAAGTTCAGAAGATTTAGTTTAGAGTTCCTTTTTGAAATTATTATAATTGGCGAAGTTCAGAAAATTTATAAAAATTTAACCATGGATGCTTTTTTTTAGATTTTAAATTTAAATTTTAGTAGCAAAGCGCAAGCTTCCCCGTAGTGGAGAGTGGCGAAGCCATTGCCTGGTAGATTGATAAAAATGTTCTTAGAAATTTTAAATTGTTCCAAATTTGCTGGTGTTTAGAAACGGCAATAGTTGATCCAGGGCTCCAATTTACTGGAATTAAGAGCCGCAGAGGTCAACTATACAATATTCTAAAAAATATTTCATATATTTTCATGACTAAAAAAAAATATATATATATATATATATATATATATATATATATATATATATATATATATATATATATATTATGTTCTTTGAAATTAAATAATAGCTGTTACTTTTAAGATGCTTGGATATTTTTATTAGGGATAAAATATTTAGTTGGTATTTATTCAATGATAATCGATTATAAGCAATTATTGAAGAGACAAAACAAATTTGTTTCGAGGATGATATTAAATATTCCTCGTGACTATGGCGCATAAGAGCCCACGTACCCCCTCCCCCCTTGGCCTAACCATTTTTAAAGGTACAAAAATGGTGTTATTGCATAAACTGTCTAAGTGACAACATATACAACGCATGAGTATTTCTGGAGACAGTTGAAAGAAATGAAAAGTGGCTTTTGTACTGCAGTTTTTAGGAAAAAACGATGGCTTGATTGCAAACAAACACCCATTCCTACTCGGCGTGTTCTCCAACAACACAAGTCTATGCTTTGCATTTGGTGGGATGCCAAAAGAGTTATTACGGGTCCCTCTATTGTAAACAAAGTTATTGCAGACCCAAATGTTCAACAATTGCCACCTTTAATTGAAGCTTTTGACCAAAAACGTCCATCTTGATCAACCAGAAGGTTGTACTCTATGACGATGCAAGTTCACACGCGCCGCGTTTTAACCCAAGAATATATTAATGCCTTGAAGTTGATAAGTTCTTCCTTATCCTCTATATTCACCATACCTTGCACCATATAATTACCATTTATTTGTGCCATTACACCATCACCTAAATGGCAAAGTTGACCCGGATATAAAGGTGGTGGAAAAGGATACCAAATTATATATTTAATCAAAACTGAATGAATTCTTTAAAATGGCCTTTGTCGATAATGATGGAATCTACTTTTTGAATAAAGGTATTTTTATATCATAGAATGTAAGCATGCGGATTGGGGCGATGCTACTGATACAGGTTGGATTACCTAACTTTCCGGACTTTGTTTGCCCACAAAACCCACTGAAACCTAAAAGTACGAACAAATAGTTTTGAGTGTTAAAATTTACTAATCGAACTATCTGGAAGTTAAAATTTGCCAACCAAACCATCTTGAAGTTAAAATTTGCCAAAAGAAACATTTGGACGTTAAAATTTGCAATGCGAACCATCTGTTTGTTAAAATTTGCCAACCGAACTATTTGGACATTGAAATTTGCATACCGAACGATTTGGACATTAAAATTTGCCAACCGAACAATTTTAGTGTTCAAATTTGCCAACCGAACTATTTGGACGTTGAGATTTGCCAACCGGACCATCTGGACGTTAAAATTTGCCAACCGGACCATCTGGACGTTAAAATTTGCCAACCGGACCATCTGGACGTTAAAATTTGCCAACCGAACCATCTCGACGTTAAAATTTGCCAACTGAACCATCTGGGCGTTAAAATTTGCCAACCGAACTATTTGTGCGTTAAAATTTGCTAACTGGACAATCTGTAGGTTAAAATTAGCCAAGACAACAAAATGTTCACCTTATAGAAAATCACAAAATTTAAATATAGAAGTAAAGAAATTCGGCATAGCGAAAGAAACAGAAAACGGGACAATTTTTTCTTCGGAAAAAGATATTTCCGACTTCGAAAAAATCCGAGCTGGGGAGGGATTCGAACCGTGCACATTGAGGCAGCGAGCAACCACTTTGATCTCAAGTTCACCGCCCCTTAGACCACTCGGCCTAATGTATCTTGCGGTATACTCGATTTATTTCATCCTTTTTCACGCTCATG
The DNA here is from genome assembly GCA_963969495.1 of Ceratothoa steindachneri. Classification (NCBI taxonomy): domain Eukaryota; kingdom Metazoa; phylum Arthropoda; class Malacostraca; order Isopoda; family Cymothoidae; genus Ceratothoa; species Ceratothoa steindachneri. The sequence continues at coordinate 56,463,553 of OZ018337.1, forward strand.
AAAGATATTAGACATAGAAGTAAAGAAATGAAATTAAAATAATTTACTTCCACTCCCCCCTCCGTCTCTCTCTCTCTCTCTCTCTCTCTCTCTCTCTCTCTCTCTCGCTGTCTTTCTCGTTAACTCTCTCTCTCTCTCTCAGTCTCTCCCTCACTCTCTCTCTCTCTCTCTCTCAATCTCTTTCACTTTCTCTACCACTCTTTCTCTCTCATTTTCTCTCTTCTACCTGTCTCCCCTTGACCTTTCCCTCTCCCTCGCACGTTCCATCTCCCTCTCCACCCCTTATCCCTATCCTTATCCCTCTCCCTCCTCGGGTCCCTCCCTCCCTCTCTCTCTTTCTCTCCCTGAGAAAGACAATAACAGGTTGGATTTGCACAGCAACATTGCCATAACAAATGGAAAGGACAATGTTAAGTATAGCCAAGCGAATGGTTAGGTTAGGTTAGGTTAGGTTTCTTATGAGGGAGTCACTTCTGAGAAGGAAGAACAACTTTCCACTCCAGAAGCTTTGAATTTAATCGTTCAGGAGAACTGCTGGCCTTGTAGATAGAAGGGACAGCGAGTTTAGCGCATGCGCACGTAGGCAGTTTCATATACATAACATGCGCTCTCACGCACATACAACACATCACTCTTCCATTTATGGAATGAATAGGTGGTTGTTACAAACCAGATATACTTCTGCGTTTTCTACCCCTCCCCCCTCCTCCTCAAGGAGCACCGACTCCTGATGCCCACGGGTTTGCCAATCATTGTTATTCTGATCTTTATGTTGGTTTCTTAACCCGTTGGGTGGATACCATCCAAATAAAGGGAGAGTTAACTTAAATGAATACATACATAAATAAAATAAACGGAAGGCGAGGGTGAATAAATGAAACGCTTGGGCAGGGACCCCCCTCCCTAAGCTAATCAAGCAATTGATGCCAGACAGCCAGACAGGACAGGGGTTCTTGATCCGAACTGAGTGAACATATGGATTTACAGGTACTCAGGCGCGAATCCAGGAGGGAGCTAGGGGCATGAAGCCCCCCCTCCCCCAAATTTCAGACCTATATATGTCTATATTTCTTCTTTTTTAAGCCAAACTTGTATTCTGCTATTTATAAAGTTATGTACTAATATAGAATATATATAAAAACTTTTTAAAACTGTTGCGATCGAATGTATCATATATGATACATGTCTAAAATACAGGGAAATCGCAAAAATAATTATTAAGTTCAGTTTTATAACTTAGCTGACCTCCAAAATCCTCCAAATCATAATTTTCTGAGGTGTAGAAAAAAAATCGGATCTGAGCGAGTTCGTGCTCACTCCTTTATGAGATGCTGTTGTTTATTATCAATACTGTCTATTATAACCCTTATTAATCATCAATGCCCTTTTCTCAGGCTACTCAGAGGGAGGAATTCAGGCTAGATTCCACTAAAATTTTGATCCT